>JBAJFG010000150.1:644323-1288646 GCA_037903475.1 Ancylostoma caninum
ATAAATTATTCGAATAAATCATTAGAATGAAGGTCCTAGATTGAAATGTTCGAAGACTCGAGACTCTAGCAATCCGTAACACCTTTTGCTACCACTTTCAAATTTGTTATCGCAAAAAACCGGCATGAGACCATCTTGTAATCCAAACAAATCAACTCAAGAACCAAAATTTCAAGGGATTTCAAATAATCGAAGCAAATGAATCCAGAAAACGACTCAAAAATTAAATTTTTTAAAAGAATTGAGTATCAAGATAAGCAAAAGCAAAGTATTGGGTGTTGCTATGAGTCTTTGCGCTTTTTTTCAGTTGCAGTTTTTACCGCTCAGAGTGAGCGTCGATGGCGGTGCGTTTTTCGCGCACTCGGAAAGCACGCGGCCCAGTTTTCTTGATAGTTAACATCAGATGTAATTGAAAAACTACCATTAATACTCTGATTTACCACTATAGTAGCGACTCCAGCGCGGGCGACGCGGCTGCGCGACATGCCATATCCGCGAAAAACGCACTGCCGTCGACGCTCACTGTTTTTTTTTCACCTTTTGGCTATGAGACATAACGATTCGAAAGCGCTAGTCTTGCTCTACAAGAATGTTACAACCGATTCTTCTTGAACAATTTGCTTTAGGTTCGGCACTACGAGGATGAGCGTTGAGTGCATGAAAAACAGCTTTATCGACACTGCTTCTCTTAGCATTCAGTAAGAAAGTTCAAAAGACCACCAAAACTCCTCAAACTACTAATGCAAGTTGTGTTTGAAATAGTCACTCATCGGCTGCCTCATAACAAAAGGCATATTTTTCTCCACATATTTGTCTCGAAGATGCCATCACGATCAGCCAAATTTCTTCCATGAAGGCGTGGGGATAACTTAAGAGGAGTTACATGGTCTAGATGGGCACCGCACTTCCCAGAGGCACTATTCAAATGGAGTAAGCTGTCCAATCAGAAAATCCGATCGGATCGGCTCAAAAATCCTACCCGTTGGTAAGCTCTGGTGCCACTCGGCCAAGATCATCTAAGCTGCATTCCGAGAATTTGGCTCATAGTGTTCCTTCACGTTTAAGTTCCAGCGAACCTACGCGTTGGCGCAGCATCGCATGCTTTCTGTTTCTATTAAATTTAGAGAGAAAACGATGTCTTTTTTCAACTCGGCATTTTCCTCCCTAAGCGTGAAAACTTGGTAAGTTAACATTTTCGGAAGACCTGATGACAGAATTGCAGAGAAAGAAAGGCGCTCTCGTACGATTGTAAGCACTTTGTGAAAGAATGGTAATGGAACGGGAAAAAATTGCGACCGAGAGAAAGCCCAAGGACTTATGTCAACATCCAATAATTCTCTCCAAATTCTTCATTGAGAACGCAATGGATGACTAAAAGGTGTTGCCCGAAAGGAAATCGCCGTAGGACTACTCTGTACACTAGGATGCCTTTTTCCGATACAAAACTAATCCAGCACAATGCAAACGCCTCCGATCCATTTCGTGTGATTAGAATATCGAATATTCGGGTGACGCATTCGAATAATGGGGGTTTCGAATATTCGAATAATCGAATATATTCGAAAGTTGACTTTTCGAATATTCGAATTTCGAATATATTCGAAAAACGGAAATTTCGAATATTCGAATTTTCGAATGATTCGATTCGAATAATTTATTCGAATAGCCGAATAATTATTCGATTCGGTTGCAAGTATACTGTTCACCTCCAGGTGAACGGATGAGTTCATTGGAGTCAAAATGAAGGTGATGTCGAACACTCTCCCTTAACAGAAGCCGCCTAACTCCATAACATTTCAGGTTTCGAAGTACCGTTTGCATAAGAACTGCGTAGATTCGTCTAACAGTAGATATTTCTACCGAAGCCATCCAAGTTAACTTTTTTTCCATAGGAGGATATCACCTGACTCCGATTTCTAGTTTTCTAGAGCCTCAGAAAAATTATTAACTTTGATCACTCTGTCCTCGTGTTCTGTCTCGCAACCCCTGGAACTTTGTGAAACGCCGTGGGTGTAGAAGGAGGTCGGTGGTGACAACAGGCAATGTTGCCGTTGCGTTTAATCGTCATCTATGGCATCATTTCAGAGATAGGAGGAGATAGTATGCTCGACCCGTTGAAGGATATCACGGCGTTCGAAAACGTTCGTCCTTCCCAATGCTGTTCTTGCAATGACAGCTTCCTCGGCCTGCTAAGTCTCCCGCTTCTTATTGTAAAAGTCAGAATCTTGCATGGTGGTGTCGATGATGTTCGAATCACGGCAAACCTTCTCGCACGAGTGAATGTTTTTATTCGATTTTTTTTGCTGAGGGTGCCTGTATAACTATGACACATTGGGAGTTGGGACCAAACACTTAATTTGCACGGCTACATCTGATTTTTCTATGTTTCAAAGCGAAATGGAGTAGCATAAGGTTTTCGGGAACGCCAAATTCACTGGTGGCAGTGGCTTTTGTCAGGAATGTGTAGGAGAGCGGGTACCATAATTTTCGGACTGCCCTTATATTTATGATACGCACCGTACACACTTGCGGTGCGGCGTCGAATCCTTCCCTGTTCATGCTACGACGTCCTCTTCTCACATGGCTAACACCTACTAAGACCTGCTGGTTAATATTTACCACCTGCTGCGCCTTGTCCCCCTTCTTCTCTCTCCATCCCTACTGAGCCAAAATATGTTGTTTTTCAAGCCGCTTTTCGGAGTTATCATTTGGTGATAAGTGGATTTAGAAAGCAGGCGAATTTCCGACACTTTTCATATTTTGGGCCGGACTCCGACAGTCGTGCATCAGCCCAAATGATTCTCCACTCTGCCCGCTAGATACCTCACAGCGCGTTGGCCCGAAATATGTTCGCTTCCGGCCGCTGTTTGCCGCTTTGTTCCCTCGTTTGAACCTTCTTTCGAGAATTTGTTTGCGTGTGGAGATTTTCCTCTGCGATTGCAGAGTAGATGAGAGTAAGATTGGAGCTCCGTGCTCATAGTGGGATGCGACAGAACACCAAGTATGAATACAGTTTATCCCTATGGCATCACGAATACACAGTGAGATATCTACCGTCGGGAAGGTCAGGGGCCGTCGGCAGCGTCGGTGTATCGTTGATGACAGGTCTGGAAGCGGACGGGGCCAGAGGGTGCAGTAAGGCGCTGCAGGATGGCTCTCGAAGGCCTCGGTCGTAGTTGAATGAAGGAGCCGCTCGGTGCGCGCTTATATGGTACAGCTAGCCACGCCTTCTTCAATCAGAGGGTTTTGTCTTGCAACATCCTATATCGATTGGGAGGAGTATAATCTAACTGTAGAAGCTCTAGCAGGAACCCTTACATGAGCTTGAAATCGGTTGCGAGACTTGCGTGGAACGTTAAAAAAATTATATTGCTGATGTTAGAGACCGAATCATTAGAATAGAGCACGGACACTCAGGATCTATTGCAGCTCACTGCTTCTCCTCAATTACTTTGAGGTCTCTTGACTCACCGTATTCGGAAAGCTCTAGGAGTCACTCTTTACCGAGGCATTCAAACAGCCATGCCTATTCATAGATAGCAACGATGCCCTTTCTCCTCCAAAATACAAAAGCAAAGCTTGAAACCCAGAAAGTGCAGCACTGGTGACCATGTGTCCAGTAAGGGTATCTGGAACGGTTGTGCTTTTGTTGTGCCAGAGGAGGTCAGTTTTAAGGTGACGTCAACTGAGCTGCGGGATGTCAGTATCGATAGAAATCAATCCATCTCCTTTGGAAAGTTTGATTTCGGTGAAAATCCCATCCCTGGATGTCGTACAGTAGTTGAACGTAAGCAAAAGTCGTAATGCAAAGTCAAGTCAGTGGAAAAAATCCTCTCAAAAAATTGCAACGGCAGTGATGATATCAGTGACTCTATGCACTGGCGTGTGTAGATGCTTTATCTATCAAAAATAGGACTTTCAAGCTTCATCTAAAAAGTAGTTATGAAGGAAAGTCATTTTCCAATACGTACTGCATCTATTCTCAAGAAGACCACGAAGACGAAGGTACCTCAAATTTTCCACTCAATTTTGGTGGTTGTTTGCGATGCTGCGCACCACTCATTGCGCAGAGGTTTAGAATAACTATGTAAGAAAGTAGCGGTTTAGAGTCAATGTGGACAATGGGATTTGTTAACCTTCGCTGTTGATTACCACTGGTATAGGCTTTAAACTGGTTCCATTTATTAATCTTTGATCAAATAAGGTGAGATAAGAAAAAAATGGAACACATTACCTCCTAAATTTGTGAATTGTGAGCCTTGAATGATTAAACTCTGTTTAAAAGCGTTCTCCTCTAAATCTAACAATCCTCTTATATAAATCATGGTAGTGCAACAAAATTTTCTAGAGCGCAGGCGTAGTGGGCTAGTAAGACAATAAGTTATGGAAAGAGCAGCACATTAGGCCATGTAACACACTCAACTTTTGCCTTGATTGTTCTTTCCATGCTTTGAAAATAGGCTCTGCTAAATTTCCGCAATTCTGTAATGCATCTAAAATAGGTGACGCGTTAAATATGCGGTCGCCACAGCAGGTGCCATAGACGGGCGTCAAGTCGAAGTAATTGGTTTTCTGAAGACACCAATTGAGGGAGAACGCTGACATGGGAAATGGGGGAGTGAGCGAGGGGTTATACAGTGCGCTTCTAATTGTAGGACACCCCCCCCCCCCCTCCCGCAACTTTTTCATTCCGGCCTTCCCTTCCTTTCCTGCAGACTTTCCCATTTTTATCTTTAGTACCATTGTAATCAGCGCCTATAATAATCCTGGTACCCTAGTTTTGAGCTCACGGCGTCAACCCTGTCTTTTTAGAACTTTTTTTTCACTTTTTGTCCATCTCGAAGTTGCGACACACCTTCAGGATCTAATAGTTTTATTAGCTGCATAATCGAAAGTACAGAACTTAAAGGCAGAGGGCCACCTCGTTCTGCCTGTTGGACTTACCATTAATCCTAGACCTTCTGATCATGTTGATCTCTGGGATGTACATCAACAGGCACAGAAGCGACGAAATACCCATTTTCGAAAGGCACGAACTGGGTAAAAATTTGGAGCCCGGAGGCGGATCGCTCCAAGCTGTGCTGGCTGCCTGCCACGGCTGCCCCGTCCTGGAAGACGGGTTTATAGACCATTCTGAGACAATTTATGTATACCGTTGGAACCACTGCGTCAAGCAGATGCAGAATCTGCTGTTAGCTGAGGTGGACCCCTGCCTTTAAATATCTTTATGAGCTTCCCTGGGCCACACTGATTCCAAACGGTCTGCCACTTCTGCTCCTTACGAGGATTCTGAGGGCATCCGCATGTATAATGGTAGCGCATGCAAGACTGGCTATCTCAATCTTTCATACGCTCATTCTCGATGGCGGCACACCCCCAATTGGCTGTAAAGAATCCCCTATGGTCATCCTTAAGAAGTACTACTGACTCTGGCCACATGCTGCTCCTCTGGCTCCGCTAGGTGGCAATCCAAGGAAGCAACATTCGCCCAAAATTGGAGTTCTTGTTGATAAAACTTGTAGAACAGTCACTCAAATAAGTGGAAATTACTCTCATGTACTTTCTGATGTCCGGCACTTTTAAATCAGATTCCATCTTATGTCTGCTCAAGTCTCTGCTCTTCTCGAAATGAGCAGGAATACATCAGGTGTGGTGACGAATATCTCACAATAGAGGGAGTGTCCATATCTTGTTTCAGGTACTGTGATCGGTCATGAATTTGGTGGCCACCTACCAGTTTTGGACAAATCCAGCACTATTTATTGGCAGGATAGCAGGAGAGAGTGAAGGCTTTCTGTTGTAGGAACTTCTGGCAGGGTACTGTTGTATCTTTAAGCTCGCTCCTCTGCAGAAGCAGACATGAGCAGGTATAGGCTGGAATCTGATTTATCAGCACCAGACATCAGAAAGTGCCTAAGAGTAAGTTTCACCAGTATGAGTGACTGTCTCACAGGTTTCACCGAGAAAATGCGGAAAAAACCGGATGTCTGTCGAATGTTGCTTCCTTAGGTTGCCACTTAGCGGAGCTAGAGGAGCAGCCTGTGAGCGGGGTCAGCAGTATTTCTGAAGCAGGACCATAGAAGATTCTTTACAGCCAAATGGGGCGTACCGCCATCGACAATGAGTGTATGAAAAATTAAGATAGCCAGTCCTGGATGCGCTGAGATTATTGATGCGGATGTCCTCAGTAAGGAGCAGGAGTAGCAGATTTGTGGCCCACGGAAACTCACAAATATATTTAAAGTCTATAGTTCCGATTGCACAGCTAATAGACCTGTTAGATCCTGCTGAAGGTGTGTCATTACTGCGAGATGCACAAAAAGCAAAAAATAGTTTTAATAATCTAGTGTTGATGTCATGAGCCCAAAACTAGGGTACCAGAATTATTTTTGGCGCTGATTACAATGGTATTCAAGAAAAAATTCCGCATTCTGCGGGAAAGCGGGAGATGGAAAAGTTGTGGATGCCCTATAATTATGAAACGCACCTTATGTGCATGACAGCTTATTACCATTCAGAAAAGGGTCACCGTCTTTGCTGCTCCTGTTGTCGACGTTGTTGGTGATGCTAAACGGAAGCAGAGCGAGGTGACTAAGCCCAAGAACGACGGTAAGTTTCACATCATTATGCGAAAGAAGCAATACTTCAGATGATGCTTTCCTGTAGTTTCCTTGAAATTACTCTTCTATGCTTAAAAGAATTCCCACCATCAGCAAAAATGGTCGGTTTATACATGCTAAGAGAATTTATAACAGACTCATGCTCTCAACGTGCGTGCGTCTAGATGATGGACCTCTGAAGCATTTACATCAGTGGCCATTACTTTTGATCAATTTTTTCTATTATGCCGTACTTTCAAGCCCTTCTAAGTACCAAGGTTCTATAGAAAATAAGGAAGCCAATAAACATGTGAAACAAGGATTTTCAACTCTTAAGCAGTGATATACGTGGCAGCAAAAGAAAACGCAAAGGAGTTTTCGATAATTCATATACAGTCGCGGTCAAAAAGATATGCTCAGTGGCATATTGAAGACGGATCTTTTCATCATAACTCAACTTGGGATTGAGCTATTTGGCCGAAATTTTAGGGAATGATGAGGATCGAAGTATTCTTTCTTTCCGCTGCATAACATTGACACAAACTGCTTTCAAACAGAGCTATCGCGCTACAGGTCCAAGTTCACCACTTTCATTAACCTGAACGTTCCTCGTTTGTATCGCCTCGTTTCGATTCGCAGAGAAGTTATTCCAAATCGTAACGTGAGTGAGTAATTTGCTGTAATAGTCGTGTTCTGTAATTCTTCTCCTCACATGGAGAAGTGGGATTACCAAGAAGTCCAAAAAAGTGAGGAAAAAGAGTTTCCCAAAATCTCGAATAGAGACAGTCGTTCCGAACGGAGGATATTCCTATGATATCCACTACAAACTGCTATTCTGACATCGAAATAGGAACTGTGACGCTATCAGTATTCTTTAGATACAATAAAAAGGATTTTTTGTCAAATTTGATCAGTTATTTTAGTCCACGCATTTGAGCAGAAAAGGAAGATGCAGCAATAACATATGGTGGAAAAAATAGCCATTTATTTGCCTAATCTGTATCAACTCATCATATTTCTCGGGAAGCGTTAGTGAAGATATTGGATGAAATCAAGGGAAGCCGAGGAAATTGATAATTAGGCCTAATAAATCCACCAAAATTGAGTATCTGTCCATACAAGTTGCTGGTAGGAAGCACCCATAGAGCTTCAACAAATATCCAAATTTTGTATGGAAAGCTCAATCCTGGAGTGAGTTATAGCAAAAAATGTCCTTGTCGAAATAACGCCGATCATATCTTTTTGGCCGCGACTGTACGTCTTAGGTTGTTAGTTGTAACGGTTTCAATTTCCCGGCACGTAATCTTCCACTATCTTGCAAGAGCAGCGCCTCCACTCAAGTGCGCTTACACAGTGGTCTATTGAAATTATGACAGCCATTATGACATCTAGTAACTACACCCATACACCACACACAAACCATTTGAGCACAATACATAGTCAGACAAAAATGTCAGGACATGCGTAGGACAATTGCCCTCATTTCTTAAGGAAGTTTATCGGTCATGCGGTTACCGCCTGCTTCGGGACATGCGGAGGCGGTAGTCGAGGGATTCGATCTAGGCCTGAAAAACCATCAGGACTTGCGGAGGATGTAGTCGGAGGGGTGCGACATACCCCCGAACTTTGATAAAAGCCTCGGATGGGCGCGGAGGAACATGGCAGGTAATCCGAGAACTCCCCGATGTCTGACCTCACGGAGCTGCCTATTTTTCCACTGCTTGTAGCCCTGCACTCCATGCGTCTCCTATAATAACGTATAATACGCTTTTTGTGGTCATAATCACACTGAAAATTCCTCTTAAAATAACGTTTATTGAGTTTATTATTGTCATATTCACTCTAAAAGCGGCATTCATCGTTTAAGTCTCTGGAATGTCTCTTTTACAATTTGAGTATTTACAAATCAGGACTTCCTACTCAGAAAAGCATCTATTTTGGTTCCTTATGTATGAAAATGTGGTAAATTTTGATTTTTACCTTAATTTACAGGAGTTTCGGGCCACTTTTGTCATGTTCAGACATGTTAATGGTCGACAGCTGTTTTGATCACGGTCGGAATGAATGAGATAGGCTTTTGATTATAGGGCCGTATAAAAGGAAAGAGAAGGGTAGGACACCTCTATAACGAAGAGGAGGAACCAGGCGAACGAGGGATGACACGGATGAGGGTTACGCCTTAGGATGGTGTTAGAGGTGGGTTGGCGGCGTGATATGGGTGCGCCGGCGGCTAAAAGTGGAGAAACGCCTGGAGTCAGGTCTAACTGTGTGATAAACGCTAGGAGTCGGGTCCAACGGCGTGATAAGGGTGCGCCGGCGTCCAAAAGCGGGGAAACACCTGGAGTCGGGTCCAACTGTGTGATAAGGGTGCGTCGGCGTCCAGAAGCGGGGAAACGCCAGGAGTCGGGTCCAACGGCGTGATAAGGGTGCGCCGGCGTCCAAAAGCGGAGAAACGCCTGGAGTCGGGTCCAACGGCGTGATATGGGTGCGCCAGCGTCTAGAAGTGGAGAAACGCCTGGAGTCAGGTCCAACTGTGTGATAAGGGTGCGCCGGCGTCCAAAAGCGGGAAAACGCCAGAAGTCGGGTCCAATTGTGTGATTAGGGTGCGCCGGCGTCCAAAAGCGGATAAACGCCGTTGCCAGAAATTGTTGGAAAGGAGCTGCCCATAGTGGGTCAGTGGTTCCATGAACTGCGATAAAGAGAATTCCACGACCACGCAGAGAGAGAAGATTGCAGCCTCCTTTAACAGACATGTCCCGGAGGCGACGAAAAGAATTATCGCAACGTTAGAATTTTGTGCAGCTGACGTCATAGTGAATTTCCCTAGCATTTTATCTTTCCTGAAGCAGAGGGTAGATGCTGACGTAGGCAAATAGTCTCCAGAACCTTGTCTACCTAGTGACAGCATATCACTTGCAGGGAAAATTGCTATCCTACAGTTTCACAGGATGATAAGAAAGTCTTTGGGCAACTTTTGCAATCCATGCTTACGCCTGTAGGTTACACAAGAGGAGAAAAATTTCATTAGCGCTTCAAAATCCATTGTCTGGAATGTGAGCAAACTTCTAGCCATTTCGACGTAGGCACCAAAAATTCAGGAGTTGCATAGCCTTGAGCGTGCAGAGTCAGCTCAACCCTACAATTCTCACAGGGTTTCAGCGATAGGTCCCATAGTTTTATAGGAACGAAGTACAGGTCTGCGCGTCAGAGCGACTATATCCAGGTAGGATGGTGCTAGGGAATATGACGAATATCGCGGGAACGTGTCATAATGTCAAAGTGATCTCTCAACCAGTGTATCACGAATTTTTTTTGAAAGCAGTTATAAAGTTGCTTTCGCCGCTTTCAATACATACCAGCCTGATCGTCCGGCTAACGCCGGACTCTCAGGCTTCTTTTCATGCTCGCTTCGCTCGCATATTTTCATTGTCCTCAGATAATAAGATTGGTGCAGGTGGATGAACAGACACTATCCACGGAGAAGTATTCTTTATCGCAGTTCATGGAACCACTGACCCACTATGGGCAGCTCCTTTCCAACAATTTCTGGCAACGGCGTTTATCCGCTTTTGGACGCCGGCGCACCCTAATCACACAATTGGACCCGACTCCAGGCGTTTCCCCACTTTTGGACGCCGGCGCACCCTTATCACGCCGTTGGACCCGACTCCTGGCGTTTCCCCGCTTCTGGACGCCGACGCACCCTTATCACACAGTTGGACCCGACTCCAGGTGTTTCCCCGCTTTTGGACGCCGGCGCACCCTTATCACGCCGTTGGACCCGACTCCTAGCGTTTATCACACAGTTAGACCTGACTCCAGGCGTTTCTCCACTTTTAGCCGCCGGCGCACCCATATCACGCCGCCAACCCACCTCTAACACCATCCTAAGGCGTAACCCTCATCCGTGTCATCCCTCGTTCGCCTGGTTCCTCCTCTTCGTTATAGAGGTGTCCTACCCTTCTCTTTCCTTTTATACGGCGTCCAAAAGCGGGGAATCAAAAGCCTATCTCATTCATTCCGACCGTGATCAAAACAGCTGTCGACCATTAACATGTCTGAACATGACAAAAGTGGCCCGAAACTCCTGTAAATTAAGGTAAAAATCAAAATTTACCACATTTTCATACATAACTCGACGCGCTGAACACGATGGTACAGGTATTTTCCATTTTTGATGGCTGGTTCTCGTGCACACACGCACGCACACACACACACACACACACACACACACACACACACACACACACACACACACACACACACACACACACACACACACACACACACACACATGAACTGCCAATTAATAAGAAGTAAGATCATTTGAGGTCGAGACTTAGCAGAACTGATTCCCTCATTAATATATCGATTTCTGAGGTAAGACTCTGTTGCCGTTAGGGCACACACAGTGTTAAAAGTGTTACCTTCTGTGGCAGGAACCAAAATAGATGCTTTTCTGAGTAGGAAGTCCTGATTTGTAAATACTCAAATTGTAAAAGAGACATTCCAGAGACTTAAACGATGAATGCCGCTTTTAGAGTGAATATGACAATTATAAACTCAATAAACATTATTTTAAGAGGAATTTTCAGTGTGATTATGACCACAAAAAGCGTATTATACGTTATTATAGGAGACGCATGGAGTGCAGGGCTACAAGCAGTGGAAAAATAGGCAGCTCCGTGAGGTCAGACATCGGGGAGTTCTCGGATTACCTGCCATGTTCCTCCGCGCCCATCCGAGGCTTTTATCAAAGTTCGGGGGTATGTCGCACCCCTCCGACTACATCCTCCGCAAGTCCTGATGGTTTTTCAGGCCTAGATGGAATCGCTCGACTACCGCCTCCGCATGTCCCGAAGCAGGCGGTAACCGCATGACCGATAAACTTCCTTAAGAAATGAGGGCAATTGTCCTACGCATGTCCTGACATTTTTGTCTGACTATGTATTGTGCTCAAATGGTTTGTGTGTGGTGTATGGGTGTAGTTACTAGATGTCATAATGGCTGTCATAATTTCAATAGAACACTGTGTAAGCGCACTTGAGTGGAGGCGCTGTTCTTGCAAGATAGTGGAAGATTACGTGCCGGGAAATTGAAACCGTTACAACTAACAACCTAAGACGTACAGTGGACGGCAATGGCGGTGGCCCATCTGCGGCCTCGAGAAGGACGCAGCGCAAGCGCGCCGCGCGTGAAGGGACCGTTGTCGTCTGCTGCTGGAATGCTACTTCTACTCGCTTTCTTCCCGATTTGGTCAAGAATCCTTAAAATCGGGCAGAAAAGCTCTAGATATAGCATAACAGCAGCAGAAAACATTGTTTACGACGCGGGCGGCGCGGTTGCGCTGCGTTCTTCTCGAGGCCGCAGATGGGCCACCGCCATTGCCGTCCACTGTACAGTCGCGGCCAAAAAGATATGATCGGCGTCATTTCGACAAGGACATTTTTTGCTATAACTCACTCCAGGATTGAGCTTTCCATACAAAATTTGGATATTTGTTGAAGCTCTATGGGTGCTTCCTACCAGCAACTTGTATGGACAGATACTCAATTTTGGTGGATTTATTAGGCCTAATTATCAATTTCCTCGGCTTCCCTTGATTTCATCCAATATCTTCACTAACGCTTCCCGAGAAATATGATGAGTTGATACAGATTAGGCAAATAAATGGCTATTTTTTCCACCATATGTTATTGCTGCATCTTCCTTTTCTGCTCAAATGCGTGGACTAAAGTAACTGATCAAATTTGACAAAAAATCCTTTTTATTGTATCTAAAGAATACTGATAGCGTCACAGTTCCTATTTCGATGTCAGAATAGCAGTTTGTAGTTTCCAGATATGCATCTGGTCCCTAATGATTGTTTGTATTTTCCATCCTGCCAATGTTGTACTTTGTACCCAAGAATATTGTATAAAGGAACCACTTGAATGTGTTGTACTATTGGGTTTCGGCTAATAAACCCTTAACATCGATTCGTCCATTCAATCAGTCTATTCCTGTCCGTGCAACGCCACAGTCTACTACTTGATCGCAAAACAAAACATGATTTCAAGAAATGTCGGATTGTCGATTCTCACTACCCCCACGTTTCCAGCGTTGGAATATGTGGGGCGAAACTTCACGTCTCAACACGGATCGGGACTGGACAAGCTTACAAGGGAAGGATACCAAATGTCTTTAGCACTTCAAAATTGAATGTGCCTCATAATGTAAAGTTGACAATGCTGATCTCGAATATTTTCTCCACTATTGCTCAACGCCACTTCGAAAAAGCTATGATCTTGGCTGTGCAGTTTCTGTATCCACTCACCATAACCCCATAAAATAGGCGTTTTTGTGCAAAATGGATACAGAGTCCGCGATCAGCAGTTCAATAAACCCGTTTGCAAAACCTCAGCAAAAAAAGCAAAGATTACGGTTAGGTAATTACACCTTGATCATTTACTACTACTACCCATGAAGGAACGATCACTGGGTTTTGCGTAGTTTAGGCATCCCTCAGAATCCATCCAAATTCTGCACAGAGGGGTACTTTCAGGCGCTGATCACGAATATCAACATTTTCTATGGCACTACCATTCTAATGACGAAATTCAACAACTTCATTGGGTTTTCTACACTGCTTGCTGTCAATTCCACCGTAAAGCTACAAAAATAGAACGACGTCACGAAATGGATACCATTTTCGTACTCGGCACTTCAAATAATCCTGACATGGAAAACATTAGCAAAAAAGAATTCCTTAAAAATTTGGGCTCACGTGAGTCCATCAATATTCCCACTTTTAACAAAGTCGGGGTAGTGAGAATCATTCGAAAAGCTTTCAAGCTTTCAGAATATTCAATTATAAAACTGCATAGAATAGATTTTCAGAGGAAATAAGTAAAAGGGAGAAAATGCAAAAGTCCGGGCTCTGAGGGGAACTGGACCTCGTTATCCACGAGAATCGAGACACTCACCACTTCGCCATAACTTACCTTGATCTACAAGTCACCTTCATGTTTCAGTACCTACTTATTAGGTGCATTTGAAAAAACGGTCGTGAATCCTTATGGAGACGAGACTGGACCACGACCAAACTAGTTTCGAAATCAGCGTGTCGAGATGCATACACTAACGGATTCTGGCCCATCTTTCACGGCAACACCTACTGTATGGGGTTATGGCAGGTTGATCTAGAAACTGCTCATATATACTGCACAGACAAGGTCAGAACTCTTTCCGCAGTGGCAGGCGAAAACATATTCAAAATCAGCATAGCAATGTCGCATAAGAACGCTATCCTTATCATCCTGAAATGCCACAGACATCTGTTATCCTTCCCTCGTTAGTTAGAAACCAATCACAGTAAATAACAAGTGCAGGGTGCGTCAGAATTATTGACGCACCAAAAATGAGTAGTAGAAAATCAAAGATGAGGAATCATTCTAGATAGGTATATACAGAATAAAGTCCATGTCTTGACAAACAGAATAAATGCACTCTTGTTCGTAGCAGGCTCCCTCCCTGCTGAAGCAGTCACAGAGACGACGAGGGATTGCATAGCCTCTGCGCCGCAACTAACCCATTTCGACTTTGTCCGAGATCTTGAAAGATAAGCCACTGGGAGTTCGATGTTTCTGTGGATGATAGCTCAGCTCTTGCTGTCCAAGATAACCATATGAGGTCATCCGTAGACTGGAACTCGGTTCACAAGGGAGCCTATGCTCTGCTAAATTGAAGTCACTCAAGTAGATTTTTGAAGCTGGGCCCGTACCACTTTTGTCTCCTGCACAACAGCCAAACCTTACAAAAGTACCTATGATTTCACCTTGTGATGAGAACTAGGATAAGCAAGAAAATGTGCCCTTAGAAGATTAGTTGAAAGAGGAATAAGGAAAGGAAAAATTTTTCTATAGTAGAACATAGATGCCTTTCCTTGGCGGGAGCACGACAAAACTTGTGAACATAGACATGTTTCCATGTTATACTTGGAGAGCAAGATCTGCCTTACTTCCCATAGGAGTATCGCTTTTCTAAATCTTACTTTTTTTATAATATTGAACGAGAATGGACGAACTTCAGTTGCGGCGCATCGGCGATATACTGAGAGCACGCTCAGTAATAAGCAGTAATTCTAGCGGTGATAACTTAATAAATATCAGTTCTGACAGAACATTTAAACGGTGGTGGTAGTTGAAGAGTAATCGGATCAGAACACGAGCAGAATTTGAATGACAGGAGAACGTGTTCATAAGGTAAGTTATTCTGTAGCGTGCAGCAGTTGCCATGCTCCCATTTCATCCTTCTGCGCACGCGAGGTCGCAAAAACCCCTCGCAGCACTGCTCTCGAATACGCTGGTCGCAACGGTGGAGCCTAGGCCAATTGATGGGTCACAACTTCGCAGTTAACGGCTTGTTACGTAGCCATAATATATTGGATCCACCGTGGGGTATGCGTTTTAATGGTACTGATATCGTGGCTGCATAAGGTAGTGTGAAGTGACCTGTGACCCATATCCAGACGTTTCTCATCGGTCACATTTTTTTCGCTCATTGTCACCATTAATAGTTTTGTCCGTGTACGAGCAAACGTTACCTATACAGTAAATCCATGATAGCGTGCTCAACAAAAAAAGGAAAATGCGAATTCTCTAAGATCTTTCCGCTTCGCCTTCTCACCTCTTCTTCACGATAGGATTTGAACCAAACCTGCCTTCCCGGATGCTTGCTTGAAAATCTATCTTCTTATCGCCTAGGCCATACGTCTCGACACATGTGTTGTTGTTGAGCTCATTATGTCTCTTAGCAGCTCAACTGCGGATCCACTGTGGGCATGGACGGGTCCACCGTGTGGCATATGCGGATCCACCGCGGGAAGCAATGATACTTCGGCTCCACCGTGGCCACTTGCGAGCTTGGTGCGGGAGTGACGTCACTCCATCGCAAGCTTATGCGGATTTATGGACGGCAACCGCAGATCCACCGCGGGAAGAAATTTCAAAGTAAGCTGTGCCATAAAAACCAATTTTAGAAGAATAAAAAAAAGGCTCAACTCAAAAAGCAAAGTAACAGGTACAACTCATTAATAGATGTGAAAATCAATAAAGAAGAACAGAGAAATTTCAGTAACCGTGAGATGATCGAGAAGGAAGTTCCCTATACACAGATAATAATGCAACTAGGGCCCTTTAGGTGAAGTAAATTAGAGTGAGCAAATAAGTGTAGATTAAGCTTCTATTTTCACATGGGATGGTTACAAAAAGTGGCCAGAATAGCAATCCTGTTGTTGAAAGGACAATAATAATCTCGAAGGAAAGCCCAATCACGCAAAAGAAAGAAGTGTGTGATGCTAACGAGACCGCCACTTCCCACGAGATAAAACATGAGAAATCCGACACCAGATTTTGGATGTTAGGTATTCGCTAGCCCTAACAATCTTATGTGAGACACATCTAAGATGGGTCAGGCTAACTGAAAGACTACCTCAGAATACGTCACCGATGTTCGAAGTGCTATTTATGTCCATTGAAGTCGACGAAATTGAAGGTTAGGCCCAACGTTGCAACTAGGATCAAGACTCTGCTCACGCTAAGCTGCTGTTGGGAAGCTCCCACACAGGTTCGATGCACAACCAAGTTCCCTTTGAATAGTTAAATCCAGGGATGTAAGACAGTGAGATCTCCCTCGATATGACCGCTGATCATATCTTTTTGGTGTATGTTACTATAACATATACAATATGCACACCCCCTCACCACCGATTTTTCCAAGCAGAAGTCCCATGCTTCAAAATTTCAACAAGAAACAGGTGAAGTTTGCTGAAAACATATGCAGATTTCATTTGTCAGAAACCGCCTGAATATCTCCTGAAAAAGGGTTTCCTCACTTAGGTTCATCGCGGTTCAACACAGTTCACGATTATCTCTGAGGCCTTTAAGAAAAGTTGAGAAGATTATATGTAGAAAAGGCCTTGCAAAGTATGCTGCACACAATATCACCAAAAACTGGCCCATTTCAGAGATAAGCGGAAAAATTGCCCTAGTTGCAAAAATGGTTTCCAACTTTGCAAAACTTTTAGCAAATGATGCAACTACAAAAGAAGGCGTAGAGGTGAGCGGTACAATTGCTAAAACCCACACTGCGTAGTCCATTTGAATGTTTTCGATCAATCATCTCAATGATAAATCATATGCTGTTGTCTACTAATCCTCACAGCTAATTATGAATATTTAACTTCCGAATTATCGAGAATAATTTAAATGTACAAAAGGAACTGCGATTAAGACACGTTGCCCACATGCACAGGTTTAGATCGACTTTGGGAACTTTCTCAAAAACAGCTAGCTTTGCCAATGGGAATCGACCAAGAAGAGAGCGTGGTTCTTGAAATGATGGAAACGGCGGACACATTACTGCACCCGAACAAAATCAGGATGACAGAGACAAAGAATTAGAGAACGATTGTTGAGAACAAAGTTATTAGTCACACAACAACAGCAGAAATCAAGCGTAATAGTTGAGGCTTGCTTTTTTTTTCGCCTGAACTTCTAGGACCGCGTCCATAAAGTCCTCGTGAACAACCTCTGTTGCGTCACGTCGCAGAGCGATCATACCCTAGAACCGTTCGATTTTCGAGAGAAGAGGGAGATGCATGAGACGCAACAGGTGAAGTAAAAAAGACCTACCGCTTCCACGCACACCGCTTTACACTGAGCTCCGTTGAAATCATCAGTACATCGCGCTAATTCCTCAAAGTTCACGTCTTTACTGAAAACAATATATTCATAACGAAAACAAGGAAGTATAGCAACGTTTCGAACCACTATTACAATCCAATTTCTCAGGTAACTTCGCGATTTGGCGTTGTGTTTCACCAGCGCTTGCATTTCGTTTTGCATTTTTTCGCCTCATTCGAAATTATTGTTCGAATTTCGCGCGCATTACATTCCATATTGCATTTTCTTTCGCATTTTTTTCCCATTGCTAATGTTGTGGATTATCTTTGGAATTCTCGTTTGAATTTCGCGCGCATTGCATTCTGTATTGCATTCTCTTTTGCATTTTTTTCGCAATAGTTATATTTTGGGTTATCTTTCGAATTCTTGTTCAAATTTTGCGCGCATTTCATTTCGCATTGCATTTTGTTTTGCATTTTTCCACAATGTGTATGTTTTGGGTTATCTATTTGAATTCGTGATGTTATTTTTCGTATCTTTTCAGGATTGCAGAATAACATTAATAGCATGGTTGATTCAGCACGAGGCATGTGTAATGGACATATGAGGAGCACCCTGATATGCCGCTCACTTCATCATACTTACGACGTCATTCTGCATCCTTCCGCAAATAGCCATGGACGAGTACTCGACGGAATCGATTCAGAGACTTGTAGATGAACAAGGGATAGCGTCAGCTTCTGAACTTCAGAGAGCTCTTAACTTGAACGTCGGTGCGCACAGTCCAGAGAGAGATTAGGGTAGGTATGCAGTGAATTTTCTTTGAAATTTTGATAGTCTGAAGCTCAATGAATTTGATTACAGCGTCGCGGAATCAATCTCAATCCGAAATGCATGTCGAGAGATGAAGTAGATGCTTTAGTAAGGGACAGTGTTCGGAGGCTGGGACCAGTTTATGGGCGAAAGACGACGACAGGATATCTTCGATCAAGAGGGTATCGCATCGGTGAAGGTGATTCAGTTGAGAAGTTATGACATGAAAAAAAAAAACATCGCTATATTATGATCCCATATTCCCGATGCACTACTCAGCTTCATTATTTAGGAAGAGTAGGCGACGCTCTAAGAAGACTTGCCCCCATTGCTCACCGCTCCCGACAGCTGGGGACTTCTCGCCAAGTCAACCCTCTGACGTACTACGCTCCGCATTTCGGATACAATGTTCACGTGGTTCAAAACGAGAAACTTGTGGACTTTGGTTGCGTGATCGTCGCAGCTGTGGATTGAGCGTCGTGTTTCGTCGTCGATTTCATAGTGATGCAGCACAAGAACGCCGTCACAATCTACTCGGATCTCTACGTGCCAATGACACGTCAATACGGACTGTTCGAATGTCTCGTCAGCGATCGTGGGTGAGAATTTGCTTTGGTACAATTCATACAAGTCGAACTTGCAATCAACCGAATCTACGAAGATGGTACAGCATCTACACGACCTCCATACAAACAAATTCGCTCCACAGAGGTGAGTAGTAGTATTAGAAACGAGAAAGAATGGAAATAGTTTTTGAATGAGTTACACTAGCGCTACATACCTAATTTCGTTTCAGAATAACCGCGTGGAGCGCATTTGGGTGATGGTTAACGACCGCTGTACCATTCCCATAAAGACCATCCTCACCGACTTTGTTGAAAGAGGACTGCTCATGAACGATGGCTTCACAATGTTCTCGGCATCGTATGTTGCGCAAAAAACAGCAGGTGTGTTGCTAAATCGACTTAAAGATTCTTAGAATCATCACTCCATACCAAGTAAGGTTTTTTAACGAAAGACAAAGGCTGGCTTCACGCTTATCGGAGAGAATTTTCAGGACATGGAAGATCAATCGACAAAGTAGTTGCCGGTAAAACGTTTCGTTGCGATGTTCCATCCTGTGACGACGCCACCCGTCTTTTTATGGAAAGCGGCGGTCAACTCACAGCACCGTGGGAGTTTGGAACAGATCTAGTGCTGGATGAAGAATGAAGAGATTGTGACGGCGTTCTTGTGCGGCATCACTATGAAATCGACGACGAAACACGACGCTCCATCCACAGCTGCGACGATCACGCAACCAAACTCCACAAGTTTCTCGTTTTGATCCACGTGAACATTGTATCCGAAATGCGGAGCGTAGTACGTCAGAGGGTTGACTTGGCGAGAAGTCCCCAGCTGTCGAGGGCGGTGAGGAATGGGGGCAAGTCTTCTTAGAGCGTCGCCTAGTCTTCCTAAATAATGAAGCTAAGTAGTGCATTGGGAATATGGGATCATAATATAGCGGTTCTTTTTTCATGTCATAACTTCTTAACTGAACCACCTTCACCGATGCGGTACCCTCTTGATCGAAAATATCCTGTCGTCGTCTTTCGCCCATAAACTGGTCCCAGCTTCCGAACACTGTCCCTTACTACAGCATCTACTTCATCTCTCGACATGCATCTCGGATTTAGATTGATTCCGCGACGCTGTAATCAGAATCATTGAGCTTCAGACTATCAAAATTTCAAAGAAAATTCACTGCATACCTACCCTAATCTCTCTCTGGACTGTGCGCACCGAGACGTTCAAGTTAAGAGCTCTCTGAAGTTCAGAAGCTGACGCTATCCCTTGTTCATCTACAAGTCTCTGAATCGATTCCGTCGAGTACTCGTCCATGGCTGTTTGCGGAAGGATGCAGAATGACGTCGTAAGTATGATGAAGTGAGCGGCATATCAGAGTGCTCCTCCTATGTCCATTACACATGCCTCGTGCTGAATCAACCATGCTAGTAATGTTATTCTACAATCCTGAAAAGATACGAAAAATAACATCACGAATTCAAATAGATAACCCAAAACATACACATTGTGGAAAAATGCAAAACAAAATGCAATGCGAAATGAAATGCGCGCAAAATTTGAACAAGAATTCGAAAGATAACCCAAAATATCACTATTGCGAAAAAAATGCAAAAGAGAATGCAATACAGAATGCAATGCGCGCGAAATTCGAACAATAATTTCGAATGAGGTGAAAAAATGCAAAACGAAATGCAAGCGCTGGTGAAACGCAACGCCGAAAGCTCGTGTCGCGCGAAATACACGCACAATCATATGCATGATAAACAAGCCACAACAAAAGCCAGTCGTTACTGTGTCGCAAGCAAAAAAGGGCCGCTCTTCATTCGTCAAACTGACGATGACATGCGTTAAAGCAAACATTAATCTGTATATATAAAAGTGAAAGTTTGTGTGTGTGTGTGTGTGTGTGTGTGTGTATGTGTGTGTGTGTGTGTGTGTGTGTGTGTGTATGTGTGTATGTATGTATGTATGTATGTATGTATGTAATGAATAGAAATCGCGGAGGGTGAACCGATCGGGACCAAATTTTGCATGTAGGTTCTTTGGAGCCCGGCGGAGGTCATAGGCTACTTTGCACCTGGGATTATCGATTGATTTGTCGATTTTATTGATTTTTCGTTATTTTTGCTCAGGGGTCGGTGGGAACATGTCTTCTGGGGTATCTCAATACGCTGAATACGAATATTGCAACCATTTTGCACGAAATATTGATTTATTGATTTTATTGATTTTTCGCTATTCTTGCCCACGTTTGGTAAAGACATGTCTACTGGGGTTTCTCAATACGCTGAACATGTATATGACAACCATTTTGCATGAAATAGCGATTTATCGATTTTATTGAATTTTGGCTCTTCCGCCCAATGGAGCGGTGAAGACATGCCTCCTGGGGTTCTTCGACATGCTGAAGATGGATACGACAACCACTTTGTACGAATGCATCGATTCAATGTCACCAAAATAGCTTTGCTAACTTTTCGCCCACAATTAGATGGGGAAGGGTCACTTGGGCTTTGCTAACATGCTGATCACCAAAATTATGGAGATTTCAATGTTTTAATGGATTTATCGGTGATAGTAACTGGCCTCAGCAGTGTGATGTAGCCAAGGTAGTAAAACACCCGGGCAAAGCGGGGTACGGCAGCTAGTCTGTATATATAAAGTAGAATGTATGTGTGTGTATGTATGTATGTATGTTCCTTATAGAAATCGCGGAGGGTGAACTGATCGGGACCAAACTTTGCAAGCTTATTCCTCATAAGCCGGCGGAGGTTTTAGGCGAGTTCGTGCCAGGCATTATCGATTGTTTTATCGATTTTATTGATTTTTCGCCACTTTTGCCCAGGGGCGGCGAGGACATGTCTAATGGGGTTTGTCAATGCGCTGAACACGAATATGATAACCGTTTCGCACCAAATATCGATTTATCGATTTTATTGATTTTTCGACATTTTTGCCCGACAGTCGGTAGGGACAGGTCTACTGGGATTTGTCAATGCGCTGAGCACGAATATGATGACCGTTTTGCACCAAATATCGATTTATCGATTTTATTGATTTTTCGACATTTTTGTCCGACAGTCGGTAGGGACAGGTCTACTGGGGTTTGTCAATGCGCTGAACACGAATATGATAAACATTTTGCGCAGAATTTCGAATTATTGGTATGAGTTTTCGCCATTTTCGTCCACGGGCCGGTGAAGACGTGTCCACTAGGATTTTCCATTGCGCTGTACACGAACATTACAACTACTCTCCACTGATATATCGACTCAGTAACTTCTTTTGCTCTTTCTACGCTTTTGGGAAGGGACGGGGTAAGAATGTGTTCACTGGATCAATCGAAAACGCTAAACCCTAAGCACGAATATGGCAACTGCTTTCCATGAAATTGACACTGAAATAACAGTACTAACTTTTCGCTTACGGTTACATGAGCCTGCTAATATGTTTACCACCAAAACTATAGGCATCCGCAATGAATTTGTCGGCACTTGCGAATGTCCTCATTGGTGTGAAATTGCCGAGGTAGTAAAACGCCCGAGCGAAGCCGGGTATACCGTCTAGTGACTTATAATAAGGGCCTTATTCTCTCTCTCTCGCTCTGTGTGTGTGTGTGTGTGTGTGTGTGTGTGTGTGTGTGTGTGTGTGTGTGTGTGTGTGTGTGTGTGTGTGTCACGAAATTCGTTCATCCTGTTCTGAAGAGGGAGTAGGGCGGTTATCCTATTAAAATCATAACTCGAGGTTGCTAGCAGACTCGCTGCGGGTCCACTGCTCTGATATGGGTGCGCCGGCGTCCAGAAGTGGTGGAGACGGGTCCATAGAGGTGATAAGGGTGCGCCGGCGTCCAAAGGTGGGGACGCCCAGAGTCGGGTCCAACGGTGTGATAAGGGTGCGCCGGCGTCCAAAAGTGGGGAAACGCCTGGAGTCGGATCCAATGGTGTGGTAAGGGTGTACCGGCTTCCACAAGTAATAGGAATTCGCTAGGCAGGTCTATTTCTGCATGAGGGGTACGCTTACCCTGTTTCGGCGGACCATCCTACCTAAATCACCTAGATGTGCATTGTTTCCTTTCTTATCCGCGTTTTCTTCCCATTCCGTTTGTGTCTCAATGAACCACTCCTTCCTTTCCGTTTACAGGCCCCAGTGGACCCGTATCACTTGAATTACCAAAACAACCAGTTGAGCCCAAATCATCTGTATATATAAAAGTCAAAGTTTGTATGTATGTGTGTGTATGTGTATGTGTATGTGTATGTATGTAATGAATAGAAACCACGGAGGGTGAACCGATCCGGACCAAATTTTGCATGCACGTCCTACGCGGGCCGGCGGAGGTTATAGGCTACTTTGCACCTGGTATTATCGATTGATTTATCGATTATATCGATTTTATTGATTTTTCGCTATTTTTGTCCAGGGGTTGGTGGGGACATGTCTTCTGGGGTTTCTCAGTACGCTGAATACGAATACGACAACCATTTCGCACGGAATATCGATTTATCGATTTTTTTGATTTTTGGTTCTTCTGTCGTAATGGAGCTATGAAGACATCTCTCCTAGGGTTCCTGAATGCGCTGAATACGAATAGGACAAGCATTTTGCACGAAATGTTGATTTATTGATTTTATCGATTTTTGGCTCTTCTGCCCAATGGAGCGGTGAAGACATGTCTCCTGGGGTTGCTCGATACGCTGAGTATGAATATGACAACCACTTTATACGAATGCATACATTCAATATTATCGAAATAGCTTTGCCAACTTTTCGCCCACAAGTCGATAGGGTCACTTGGGCTTCACTAAAATGCCGATTACCAAAATTATGGAGATTTTGATGTTTTAGTAAATTTATCGGTGATAGTAATTGGCCTCAGCAGTGTGATGTAGCCAAGGTAGTAAAACACCCGGGCAAAGCCGGGTACGGCAGCTAGTTCCAAGATAACATTTGCATTGAATTGGTTGCACTCAATTCTTTACGGCCACTAACTTCGTTCATATAGGGGAAAGCTATCACCTACGTGATCAAGAGCGATAGAACTGCGTGAAAGGATACAGATTCTATCAAACCATTTACACTTTTGTGTTTGCTTTCAATGTGCAGTATGCGAGCGAAGCATCAATAGATGTCTGGAAGTCCGGCGTTAACACGACGGCCAGACTGGTTAGATAACGAACAAAGAAAGCGTGGTTGTCATTTTATTTTTTAGATCCAAGTGTCGGTGCGATTTCCACAAGAAGATCAACAGTAGATCGTTACACAACTCTTCAAAATGTTCTGTTCAATAATGTTTCTTAATCATTTTCTCACTGTTCTGGTTTTTATTGTCATTTGTTGTCAAGAGGGAGATCTGTAATACTTGAAGTACATTCTGAGAAGTGTCGCTACTAAAGCAAAGATCGGGTCCATCATTTATCCCGTGTACGCCGGAAATGACTCCTTCACTGAGGGAAGCGTTGAAAAGCGGAGCTGCGCCTGAAACAACGGAATATCAACTTCTCAGATGGAGTTTATGCACACACTGTAAAAGTGAACAGAAAATTCAGGGCTTTAATTGAGATAAACACGAAATAAAACAGAAAGTAAAAGGAAGGACGAACACGTGATTCGTATCACCCGAATCACATTTTGATTTCTAGTCCCTCGAGGCTCTTCAGTGAAGGGACAAACTAGGAAAGAAAAGAGTCAATAAAAACAGTAAAATGAAGAAGAATATGAAATGAAAAGGAGTAGGAACACAAGTAGAAATGAAGGGATGAGAGAAAAAGGAGCAAAGTAATAATTTATGATTTTCGTAGGCCCGCTGCCCACATTGTTGTTCCGGTATGGTTGAGTATCGTATGTGCAAATGGAACGTGGCAGCGAACCTACCTAGGAGATAGGATAAAAATATTTTTTTAATAGAGATAGGATAAAAAGTTAAAATTTTGTGTGTGAGTGCGTGTATGTGCGTGCGTGTGGATGCGTTATGCTTGGGACCGAATAACTTTGTTACTTTTATTAACGATTTAGGAAACAGTTTCAACATCCAGACATTCGGGAATATGAAAGCGCAAAATATCATCTTCTCTTCCATACAGCTCTTCATTGGTCTCTAATGTATAATAGAAACATTGGAAATTTCCATTTTTTCAAATGTTCCATATCCTATAGCAAAAATATTCGATATCGAATAAATGGAAATTTCGAATGTTTCAGCATAGGAGTCCAATACAGTGCTATACGAAAGAGAAGAAGAGCTTTATGGCTTTCTCATCCTCGAATATCTAGGCCTGTGAATTGTTTTCTAAAGTGTGAATGAAAGTAACAAAATTATTCGATTTTTATTCTGTCCCAAGTGTAGTGTGCATGTGTGCGCACGTGTGTGTGTCTGTTTGTATTTTTTACGTGAGTATGTGAATGCAAGTGTATTAAGTGGGTATATATATATATATATATATATATATATATATATATATATATATATATGTATATATACAGGGTGGCTGTTAAGTATGGATCGCTCAATTTTCTAACCTCCCTCTCCAAAG
Organism: Ancylostoma caninum; assembly: GCA_037903475.1. Taxonomy (NCBI): domain Eukaryota; kingdom Metazoa; phylum Nematoda; class Chromadorea; order Rhabditida; family Ancylostomatidae; genus Ancylostoma; species Ancylostoma caninum. The sequence goes on from JBAJFG010000150.1 coordinate 669,497, forward strand.
AAGTAGGATAGACGTCTGATTCGGCATCGGTGCAGGCCCTCAGTCGCCCCTCAAGTGAGACTTTAGTTGGCCGCAAGAGGTTGTCGTCGGTCTTGCTCCACTCCCTCGTAAATGCTACCCTGAGGGAGTTCACACCCCCATGGCTAGTAGCGGACACCTTGACCTCTAAGAAGCTTCAAACGAAGTAGCCCAGCGGATTGAGATCAGGGAGAAGGAGAACCGTATATGTTTGTCTTACCAATCGGGAAAGTCAGAGTCACACAAGGCAAAAGTGGATTTTGTGGCCAAATGAGAGGCCCTCCCTTGCTACGAGGTAAACCACTCTGTGCATCTGTGTGTGTTGGTCCCTGGAAGGAGTAGATAGCGTAAGATGTCTTTCTGATGAAAATCTGTGTCAACTTTCGGCAATTTTGTCACGAAAAACAGCGAAGAAGGCCTTCCTGAGGTCAATTCATCCCAGACCATAGCAGACTAAAGAAAAAGAGCTCATTCGCTTGTCACCTATTTCTTCATTGTACTACGATACAATGACGGTGGTCGTGTTGGCTCCCACAGAATTCACGCAGCCCAATCAATGAAAACTTTTCCATCAACAAAAGCGAGGTTGAGGAGGCGGCCACGAAGATTTCTTTTGGAAACTTTTTTGCCTAATGCAAAAGTCCCCTGTTCACCCAATCCGACAGTGTGTTGTTTCAAACGTTCAGTAACTGCGCAGCCCCAGCCCAAGTTTCGCGATCTTCTGAGCAGTGTCTATGGAGATATTCGAGTTGGAAGGCACGCGATTCAATGTGAAGGAATTGTCGCAGGCGATGCACTTCTTGATGATGCCACGTCAACGTGAAGTGCGAACGGATCGAGATCGCTCTGGTTCCTGGAGTGGAGGATTACGGCCTGTCTCCCTTTGATGTTTGACAATATTCCCTTCTGTTAGTGCGGAGAAATCAGAGCGTTTAGCAAATTCAGTAACATGGAGTGTGCAACCACTGAAGTCCACTGATGGCAGTAGATGAGGAAATCGTTTTATAAATTCTGGAAGAATCCAAGCAGGGGAACCAAAATTCGCATGCTGACCATGAAAGGCACTAGTTATCGTATCATCACAAGATTTAGGTGATAGCTGCTTTCCTATTTCCTTTTTCACCTTCAAAAAAACGCGATCCATACTTAACAGCCACCCTGTATATGTTTGTGTGTGTATGTGTGTAAAGTTCTATAGTGCTCAAGACAAGCCTAGTTCCAATGATTAGTGTCTTTCCCCCCTTCGTTGAAGGAATGCTTGACGAAAAAAACTTCAATGATGCAGAAATGATACTTTAGCCATTAATACCTAGGTTCCATCGAGTTCTGGTGGTGTAGAATCTTGAAAGGACACCAGGTGATCAATACTTCAAACATAGTTTTTTGGAACTATAAATCACCAGCCTAATCGTCCGGCTAACGCTACACTCTCAGGCTTCTTCTAGGCTCTCTTCGCTCGCCTCATATTCATGTACCTATATGTTCTACATATACTGTTGAATGCCAGCGTACTTGTTTCGCAGTTGTGGACCCGTCCAGCGACATATTCCCCATTAAAGAGCGCCGCCCCACCACTCTCCCAGGAGTGAAGCATTCCAGCTACACCCTAACCATTATTGAGAGCCGGTGTACCATTTGTGCAGCTGTGGACCCGTTCGTGACACTATCCCCACTACTGAACGCACCTCTCACAGTTGTAGACCGGTCCAGCGACATCTTCCTGAGCGCCTGTGCACCATACTTGCACATTTATTCGACCGTTCGAATGCCGAATATTTCGAATATTCGAATGACCGAATAGATTCGAAGATGCGAGAAAAAAACTTTCTTCATCTTCCGACTTAGTCCAGAAAATGACGTTTCTGAATTTGAGAACCTTCGAATGAATTCAATCATTCGAATGAATAATTCGAATAATCAAATTCATTCGAATAATCGAATTCATTCGAATAAATGTGCAAGTATACTGTGCACCATTTCCATTTTCGGCTCCTTTTCAGCGCACCTATCATCCGTGCCACTACCCGTCCTTCTGGCTCCTCTTCGTTCTGATGGTATCCTACCTGTCTCTTTCCTTTTATATGATCTTGTGATCGCAGCACAATCTCACTCATTCCAACTGGGGTGTGAAAAACTTTCGCGTGTCTGAACTTGACTAAAAGTGGACCAAAACCCATTCAGATCAAGGTGAAAATCAATTACCACATTTTCGTACATGACTCGATGCGCTGATCACGATGGTGTCGGTGGTCTTCAACGAGATGGCCTAGTTCTCGTGCACACACGCTCATACACATGAGCTGCCAATTAAGAAGAAATAAGATTGAAGGCAGTGAATCACCTCATGATGGTATCGAGATGTTGACAAAATCCGGTCCTACTCGACACTCTGATTTCAATGATGTGCTCGAAATCTGAAAACGCAGTAGAAAACCTATTTTGAAGCCCTAACTTGATCTAGGAGTGGACGAGTTATGGTATCCCCAGACTTCGCTAGTTCGAAATGAATTTAAATGAACTGGCGACATAAGAGATAAAAGATAAGCATCGTAGGTATGACAGTATCGATTGCCACGTTGCATAGCCACTGCCGAACAATCATCGCTCGTGCTCTTGAAGATGAGCCCGAACTGAACACGTGATGTGAGTGGTAGCGGTAGTGGAAACGATGCCTATCGATCACCACGCCACATCAGTTATCATCTCTCTCATGGCTTAAGTCTCTTCATTAACTTCATCCACGTGGCGATCGCCGGCGTTCGTGGTGATCGCGACGATTGCTGGCGAAGTCTAGGAATACTCCTAGCTTGTTAGGAAGTTAGAAGAAGCAGAGGTGAGAAGTTAAGATTACACCTCAAAACGAACTTTTCAGCAGTAGCTATTACTGACTGAGTGGCACGGAAAAAAGGAGCCGAAAATGGTGCACAGGCGCTCAGTAATGGGGAAGATGTCGCTGGACCGGTCTACAACCGTGAGAGGTGCGTTCAGTAGTGGGGATAGTGTCACGAACGGGTCCACAGCTGCACAAATGGTACACCGGCTCTCAGTAATGAGTAGGGTGTAGCTGGACAGCTTCACTCCTGGGAGAGTGGTGAGGCGGCGCTCTTTAGTGGGGAATATGTGGCTGGAGGGTCCACAACTGCGAAATAAGTTCGCTGACATTCAATAGTGGAGAACACATATGTATATGAATGTGAGGCGAGCGAAGAGAGCCTAAAAGAAGCTTGATAGTGTAGCGTTAGCCGGACGATTAGGCTGGTGATTTATAATTCCAAAAACCTATGTTTGAAGTATTGATCCCCTGTTGTCCTTTCAAGATTCTACACCACCAGAACTCGATGGGACCTGGGTCTTAATGGCTTAGGTATCTTTTCTGGTCTGACATGCATCATTGCAGTTTATTTTTTTTTGTTAAGCATTCCTTCAACGACAGTAGAAAAGACACTAATTATTGGAACTAGGTTAGTCTTGAGCATTATGCACTGAGCACGAATTAGGCTAGTCTTGAGCATTATAGAACTTAACCCTTCTTGCACACAAACGCGTGCATACTCACACATACAAACATATGCACACAGGCACAAACACGTAAACACATGCACATACATACACGTACATGCATACACAACTCACATGCACCCACATGCACATCCTCTTAACAAACCACCATAAGAGCGGCAAAGACGGAAAAATGGATACAGTCTTCAATAATGAAAGCGAGAGGTTTAGACAGCGCTTTCAGGGTTTCGCTGCGGGACCGCGTCCCGACGGTCTCGAGCCCTCCGGGCGAGACAGTGTTTACAACGATTGGACATTGCATTGCAGCAGTGTACGGAGCAGAGTAGCCCCGTATTGGCGCTTGGTCAACGATTGAATTGCTTATGACTACGTCGACGAAATCGGTGGATGTAAAAATGTTCTAGCTCTTGTGTTGCCGTGTGGGCTCGATGGTTCAGTGCACGTAGCGTCGCGAACTTTACCTCAACTCAAACTTGGGTAATTAAACCATCTGTCCGATTGGTAACAAAACAACACGGAAAAATAGCGGCGTTAACAACAAAAATAGTGGCGTCAAATGAGCGACACAGAAAAAATGACATACTAAAAAGTAGTGGCGTTACAGAGAAATGGCATACAATAAAAGATTCCTAGCGGCGAACTGTGGTTAAATAGCGGCGTGTAAGAATGGCATAAATGCTTCGTGCGTATCTATGTTTTTGGTTGCAGCGAGCAAGAACTTCTTATCCGCACGAAGCATCTATGCAGGAATGCTTAGCTCGCATGGAGCTGAACTGTGCATCGCGTCGCGATACTCCCCCGGCGAAATGGAGTCAATGAAGATCTCGCAATTCCCTTTGCAGCGCCAGGATTTTCTCTTCAGTATCCTTTCGTCCGTTGAGTGCGTTGTGTAATTGGCGCCGTATCTCCTCACTCTTTTCGGGTAAGTCGCAAATTGCGGAGTTGTGCCCTCGAGCTTTGCAATGATAACAAGGAGCGTTGCGTTTCCGGCAAATGTGCGAGGTGAATACGACATCCAAACAGGCTACGCACCTTCTCCTTGATTGGAGGAGCCTCTTCCGTTCTTCAACGTTCCTGAAGACCGTGCATGAATCGGAATAGTGGTCTCCGACTCTTTCGCAGAATGCGCAGCGCAGCGTACGTTCGTCGTCACGATAGATTGTACCTCCTTGGAAGTTTCTTGGCTCGCATCTTGGTAACCAGTCCAGCTCTTGGATGATATCCTCAAAATTCTGGAGTGCTTGCCTCGACTGATCCAATTCGCGGATGATCTCTGCTCTTCGAGCTGCGTTTTGTGCGATCCTCCGGACTTCCTCTTCATCTTCCTCTTCCATTTCTTCGACCATATCCATGTATTCTGCGTTTTCATGGATGGCGACTTCCTCCTCCGCGTTCAATCCACCGATGTTTTCGCGCGGTGTTGCGTCATCACTTTGTTCTTCCTCTCTTGCGTCATCGCGCTCTCTAATCTTTCCGAGCTCCTCTTCACTCTCTTCCCTTTTCGCAGCGTCTTCTTGTTCTTCAACTTGCATCGCCCCGTCTTTCTCTTCCTCTTGCGGAGCGTCCTCCCGATTTTCAGTGTATGCGTGCACGTCTTTCTCTTCCTCTTGCGGAGCGTCTTCTCGATCTTCAGCGTGCACGGGCATGCCCTCGCCCCCACGAGTGTTGCGATCGTTCTCTTTGATGAAAGGTTGTTCGCTAACTTCGTCACGAAGGGCGTTGCGCTCAAAGCGGGAGAAACATTCTTCGACGGTCCTTTGTATGGTGTCCACCAACTCCGATTTGTTGTCGGGTCCACGGAATCCCTCTGTAACCACTCGAGTGAGGTTGGCTAGGGAAGCAAATTAAACCATCTGTCCGATTGGTAACAAAACAACACGGAAAAATAGCGGCGTTAACAACAAAAATAGTGGCGTCAAATGAGCGACACAGAAAAAATGACATACTAAAAAGTAGTGGCGTTACAGAAAAATGGCATACAATAAAAGATTCCTAGCGGCGAACTGTGGTTAAATAGCGGCGTGTAGGAATGGCATAAATGCTTCGTGCGTGTCTATGTTTTTGGTTGCGGCGAGCAAGAACTTCTTATCCGCACGAAGCATCTATGCAGGAATGCTTAGCTCGCATGGAGCTGAACTGTGCATCGCGTCGCGATAGGATGCCGTGAGAAGTCTCGCAGCGGTGGCATACGTTCGGTTTAATCACTGGTGATGGCTCTCATCCCATTGAGGTCCCACAAGGATTAGCGAGTTTTAGGACTCGTTGTTTCTAAGAAGGACACTATAATCAGATAAACAGAATGAACGAACGAAGAACGCGTCATCTTTAGCTGTTATGACATTTCCTGAAACCACTTTTGACCATACTTCCTGAATATTCCCTAATTTTCTTCCTTTATTCTCGAAATCTACAAGAAGTACAGGTGCACTGATGACGGACTGGTTTGTCGGGGTTCCATAGTTCAGAAAAAATGCTAAATCACCAGTACAGGTGCACACCGATCGAGGAAGGGTACGCTGAGGCCCAATCGTGGGAAGAACGTCAGGATACGGGTCCACTTATGGAAAATCGGTCTGCCATGGCCAATAGGAGGGAAAACTCCAGGACACGGTTCCAAGGATGGAGAATGAGTCTGCCATGGCCTAATTATAAGGAAAACACCAGGATACGGTTCCATGGATGGTGAATGGGTACGCCGTGGCCCAGTAGTGCGTAAAACGCCAGTATACCCCACGGATGGAGAATCCGTATTCTGACGTCTCTCCCAAGATAGCGCCGTGGCAGGCCCATTCCCCATCCGTGGACTCGTATACTGGTGTTTTGGAGAACGGGTCGCCGTGGCCAATAGTCGGCAAATCGCCAGTATACGGACCACGGATTGAGAATGGGTCTGCGCTGGCTCAATAGTGGGGACGCGCCAGGATAGATTTTTGAAATTGCTCCACAAAGCAAATAAAAATCCTACATTTGTCCATTTTTGACAGTTTATTATTATTATTATTATTATTATTATTATTATTATTATTATTATTTAGTTTTATTAGTATTTTTGATCAACTTCCTTAAATTATTTATTATCACAATAATATTTTCATTAGTTTTACTTTCCATCTGGGTCCCCAAAGCGGCGGAGATTTTTTTCCACGCCCCCCCCCTCATTCTCTCGCCCACTTTCTGCGCCCGCCACTGGGTGCACGAATGAAAAATGGGTCTGCGCTGGCTCAATAGTGGGGAAGCGCCAGGATAAATTTTTGAAATTGCTCCACAAAGCAAATAAAAATCCTACATTTGTCCATTTTTGACAGTTTATTATTATTATTATTATTATTATTATTATTATTATTATTATTATTATTATTATTATTTAGTTTTATTAGTACTTTTGATCAACTTCCTTAAACTATTTATTACCACAATAAAATTTTCATTAATTTTACTTTCCATCTGGGTCCCCAAAGCGGCGGAGATTTTCTTCCACGCCCCCCCCCCCCCTCATTCTCTCCCCCACTTTCAGCTCCCGCCACTGGGTACACGAATGAAGAGTGGGCCTGCCACGGCGCAATGGTGGGGAAAATGTCAGGGCATGGGTTAACGGGTGGAAAATGGGTCTGCCGCGGCCAGTGATGGGAAAACGCCATATACGTGTCCATGAATGGGGGATGGTCTGCCGTGGCCAATAGGAGAGAATACGCGAAGATACGGTTCCTCGGATGGAAAATGGGTCTGCCGTGGCCAATAGAAGGGGAAACGCCAGGATGTTGTTTCACGGATGGAGAATGGGGATGCATTGGACCAATTGTGGTGAAAACTTCAGGATATGGGCCAACGGGTGGAAAATGGAGCTGGCTGCGGCCAGTGATGGGAAAACGCCATATACGTGTCCATGAATGGGGGAGGGTCTGCCGTGGCCAGTAGGAAAGAACACGCCAAGATACGGTTCCACCGATGGAGAACTGGTACGCCGTGAACCAGTAGTGGGGAAAACGCCAGTATACGGGTCTACGAATTGAGAATGGGTCTGCCATTACCCAGTCGTGAGGAAAACGTTAGGATCGGGTCCACGGATGGAGAATAGGTACGTCGTGGCCCAGCAGTGCGTAAAACGTCAGTATACGGGCCCACGGATGGAGAATCCGTATTCTGACGTCTCCCTGCGATAGCGCCGTGGCAGGCCCATTCTCCATTTCTGGTCTCGTATATTGGTGTTTTGAGAACGGGTCGCCGTGGCCAATAGTCGGTAAATCGCCAGTATACGGGCCCATGGATGGAGAATAGGCCTGCCACGGCGCTATAGGGGGAAACATCAGGATAAGGGTCCACGGATGGAAAACGGGTCTGTCGCGGCTCATTACTGTGTAAAAAGGTGATTATTCGCACTACATTTGTTACATTGAGTTGTTCACAGGTTTTGAAGCAATCTGGAAGATGCACCTGTGCAGAGTTGGCCCAATGTCGGCGAGGCGGCCAGTCTGGTAGAGCATACGCAATTTACAAGGAGAACTCCGTATTTGAGCTCAGTTAATTATTAGTTTTGCTTCTTCATTAATTTTCTAAGCATTTCACATGTGTGATGCTTTTCTACCTGCCTCAAGTGGCTGCCCCACCCCACTTTCTAGCGTCCCGAAGGGGCGCTAGTACACATAAGCATGCACGAGCACATCAACATGCATGCACTTACCCACATAATACACTTGCATTCATACACAAGTAAAAAACATACACAAACAGACACACACGTGTAGCACATGTGCACACATGCACACACTCTAGTAGAACTTACCCAGATAGCGGAAAAAAACAAAAAAAAACAGTATTTTTAACACTAAAAGAAAATTTTGCCTTTGAGAAAGTGTTGAGCTCTCCCGATACCTCCGAAATATACTAAGATTCCAATGTCCAAAATTCCAAAAAAAAATTGGGTGATGCCTCTAAAGTGCGTGGTAATGTTATTAAGCGGCAGGCGAATAAACTGTATAAGAGTACTAACAAGGGAAGTGCACGAGGCTAACCCCGGGGATCGGAACGAAACATTCACTTACAGAAGCATTGTCTAAGATGATGTTGATGTATACATATCATTTTTGCCCAATGGTCCTGGTGCGATCAGGAGAGTGCGCCAAAAATTTCTATATTGCACTACCATCAGGGTCAAGCGTGATGATGGTAAACAAGTCGATCCCCATACGACCCCCCCCCTTTTCAGCCACCAAAAATACGACCCCCCCCCTTTGCACACAAATTTCCTTCTATGCTTGCAGAATTTAGATATTTAGATATCCCATTTCAGGGGTTCGTACTGCGACAGTTGTGGTGGAGCCAGAGCATAGGAAGGAGAAAGAGGCTCTTTTGTATCTAACTAGTTGTTTGGAAGTTTTTTGGAAAACGTTGAAGTGTACGCGGTGGACAAAAAACGTGCATTAACTATGGAGTGTTGCTTACGTAACTAATGAGCATCATCGAACACGTCAAGAAAAAACATCTATATACATCATCTACATGGTGAAGGGTTCGATCCCTACCGAGGCTAAAATTTTTGCTGAGGGTTAAAGCGTGTGGGGTGAGCGAATTTCAGTCTGAAAGCGTCCGTACAGAGTTTCCAAACGAAATACCTTCGTATTCGTCACGAAAAACAACCACACACATCATCGACATGGTCTAGGGTTCGATCCCCTCCTAGGCCAGAATTTTTGCATGGCTTAAAATGACACGCGCTTGTAGTAGATTCGAGATGATCGACCGTAAAGCACTAAATAACTGTTTGTAGGGGTGAAAGACTGGGTAGGCCTTTCAGTACGGACGTGCGAAAATTTTAGCCTGAAATTTTGACTCGTTCAGAAGCATGGTTGTAGTCGGACGCGAATATCAGAAGATCTGGCCCGTTGAGGTCCAATTTTTTTCAGGTTTCTAATAGTCGAAGGTTTGCGCTTTCAGGCTGTACAGCTAGTTTTTCTGCAGATGCTTCCACCGCGATTCAAATCCGTCGATAAAAACATGGAAAAAAGGCCATTTTTATCGAAGAAACCTCATCTCCGTAATTCCCGTGCTGAATCTTTCTTCTTGAAGCTGGAGAGCTGAAACTTGGGGTAGAGCACCATTGGGTAGGGTCCATAAAATGACTTTTTATCGGCCTGCAGGACTGGGTAGACTTTCGGTACGGACGTGCGAAAATTTTAGCCTATAACCCCCCACTTTTCACTATTCAAATCATACCGTTAAAGTCGTTTAATCACGTCAAAACAAATTATGTCTATGGATAATTCAGTGTCCCACTTCGTCCGTTTTTTTTTTACTTTTTTTTCTACCTTCTATTCCACACTAAGGCACCCCTCTCCCGACCACGACCCCCCCCCCTTACGACCCCCCTCTTTCCCCACCCCTTCGCATACGACCCCCCTTGATAATTTATCGACACACGCTTGACCCTGACTACCATAGGACTCCATGTAGAGCTGGGATTTATGAAACTTTGACCATTCGAAACAACTGTGCTCCCCTTGACTACCTTTCCTGGGACCGTGGATTGTATAAAGACCCATTTTTGAATAACTTGGTTTCATCTGATTATGAGGAGAAGGGCCTTTAAGGGCAGCACCCACGATAATCTTCACCTTCGAACTTTGGAGAGTTTTCGAACCTCAGGCATTGTCCCGACAATTCTGTGATGGAAATGCTGTCAGAAACCCCGCATTCCATGAGATATCGCAAGTATAACATCAGTTCAACAGTTCGAACCCAGCCCGCTAGTACGAGTTGACCTGCTGCGCACAAATAGCCATGGGGCGATATTGGAACGAATCAGCTGCTCTCATATATAATCGCTCAGTTTTTCTTTGAAAAAATTTTGTTTCGCGGACTTTTAAGTACCATTCTTACACTACTTTGGCTGCAGCTGTCTGTTTGCATTCTAATCTTACTTTTCAACAGCTGTTTTCCGTTTTCTCTTTTCATAACAACCATTTCTTCCGTTCTTTCCCACTTGTACCCGTTTTTTCTTCACCAGTAAGTCTGTGCAGCCCACACTTCATTTTCTTCTGATTTCTGTTCTTTTCTGACTTGAATATGCTGCAAAACCACGAAAATATCCAAATCCGTCGAGGAAATACGTGGTGATCAAGTCAGTGTTATCGACCTCTTATTCGTGTTATTCATGGTCGAAAACCCAAGGTTATCTTGAAATCTTGGAGTTGAAAATTTCCGTGGGTGCTGCCCTTAATGGCATTGGTGAAGAGATAGCCGAATGTATAGCGCAGCAGACTACCAAAGAGGAGGTCGGGGCTTTGAATCCCGTCGGCGCGACTTTCTCTGCATTTTTGAATTTAAGGCTTTTAAACTTGTTTCGAGTATTTCTGATGACTAAAACACATCAGATACGTGCACCATTACAAGAACTACTGCAGAAACTTCGTCCGATTCGTTACTCACTCGGCCACCTCATCGCGGCTGCCATGATTGGAGCTACTACTCATGATCGTGCAACCAGGTTATTCAAAAATGCGTCTGCAAACGTTCGATAGTCCATAGGACAACTAATCACGGCAACCGCTGCTGGATTGTGTTGCCAAAGTCCCATGAATCCAAGTCAGGAATCCACTGACAGGGCACTAAAAAATTGGTACTATTCAACCATCATGAACCCAAACGCTTCAAAAATTTTTTTTGACCGAAACTTTGCATGCAGGGGTTACTTGACGTGCTGAACACGGACATCGTATCCATTTTGCACCGTGATGTCATTTTGGAGGGTTACGGTAGGTGCACGATACTATGAGGTGGTACACGTACCGTAACCCTACAAAAATAGCGTTGCGACACAAAATGGATATGATATTCGTATTCAGCACCTCAAATAACCCCTATATGCAAAGTTTCAGTCCAGAAGACCTTTTCAAAGATTAAGGGTGCGTGGAAGATGAATGACGCCGAAAAGTCTTTGGCGCGCTCCATAAGGACCATTGGGCAAAAATGATGTACATACATACATATGTACATACACCGCCTTAGACAATGTTACCAAAAATGGATATTTTGTTTCGATCCCCGGAGTTAGCCTCTTGCACTTCCTTTGTAAGTCTCCTTACAATACTCACATGAGATTGATGAAATATTTATCAACTCAAAAATAATTCCACAACTTTTCTTCAGGAAGATTGATCCATAAGAACTGTCTAATGAATGTGAGCTGAGTGAACATGGACATCGCCACCGATTTCAACGGAGTGGATCTCGCTACTGGGTTGGCGCTCAGCAAACGACATGAAAGGAGCTCCATTAAGAAGAATCTGAAATTTGAGAAAGTTTAGTTGTTTCGCACGTCTTGCTCATTAGATGCCAACAAGGGAGATGCAAGAGGCTCGACTCGCAGATCATAATGGAAACCGTTTGCTTGAATCTTTGTTTGAGAAGGTGCTACAGCATATATTTCATTATTGACCACGGTTTCAAAATATAGAAATCGCACCACACTACAATATGCCTTGCAGCATCCGTCCATCAGTTACTGTGTTACCGAGTGGAGAGGATGCTGAACTGCTAGGCAGAGCTTCGAGGGTTTGAATCCGGTCATGCTTTGCATTCTCGTTTTCATTCCTCCTATGTTGTTGAAATCCAATTCAAAGGGTTAGAAGGAAATATCTATCCTTGCTGACCTACCAGCCACGAGGTTACTAAAAAGTAAGCTGCGTTTAATATAATGTGTTATTCCATGGTTGGTACGTTAATAAGTGTAGTTATTGTCTTCTAACAGTCCGCTATCTTCACCTGTCGGCCACTCTGTCGCTGATGGAGGTGTCAGCTGCAACACATATGTACAGGAACAAGCATGACGATAGGAAAAACCGACCCTCAATACGACCCCCCCCATCCCCTCGTCCAACCTCTACCTTTTCACGACCCCGTCCTCCCGTTCTGCTTCCTCATGTTTTCTTTGTACACTGAACAGTTTCAAGGAAGAAGACACAAAAGAGACACATTAAGAGCCCGAAATTGGAACTAAAACAACCTTGAAGTCGATATGCGACCTTTCTTATCTAATCGGGACCAGACTGCCAACAGGAACGATCGCGTCATTACGTGTCAAAACAAGACTGGTTGGCAGCACAGGCGAGGAATCGGTGTCAGCGTTGGGCGCCCACGGGTTCGATCCCTGGCGTTTCCAAGAAATTTTTGCACGGGTCGGAACCGCTCCAGAATTCAATATGGGGTAGAGAGAATGGAAAAATTTTGAAAGTGAGAGAAGCGAAATCAATTGTTTACATATGCGAGGATTCGCTTACAGGGACCGCCAGTTTGTGCAAAACTAGGGTGACTTAGACCTCCTACTGAAGATCTCTGACTCGAAATCAGCAGATGCTTTTCTTCTTGCCCATAGAGGACCATCAGCTCTATCTTTTGCGAGAGTGTCAATTTTCTAGACCTCCATATCACTTTGGGAGCTCGATGGGAAATCGATGGGAAATTTGGCGAATTTCCCATCGATTTCCCATCTAAATTGCGGGAAAACGAGCGAATTTCGTGGAGCCAGATTCTGCGCTCAAGTGGGAAATTTCCTCAACTAAGACTCATGGAGGAAAAGTTTTCGTGATATCTGCAAATTGCTTCTCAGTGATTTCCCAAACAGATTTACTCCATTTTCACCATCTGTTCAAATTGCAAGACTTTCACTTCTTCAACTCCCATGAAGACAGTTTGCCTTTTACCAAAATTTCACTACTTTCACGTAATAGAGCTCCAAGCATAGATCTTCATCCCCATTATCGCACTCCAAAGATTGCTTCTGCTTGCATGAGTTAGATGGGAAATTTCCCACCGGAGACGCGAAAATTTGAAAAATTTCCCGTCGAGCTCACAAAAACATATGAAGTTCTAGAATGTTGAAACTCTGCCAAATGATAGAGCTGATCATTTTTCATGGACATGTAGAAAAGCATTTGCTGATTTCGAGTCAGAGAACTTCAGCACGAAGTCTAATCACCCTACTTTTCCACGTTCTGAAGGGACCTGTAGGAGAATTCTCGCATTCGCAATCGATCGATCTCGTTACCCACACTTCATTTTTCCACCCTATTTACTCCACACTTGATTCTGAAGTGATTCCGTCCCGTGCAAAAATCTAGTGAAGGCGCCGGGAATCGAACCCGTGGGTGCGCTGAAGCTGATTTCTCCCAAGAAATCGGCTTTAGTGCACCCACGGGAAATCGCCTTCAGCGCACCCCACCCCCCATCTCTCCCCTTCTCACCCTCCTCTCATACGACCCCGTCCTGGGAAATTCCCATCGGACGCTTGACCTTGCATATGTAGTAGTACAATGGGATTTCTATTTTTTGGGATCGGGAGCAGTAATAAACTATATACTGTAGCACCTTCTCAAACAAAGATTCAAGCCAGGTAGGTTTCATTCCAATCTGCAATCTGGTCCTCTTGCACTTCCCTTGTGAGTAGAATTCTCCCAAATTTTGCGATAAGAAGCAACTTGGAGATCTTGGAGATTTTTTAACTGATGCGCTCAGCTAATGCATCAGTGTGTTAAAATTTTATCATATCGATACAGCTGCGGCGGACAGAGAAAGTAGGTGGGAGAAGGAAGTTGTGAAAAAGTGGAACTTTCCTCATTCTGGGACCCGCATGAAAAATAAAAGCAGTAATTATTTATTTCAATATTAAGCAACTAGTAATACTTATTTGAAGAACAGCAATAGGGCTACCGCCTGCCTCCGCCCTAGTAATTATGCGGATATATGATGGACTCGGTCACATCAAGTGTTTTAGTGCCACATCTCTTCTATCTGACGATTCGTACCTGGATTTGACCATAATTGGAGACAAATTCGAGTGTATAAACTCTCTCAGCGCGGAATGGCATCCCAGCACGCTCCTCATGCAACCATCCGCCGTTGCTGGTCGAGTTGCACACCACAGCGTTCTCCTTAAACGAAAATGTGAGCAAAATCGAACTTTTGGTTTGTATGTTAAATTTTCAAGATTTAAATAAAGAATCAAATACTTACTTAGAAAACCTTGAAACCGTGTTTTGCATCGGTATGCATGTTTTCTGCATGGGAATGAGGAAATTGTGGGTATTTCGTGGGTTTAACACTGGACTTGCATTGGATTAGGAGGCGCATGGGTTCTGCACTGATATGCATTGGTTGTGCATGGACCACTGCGGGTATATAATCTCAAAAACGGTGCTTTGCACAAGCACGCATACCTTCGTCGTACCATTTGCATGTTCCAATCGCATGCAAAACACCGTTTATAGGTTCTCCGAGTACATATTGTATATCTAGACATTAACTCGTTTCAACTTTAAGACGCCAGTTCTAAAATTTTTTGTTCAGGATACGTGAGAAAATACTTCAAAATATCCTGCGATAAAATTCACCTATTTCACCTCAATGACCTTTTCGTAGCGTTGAGATCTGTCACTGCTACGTACGTTTCACTTATCATACGCGGCCTATTCAAAGCACTTAAAGGTAGTTTTTACTAGATGTGCGAGTCAGAAAACACTCATTTACAGAACATCTTCTACCCTTAACGCGGTACGCATGCCATAAGAGGAGCGTCGAACGGCCTAGCTGCCGCGTTGCAAACGTCTGTGCCTCACCTACGTTTGCATTGCCTCAGAGGTGCGTCAGGCTCTATCGTTCATCGTATGGTCGAACTTACAGTGAGTTCAAGCATCTACGAAATACAAATTACCCTATTTCCATGACCTCTCTACTTGATGTTAACGAAAGGGTGTAGGGTTGCCTGAATCAACACAGCAGCCAGGCTTCAGCTCGCCTGAGACGCCATAGCGGGTCACCACTTGGACATGCAGAAGAAAAAAAGGAGACCAGGTGCTGTGGTTTTTTTTTGCATTCCTTACAATCTATAAGATAAAAGTATTTGTGATCTTTGAAATTATCCATTTCATTATTAATTATCCATTTATGGCGTACGCTAAGGGTAAAATGGCGTACTTAATTTCTCTCCCCACAGAATCTGTCGTAGACAACTACATAACCGCTCTCAATTCGATTTTTGAGGAGTTTCAGAAGTTATGAAAACTGCACCACTGCTTCCACCTTTACGTTTGGTTCCTGGTGGATACCATATATTTGTAAATGTTGCCAATACAATCCTTCTTGGAAGATGCTGTGAGTCATTAATGACACAGCTACATCAAAAGAAGGTAGTAGAATGCACTGTTCAATCGATCAGTCGTTTCACTACCAAACATCAACGTGAATATCTTTCCCTTGTATAGTGTCCTTTATAATCTTGTTGAAATCTTGGAGCGACAAAAATTGATTTTACAACATACTCAGGGTTAAATGCAGCGGCTCCAATAATATTCGTGTCAGATATTCGTAACGTTTAAAAATCTGAACAGCAGTTCCAACAGTTCTACGGAAAGTGCGTAACTGAATGCAGCAGCGTTTCCACAACATAGGAAGGTAGACGTATTCATATACGCGGTTAAGAAGTGCCGAGTATTGGGATATTCCTGAGTGGAGAACGCAGAGGTCCCTTTGAAAAGTCGCACAAATTCAAGGTTGTTAGTCGCAGTGATTTTTGATTTTCTGCCGCGTTCCCGGAAATGGTCTAAGAGTACGTGGAAAGCAAGTGTTAGATCAGTGCGATACACTCTTCTGGGAATCTAGAGTACCCGTCTACCCACCGGAGGATCTGTGGCATGAAAACCATTGAATGTGTTGTTACATCACTGACGTATTTCTTCGAGACAGTTTACTGCTCCATTTCCTGCTTTCTAGCAACATAGCAACGAAAAAAAAACTAGGTGATATTTGTGAAATATTCGACTTTCTCCTTATCTTTTACTGCTTGAAGATTGCAAAAAGCTTTCTTGTTGCGCAGCCAGGAGATCTTCGATTTAATGTGTTATTTGGTGCGGAGACGCAATACATCATCATACCTTCCCCTACATTTTGGTTTAACAGCCTAGCGTCAGAAACTCGCTCAGCGCTAAAACACCAGCCCGTGTTCCAGTCCCACATCAAGATCCAGATAAGATATTGACATTTAGTTCTTATAAATTACTCAAGATATTAATATTTAATTTTTACAACTTACTTATGTCCTATTCACTTTTTTTGCCAGCATGTATACGCACCCAACATGTTTGAACACTACACGGCAAACAGTTTCATTCATTTCGTTATCTCCGGTACTCCCAGCAGAACTCGATTAGTTTTATAGAAACGCAGACGCTTTCAACCCCGATAACCATCCGCTTTTATGGCTTTGTTCCCTCTCCCCTGTGCAGACTCATCACTTCCTTATCACATCCTTAGAATCTCATACAGTGAAATGGTCTGCACCTGTGAAGGTTGTTCTTGTAAAACCTATGGCTTTAAGGTCTTTTGGACCCGAACGATCTATTAAACAAAGCGCCGTAAGGGGGCTAGAGCGGTTAGAGATACGGGGCGGCACTCATAGACACCGCAATCTTGAGGCGCAGACTGTGTGGCGAAATGGCCAATTTCCATGGACGCAGACACGTTCGCTTCGGGACCCGCAATTTCGTCACTGCTGGCTCTCCCGCGTGCACGGGATGGTGATTTCATCACCTTTGCTGGCGGTCTCACCGCATAGGAGTGAGGGAGTGTTTACGAGCTTTCAGGCTGCACAATGTACGCAGCAGGAAAACCAGCCTTCCACTGTTGCGACGCTTTGTGCACTCGCAGGAAGAAATGGACGCGTGCCATGAGAGTTGCCGCGTCTCGAAAGCTTCGGGGAGGCTGGACCTACGCGGTCGCCTCAGCCCCTGTTGAATTTTCGCGGCGATTGTGTAGTCACAACATTCGTTCGTTTCGAGAAAGCTTCTGCACTAACAAAGAGTAAAAGCCTCTAAATAGGAAGGCATGACATTGTATATCCAATCAACTATATACGGATGCGGGTCCACCGATGGAGAAAGGACCCGCCGTGGCCCAGTGGTGCGGGGGACGCCAGGATACGGGTCCACCGATGGAGAAAAAGCCCGCCGTGGCCAAATAGTGCGGCGGACGCCGAGATACGGGTCCACCAATGGAGAAAGGGCCCTCCGTGGCCCAATGGTGCCGGGGACCCCGAGATACAGGTCCACCGATGAAGAAAGGGCCCGCCGTGGCCCAGTGGTGGGGGGATGACAGGATACGGGTCCACCGATGGAGAAAGGGCCCGCCGTGGCCCAGTGCTGTGGGGAACGCCAGGATATGGGTCCACCAGTGGCGGACGCAGGGGGGGGGCGCGCCCCCCCCCGAGAATGGGTCGCCAAATTTTCGAAATTACTTTACAATACAAATAAAAATCTTGTGTTAGTTTATTTTTAATTGTTTATTTTTATTATTATTTTTAATATATTTTTTATTTATTGTTTATTATTATAATTAATATTATTATTAATTTTATTTTCCGTCTGGGTCCCCAAAACGGCGGAGACCCCACTTTTCTTCCCACGCCCCCCCTCCCGCCCACTTTCTGCGTCCGCCACTGGGGTCCACCGATGAAGAAAGGGCCCGCCGTGGCCTAGTGGTGGGGGGGGGATGACAGATACGGGTCCACCAATGGAGAAAGGGCCCTCCGTGGCCCGGTGCTGTGGGGGATGCCAGGATACGGGTCCACCGATGAAGAAAGAGCCCGCCGTGGCCCAGTGGTGGGGGGGATGACAGGATACGGGTCCACCGATGGAGAAAGGGCCCGCCGGGCCCAGTGCCCAGTGCTGGGGGAACGCCAGGATATGGGTCCACCGATGAAGAAAGGGCCCGCCGTGGCCCAGTGGTGGGGGGGGGGATGACAGATACGGGTCCACCAATGGAGAAAGGGCCCGCCGGGCCCAGTGCTGTGGGGAACGCCAGGATATGGGTCCACCGATGAAGAAAGAGCCCGCCGTGGCCCAGTGGTGGGGGGATGACAGGATACGGGTCCACCGATGGAGAAAAGGCCCACCGTGGCCCAGTGGTGCGGGGGACACCGAGATACAGGTCCACCAATGGAGAAAGGGCCCACTGTGGCCCAGTGGTGTGGGGAACGCCAGGATATGGGTCCACCGATGGAGAAAAAGCCCACCCTGGCCAAATGGTGCGCCGAGATACGGGTCCACCAATGGAGAAAGGGCCCTCCGTGGCCCAGTGCTGTGGGGAACGCCAGGATATGGGTCCACCGATGGAGAAAAAGCCCACCCTGGCCAAATGGTGCGCCGAGATACGGGTCCACCAATGGAGAAAGGGCCCTCCGTGGCCCAGTGCTGTGGGGAACGCCAGGATATGGGTCCGCCGATGGAGAAAAAGCCCACCCTGGCTAAATGGTGCGCCGAGATACGGGTCCACCAATGGAGAAAGGGCCCTCCGTGGCCCAGTGCTGTGGGGAACGCCAGGATATGGGTCCACCTATGGAGAAAAAGCCCACCCTGGCCAAATGGTGCGCCGAGATACGGGTCCACCGATGAAGAAAGGGCCCGCCGTGGCCCAGTGCTGTGGGGAACGCCAGGATATGGGTCCACCAATGGAGAAAGGGCCCACTGTGGCCCAGTGGTGTGGGGGGATGCCAGGATACGGGTCCACCGATGGAGGAAGGACCCGTCGTAGCATAATGGTGTTGAGAACGTCAGGATACGGGTTCACTTTAGTCCGATAGTGTTAAGAATGCCAGGATGCGAACCCGCGCTTGGAGAACGGATCCGGCTTGCCCTAACTGTGAGGAGGGCGCCAGAACCCGGGCGCTCTGATGGAGGAAGGGCCCGCCGTGGCCCAGTAGTATGGATAACACCAGAATACGGGTCCGCCAATATAGGATTGGTCCGCTGTGACTCAGTAAAGTTTAGAATGCCAGGATATGGTTCAGGCCTAACAGTGAGAATGGCGCCAGAATACGGGTCCACCGATGGAGAAAAGCCCGCTGCGGCCCAGTAGTCTGGAAAACACTCGGATACGATTTCGCCTTGTCCAATAGTGTGGGGAAGGGCAGGATACAGTTCTGCCGATGGAGAACGCATCTGCGTTAGCCGGGTAGTGAGGAATACGCACGAATACGCCATACGATGGAGAACGAACTTCTCATGCTCATACTCAACTCATAAGAAGGACTTCATGTTTGGGCCCATTGGAAGATTGGTTCTGCTTCTTTATAAATTTTCTAGAGATTTGGCAAGTGTGAAGCGTTTGCACATGTCCCAAGTGGCTGCTCCACCCCACTTTCTAGCGTCCCGAAGGGGCGCTAGTATATAAGAAACACTGACAAGGGAAAGATACGTGGTCTGTGTAGCCATTCATAATAGGGAAAGGGCTTATGCAGCTGATCTCAGATTCTTCTCTCTGTGATGAGTTATGCCCATTATTGGTGCTGAGCTGCATGGGCTAAGCTTAGTGAACGAGGCAGTTTCATAGCGCAAAGGTGAGTTTCTTGTTCCTCGAATAGGCCCCCACCCATTTGTGTGTCTTCGAAAAGTAGCATAATTACAGAAAAATAATACAATTGGCAAAAGATGGGTGCCTGTCGCAACAAGAGAAACGGATCCGATAGAGCTTGGAGCGAAATGAAACTTCACTGGGGTTGCGATGACACCTCTTTGCACTTCAGAATCAACAGTTGGCGAGGAATTTTCAAAATCTGTCATAAAAATGTGTCAACGGGAGTTAGTCAATTTAGTCGAGTACCGTTCCTCTTAAGATCTGGTTCAATCTTGTGACCACAGCAACTGTAACTAGATCCTTTAAATTCGTTGTTCTAACCATCAGAAACACTTATGTTCTAGCTATTTTGTGCTATTCTGCACTATTCTATTATAGTTTACACATCACCTTGATCATCTTGACTCCCGTTGATCTTCGGGTATACCGAGCGAACGCCAGCATTCCATTTGTCCCTCTCGCCAGCCAGAGTTGTCCAGTGGATTCTATATGTTTGCGGGACATGGAGAGCATGATATCTATCCTTGAAGAACTTCGTGAAAAGTCTGGCCATCGGGTCGGGGGTCTTCCTGTCGTGCGCCTAACTTTCCGTGGAGTTCATCGCTGACGGCTCTTGTCCAACGGTTGTCGTTGAAACGGATCACGTGTCCGGCCCATCTAATCTTACTCACCTTGGCGTAAGCGGCAGCTTCCCTGATCTCCAACTGTTGATGCAGTCTGGAACCCCGTATTCCTACCTTCACTTGCGTAAGGAGGGTTAATCCTAGTATCACCTTCTCGATAGAGCGTTCGACGACGTTGACCGCGTTCTCATTCTGCTTGTGCAGCGCCCAGGTTTCTGAGGCGTACGTCATTGCAGGGAGAACCGTTGTGTTGAAGAGGTGGGCATGGAGCCTGGTGTTTTTTTAGTCTTCTTCACTACGTCCTCGTCCTCGCTCTTGTAAGCTCCTTCAGCCGCTCGTTTCCTCCTGTCCAGCACTGGAGCGAGGTCGTTCATCATGTTGACTTCCCGACCTAGATATACGTAGCTGGAGCATTCAGATATGGTGGTTCCGTTGAGCGAGAATGGGGCATCGGGGACCCATCCGTTCTTCATGTACATCGCCTTTGTCAGATTCAGTTGGAGACCATTCTTTCCACACGCGTCGTCGAAGTCGGCCAGCATCTGTTCCGCTTCGCTGATGGTTGGTGTTATAAGGACGATGTCGTGAGCGAAATGAAAGTGGTCAGGTCGCCGGCCATCTACTTGCACTCCCATGTTATCCCATTCCAGTTTCCGCACATCTTCGAGAGTGGCGCCGAATAGTTTTGGCGACACGGTATCGCCTTGCCGAACGCCTCTCTTGACGTCGATGGTGGTGTCGTCGTAGAATGGAGAAATCCTGGTCGTGAAGTTGCTGTAGAGCTCACGAAATATCTTGGTGTATTGAGTAGGTATGCCCTGGTTGCCCAAGGCTTCCAACACTGTCTGTCTCAACAGAGTCGAAGGCTTTCTTCAAATCGATGAACGTGAGACAGAGGGGCATCTTATACTCTCGCGATACTTCGATGAGTCTAGTGACGGTGTGTATGTGGTCGATCGTACTGAATCCTTTTCGAAACCTTGCTTGCTCGCACGGCTGTCCCTCGTCTAGTGTCCTTTCGATCCTATTGAGGATCACACGCGTGAAAAGCTTGTAGACGACGGACAGTAGGCAGATGGGGCGATAATTGCCAATATCCTGCGGGTCTCCCTTCTTGTACAGCTACACGGTCCTGCTGGTCTTCCATTGGTTAGGTACCTTGCATTCCGACAGGTACCGCGTGAAAAGCCTAGCCAAGGTGGTAATGAGAATTGGCGGTAGGTTCTTCAGATGTTCCGGTCGGATCCTGTCGGGGCCCGGTGCTGTACGATTCTTCACCGACTTGATGGCATGTCGGATTTCGGAAGGGAGAACCGATGGGACAACATATCCATCCTCCCTAAGATGACATTGAGGGAAATAGAAGTGGCCATCGAAGAGATCCGAGTAGAAGTCGTAGATGACCTTCTCCATTACCCGTCTTAATGAAGAGATTGCTCCGTCTGGGCGCTGGAGGGCGGTCATCTCTGGCGAAGTCTCGGCGAGCGTTGCTGATGTTTTTCCCTGCCTCTCCGGCTTCGACCAATACTGCTGCTCGTCTCTCTTTAAGGTCTTCCTTCATCGCTTCTCTTCACCGTTTTGCGAGCTCGGACGTTGGCTGGTAGTTGCCTGCGGCTCTCGCGTCTCCACGCTGGCGTATCAGCTCGAGGGTCTCGTAGGACAGTCGTCTCTTGGTGGCTTTTAAACCCTCGGTGCTCTTTGCGCTGTCGCGGAGATGCTGAACAAGCTCATCGTACTCTTCGTTGATGTTGTCGACACCCGCATCTTCCCAAATGCCGACTAATGAGGTGAAGAGATCCCAGTTGATGACGAGTTTGGGACTCCACCTCTTAAACTTCGCGGCCTTCTCTCCTTTGCGTGAGAAGAAGAATCTTGCACGAAAGGGGCGATGGTTTGATTTCGGGTAGGACATCGGTACAACACCGACGTCGGTCAGGCAGAACCTTCGATTGACGAGGATGTGGTCGATTTCGTTATGGTACTCTCCACCGGGTGACTCCCACGTCCATCGAAGAGAGGTTAGCTTCTGAAGTTTTCGCCGTCATGTTGAACTCAGACAGTCTCTCCCCCTGTTCGTTCCAATGTAGGCCGCGGGTACCGATGTGAAGCTCTTCAGGCGTTCTCCTAGAGCCGATCGTGGCGTTGAAGTCGCCAACGATGACGTCATAGAAAGTGTGCTCTTCCCTGTAGAATTTCTCCTCTTCGTCGTAGCTTAATTTTGAAGCGCAGGCGACGAAGATTGTCAAGGCCGGTATTGATCCACCTCTTCTCAACCGCTAAGGTCCGACTCGGTTTGCTAGCTATTCGAATGAATCGATGTTCATGACCAAATTCATGTTGACGAGCGACTCCACCAACTCCTCTACTGTCGCAGGTTCCAAGAAACAGTTCTTCTCCATTGTGAAAGGTGGCTTCCAGTGGCCAGCGTCTCCTCGTCTGATTCAGTCCGATGATGTCGTACCTGATCTTCCTGGCCTGCATCACCAAATCCTCGATGGAAACTTCTGATGCAAGCGTGCGTGCGTTGAAGGTACAGACCGTCATCATAGTCCTTCTGATTCTAGGCATCCTAGATAAACCCTCGGACCTCGTCATCGCTGGCGTTGCCGTACCATCAACTATTCCGAGGTCAGAGGAACACCTTCTATTATTGGTGTGTACAGCTTGAGAAAAGATGTGACCCCACAGGAAATAGCTTGCTGGGCTCTACTCCCCCGTGGGGAGCTCGGGTAAGGTTTCACCGAGAAGTTAGCTTTTCGGGAGTGGACGATGGAGCTTATTCGTTGGGGCGATTCCGAACCGCCTCCTCTGTACCTCCCAGTCACTTGAATGCCGGGCTTCTGGTCGGATAGATGTGCAGGATAGAATCTGCAGACACGCAAGCGCACCCACTCACTCATTCATGAACATACGCACGCGCTGACAGAAGGCATGGATCGTTCCGACACTGCAGAGACAGGGAGTCCATCCTCTAAATCCACCCGCATCTCAGGGCAGACACAATGTCGCGTTTAATCCGCGATTAGACCCCTATCCGCCACCTGGGACGCGTTACGTAGCCTCGCGACGAACCGGCTGGGATCCCTTGTATGAGGGAGATCCGTGGAGTTTACACATATAATTTATTAATTTCAATAAAACTAAGTCGTTGAAATATACATAAGTTTTCAAAATCCAGTTCCTATGCACTTGGTACGTGAATGTTCAGCGCTTGTATCTCAGCACCAAAAAATGGGCTTAACTCATCATAGAGAAGAGATTCAATCTTTTTGAAAACAGGTCTGAGATTCTACACCAAGCAATTATTGGCCACTTCCACATGTATCCTTCCCTCGTGAGGATTTTGCTCATCATCTCTCTTTTTCCCTAGAACATTTTCAAATATTTCGAGTCATTCACTCTTTCTCGGGAAAAATTAAAAGAATGAAGACTTTACATCAAATCGAGGGTTGAAGTGAAGTGCGATGTCCGATCCTGTGCGGAGGTTGACCTGGAAGAGAACGTGCTTAAATTTCAAACGTCCAGCTAGCTTTATCCTGTATTGCAAACGCCCCACATGGAATCGGCTCGCTCCAGGGAGAGGAATAATAACGAGCTGTACACGCCTTCCGTTATCAAAGCTGGGGATGTGGAGCTCTGCCGGAGTTCCCTTAATAAAATAATTGGATTTTCTAGAACTTCTATGGTGTTTGATGGATACAGAAGGATAAGAAAACACAGGAGAACACACCGAATTGTAGATTACAGGGCTCGACCCTACACCAGCACCCATGCCGATCATTGCTGCCTGAAATTTTTTAGACTGTTTAATGCAAGAATATCCTCCTATATAAAGACTGGTAAGGGTCCAGATTTTTCTGGCGTCAGACCATGAGAGTCTTGTGAAATCTTTTGTGCAGTGTAGTGCATAGACAATGGTGGAGGGAGAGATGCGCAGACGTCATACGAAAAACCGATTTATGGAGCGAGATGAGACTAGATCTTCGCGGGACCGGCAATTTCGAAATCCTTGCACAGTGACTGTCCTACGCTGGCGGTCTCACGGCCAACCGATGAGACAGAGCTAGCAAGGCTTTAAGGCAGCACATTATACGGAGCAGGATACCCACTGCTCTTCACTCAAAACCAACTGTTGCACCGCAGATCACCATAGGCGAGATCCGTGTACGGCCTGGGAGACCTCTAGGCCCAGTGCAGCGGTGTTATCCGCGGGTAACCCACATTCCGCATGTTCTCGTCCTAGCATCCGTCCGAGAACTCTGAGCGATTCTGCAGTCACGGAAGAGATTCCAGTTGTAGGTAGAAAAAGTGCATCATTATAGGCCATTGTGACAAATCCTGTGACGAAATATGTGATTATTCAAATTTTCTGGATAACTCCTAACTTCCTCTCATTGCTCTCGAGATTTATAAAGGGTAAGGACGCACGGACGATAGGTGTGCTAGGGTCGAATAATGACAGATACCGTTAGGTCGATGGAGTAGGGGTTGTACTGTAACTCAACGTTGCGCAAAAGCCAGGATACGGGTTCGCAGATGGAGGAGGGGTCTGACATGGCCCAGGTGGGAGAAATGCCAGAATAGGGGTTCACCGATGGACGATGGGTCTGTGGTGGCCAAAAAGTGAGTGAATGACAGGAGACGGTCATGCCGATGGAACAGAGGTCCGCTGTGGCCCAGGTGTGAGGAACACCAGCATTCAGGTAAAGTGAAGGGAGGATGGGTCTGCTGTGGCCTGGAAGTTGGGGGAACGCCAGCATTCGGGTCTAACGAAGGGGGTCTTCTGGGGCCTGAAAGTTAAGGGAACTCCAAGATATGGGTACGCAGATGGAGGAGGGGGTGCGTTGTTGTCTGAAAATGTGGAGAACGCCAAGATTCGGGTTCGCTGGCATAGGAGAGGTCCGATGTGCCCCTGGTGCGAGGAACGCTGGAATATGGGTCTGTTGTAGCCAAAACTGTGAGAATGACATGATACGGTTATGCAGATGGAAAGGTGGCTCAGTTGTTAAAAACGCCAGCATTCGGGTCCATCGAAAAGGGGATGAGTCTGCTGTGGCCTAAAAGCTAAGGGAACTCCAGGATACGGATTCCTGAATGGTGGAGGGGATGTGTTGTGGTCCAAAAATGTGGAGAACGCCAAAATACGGGTTTGCTGGTGTAGGAGAGGTCCGCTGTGCCCCAGGTGCGAGGAACGCCAGGATATGGGGTATAATGAAGGGGGATGGGTCTGTTGTGCCCTAAAAGTGTGGGAATCCCAGTATGCGGTTATGCCGATGGTGGAGAGGTCCGCTTTCACCCAATTGTGAGGAACGAGAAAATACTGTTGACGGATGGAGGAGGGGTCCATTGGCCCAAATGTGAGAAATAAAAGAATTCGAGTTCAGCGAAGGAGGGATGGGTCTGCTGGGGCCTGAGTGTTGAGGGAACTCCAGCATACGGGTTCGTGGATGGAGGAGGGGCTGCCCTGTGGTCTAAAAATGTAGGGAACGTCAAGGTAGGGGTTCGCGGGTATAAGAGAGGTCCGCTGTGGTCCAGGTGCTAGGAACGCCAGAATGTGGGTCTGCTGTCGGCTTAATGTGTGGGAATGCCAGGATGCGGTTATGCTGTTGTGTTATGTTATGGAGGAGAGGTCCGCTTTTACCCAATTGTGAGGAGCGAGAAGACACTGGTTCACGGATGGAGGAGAGGTCCGCTTTGGCCCAGGTGTGAATAGCTGTGTGAATAGCTCAAATGGCAGGAAACGCGCCTTAAAGAAAGATGTTCGTCCAACAACAATCTCAACTTGAATTACTTCGAGTTCTTAATTACACTGTGTCGGTTACAGCAAATAGTCGAAAGTTACTAGATTCATATAAATGATAAGCACGCGCAGAGTTGAGGATGACTAGCCGTAGGTGACATTTGAGAAGTGCGGTGACAACAAACGAGGGATGTATCATTGCATCGGAAAGTGAATTTACATGGTGATGTCTGATAAAGAGTGCTCGAGCAAGGCGCATACAAAAAGTCCGGAGTTGGCTAGGCGGCCAGACTGGTAGAATACACGCAACTCATAAGGAGAATTTCGTACTCATACTAAATTAATTAGTATTTTCGCTCCAATTTCAATTTCCTAAGGATTTCATAGGCGCGAAACTTTTGCACCTACCTCAAGTGGCTGCCCCACCCCACTTCCTAGCGACCCGTAGGGGCGCTAGTGGAATAAAAATTCTGGATGGAATTAGCACCCAGGCAGAAAGAAAATCGCACAGAAAAGCAAGCGTGCAGGCCGGCGTATCGCCGTATAATGCTAAATGCGAT
The DNA here is from genome assembly GCA_037903475.1 of Ancylostoma caninum. NCBI lineage: Eukaryota > Metazoa > Nematoda > Chromadorea > Rhabditida > Ancylostomatidae > Ancylostoma > Ancylostoma caninum. The sequence continues at coordinate 696,352 of JBAJFG010000150.1, forward strand.
AAGGGCATCTAACGCGAAATTGTTTCTTATCTAGGAATGTGACACAGCATAATGACAACAGATACAGTTTGCTCAACGTAACCCACGAACAACAATCAATGCACGACTTTTCGAAGGAACTGTTATTTCCTGAAATGCTTTTCTAATGTTGCTCACTGCTAAGATTACTAATAACATAACATATTTAGCTGCTTAGGGCACTTAGGAGAAGAATGTCAGAATTCCGTAACATTGAAATCCGGCTGTGATTCGGTGAAGAAAGACATTTGCGTAGATTTCGCAAACTATGACGCATAGTGTCAATAGTTGAGCCGTTCACCATTGTGATTTTCGAGGTGTGAGAGAAAGAGCAAAGTGAAGAGGAATGCTGTGGTGCAACTCTTTGCCTTGATAATCCTAGATTTTCGCTACATGTGAGAAAGTAGCGAAACGTGCTGAATTACTGCCTCCTCAGGTTCGCTCACATGTTCAATGTGTTGTACAATAATGCTTTATCCTTTTACTATCCGTATTCTAATGCTATGGGGTCCACGGCGACACATGAACAAAGGGCCAATGTATAGAGAGTGGGAAATTCAGTGTAGCAAAAATAGACCAGGTTACGGAAGCATTTCTCCACTTTCATGGAGTCCTCAAAAGTACAAGAAAGTAACCAGCTCCATGAAACTCAATGAAAAATGCGAGACCAAAGAACGCTTTCTTTATTTTATTCCATGTTTCGTTGTTCGATAGACAAAATAGGTGGTAAATTTCAAGTCGTGTTAAGGAACACGCCGGGAAACGGGCATTCAATGCACGTTATGCTTCCGGAAAAGCTTCCCGAAAACCATTCATTCCGACACTCTGCACCGCACATTTCAGTGCCTGATCTTGAGAAGCTTTCTTTAGGAGGAGGCGCCAGGAAATTTGTGGAGGTGACAGATGTGAAATCCGTATCTGCACTCGTAGATCCCGAAAGCATTTCTGGAAAAGCATTTGTGTTGGGAACATTCCAAAGATGGGCGATGAATTCTTTGTCAAAGGTGATGAGGATGGGCTCTCCGCTGCAACGGACCTCCCCGAAGAAGTTTTTGAAAAATGCGGATTTTGATCCTCTGCAGCATGAGTGTCGACACCCCTTGCTACTCTCCTAAAGGATACCTTAATTTTTTTCCGAGCTAGGCCAGCTCATCTGGGTTCGGCTGCTGGGTTTTAATAAATTTACGGTTCTTCCAGAAATGTTACCTCTCAAATGTGACAGCGGAACGAAAATCGTCGATGATTCAACTTGGCATGCGGCTACTGGGTCCGCATTCAACGTTCACAGGCAGTGATCCCTGAACCTTATGCTGCCTTCTCAAGGTTCCGCAAGCAGCACTAGCGTTACCTACTGCAATAGCTCATCATTTTCTGAATGGTTGTCATTTAATATCTATTTTCAAACACAGAGCAGGATTCAACAATACAAGTGAAATGAATTTTCAAACACCCTCGCATTCCACTTGTATTGTTGAATCTGCTCTGTTGTTAGCTCCTAATTTTCCACGGCTGTTCGTTCCATTTCTCTACTTTCCTTTCATATTGATCATCTCCTTTAGAATTTGTTTCTCAACGGTACGTATACAGGGTGACCGAAAATTACTCGTGCAACCCCATTTCTGCGGGGTTCCTAGATTTTTCCGGATTCCTCTTTCATTTTTCTATTACTATCATCATCAGTCACTTAATCCTAAGTGATAGTTATCCTGTAATAGCTGCCTCAAGATCATGAGTAGTGCCACCATTCAACTGCATCTTGACCGAAAGCTTATGACATACATTGTGAAAGCGTTATCCCTGCAACGAAAAACTGCTCACAATACAGTAAAAAATTCCAGAAAGCCTGAAAACAATGAGGGCAAACAGGCTACTACTACTGCAGCCTGCCTTGGACCTGGTCTAAGGCAGAACTGTTGCTAGAACAGGTCAACCCCTATCTTTGGCGCCGTGGGGCGATATAAAGTGCAGTGACAAGGATTTCTTAGTTTTTGTGGATTTCAAAGCTAAAATTTGAAGGTATTTGTGCAAGGAAACGGTTCTAAAGGACATTTCTGAATCGCAGAGAATCGCATTTTTCGAAAATAGAAGACATGGCCTGCAACAGTGCTCGAGAGGCGAAAGTTGTTTAAAGGCAGCAGGAGCTGAAATTCTCGACTCTGAGCTGAGCTGCGGGTGGTGAAGTACAGACTCAGCACATCATAAATGTGAAACGAACACAGACAATGATGGCTTACCTGCAGAGAAAATGGAACATTCGTCGCGAACACGCCTGGCCGTGTTCGCGCGCGGACGAGTTTTCCCCAGCGCGAAAGCCATTACGGCGCGTGGTTTTGGTCGAGTCCCGCCATGAAACGCTGTGAATTGAATGCATTTAGTCTTCCTTTGCGCCTAATCACGCACCGCAATGGCTTTTTGCGCCGGGGAAAACTCGTCCGCGCGCGAACACGGCCAGGCGTGTTCGCGATGAATGTTCCATTTTCTCTGCAGGTAAGCCATCATTGCCTGTGTTCGTTTCACATTTATGATGTGCTGAGTCTGTACTTCATCACCCACAGCTCAGCTCGGAGTCGAGGATTTCAGCTCCTGCTGCCTTTAAGATTGGAGTGCGTGAGTTCGTGAGGCATGGAAAATGGCCCCTGAACGGTCCAAATTTGAATCGATTTGAACCGAACGAATTTTTCCCTGTAGTTTTTGTTGAAGAGCAGAACCTGCTCTATTCTCCACCAGGATTGGTATTTAGTGAAAGAAGCCATAAAAAAAGGTGGGACAGAATGATTGAAAAATATGTACCTGCGAAAATGATGTGCTGCACCTATGAAGACATTGAGAGCTAGCATTTCTTCCGGTGGAGGCTATATTGAAGTATCATTAGTCTCATAAGTGGGTCATCTGCAAAATTTTGCAGAAATTTGAGCTCTCTGCAGTTGATGACCTAGCTAGTACATCAAAATTTTAGTGCAGGAGTAATGTTCCGTCAACCTGTAATTATTATACTTCGAGATCTAATATACATCCTCCTCCTTTGTAGAAAAACACGTTATGGCTGATTATGTGTGATTATTACACTTATAGGGGTATCAAAAAGTTTCCGGCCTGAACCACTTTGCAGATTAGCTACCGCAGTGGAGTTTTAAAGCAAAGAAATATGCATCCGTGGAAGATCAAAACACTCTTTAACGGGTTCGTCGCGTTTCTTACCCAGACAGCCGGATGATTAGAGGTGCGAGCCAAGTGTGAATGCCACAGGCAGTTATTAGTACCGTATCCTACTGGTTGATCTCAGGCCAGCTCCACCTCTTGCCCGCCTTCCAGTCGCGTCGCCGCATGCGATCACCGCAAGGTTCCTAGGAACTCTATGCGTCAAATTTTCGCAAAAAAAAACCAGGGTTTCGGAGTATGGTGCCACAGACAGAAACGAAACCGTTGCGCTGCTGTTTCCACACATTTGATTGAATTTGAACACCTGCGTTTTTTTTTCTTTCAAAAATGCAGAGTAGTTACAGATTTTTGGTCTTAGCCTGTTTTTGTGTACATTTATGTTTAACTGCACATTAACCAATTTTGCAATTTTTCATATACTTTTTTTTTTATAAATTGCAATTGTTTATATGTGTTTGCAAAAAACTGGTCATGCATGGTGACCCATGCTGCCTCATTAGTGCATCGGAGTTGCGAAAACCATCGTGTAGGAATAAATAGTATCCCGCAGGCTAGCCGTAGGCGAAGCGCAGGATGAGAAACGCAAAATGAAGGCATTATTATGCCACCAATGTTCGTTAAAGAGAGATCGATTGAAAAACAAAGTTCAAACTCATATGGGAGTTATCACTTGCACATTCAATTTTATTGAAATTTGTTAACGCTCAAGCGAAGATATTGAAACACTGAACTTCAACAAGCATTTCTGATATCCTCGCTCAATTTTTGCTTTATAAATGGGGATCAACGATGTTCCCCATTACGCCTATGCAGGACCGAACAACACATTAGACAGCTGTGGACTTATTCGAAATTTGAAAATTCTAGTTTGAATAAGTCGAGCTCGAGTGCTTGGAGAAAATCTGCAAAATACAATCCTTCAAGAATGACAAAACTTTTAAATGCTTTGAAATCCTCTTATTTGGACATTATTTGAACATTCTTTTATTTGGTTCTAAGTACACATTAATATTCGGACTTTTTCTTTCGAATATTCGAATAATCGAATATTTCAGTTTTTCAAATAATTCGAATAATCGAATAGTGGAATATTTTAACTTTTCGAATTATCCGAATATTCGAATACTCGAAAATCTCAACTTTCCGAATCACTCGAATATTCGAGTGATCGAATATTTTAACTTTTCGAATAATTCGAGAGACCTCGAGCCAGGATTAGATGAAGTAGGATGAAGCAAGCACGAACACTTGCGCATTCTCCCCCTCTATTTGAATCATTCCTCTGAATTATAGCAAAAATGGCCTGTTTTTGCAAAATCAGAGCGATACTTTTTGCTTCTGTGCTGTGTCATAGACTTCAATAAAGTTTAAAAGATCCTAACCAGCTAATTCCGGGGAGACCTGAGTTATGCAGTCTGCGGAGGCAGCGTTGACTTCGACTTCGGTAGAAAAAGTAAGCTAAAATGTCTGTGTCCGTGAATAGCACGAAATCACACCACTACTAGTCTTATTACTAATTTTTTTTTCTAAAAAAAAACTGAAATCAGAACGTAAAAGGGTTTTTGCCGTTTGCTGTTGTTCTTGGATTGGCATTATGAACCAAATATAAACTTTTCTCGCTCTTCCGGGCCTATTGTAACTCTCTTGAGCAACCCGTCGCGTTTTCCGCATCGTGAACGCCGCGCGCGGCTAGTGTCAGAGAAGGATGGGTGGGAGGCTGGCCTTGGTGAGACGCCGATTCGGGTCCCAGGCAATGGTGTGAAGGGTCATCCGGCTGTCTGGTTAAGAAATGCGGCGGAGCCCTTTTCAACCTGTCATTTTATTTGACTTACCCAATCTTATAAAACTTTTTATCACCCGGATATAAACACCGAGCGTAGACTCTTTTTCGTTATTTGTTTTGTTCCGCTGAAGTGCCTTATCAGATTTTCTCACGGATTCTAGTAGCTAACCTGACCCCGTCTACAGATTGGCTGAATTGGCGAAATGCATTCGCATTGTCATGAAGCAATAGAATTTTCTGAAAAGGGATGTCTCATTGAATATTCCGTGATTGAATTTCTGCAGTCATTTTTCTCGAATCTTTTCCAAAAAGGGTAGAACAAAGTAGCGTTGTAATTATCCATTACATTGGCATCCACGAACATGTGATTAGGTGACACGATCTTTTCTCTATCGCTCAGAAGTTTGTGTATGATGTTTTCAACCCAGGTTCCGTGTTCGATTGCACTGCTTTCAGAAATCTGCCCATCTTGACCCATTACTTGAAACTTGAATCTTGGCAGTGAATTTGATACTTTTCGGCATTCAGGACACTACAGATTGTCCGTTTCGCTTTCTACAAAACTCCCAAGAATCTTCTTTGAATATTCAACTGCAATTTTCTTGTTGAACGCCGAAAAGGTTTTAGAGACTCAATGTTTTGAAAAGGTTAAAATTATTAGATGGTAGCTTAGAAAATTTCCAAAGGAAGTTTTGAATAGCTTAGATCCTTGCAGACTTTCACTTTCCAACTGTCATTGAAAACATCGAGATCCGAAATTTTATGTGGGAATGCAAGAAGACTCATTCCTTGTTCAGAATGCAGGGGCGGATTTAGATTTTGACCAATAAAGTTTGATTACAAAACAAAAATTCGTCGGTTTCTTCTCGCTGGATACAGAATTTTTTAGCGATAACCATACCTTGGCTTGAATAGAACGATCTTATTTTTGGGAAGTCTAACGAAATCTCATAAAATTTTGAAAATTAACAGGAAAGGCTTCACACTACATGGCGCTCTCAAAACAGTACAGATTTCGTGGGCAGACAAGCGGAGCCCGAAGACTTTTTGATACCCCTGTACCTTGGACTGCGTTGAGCGTATGTCTTTGGCTAAACTTACTACTATTGTCTTGGACGCCCAACTTTTACCCAAAGATCTTCAACAGAATCAGGCAACAAGTCACATGTCATAAATGTTCAGCACTTCGAATATTCTAAGTGCTTTTCTAAAAGTTCTAGAGGTTTCTAGAGGAAGAGGTAAAGATACGTAAGTGTATGTTCCACCCTCCTGTTTTTGTTCAAGAAAGCTTCACCTTCCTTACCTTTAAATTGAATAAGATCACTGCTGTAGATAATAATTTTCCTTTGTGACAGTGTGCCCTACACAAGGTGTCAAACGCAGTGTGCTTATTTCGCAATATCTGTGAGGTTCTTCTGCGGAGTCACCATGAATGAACTTTAACACCGATAGCGTCGATATGAGCATGAAAAACTGTGTATTAGGTTGTCGGAAAAGTTTCCCGCCACTCAGTTTAGTATCTTGTATCTTACTAGTTGCTTGATGTTAAAATTGGCTTGTCAAAATGGCTGAAATGTACGCTTGAAACGCAAAATATTATATGTGAAAAGTGTTTTGGTTCACGCCACGACAATTTCCTTCCACGAACTGCCTTCAAGGCCTGTGCGATTGGCGTAAATACTCCAGGCGTTTCCCCAACTTTTGGACGCCGGCGCACCCTTATCACACCGTTGGACCCGACTCCAGATGTTTCCCCACTTTTGGACGCCGGCGCATCCTTATCACAACATTGGACCCGACTCCAGGCGTTTCCCCACTTTTCGGCGCCGGCGCACCCTCCACAACGCGGTGCACTCACCGCTCTCCACTTCCCCATCCTTTAAAGCTTCTCTTCATTCTTTGAACCTCACCGTACCTGTCCCTATCATCTTGTTGACTCCGCAATCACCATCACTGACCAATCAGAGAATTTCGTTTCACACACACCCACACACACATACGTGACAGACTAAGCGCTTTATTATAAGTCATGATGGGCCTATAATGGCATCGGTGGAGAGATGGCCGAGTGGATAGTGCACCAGACTATCAAGCAGAAAGCTGGGGGGTTTGAATCCCGTCAGCGCAACTTCCTTTGCATTTTTAAACTTAAGGCTTTTAAACTTGTTTCGAGTATTTCTAACGACTAAAACACATCAGATACGTGCACCACTGCAAGAACTACTGCATTAACTTCGTCCGATTCGTTGCTCACTCGGCCACCTCACCGCGGCTGTCGTGTTTGGAGCTAGTACTCATGATCGTGTAACCAGACGGAACCAGGTTATTCAAATGTGCGTCTGCAAACGTTTGATAGTCCATAGAACAGCTAATCACGGCAACCACTGCTGGATTGCGTGACCAAAGTTCCATGAATCCAAGCCAGAACTCATTGACAGGGCACTAGAAAATTGGTACACCATGTGCCCAAACTCTTCAGAAAATTTTTTGACTGAAACTTTGTATACGGGGGTCATTTGAGGTGTTGAACACCAACATCGTATCCATTTTGCACCGTAATGCCATTTGGAGGGTTACGGTAGGTGCACGGTAGTATGAGGTGGTACACCTACATAGTAACCCTGCAAAAATAGCGTGACGGTACAAAATGAATAGATATTCGTATTCAGCACCTCAAATAACCCCCATATGCAAAGTTTCAGTCCAGAAGACCTTTCCAAAGATCTTGGGCGCGTGGAAGATGAATGACGCTGGAAAGTATGTGGCGCGCTCGTCTGCGCGCATCAGGACCATTGGGCAAAAATGACGTGCATACATTGACATAGCCTTAGACAATGTTACCAAAAATGGATGATTCGTTTCGATCCCCAGGATTAGCCTCTTGCACTTCCCTTGTCAGTACTACTATGAAGAAGGAGGACAATTAGCTGGACATCGAATATTCGTCGAACTTTTCCGAAGGGAAAAACTATTTATTCGCTAGTTGTGGAACATTTAACAGACGAAAACACACAACTCTAACATTGTTATTGATTTGCACGAATCGAGTAACATGTATGTATTTCTAGTAGAACATTCAAACAAATGACAGAAATTTAGGTTTATTTGTTATTCGTCTTCCTTGACTTCTCAAAATCCAGTGACTCTGGTGTTGAATGGTCGTCCGACTTTTGGCCTTTTATTCTTGTAAAAAGGTACAAGTCGGATGTGGCCGTCGTCATCTTCACATTCGCAACAGAACAATGAAACAAGGATTCGTGTGTGCATAAGCGAAAAGTCTCACCGATACGACGGGAAAGTGCGGCAATTGAATCACCGAAGCGATGAGGTACATCTACTATCTTTATTTTGTTATAGTTGATAAACTTTCCAAACTCGGACTCCTGAATAAATGCTCTCTGACAAGCAAGTTTAGGTGTCTGTTCATGTGAATAATTCACTTACAAAGGGATACCCATATCTATACGAGTAATTAGAAGATGGCATCGTATATATGAGAGGATAAACGACTGCTTCCTCAAGTTTGTAATTGAAGTATTGGGATAAAATGAGCGTGTACAGCAAACGTGGAATTCCAAGACTGAGAGTAGGATACCCAGGACTACCCGAGTATACTATAGACACCTGTAAATTATAGATATGTAGAGTAGACGTCAATGGCGTTGGCCCATTCGCGGCCTCGAAGAGGACGTCGCGCAACCGCGCCGCGCGCGGCATGACTGATGTTTTTGCTGCTGTTGTGCTATTTCTATTAGCTTTTCTACCCGATTTAAAGGATTTTCGACCAGATCGGGAAGAAAGGAGCCTAGAAGTAGCATTCCGGCGGCAGACGACACCGATCCTCGAGGCCGCAGATGAGCCACCGCCACTGCCGTTCACTGTACAATTCTCCTCGCGGGATGCCGAAAACCGGCAGCCACTGCGTGGAGTCACCGACGTCCGACCTCCTTTGCAATAGCTTTTCCAGAATTGCGCTAATAGGAAAGGTAGTGAATCATGTATCCATCTCGCACTCCACCGTGATCCTTCAAGTAGCCTACTCAGTGTCCCTAGTGGATCTTCGGCCCGTAGCAAAGTGTCATCACGGTGAGATGAACTCCAAAACTCATCACCACGCTTTAGGCGATGATTGCAAGCCAGCTCATATCCATGGAGTAAAGTATAGCAGATCATTGCCACCCACGTCACTGCTAGAGCATGCATGTGGCAACAGAAAAGATCGCTCTTCTGGAAGCTGATCGCCTTCTCGTGCTGTGGAAATAGCTGTAGAAACATCTTACCACCATGGCTTTACTTTACTACGAGAATCGGTTTACCGAGCTCCCGCTAGTCGATACATATACCGTCCTATACCTCGTTCTGTACCGTATAAGTACATAGGAGCGAGAACAGGCGCGAGATCTGGAAGTCCAATTTGGTTTGGTCATTTCTGACAAATGGAAGCAAAAACTATCGACATTAGTCTTTGAGCAGGCTCTAAACTGTTTCGAAATAGCGCGGAGACCGCTGAATTCTGCTCCTATATGCTAATTGTCGGGTGCTCTGTCTTGAATTGTCGAAAATGATCAAATTTAAGCTCAAGTTCCAGTCACCGCGTAATTCCGCTTCTAGGAAGAAATCGGCAAACCCAGTCTTGACCTGGACTTCGACTAGGTCATTAGGGAGATCTGTTCGTAACGAATTGCTCCTTGATTGGAGCAGTTCTGAAGATTAAGCGACATTGAGTGAAGGTGGCTTCGCGCAGCGATCATCGAGTTTTCACATCCCGTGACCAACGTTGCTTGTACCTGGAGAGGAATTATGTATCTCCTCTCAAACGGATGTGTAGATGAGAGACACAGGGAAGAATCAGAATTTTCGAGGACTAATAGATCGCACACGGCAATTCAACAGAACTCAATCGTAGGTGGGAACATCTCCAAATTGAAAGTGTCTTGAATCTACAAATTGAAAGTATCTTGAAAAGTGTATAAGCATCGTAGGATTTCCACGCTACTAGGTGTGGGGAGCGGACGAGACAGAAAGCCCATGGATTCAACGCTTACCGTATTGTTTTTCAACGCTATGAATGGTTGTAATGTGTTCGCAAATCCTTTTATTTGTGCGAAGTTTGTTACGTGATTGTGTACCAGGTTATTCATGAAGGCAGTAGCAGAATGTGATCCAAACCTTCAAGTATTTGTTTCAGAACATTGTTGCCTAGAAACATGTGAAGTGTTCAGTCGAAATCTCACCCTGTTCCAATTGTACCAATGTAGGAATAAGCCTCCTCACCAACCGCTAGGGTGAACATATTGGCAGACAAAGTGTTCGTCTATGTGCAATTTCATTTAAATCTTTTGAAAGCAGAAAATCTCGTGAACATCACACCTCAAACCTCGATGAGTCGCCCACCATATAGAGCGAAATCCATGCTGTAGGGCTGGAAAAATTAATTGGAATCCTAGCTTTGAAATAATCGGTTAATTTTTGTACAGCGAGCCATTTCGCCTTTTGTCAGAACATACAACCATAATCAATGTTCTGCTTATAGAGGCAAGAGAGACGAAGGACGAATTTTAGATCAATTCTAGGGAGGAATTAAGGGATACGCTTCGGCTAATCGTTTGATAGAATCCTTCGGGCAAGCTGTTTTATCCGTTTATCGGGTATGCAGCGTTGTACCTGGAATGGGCGGCGGCGACGGTCCCTGCAATTTACGATTAGGTGAACTGACTTATTGTACATAGAGCTTGGGCGCACCCCCTTTCCAGGTATAACGTGCCATACGTCCGTTTATCCAGTGGAGATGTGTCCACTTTCGGAACTATCATTAGCTTTTCAGCATCTTGTATGCAGTAAAATCCGTCCATCTAAGTGTTTTTCATCATGATCCATGATCTCTTTGAAGTTAAACCTCGAACGTATAGACTAATGTACTTCAATTTTATAATGTAATGCAATGTTCATTAGTTTAATAAAATTTTATGAACATACGTCGAAAAGCTTGCGATTTTCTCATACAATGTGTTCAGAGCGAAGCGTAAATAGGCAGATGCCTGATCAGGAACGAAGTCAAATGCGACATCTGGCGTTGATGTAATAGCTGAAGAGTGGGACTCTTCTCGAATGCGTTCATGAGAAACATAAGTAGTTGTCTCTACCTCCAACATCATGTACTACTTCAAAAAGATGTGATCCGACTGAAGGATGGCCAGGATAGCAATAGGTTAATAGCGAATCATCGTTGTTTTCATGATCCATTTTCATCCAATAATTTTTACCTACTTCTCTCAGAGGCGTATAGTCGGATGTGAAAGCATCTCCTAAAAGTGGGCACATTTGTCATTATAGGCAAGTTACTACCATTTGAATTTCACGTACCGTCAAGTTTTTTTTTTACTTACAAGGGAAACACAAGTTAACCTAGTAGAAATGAAACAACCTATATCTAAATTTATATTGCATCGGAATCCGATCTCGTCGGACAAGAAAAGATACGTATCGATCATTACCCGTATCCCGCCGACGAGGCCCGATACGTATCTTTTGTTATCCGACCGAGTCGGACTCGGATGAACTATAATTGCAGCTTAACTGATCCAAAGCTTGCTCTAACAAGTTTGTATGTACCATTCAACCCTCGGAACCTGAGGCAAAGATTACAAAGATGGCTCGATTCAAATCTATTTCATCGTCTGTTCAGAGGTGCATGAACTTCTATTGGAATTTCTATTAGAGCTTGAGGGCAAACATGCCAAGCACATGTATTAGGTTGTTGCAAAATTAATTGCCGAAAAGAACCATTCAGTTCAGAGTGTTGTAACTCGGCTCAAACACCACTTTTTTCATCATTTTAGCAAACATTTGATTCGGTAGATCCTCCTCGACAATTCAATGAGAATTGCACGTCTCTACAACGAAAACTGAGTTCACAAGCATTCGCATAGTTTTGAAAGGCGATTCTAGCATGCTAAAGATCAGCAATCTGCTGCTGCCGCAGGATTGTATCCGGAGCTCCGAAAAATGAAATACAGCAGAATAATGAACTAAGGAATAAGGTCATAGTCTGAGAACCTCGATGCGTTACTGCATCAGTCTTTGCCGGGTTAGTTTTGGAATGTGTGGCTTGCCTGTAGCAGGAGAAAAGCAGCTTTTCTTCATCACTGCCGACCATATCTATAGCAGATTTGCGGATCTCAACTTGAGATTACAATAGTAGGACTCTACTGTCAACGTTTGACTAGTTTGTAGAAAGGTGCAGTCAATCACACCCTTACAGCACTACCAAACTCCTGACACAAACTCCCTAGAGAGAAGATCTGGTTTGGGAAAACTAAGAAGTGAGAAATCGTCCCCACGCATATCGGTCAGATCGTGTGGTGTTCACGTCTGCACCTTTCGTGCCCTGTTAATTGAAGTCAGATGCATTGAAACTGTAGTATAGTGAGCGCCCACCCTCGCTCTCATGGTCCGGGTGATAAGAACCGGTTTAGATTTCACGGCTGTTCTAAACGCCTGATCGGCTAGCGACATCCCGCGAGCACGACCATAGTGAGTTTAAAATCGTACAAAGAGAATTTCGCTAAGCCCTGGCTCATTGTCCGTTGGTAAGGCAATTCAAGCCAAAACAAAAGCAAAATTACCGTATGCCTCCAACAAAGAGTGATCCAGTGTGAGGTCATCAACCACAGTCACCCAAAAATCGCGTCGGCTCATCATTTGTTCGCGACCTCATGGAAATCCTCAGGAAGGAGCTAACGAGAATTTTCAAGAAGCACTTGAAAGAGGAAGAAAAGATCTACAAAAATATTACATAAGCTGCGCTAAAGTTGCTCAAATTGGACAGAAGAGAGAGAGGTTTAGTTGAGCATACCCTAAGACGGCAATTATTTTCGCAACAACCTGATAATATAGCACCTGTCATGCTCCAGGCTATAAGAAGAACCAGAACCAATGAGATTTAAGAGTTTCAATTTCGATCCATCGGGTTAGCTTCTTGCACTTCTTTCGCTAATTCGAGAGACTCACCGTGGTGCATAGGTCCCTTTACAATACGTCTTCTCAGGTATTCCTAGAAAGACAGCATTGGCCTGAGGGATATCATTTGAAACATTATTAGCTCAATGGTTCGTGGTGTGCTCTTTTCTGTAAGGAGCATACCTCACATGAACACAAAATGCAACGATGTGACGTTATTTTATCTGCACGAATGCGTCATGCCAACCCACTAGATCGTCAAGTATGGAATGTCAGATTTTTTACCGCAATGAGACCAGTGCTTCTGGAACTATTCGCATTGTGTCGGTTGCAGCTATTAGAGTCATATAAGGTGCATTGTCGCACCGAGTTTGGAGTGGCTTTCCATGGTGAGTCCATAGGTATCTTACTTCTTCTTAAATGGCAGCTCATGTGTGTGTGTGTGTGTGTGTGTGTGTGTGTGTGTGTGTGTGTGTGTGTGTGTGTGTGTGTGTGTGTGTGTGTGTGTGTGTGTGTGTGTGTGTGTGTGTGTGTGTGTGTGTGTGTGTGTGTGTGTGTGTGTGTGTGTGTGTGTGTGTGTGTGTGTGTGTGTGTGTGTGTGTGTGTGTGTGTGTGTGTGTGTGTGTGTGTGTGTGTGTGTGTGTGTGTGTGTGTGTGTGTGTGTGTGTGTGTGTGTGTGTGTGGACGAGAACCAGTCGTCAAAAAATAACCATACCATCTTGTCCAGCGAGTCCACTTATGTACGAAAATGTGGTAAATTTTGATTTTCACCTCGATTTACAGGTGTCTCGGGCCACTTTGTCATGTTTAGACAAAGCAGGATGCTTTCAGAAGGAAGAGAATGAGCCAGGCAGAGGGGGAGTGGTATGCATGAGGGGTGCGCTGACAAGGAGGCCAGATTCTGGGTGCAGAGTTCCAAACGCCGATGAGGACTTCATGAGCGTCATCGTAGTTCGTGCTGGGCATTCCTTCTATTGCACGTATACAACACACTTCGCATTTTACAATTTGTGCGCGGTTACTACATAGCTCTTTGATACAGATTTGAGCTTAGTTAACGATTACCTTCGCTTCCTTGTTAGTTTTTTGAAATCTGCTCAAATGGGTCGCTTTTGCATGAACCTCAACTAACTTCCCCATCTCACTCTCTAGAGTCCTAGTCAGGGGCGCTAGTCATTATGTATTACCTCTAGAGCGTTCTCCCTCCTCAATCTTGGAATAGCAATGAATCTTTCCAGCAACTGATCGAAACCCACCATATCCACTATTTCTCCCATCTGAAAACTTTCTAAGAGCGAAGCATTTCAAATAGAAGAAACACTACACTGTACAATAAGTTAAATTTAGTACAAACTTCTCTAGTGGTCAGCTCTTCACTCTTACTGTATAGCATCTCGCTGAAATTAACGGGATAACCTGTTGTAAATATCTGGTTTAGTAACGTTGCACTCATCAAACAGCTCTGATTTACTAGCTGATGTCAAACAGGTATGAGCAGAATTCCCTTTATGGAAGTTCGGAAGTCTCCCAATTGTGGCTTCTCTCGAGATTCTAACATTTAAATTTTTGATGGATTAACAAGTAGGTGTGTCAAGTCACATATGTATGCTCTTTTAATCATTCCAAATTCCAGAACATCTCCTAAGTTCGGGCCAAACGCAGCGCCTTCGACCATACCTGCTGCCAAACATTCACGGAATTTCTGAGATACACCATTGTCTTGTCAAATGAGCTCAGAATTTGAGAAGTTGCCACGGGAATGGGTTGTCGTGTTAAACGTGAAACTCACTCTCTGATGAAGACTCCCAATTCTACTGGGTTCACACCACTAATTGTCAACGCAACGATCTTATCTCCGTGTTCAACCTTCATCAAAATTGCTATTTCCTCAAGTTCAGTAGTTGTGGTGTTCTCAAGAAACGCCAACGTGGTTATCAATTCTAGTGGTAGCAGTTCCGAGTATGGACCTGCAACAGAAAGAGTGAGCCGATTATACTTTTCTTTTTGGTTCTGCTTCACTCTCAATAATACCCCTTGACTCCGAAAAAGGATCAGCGTTGATGGCATGGACGAAGCTTTGAATTAGCTGCATGTTCCTTGGTATTTTTGATTGGCCTTGTGTATATCTGCATCCAGTCTTGGGACTAGAAATTAGCTCATAAAGAAAGGAATATTAGCAGTCGGAAGAGTTTATTCGGAAGAGAAATAAGGCAACCTGAAATGAACAGCTACGGACTGGCCGAGTTCGCCAGTTCGGTCAGGCTGTTGTATAGTGAGGCAGAACTGTAACACTATGGCGATGATGTTGGCGGGATACCCTTCCACGAAAAAAGTCCTTAAAAATAAGTTCGGGGAAATATATCATGGAGGAAAATCTACGATCCATCATAGAATTGTTATTATAAAACCATACAACGTTATTCCGATGATTTTTTTCTCACGAAAAAAATGGAAAGCAGAAAGGAAATGAGAAAGGAACTTATCAGATTGGAACGAAAAAGGAAATGTAGTGGAACTCACAACATAGATTATAAAGGGTCAATGGTCGAAAAATGGCTAATTTCTCGTTAGGAAGCTACATATTTTATTCGCTATATTACGCCATATTCTACATAGCTGCTTTCACTAGCAAAGGGAAAAGAATAAAAAAGTGTAAAAAATATGTGCTTTCTGCGTTCGTACCGTACGGTCGGTGAAGTTTGTGCTCTGGTTGATATTCCCGCCGCGAAGAAACAACGTGAGCAAACTCGCGGAATCAACGTGGATTCAACAACTTTGAACGAGTCTTCCGCGTCACTGCCCGACTCACAATCCCGCACATGTGAGAAGTTGTTGAGAGTATCCCCAGACTTCGCCAGCAATCGTTGCGATTGCCACAACAGCCGGCTGTCGTCGCGGATCGCCACGACCGCCGGCGATCGCCACATGGATAAAGTGAATGAGGAAACCCCAGACGTAAGAGCGATGATAATAAATGGGGCGTGGCGATCGATAGGCATCGTTTCCACTACTGCTATCACTCACATCGTCAGTTGATTTTGGGCACATCTTGGAGAGTACGGGCGATGAGCTCCGTTTGGCAGCGATCCATGGCGTTGTAACGTGCAATCAATACATATCATTTCCACGATCCTTATCTCTTATATCGCCGGTTCATTTCTATTCATTTTGAACTGGCGAAGTCTGGGGATACTCTAAGTAAGTTAAAAACGGTCTTACTTGCAAAAGCTCCTGAGGCTGTGCCGGTTTTGGATGAACTGATTGATTTGCTTAAACTCTGTCCGAAAACAATCGTTGAAGCCGAAAAAAGGGAGCGATCAATCATTATTTCTGGACTTGCTGAAGGAGATGTTGAGATGAAACCATCTCAACGCCTGCTTCACACTGAATCACTTGTGACCAATGTCTTAGACACGCTTAAAATTGAAGCTCGTCCTGTAGAAGTCTACAGGATGTATAAACCTAAAGTGAGCAAAACTCGTTAGGTAAAAGTCATCTTTTCCTCTCAACAACCCTGTCTCCTTACGTTGAGAAGAGCAAGATGGCTACGTCAACAAGATGAATACAGATCTGTCCTTATTCGCAAATCAATGACTCTGGAGGAAAGAGTTAAATTCAACAATTACGCAAAGACGCTTATGAGCGCAACCAGCGTGAGTACAATGGAAATAAGGTCTACGTTGTTTATAAGGATACTAGTCTGGCCGTCCGGCTAACGCCGGACTTCCAGACTTCTATTGATGCTCGCTTCGCTCGCATACTGCACGTTGAAAGCAAACACAAAGAAGTCAATGGATTGATAAATACTCTTTCCTTCCACGCAGTTCTATCGCTTTCCTGAGAAGCCCTTGATCCCCTAGGTGGTAGCTTCCCCCGTAGAACGAAATTATGTTCTCCCATATAAGCGAAGTTAGTGGCTGTGAATAATTGAGTGTAACCAATTCAGTGTAAATGTTATCTTGAAATGATTTAGGCTCAACTGGTTGTTGTGGTAATTCAAGTGATAAGGGTCCACCGGTGTATATAAACAGAAAGGAAGGAGTGGTTTATTCAGACTCAAACGGAATGGGAAGAGAACACGGATACGAAAGGAAATAATGTACATCTAGGTGATTTAGGTAGGAGGGTCCGCCGGAACAGGGTAAGCGTACCGCTCATGCAGAAATAGGCCCGCCTAACGAATACATATTACATATGGACGCCGGCGCATCCTTATCACAACGTTGGACCCGACTCCAGGCGTTTCCCCACTTTTGGACGTCGGCGCATCCTTATCACACCGTTGGACCCGACTCCAGGCGTTTCCCCACTTTTGGACGCCGGCGCATCCTTATCACACCGTTGGACCCGACTCCAGGCGTTTCCCCACTTTTGGACGCCGGCGCATCCTTATCACACCGTTGGACCCGACTCCAGGCGTTTCCCCACTTTTGGACGCCGGCGCATCCTTATCACACCGTTGGACCCGACTCCAGGCGTTTCCTCACTTTTGGACGCCGGCGCATCCTTATCACACCGTTGGACCCGACTCCAGGCGTTTCCCCACTTTTGGACGCCGGCGCATCCTTATCACAGCGTTGGACCCGACTCCAGGCGTTTCCCCACTTTTGGACGCCGGCGCATCCTTATCACAACGTTGGACCCGACTCCAGGCGTTTCCCCACTTTTGGACGCCGGCGCATCCTTATCACACCGTTGGACCCGATTCCAGGCGTTTGTCCACTCTTCGATGCCGGCGCATCCTTATCACACCGTTGGACCCGTCCCCAGACGTTTCCCCAATTTCCGGCGCTGATGCACTCTCCACACCACGGTGCACTCACCGCTCTCCACTTCCCCATCCTTTAGAGCTTCTCTTCATTCTTTGAACCTCCCCATACCCATCCCTATCATCTTATTGACCCCGCAATCACCATCACTGACCAATCAGGGAATTTCATTTCACACACACCCACACACACACGTGACAGACTAAGCGCTTTATTATAAGTCATGATGGTCGTTAAAGCTTGCAATATACCGTCCATTCGCCAATCCAGTGTTCCAAAAAACTGAGTTTTGATAATAGCGACCATATCAGGTGCTGTCTTCTAAACGCCAGAAGTTTGAGGAATAAAATCAATGACTTGCATTATCTACTCTTCTCTCTGAAGCCCCACATCACCTTATTACCGAGACATGGTTGTCTCCATCCATAGCCGACTCGGAAATAATTGGTGATTTTCCATATTACATTGTGAGAAAAGATAGGGGTAACAAAAAAGGAGGTGGTGTCTGTGTTCTTTTGCAGAATGACTTTCTCTTCGATTCTATTTGTATTAAAGATATGAACACTAATGTGATTGGTATTGATTTATTTGTTAGTGCACATGTTATCCATCGTTTCTTATTGGGGTACCGCCCACCAACTCAGACACTCGTGCCGTGCGAGCGGCTCGCAATTAGGCCGCACCGTGCGAGCGGCTCGCCTAAATGAAGGGGCAGGGCTTAGCAACGTGCGGGCGGCTCGCAATGATACCGACCGGGCGGGCGGCTCGCCGAGATAAGAGGGCGGGGATTGGCACCGTGCGGGCGGCTCGCAATGATACCGACCGAGCGAGGCATCTGTGGCCGTGAATGAAGGCCTAACTCTCAGATCATATCATAGCACAATATCAAAGCAACTAATCCTGTTAGGACTTACCTGTCTATAAGAGATAAGATACCCTAATTCCGTTTCATTCTTCATTTCGTGATTGCATAAGATGGGTACTGCTTATGGAGCACGCGAACGGACCAGGAACTGGGCACAGATGGGAAGCCGTCGATATGGAGGTAAATTATGTGATGTCAACTATGCTAGCTTGGACATGAAATAAAGCAAGGATAAATTCACCTAGACGTTCATCTTGTAAGCGTTTTAGGATCCCCAACTGTGAAAGGGAGAGGGGTATTGATGGTTGAGCTTTTTGTTCCAGTGAGGCTGTTCCTGTACTCCACAAGTATAGCGACAGGCTAAGGGTTCATATCAATGTTAATATCAATATAATCATATCAACAGCTTGTCTCCAAACATCGAAAGAGTGCTGTTAGGTAGGGAACCCTTTCACACGAATATTTGGCAGGAGTATTTTTGTTTTGTTAAGATTTCGGAGAGGATATTATTAGTTTTGGGCCTGACGAGCTCAAGGCTGGTATTGTGGTCAACCCGGAGCAATCAGGGTATTTTTCGTTTAAAATTTCGGTCTTCAGTTGATTTGTTAACTCTCATTTCCAATATAGAGAATAATGCTCGCTCTTGGTGCCTTTAAGGTTTTATTCTAGGTTTTTCATGAGCCTTTGAGAAACCACAGAACAGCGTGTTGCGGCCTTAACGCAGCTGACCAAGGATCGCCTTTCATATAGAAAAGAGTTATTTAGAGCTCTCCAGATGGCGTTGTAAGTTTTACAACAATCTTCCTACACTCTCTGAAATTTTGGGAATTTTTCTTCCAGGAGAGATGTCCGTTCATACGGATATGATGTTGAAAAAGGACGTTGGATTCCAAATAATGTGAGCTTTTGCCATACTTACAGTCATTCACTTTTCACGGTTCGGAGGCAGAGGAAGGCGTAATTCTTTTCAAAGGAAATGCAAGAGAGCGCGTCTCGATGCAAGCAACCCCGACTCAGGAGAAGACGAATAGGACGCTACTCTGGCATTCTCGTTGTTTTGCTATAGGATTAGCTACACATTTTCTCTTGTTGATTTCGCTTTTTGCAGTTGACCCAGTTTTTATAAGGGTACAATTGTACACAAAGTTATGTAATAAATCTGTTTTGTTTACAATTTGCTTCTGTCCTGCTTGAGCGCTGTGTAATCTACTGAACGGAGCAGTTATCCCGAGCGAGCGGGCGGCGAATTCCGTGCTTCCAGTCGCCCGAAACCGCGCAGGCGGGCAGCGATTTGCGCGCCAATGGACATCCAAAACCGTGCGGGCGGGCAGCGATTTCCATACCAACGGACATCCAAAACCGTGCGGGCGGCCTGCAATTGCCGTGCGGACGGCCTTCGATTACCGTGCGGGCGGCCTTCGATTACCGTGCGGCCCGCGCTAGAGATGTCCGCCCGCACGGTATTCGATGTCGGCTCGTACGGCACGAGTGCGTGAGAAGTAACAACTCTTCGGATGATGACCTGTTGATAGAGACTCTAGCTGGTCTTATGGCACTCCCACGAAAAACTATTGTGCTTGGGGACTTCAACATTCCCGAAATAGACTGGGTTGAAGGCACTTCATCATGTAGTAAAGCTTCAAAGTTCCTCTCATTCTTCAATGGTTGCAGTCTTCAGCAAAAAGTATTTTATCCAACCCGAGACAATAATATCCTCGATATCACTCTTTCATCGGACGATTCAATATCAAATGTTAAAGTCCATCCTCCTCTAGGTGTATCCGATCATAATATTGTCTCGTTTGAATACAGACTAGAGCCGGCTATGGAAGCGAGCATTGAAGTTTACGACTATCGTTCTGCCGATACTACTATCATGAAAGATGCCCTCAAATCTACTGACTGGCTTCAAGTATTTAATAATTATACAGATGTTGATGATGTCTACTCTCGCTTCCTGGATATTGTTCAGTCAATAATCAACACATATGTCCCGCTCAAAATCATCGAAAATCGTTTTTCTTCGTATCCTCGCCATATAATCTTATGCTGTCTTAGGAATCTTATGCTTCAGAAATCTAGGCTTTTCCATCAAATTTCCGATCCTCTCCGTAATTCAACCTATCAAATGTATGTCGCAATCTTAACCACCATCTCAAGCGTTTTATTTCCTATAAATAGAAAAAAATGGCAGCTACGAGAAATATGAAGCAGCTTTATCCTTACATAAAGTCAAGATCTAGGGGGAACGCTTGTGCACCTACTCTCACTGATGATAGTGGCAACAGATTTATCTCGAGCGAAACAAAAACCAAAGCCCTAGCTGACTGTTTCTGCGAGGTGTTTTCAACTCCTAGTACCTTTTGCCCAGTTCTCGAGCCATATACTAATGTGGACTGTCCCATCCCCACATTTTATGTATCTGAAGTATCGGAAACATTGAAATCCCTCGAGGGATCTATGTCGTATACTGTTGAAGGCATACCACCATACTTTTACAAAGTCTATTCCGGTGAATTAGCCGTACCACTTACACATATTTTCAACATTGGTATGCTACTGGGCCAAGTTCCACAAATTTGGAAAATTGCTTCAGTAACCCCGATTCCTAAAGTGAATCTGGCTTGCAAATTAAAAGATTATCGGCCAATAAGCATTCTTCCTACACTATGCAAAGTTATGGAGAAACTGATCAAAAAGAAACTCATGTCTCGGATTACTCCTTTAAAAATCATTCCCGATGAGCAACATGGGTTCCTCCAGGGATTATCTACCACTACAAACTTGATCTGTTCCTATCATCAGTGGGTAAAGGCCGCAAGTGAGGGAAAATCCTCACTGGTCATATATTTTGATCTGAGCAAAGCCTTTGATACGGTTGATCACAATTTTCTCGTTGCAAAATTAGAAGCCATTGGAATTAGGAACAATCACTTGAAATGGTTCACATCCTGCTTGACTGAGAGGAAATTTTTTGTACGCCTCAACAACATCTTCTCGTCAGTCCGTAGCTGTTGTTCGGGTGTACCTCAAGGAGGTGCCCTATCACCTCTGCTTTTTATCATATACAGGGTGGTCCACATGAAGTGTGACGGGCTATATAAAGTCAATTTTTGGTCACTTTTCTAGCTTTTTTGTGTCATTTCATGATGTTACTCGTTTCTGCCGTGTTTTTTAACCCCATTGTGAACAGTCTCATCTTCCGTTTCAAATGAACATGGTTTCGCTCGAGGATCGGTCAGCAGTCGTCGCTATGTATAAACGCGGGTTGTCAGTTCCCAGGATTTCGAGGACACTCAAACTGCACCGGGAGCAAGTGCATCACATCATAAACCGTTTCAAAGAGACTGGAAGGATCGAAAATCGTCCGAGAGGAAGACCTCAACGAATTGCAAGGACTCCTGCCCTCCGAAAGGCCGTCAAAGACAAACTGCGCCGAAATCCTGAAAGAAGCATTAGGCAGTTGGCCAAGGATCACAAAGTAAGCCGATCGACCATGCAAAGACTAGTCAGAGATGATCTCGAATTGTTTCCTTAGAAGTTCGCCAAAGGACAACGCCTCACAGACAAAATGAAGGCATCAAGATTGGAAAAAAGCAGGAAGATGAAGGCCCTTGCGCGCGGTGATAATCTCGGCCGAATTCTCTTCACAGACGAGAAAATATTCACGGTGGAACCACTCCAAAATGCGCAGAATCAGCGGGAATTGCTGCCAAAGGGATCTCCAAGGACCGTCAAGATTGAAAAAACGCATTTCCCGCAGTCCGTGATGGTGTGGGCTGGGATATCGGGTTTGGGTAAGACCAAGCTTGTTTTTGTAGAACAAGGATCTAAAATTGATGCAGAATTTTATCGAAAGCAAATCTTGGAGGAAACGGTGATTCCTTGGGCCGAACAGAATGCTAAGGATATTGAATGGACCCTCCAGCAAGATTGGGCACCAGCCCACGGCGCAAAGAAGACATTGGAATGGTGTGAGGTCAATCTTCCGTGTTTCTGGACAAAAGATGTTTGGCCATCAAACTCGCCCGATCTCAACCCTCTGGATTTTGCCGTCTGGTCGATTCTGGAGCAAAAAGTCTGCTCTTCCAAACACAAGTCATTGGACTCGCTGAAGAGAGCACTGGAGAAGGCATGGGAAGAAATTTCGCCGGAAATGATTGCGCGCATCCTCAAGAATTTCCGGAAGAGATTGGACGCTTGTATTAAAGCTAAAGGAGGTCATTTCGAATGTGATCTTCAATATGTTATGTAGAAATTTGTTGTCTGTTAAATAAATACAAAAAGTTGTTGTTTGGATCAATGCGCGCGAAGTTATGGGTAGTTTTCCCCGTCACACTTCATGTGGACCACCCTGTACACCATGGATCTCCCTGTCTTGCTCAAGACGCATCCTAACATCGAAGTTGCGACTTATGCTGACGACATCAAAGTTTTTGGAAGCTTTGATAGCAACAATAAAGACAGTCCTTGAAGCACTAAATCGATCCATATGTGCGATGAACGACTGGGCAAATTTGTGGAATATAAAAATTAATTTTTCAAAGCGCTACCTAATGTCATTTGGAAGTATTAATCTAGAAGAGATCATTTGTCCCAATCTACCACTAAATATCGTCCAATTTAACCGAGATATGGGAGTTATCATACAAAATAACCTAAGATTCTCAATACATATTGACAATATGGTGAACCGTGCTAAGAAGACTCTATTCTTTCTTTTTAGAAATGTTCACTGTTCAGATGTAAAGATCCTGATACGTCTCTTTAAATCGTGCATTCTGCCTCTGGTAGGATACTCTAGCCAGGTATGGAATCCTCATCTTAAAAAGGACATAGAAAAAATCGAAAGTGTCCAGAGACTGTTTACAGGACTAGTATACTACCGTGTTTTTCCTGATCCTAGTTACCCCAATTCTTTACCCTCTTATCAGTCGAGGTTGAAGAAATTGGGTCTTAAAAGCCTTTGCTATCGATGTTTGATTGCAGATTTGGTTTTGGCATTTAAAATTATTCGTGGAGATGTTGGAATCAAAGCCTCAAAGTTCTGGACTTTCCGACCGACTCACATCCGTCGTGCTTGTTTCAACATTGTCTGCCCTTCTGCTGGACGACGATACACTGGGACTCTACATACCTCCTTTTTTCCACGTTCTGCTCAACTGCTTAACAAAATACTCCTATCTCTTCTTTCTGTGAGAAATATTAGTCAGTTCAAGAGATCCTTATCCAAAATTGGTTTGATGTCTCTTTTCAACACACCTGATGCCTTTTGATCCTGTGGCTGCATGGGGGGGGGAGGTCCTCTCAACAACTACCTACATGACTACTTATATCTATATATAAATAATATCTACTCTAATATCTATTATGTTAAAAAGCAATTGACTTAGGAATACTTGATATCTTATACTATGCGCCCAAACTATCGTTCTGTGGAAAAATCAACAAGTTCTGACTGGCAGATCGGTACACCCATGTGTACCTCGGTTGCAGACTTGGGCCTGGGTCTTACGCCTGGGGTTCGTATCAGATCAAAGAGGTACCTATTTCGGCCCGCCCCAGAATAACGTATGTTGGTTGCGTTGCCCAGGCTGATTCTATCCCTGCCTACTGTTCAGTTGATAATCTTATTTTTTGACAGAAATAATATCTCAGAACAATAATTTATTATTTCCTCCAATAATTTCGCGAACAACTAGGTACAGTCGCGTCGGTAGAATGTGAAAATTTTCGCGGGATTCGCGAGATTCGCGGGATTTGCGGGATTCTTCTATAACTTTCTTCAAAGTGAAAATTTTTTGAAACTTCAGTGACTACGCATAGGAGGACAACGTTCTGCATCTTTTCATGTCTTGCACGCCTCGTACTTTTGCAGCTGTCACCAAATATTTTGAAAAGTTCCTTAATTACCTTGATCCCGCCCACTAATTGGGGTCAAGCGTGGAAAATTCAGTGGTTTTTCGGCCTCAGCACTGACAGTTTAGATTTTGGAACATTTCAAGCAGACGGAATGAGTTCGTAAAATGATCACGAATATTAATGTGGAAATTATTCCGAGAGCTCAAAATTTTCTCAACTGCAAAAATTAAGGATTTTCAATGTACGCCGTCCGTTTTCAGCTCATTGGACTGTCCCGAAGTATTGCCTTTCACTTCACAGCATGTACAGTAAGGATACTACGAAATTCATGGGTTTTAATTAGGATCGCCTTCAACACTGGCTCAGGAATGTGCAGCAAATTTGAGCTCACGTCCAA
Organism: Ancylostoma caninum; assembly: GCA_037903475.1. Classification (NCBI taxonomy): domain Eukaryota; kingdom Metazoa; phylum Nematoda; class Chromadorea; order Rhabditida; family Ancylostomatidae; genus Ancylostoma; species Ancylostoma caninum. The sequence continues at coordinate 721,164 of JBAJFG010000150.1, forward strand.
GTTTGCTTTAAATTCGCATGGTTGAACTTGCTGAAATTCTTATCTCTTAAGTTTCATATGGGATAATCTCGGGAGGATAGGGAGAACTCAATGCGCTACTGCTGATGAACAGTTTTCCTTGAACGAAAACCTAATGCTGCCTCATTTCTGAGAGTTCGGAAATGGCCGAAAATCACAATTTTTGGAATTCAAGTGCCAAACTACGGCGTTCTCACGAGCAATTTTGCCCCAACAGATGTATAAGGAATCACAACTTCTATCGTACCATGGTGTTTCTACGTCATCATAACAATCTTGACCTCTTCTCAATTTCAGGTGCAAAGGTTCTCTCGCGCCTGCCCCCTGCAGGGGGGCGAGCCACATTTACGCCTCAAACTACAGTTCCAGGGAAGTGTGACCCTTCGAATGGTGTCACTGGATTCCACTCTACTCTGGCAACCACATTACCTTAATTCTTGTTTGAGAAACTTAGAAAACAAAATCTCAAAAAGTTCGATTTTTCTCGATTTTGGAATATTTTTCCTCAGAAAAGAAAAATCGTTCTATCTTCTTCTTTCAACTTCCGCATTCTCAACGCGGTACAATTTCCGAATTTGATGCTTAGCTCTGCTCACCTTCCTCTGGGAGCAAAAGAAATGCTAACAAACATGACAAAATACACAATCTTTTTTTCATTATGGAGAATTTCAGAAGTCCTTTTCCTCATTTCTGTGAGATATACGCGAGCTCTGCCAAAGAAGTAGTACACCATTTTTTGAGTAGATGAGTGTTAGAGAGGGAAGAACGAGAAATGATGTTACTCCTGTGAGGAAAAATATTCCAAAATCGAGAAAAATCGAATTTTTTGAGATTTTGTTTTCTAAGTTTCTCAAACAAGAATTAAGGTAATGTGGTTGCCAGAGTAGAGTGGAATCCAGTGACACCATTCGAAGGGTCACACTTCCCTGGAACTGTAGTTTGAGGTGTAAATGTGGCTCGCCCCCCTGCAGCAACCATGGGGCAGGCGCGAGAGAACCTTTGCACCTGAAATTGAGAAGAGGTCAAGATTGTTATGATGACGTAGAAACACCATGGTACGATAGGAGTTGTGATTCCTTATACATGTGTTGGGGCAAAATTGCTCGTGAGCAAATAGAACGCCCTACTTTGGCACTTGAATTCCAAAAATTGTGATTTTCGGCCATTTCCGAACTCTCAGAAATGAGGCGGCATTGGGTTTTCGTTCAAGGAAAACTGTTCATCAGCAGTAGCGCATTGAGTTCTCCCTATCCTCCCGAGATTATCCCATATGAAACTTAAGAAATGAGAATTTTAGCAAGTTCAACCATGCGAATTTAAAGCAAACTTGGACGTGAGGTCAAATTTGCTGCACATTCCTGAGCCAGTGTTGAAGGCGATCCTAATTAAAACCCATGCATTTCGTAGTATCCTTACTGTACATGCTGTGAAGTGAAAGGCAATACTTCGGGACAGTCCAATGAGCTGAAAACGGACGGCGTACATTGAAAATCCTTAATTTTTGCAGTTGAGAAAATTTTGAGCTCTCGGAATAATTTCCACATTAATATTCGTGATCATTTTACGAACTCATTCCGTCTGCTTGAAATGTTCCAAAATCTAAACTGTCAGTGCTGAAGCCGAAAAACCACTGAATTTTCCACGCTTGACCCCAATTAGTGGGCGGGGTCAAGGTGATTAAGGAACTTTTCAAAATATTTGGTGACAGCTGCAAAAGTGCGAGGCGTGCAAGACATGAAAAAATGCAGAACGTTGTCCTCCTATGAGTAGTCATTGAAGTTTCAAAAAATTTTCACTTTGAAGAAAGTTATAGAAGAATCCCGCAAATCCCGCGAATCTCGCGAATCCCGCGAAAATTTTCACATTCTACCGACGCGACTGTACTGTAGTGGTCACCCCAGCAGCTACAGGTAGTGGTAATTGCTTATTAGTTAACCAGCCTGATCGTCCGGCTAACGCCGGACTCTCAGGCTTCTTTTGGGCTCGCTTCGCTCGCCTCGCACACGTGTGTTCCACTCTACTGTACTGTACTGAGCGCTGGCATACGCTCTCGCAGGTGTGGACCCGTGCGTGACATCCTCCACACTTTCGACGCCGGCGCACCACTGTCTTACTGTTGAACCCGATTCCAAGCGTTTCCCCACTTTTGGACGCCGGCGCACCCTTATCACACCGTTGGACCCGACAACAGGCGTTTCCCCACTTTTGGACGCCGGCGCACCCTTATCACACCGTTGGACCCGACTCCAGGGCCGGTAGTAATCCACCCCGCAAGTTGGTATCAATGTTGCCACCATGACGGCAACACTGCCTACAAGGTGGCAACTTTGGATGCGAACCCAGACAAACTTTCGGAACTTCCGCGGAGCCTGCCGATTTTCGGAACTTCCGCGGAGCCTGATTTACTACTGGAGCTCGATTTTCGGAACCTCCGCGGAAATATGACGTCACTCGTCGATATTTTTGGAAGTTCCGCGCAGGTTCCGCGCAAGTTCCGAATGGAGACGCAGAGAAGAAAGTAGCTTCGGAACTTCCGCGGAGCTTGACACTTTTCGGAACTTCCGCGGAGCTTCGAGAGAGATGGAATGATCCAAGAAACTAACAGATCAAATGGCACGTTTTCGCCCAATTTTTATAGTGATATGTTCTTGATTAACTTTGGCTAGCCAAATAAGAAACCGTGTAGAATACGAAAATTTTTACGCTATTTTTTCCTCGAAATTCACTTCGGTATGCCCCAATAATGACATCCGTAATGTCGAATTTCGGGTAAAGCTCGTGTCAGATAAATGTACGACTGGGATTATTCCCATAAATACGAAAATTTGACAGGTTTCTACCAAAGAGGAATTTTTCCATGTTATCATTGATTTTGGAACCTGACGCAGATACGTAGCACAATCAGAGGGCAGACCTGCTTGAAGCTCATCTTCAGAAAACATAGCTACTACCTGAGCAATTAGTGCTACGTGGTGGAACGATCTGTGCTGGGATTCATAATCCCACGATTTTTGGCATCGGGACGCCTGGAGGTGTTCATCACTCCATGTTGGCCCATTTTACCTTATTACTCGAATTATGATTGACTCTATAATGCACGAATTACGTCACTCCTGTTCGATTTCGGAACTTCCGCGGAGCTAGTTCGGAACTTCCGCGGAGCCAGTTCGGAACTTCCGCGGAGCTTATTCGGAACTTCCGTCGGGTCACCCGCGCAAGTTCCGAACAAGCTCCGCGGAAGTTCCGAAAGTTTGTCTGGGAAGTAGGTGTGAGATGCGGCATTCCATTATGGCTGCAAAACCTAGCGACGCTCACAAGATCGAACCCCACTATAGCGCGATCAAAAGCAAGCGACTGAACCACTTGGCCATGTCAACACGTTGCGACGTGCGATTGAATCTCAACACAAACACCAACCAGATCAGATTTTGATTGATTTTTGGTATCTCATCTCACAACAGTGTGTATGGTATTGGTAGAGGTGCTGAAGTCAACTGTTATTGTACTCAAGCATGTTCATTTCTCCATATTATTAATTTTGTTCCGATTTCCTATCTAGTTTGAGGTCTGTTTGTGCCATCAGGTTAATCTTTGTTCTCGCTAACCCTTGGCTGCATTATCGTAGGTGTCTCTTAACAATACAATATAGTCGGGTGAATCCCCTCGATCTCTGTTGAAGTTCCCGACGAGGTACGACCTCGGACATGCCCCAGGGCATGTCCGACCTGCCGACGGGGAAACCTCTCTCCTTACACACTCTCTCGTCGCGCTCGCCTGCTGCCACCTACGTTGCCACCTTGAGGTGGCAGCTTTGGTGGCCCCAAGGAGGTCGCGATCTCGTAGGCAGCTGGAGTTTCCGAATATTTGCGCACGGCTATTTGAAACAAGGACATCTAAACACTGTACCTGGGGGCAAAACAAGGTCACAGGGATAGTACCCGTGTGAGGTAAAGTTGCAAAATTCAGGAGTTTTTATTGATTGAGGTGCCTCCACACCGTTCCGGCTCCCACTGATGTCGCACCCTGGTGCCACCGCGAGTTGGCAACTTGCGGGGTGGATTACTACCGGCCCAGGCGTTTCCCCACTTTTGGACGCCGGCGCACCCTTATCACACCGTTGGACCCGACTACAGGTGTTTCCCCTTTTTTGGACGCCGGCGCACCCTTATCACACCGTTGGACCCGTTTCCCCCACCTATGGGCGTCGGCGCATCACTCTCACTGCTGTTCTCCCTTCAACGGCAACTCTTCCCCTACCGAGCGCCGACGCACCTCTGACATAGGTCTAGGCTCGTTTCATGTCACCTTCCCCACAATCTGTGCGGGCGCAACCATCATCCATGTCATCCCTCGTCCGCCTGGTTCCTCCTCTTCGTTATGAAACTGTCCTGCCCTTCTCCTTCCTTTTATACGAACATGTATTCATAGGCCTATCTCACTCATTCCGACCGTGTTGAAAACAACTGTCGGCCATCAACATGTCTGAACATGACAAAGATGGCCCAAATCATCTCTAAATCAAGGTAAAAATCAAAATTTGCAACTTTTCTGTACATAACTCGATGCGCCGAACACGATGGCGTCGGTAGTTTTTGACGACAGTGGCTAGTTCTCTTGCACACACACACACACGTACACACACATAAAATGCCAATTAATATTAACTATGATGATTACGGCCTCGCAGCGACCGCGCGTTTTTTCCATTGTAAATGTGCATGCCGCTTTGACCGGCCTTTATGGAAAATTGCTTGCAAATGGATGCGAGCAACTCATACGCGACTGAAGCACGCAGCTAGTATAAATTGCCCTTCTGCCTAAGTTCGGTGCACAAAAAACCAAACACAGCAAACCCACTTACCGATCTAACGTGGTACGGATAAATGAAATCAACTTCATAATCGTTCTTTTGGTATTATCATTTTTACATGTTATGCACAGTCTTATCGGTCTGTATGCTCGGATGATGCACTGCACATAGCGGTCAACTTCATGCTTATGTTTCCGATTATTGGCCATCTCAACTACCTTCACATCCTTGAAGTTGGTTATTCTCCCAACTTGTTCCGATGCGAGGTCAGCAGCGCAACAAACCGAAACACACATCGGATGAATCATTGAGCCCCACCTTTGCCACCTTTCCCCTACAGGCTGTGCCAACTTTGGACATGTTCCCTGCTGTTTCCCTACTTTGGGCGACGGCGCAGCTTTATCAGAGCGTCGGACCCGTATCCAGGAGTTCTCAAGAATTTAGACGCCTACGCATCCTTATCACAATGGTGGTCCCGTCTACCCGGTTTGGGCGCCGGCGCACCCTTATCACAGTGGTGGACCCGTCCCCCCCCCACATTGGGCGCCTGTGCACCTTTATCAGAGTGGTAAACCCGTCTCCCCTCACTTTGGGCGCCGGCGCACCCTTATCACGGTGGTGGACCCGTCTCCCTCCACTTTGGGCGCCGGCGCAGCCTTATCGCAGTGGTGGACCCGTCTCCCCCCACTTTGGGCGCCGGCGCAGCCTTATCGCAGTGGTGGACCCGTCTCCCCCCACTTTGGGCGCCGGCGCAGTCTTATCACAGTGATGGACCCGTCTCCCCCCACGACGTCGCCGGCCTATGCTTAACTATGTGCGACTGTCGCCGCGGCAAAAGCCTGCGAGCCCCTTCATGGCAACTGAAACAGTGAAATGTACCCACCAATCCGTTTGAGCGGTACTGGTAAATTAAACCTACTCGACCGTTAAGGAGTGTTTATACTTTTTCGCGACGCGATGGCGTCGCGGCGACGGCCACAACACGCGCGACGCGACGGGTAACGAAGCCGTCGCGTCGCCCCGTCGCGCCTTGCTGAACGTCGCACATTTACGTACCCACGCAAAATCACATGCAGATCCCGATTTAGCGGGGATCATGGGTTTCCAAGGACTGTTTTGGACCTCGTGGTACCGCTTGTGGTCTAGAATGCTTAGAGAAAAATCTTGGCGAATTTCAGTATTGATCTCTGCGGGGATTGCAATTTTGAGCCGGGTTCCTCGTCAAGGATGTTTGTTTCCAAGATATGGAAGAAAGCACTGCGGTTTTTTCCTGATTTATTTGTATGTTCAGAGATTTTTTTTTTGCATTTGAGTTATTAGAATGGTTTTTCTCCTGTGCAAACACTGTTGTAGTCCCGTGCTTCGATACTTTGTGTTTTTTTTTCACTGTTCAGGTGTGTTCCAGTAGTACTGCCAGGCAGTGGCGGACGCAGAAAGTGGGCGGGAGGGGGGGCGTGGGAAGAAAAGTGAGGTCTCCGCCGTTTTGGGGACCCAGACGAAAAATAAAATTAATAATAATATTAATTATAATAATAAACAATAAATAAAAAATATATTAAAAGTAATAATAAAAATAAACAATTAAAAATAAACTAACACAAGATTTTTATTTGTATTGTAAAGTAATTTCGAAAATTTGGCGACCCATTCTCGGGGGGGGCGCCCCCCCCCCCCCCCCCCCCCCCTGCGTCCGCCACTGCTGCCAGGGTTTTCCTTGTTGGAGGTATTCGTTGTTCCAGTGCCTGGATTTGATATTTTTTTTGGTCCTGTGCAGGTCGATTGTATAATTTTCTGACCTAGTTGGGAGTTTCATTCACTAAGTCATGCTCTAGCCCCGTGCTTTTGATCTTTTCCAATCTTTCACTGGTTAGACATGTTATCCTGTGATTTTTGTGGGGGGGGGGGTCTTGCACAAAACCACACCGGAACGTGAAAAATTGTAGGAAGTGTCGGAGCGCAGGACTATCCCACATTCACCTATAAATCAATACCGTACTGATCGAACACTGTTCTGAAGCACCTGTACAACGATGTCTATGTGAAAGGGAATCGATTCCGATAACTCAAATTCAAAACAAGATCTCAAGAGCAATAAATAGATGTACCATGTATAACTACAATGTGTTCTTCCACAGCTCGGCTGACAAGTTGTAAGTAGTAACCGCTCATAAACAGAAAACAGCTTCAGATACATGAAAAGCTCACAAAATCACTACCTAGAACACATTCGACGCGTCCAAGTTCGTTCACATTCACATCTCCAACTGAATTCGTCTTATTCCGGTTGGTTTCGGGCAAAAGCCACTCGAAAAACTATGGAGCAGTGGCCAACTCCAGTCCGCAACATCAGTCGCGTCTGCTAACAGGCGCGACGCGAATCAGGCCCGTCGCGTCGTTTTTCACGAAAAAAGTATAAACAGGACGCGACATCGCTCCGCGACGTCGCATCGCGATGGAAATCGCCAACTACCACATCGCGACCATTGTTTGCGCATGCATCCACTCAGGACCCATCGCATTTGAACAGTTTGCTGGGACGCGACGATCGCGTCGCGCCGAAGTATAAACACTCCTTTACGATATCGCAGATATCAACTAATGTGTTATCGATGTTAGTTCACCGCTGAATATTGATTCGGAAACTGAATGGACTAATTTCGTAACTCTCTGACACACACGTACACTCACAGACGGACAGACTAAGCGCGTTATTATAAGTAGTGATTGTGTTGTCCCCAACCTGTTCCATAATTAGAGCACCTAAGGTGCATTCAATAAATGAATACATAATCATTACCTATTTACCTTGATAGGCTTATAGAATAATGTATCATTTTTTGCTGACGCCGGGAGGGGGGGGGGAAGGGTTTGATTTGATGCAAAGCTAACCGCTTACTTCCATAGTTACTCAAATCACATCTGCAAATGGTTTGCTTATCTCGCATCGTGAATCGAAATGCGTGCGTGCGTGCGCATGCACAGCATCGCCGTCACCATACATATGCACCCTTGAAGCACAGCCCTAATCTGATCTTTTCTTTTCGTCGTGAGAGATGAAAAATTGGGGTTCAGAAAGAGTAGTGCGAATTGCTTCCACTTCTCCATCTCCCCTTCACCTCCAACAGGGCATCTTACAGCTATAGGTACGATAGTGGTGAGACAGGGGTCAGAAAAGTGAAGGTTGTTCACCAACCATTTCGATGGAGTTGAGGAAGGTAAAAGGAGTGGAGTTCACTGAGTGCGAGATAGCGCTCATCTCAACACTAATAGCGTTTCCGCTCGGTTTTCGCTAAATATTTCGTTTATCTCATAAAACTGTATGTTTTGCAGTTGTCAGTAATCTTCTTCATGACATGCTCTACAAAATGACATCAAGACCGACGATTTTTACCAAGAATCCACGAAGAAATCAATTCTTTAAATTCTAGGCGGGGGATTTGCGTCCTTTAAAATTTCTCAGCAATTTTCAGAAAATGATGAGTTGTGCAGTTGTCTATCGAATTGCCGACATCCTTGCTCATACAGCGGTCATAAAAGCAAGTACTTTCGAAATATGGCCCAGAATATGGCCCAGAAAACAGGCCGTGTTTAAAAACGCTTATCCGCAAAATATCTCTTTCAGTTTCGGAAAATCAGGTGCTGCGCAGTTGCCAGCTTCGAGCCCGTGAGATCCCGAATAGAATCGTATATAATACTTGGTAATTCCCTTCATGCTGAGCTGAAGAAGCCCGCCTGAGACAAATGCCCCGTGTAGCTCAGGTGGGTTAGCGAGAGAGCACGCAATATGAGAGGGCGCCCGACGCAAGGGTGAGACGGACGGAGCATCTGTCTCACCCTGGATTCTCCGTCGGTCGTGAAACTACCAAGAATTATATATCATTCTGCTCAGAATTTCATTTTGAGTTCAGCTGACAACTGCGTTACTTTCAATTCTCCCAAATGAAGGAGATATCGTGGTTTTTACGTTTTAGGAGTTTTCTCAGTTATTCTTAGCTACATTTCTGTCATTTTAATACTATCTAGTTTAACGTAGTATTATTGTTCCATCCGACGACTGCGCACCACTTACTTTTCTGAATTGAGGGTGCCTATATTTTCAACAAATTTTCTCAACCCCTCTTTGCCGACGACTCTTGAGCTTCATGTTTCCTAACGCTGTTTTGTACGCAGAATTGCGAATTCCATGTATTTCTTTCTTTTCCCAACAAAATGCGCGTCTTTAACACTGTTTCGCAGTCGGAGCTGCTCCCCGGATCTAACTTATCCTTTTCTTCGCGGGTGAAGGTTCCCCCCGGGGGCGTAGCTGTAAGTGAAGGTGGGTTGAGACGTGTCTCAGGTTATCGTACCTATGCTTACAGCTTCCAGTGTTGGGTGTGCTGCACATGTGATGCACCAAGACAAACTTTTCGAACATCAGTGGAAATTCCAAACGAGCTCCGCGGGAATTCCCAAGTCGATTAATTATGCGAAAATTCTGAATAAAGAATGGCGTAATTTGCATAAGTGTAATTAAGTTGCCGTAATCTGAGTAACAACGTAAAATCGCCGAAACATGGAGCGCTGGTCATCGCAACTCCCACACAGGCCAAAAGACAAGGACCGTCATGGACCCACCGCACTGTTTGTATCGCGTAGCACCCTGTACTCTGCTAATGCCTTCGCTATACCGAGAACGTGTGCCATCTGACAAGAGGAGTGCACGAGGCTAACCCGGGGGGGGGGCGAAACGAAACATACACTTACAGCATCATCGTCTGAGACGATGTTGATGTATACACATCATTTCTGCCCAATAGCCCTGATGCGATCAGGCGAGTGCTCCAAAAATTTCTGGATTGCACTGCTGTAGGACTCTGGGATTTATGAAACTTTGACCACTCACAGCACCTGTTATTACCTTGATTACCTTCCTTGGGACCATGGAGGGTATAAAGATTCATTTTCCAACAACTTGGTTTCCACTGATTATGGGATGATGGGCCTAGTATGGCACCGGTGGCGAGGTGGTCGAGAGGGTAGCGTGTCAGGCTGTGGAGCAGGAGGCAGAGAGTAGAGAGAGAGAGAGAGAGAGAAAGAGAGAGAGAGAGAGAGAGAGAGAGGGTCCGATGGCACAACTCTCTTCGCATTTTTGAATTCAGCGATTTTAAACTTGTTTCGAGTATTTCTAATTACTAGAACGTATCGGATACGTGCACTACTGCATTAACTTCGTCCAGTTCGTTACTCGCTCGGCCAACTCACCGCGGCTGCCATGTTTGGAGCTAGTACTCATGATCGTGTAACCAGACGTAACCAGGTTATTCAAAATGCGTCTGCAAACATTCGATAGTCCATAGTACAGCTAATCACAACAACCACGGTCGGTTTGCGTGGCCGAAATTCCATGAATCCAAGCCAGGACTCCATTGACATGCGGTAGAAAAATTGGCACTATTCAACCATTATGGAACCAAACTCTTCACAATTTTTTTACTGAAACATGCGGGGGTTATTTGAGGTCCTGAACACGATTATCGTAACCATTTTGCACCGCAACGCCTTCTTAGAGGGTTACGGTAGGTGCACAGTAGCACGCTGTGGTACACCTACTGTAACCCTACAAAAATAGCGTTACGGTACAAAATGGATATGATATTCATATTCAGCACCTCAAATACCCCTATATGGTTTCAGTGAAGAAAACCTTTTCAAAAAACTTGGGCACGTGTAAGATGAATGACGCCGAAAAGTCTTTGGCGCGCTCTTCTGCGCTCATCAGGACCATTGGGCAAACGTAATCTACATACATTAACATCGCCTTAGACAGTGTCACTAAAAATGGATGTTTCGTTCCGATCCCCTCGTTAGCCTCGTTCACTTTCCTCGTGAGTGTGCCACTCTCTTTAATCGTTAGGTTTTGACTTCAATAATAATATGGATGAATTCGTTTTCAGTGAAAATACACTGAATTTCCATGGTTATCTGAGTAATCCCAGGGTTGTACTTATCTGACACAAGGTTTACCCAAAATGACATTGTGGACTTCACTGTAAGGATAATCTGTAGTAGAATTCAAAGAAAAACAACCAAAAAATTTTCATTTTTTATGTCGGCCTCTTATATCGGCCCGAGCTCCGGCCTCTAATAGTATTTAGATCAAGATCAGCGGAAATTCCCTAAGTCTGTGTGGGGATGCGTACAAGCAGGCTTTCGAAGCTCAGTCTCATCTCACAAGGGAAGTGCAACAGGCCAGACTCGCAAATCGGAATGAAACCTATTTGGCTTGAATCTTTGTTGGAGAGGGTGTTACAGTATATATTTCATTATTGCCCTCGATTCCAAAAAACAAAAATCCCACCACAGTACCATATGCGCTGCAGCACTCGTCCGTCAGCGACGATGTGGCCGAGTGGGGAGGATGCTGCACTGTCAGCTCGAGAGTTTGAACCCCGTCATGCGCACCTACCTGTTTTGCTCTCTCATTTTTTTATTCCCCCTGTGTTGTTGAAATCAAATTTAAAAGGTTAGAAGATAATACTTATCCTTACTGACGCACTAGGCACGGAATAACTACGTTATATAAAACCTGCTTTTCTCCCTCGATTAGCTATAAAGTAGCAGTCACTTTTCACGACTGTAACTCAAAATCAGGATCCAGGCTCTTTCCTCACTCCAGTGGAAGCCTGCTTCCCCTCTGATCTCTGCAGTGAATGCGACTGTAATGATTGTAGCAGAATTTCTTTCATTGTCTGCGCGTATTGTTCTCACCGCTTTTGCTTTGAACACTTCATTGTCTGTGTGCACCGTTGCTGCCAGTAAATGCTTTCTCATTGACCATCCTTTTTTTGTTTTGAATGAAAATTTTACAATTTTCTAGCGACTCGAGGGAAAGCTGTACGATCACTAAACTACGTTCATAGCATAGTAGTTATTCTATAGCTAGTACGTCAGTAAAGACAAGTGTTGTCTTCTAGCCCTCCAAAATTGATTTCAATAACATAGGAGGAATAAAAAACAAAAATGCAAAACGACTGTCAATGACGGGATCCAAACCCTCGACCTCCTGCCTATCAGTCCGCATCCTCTCCACTCGGCCACCTCGTCGCTGACGGACTAGTGCTGCAACGCATATAGTACTGTGGTGGGATTTTTGTTTTTTGAAGCCGAGGGCAGTAACAAAATATATACTGTAACACCCTCTCCAACAAAGATTCAAGCCAGATAGGTTTCATCCCGATTTTCGAATATGGCCTCTTGCACTTCCCTTGTCAGCTTCAGCAGAGACTATACCTGCTCGCAAGACTCGCCCACCTACAGTGGACGTCAGTGGGGTTGGCCCATCTGCGGCCTCGAGAAGGACGTCGCGCAAGCGCGCCGCGCGCGCCGTTGCAATTTCTTACACCTTTTCTAATCGATTCTAAGGATTTTCGAGCAAATCGTGGATAAAAGAACCTAGAAATAGCATTCCGCAAGTGACGACACCTATCCCGGCGCATGCGCCGCGGTTGCGCTGCGTCTTCTCGAGGCCGCAGATGGGCCACCGCCATTGCAGTCCACTGTACATGGCTCGATTTCAGCGGTGACCCCTTCGGGACGATCGTGGGGGAAAGTAGCAGGTGGACGCGAACTGTACTGCAGGAAGATAGCGGGCAACGATTGTGCGGAAATGTTATTAGGATTGAGAGTCCAAGCAGATGCAGGGAGTGGGCATACCGATGTAGGCATTGGGGCTAGTCGCTGGGAGTACATGGTAAGACTCAGCTATCAGTGGGAGAGAGGTGATTGCCTTGCATTTTCAAATCTGTCACCCGATTCAGTGGAGATGAACCACCTTCTACCACGTGTAAGCAACGCTAGCTGTGCTGATGCGCAGAAAGCGTCTAGAAGTTGCTACGCGTCTTGATGGAGCTTGAGGTTATTGTAATCATTTAACAAAAGCATAATCAAAGCAAAGGAGGACTGATTTCACGCGAACAACAAACAAGAACAATTTCGTAACAGTTTAAAGTGATAAAAGCTTTTGATGGAAATACTTCCTCACGGAAAGGCTAAGGGACCTGAGTGTTGTAGATACGCAATTTTCTTGTGTCGTCTGCTTTTTCCACATGTAACAGTTGTATCCCTCTTGTGTTCGACTGTCCTAGACACGCAACCGCGAGTGGATACTCTCACAGCTAGCTTTGATTGCTAGATATAGGAAACAGGTACTACTCCGGTGATGGAGGAGGAAGTAATGAGCTCTATTCTCTCATTTCTCCATCTTTCCCACCTCTCTTTGTTAATTCATGACATTTTTCCAGCGTTCCCCTGTTTGGTAATTTTTATGAGTACGTAGACAGATCTCGGGACTAATGTAAAAAGCTTCAAATACAGACTGTAGGAGAAAGGGAAAAGCACGATGTGGTCACTATAGATCGGAGACTACTCAGTCCAGTCAGAATCAGAAATGGGTTACTAGGTACCTACACATTAGGGCTCTTTCAAGAAAAAATTAAGTGCTAGAAGAGTGATATCAATAGCTCCTACTGAAGTGTAAGAAGGATGTTTCAGCTAGGAATGCATACAGTTCATGAATGACTCGTCTTAATTGCAACTGGTTCAGTGCAATTCATCTCAAATCCAAGCTGAAATTCTCGAAAAACCAATCATAACACAAAACTGTTGAGAGCCCGCTGAAACTTGTTCGAACTTGTTATTGGACCTGTCGGAATTGTCACTGGAGCACGTTCTTATCTCAACCCAGAAATTTTTTCAGGAACATTCTCTGGTTCTAGCGTGTTGATGTTCTGTCAACTCCATGTTGTGCGCCTAATTCTCCCCCAAAGTGGCATCCTTCGTTTTTGAGAAACCGTCTTTGTTTTTGAAAAAAAAAACCGTCGAAGGTGGTCAAAAAATGGTCAAAAACCACTTTTTGAACATTAATTACAATTTTTCCCAGAAAACGAGGGATCCCGTCTTGGGGGGATATTTGTTCGTATAGTGCACATCCACAGCCGAAATTTCAACATGATCCGCCACCTACAGGAAGAGCATCACTACTACCAGAACTCTGGCGCGCTCCAGCGACAATCGGACCTGATTATCACTGAAGCGCGCCAGAGTACAAGGAAAGGTTGTAGATTCACAATGATTTGCAGCAGATTTACAGTGATTTACGGTACAGTTGAGTGTGTTCGGCAAGCCCCAATCTGTTTCATGAAGGATAGAACTAGTCATAGCTCTGACGCTTGAAGTAAGTCCCCCATTCTTGGAAAATGTCCCATTTTTCAATTTTTAGATAAAAGGGACCAAATACATAGTTTGGTCCTCTGAAGCGTACGCCAAGTTCGCAAAAGAATCCAAACCTTGCTAGTTCACTGCATAACTCTGAGGATGATGACACAGCGAATTCGTCGAATTTTCCGACACCAGGGAGTAGCTCCAACGACCATTCAACCGTCTACAAAATATTCAACAAAAAAATCTGTCCGTATCAGGCAAAAGAAAAACGTGATTTGCTAACAGTGTCCATAGTATTTCTAGCAGCTATTGTATAAAAAGCTGATATGAGTCCGACTATTACCATCGCTTCAACAAATACCAGAACCTTCAATCCAACACGGAAGCTCCTGAACACTTAGTTATGACTACTTCAATGTATGCAACGGTGACTGTTTCAAATGCATCTGAACGCATGCCTTTTTATGTCTCTGCCACTTTTCTGCGAGCTTTTCGACAGTTGTGGGGTTTTTCTTCCGTAGCCTGTAGAGTCGGAGCTTCCATACTATAAAATTTTGAAAAGGAGTGCAGTAAAACCTCAGAGTGCTCGAAAGTTATGGACTAGTACTTCACTCAAACACAACGGCATCACAGATATTCTTAGCCACTGTCTCCAGGAAATGAGGTCAGTACTTCGCTGCAACCTCGCTTTGAAATGCCCTCCCAGCAGAGCTGCGATAAGGCCGAGAAAGAAGTCGGAAAAGGAAGATTACTGATCATTAGATAGTGAAATTTTTTTTTGCAAGATAAGATGCACCGATATCATTTGTAACGGTCATATTGCTCACAACAAAGCAAAACCCCATGTTCAAAATTATGAAATTAAGGTGAAGATTTGCATCGCATCCGCGCTTTTGTGCCAGGGGTCAACCTTTGGCTCATTGAAGAGTGTACTGTCTCATTTTCGTTGAACATTTCAATACTTATAAAGCTACAGTCTACAGAAATGCATTAGGGACCCTCAGGCCCCAGCACGATATCTTCCGCGAGCCAAAATCAAAACGAAGCCCCCTTTGAAAAACGAAAATTTTACGAAGCCCCCTTTGAACATGCAAACTGAGGAAAAACTTTGACCCACTCTGAAAATAGGAGTTCCGGGAAACAGCTCGTTGTGGGGCACGGGTTCACAGTTCAATCTATAATCTTAGGAACGTGAAGGCCACAACATTCTGAAGCAAAAAAGGCATAGATTCGAAAAAAAACCTTTAATCCGAAAAATGAATTGGGCAGATCAAAGGGCAATTTATACTAGATGCGTGCGTTTGACACGCGTGCGTCTATATGGTGAAGGATAAAGCCAATCGCATCGCTGACTCAGCTCAGGTGCACGCGTTTACGCCCTCGAGGCGGCCGTACATCCTTTTCATTGAGGATACACATGCCGCGTTGATCGGTCCTCATGGACAATCCTTCGCAAGTTGATACGTGCGTCTGACGCACGCAGCCGGTGTAAATTACCCTATAAACGGTGATGGATGGAAATGGAACGGTCACTGGTACGCGTTAGGATGAACAGGTGATCTTATTACAAGGGAAAACGTGTTGAGACTAGTTCGCGACGTCGTTCGATTGGAGCACATAATCTACGGTCATGGACTCCGTAGGATTCCACCTGCACAGCACAAACGCAACGGAATGAATTGAAACCTTCAGTAACAAAAGAACTAAGGGGGTAACTACAAGTGTTTGCTAAGGATGACCGAAACTTATGCGAAGTAAAAAGTGTATGCTCCCTATGCATGTTGAGTGCCAAATTACCGCTAGTTAGCAACACTCCAAGTACTCCTATGACTTCCACACTTCATGTATCTCATCCAACAGGTGCTTGAACGATGAAACGGAGAAGCCCAAAAATTATGTGAACTGAAAAATGTATGCTCATTAACGGACTTAGGTCACCCTGGGAGACCTGGAGAGAGACCTGAGGACTCCTTCACATATATTCCTTGTGTCGTACATCGGTTCTGGCAGGACTGAGCATACAGTTGTAGTGCCCCCTCAGATCCCAAATTCCAATTTTCAAGCACAATCTCGAAGTCTGGACTTCACAGCAGCTTCATGAATTTTCCGGAAAAAGGGTTTTCCGCGTGTATCTTTCGAGCGGTACGCAAATTTTAGTCTTCCGTTCAAGCAGCTGTAATACTTCCTTAGTTCTTTTGTTAATGAGGATATCATGTCATTTGGTTGCGCTTAGACTGCGCAGGAATCCTTAAATCCTACGGTGTACGCAGAATATGTGCTCCAGTCGGAACAATTGGACCGAACAGTAGCCTGGCCGCTCAAAGAGCGAGCAGCCCCGTTGCAAGCCATTTTTCAACATCAGTCGCCCCTATTGCGCCACTCAAAGCAAGAACTGCCTCTCCACGCTCAATGGTGAGGTCACTTAACTTATTTAATACCCCTGTCTCGCCTGATGAACGTGATGCTCCTCTGCGGAGCTCCCCCCTTGGACCACAGTGCGAAGCCCCTTTTGCTTTTCGGCCCTTTTACGAAGCCCAGCTCGCCTCCGGGGAGACCTGCGCTGGGGCCTGATTAGGGTGGACTTTGTCCGCAATTACGGATAAACTCCATCCCGGTGCACTGTCTGAGCTAATGGACCATATGTACAGAGAATTCCAAACTGACGCAGAGAGGTTCGGGACCCCGGCGCGGTCTATTTGGCAGAGACATGGGCGCTCGGCATGGTGGCAGTGGTTTCTATGCTTCTGCCGCAGAAGTAAAAAAATCAGAGCCAGCATGCAGAGCGCCCATTTCTCTGCCTAGAGGCGCGCCGCGGTCCCAGCCCTGTTTGCGTTCGTTTGGAGTCCCTTGTTTATTAGGTGCGTGCAAAAATTCCGGGCAGTTTCACTTAATTTTTTGAAACGCCACAAGTCGGCCCAAAGTCAACAGTTTTGATCAAATCAGAAAGCATTGGTACGTTGCCAACGCAGCACATAAGGCTTTTCCAGAAGCCTTAAATTTGACAGGTTTACACTTGAAAAAGCTGCACACGTCGTTTTTGAGTAGGGTCTGTTCATTGAGAGTTTTACAGCGGATGAGATCATTTAGGAGCTGTAAAGGAGGACATTCTGTTGGGTACAGGTCCAGAGATTATATGGAACACATGAGAATTTCAAAGCCCAAACTGTTCGTGTTTTACACGGTTGACACTCTAACATGCGGATATCCGTAATCCATCACCAGCAGCGGACCACATATGCTTGCCTGTACTAGCATTATATTTGAGCGTTTTCCTATGATTACTCTTGACAAAAGATCGTATTATTCAACAATAATGATAAATGTTTCCGGAAAAAGATTGGTTGCGGAGTACTAAAGCTACCGACCAGAAAAAATTTCCTGAACGATGGTTAGCGATGGTTTGTCCCCTTTTTAGGTATGTCGCTCATATCTAGATCCTGAAACGACCTTCTCTTGTTAACGTACATGACCCAATTACTAATAAGAATCCGTCCAAGAAACAGCTTGCTAGAAAGTCAGTAGATCAAATATCGTCCAAGTGATAACACTGGTGTTCTTCGCTCAGTTCACACAAAATCCGTTCAGTCATCTTCTCTTCGTACCGATTTTCTTCAAGTGAGGGGACATATTGCGGTCTTTACCTTGTAATGTCCTGCACACGTTATACTGGGTTTGATTCAACGTGGCCCTTTCGATCTCCTGCTTGAAGATCAAGTTACTGACTAGCTCTTGGAGCATTTTCCATGCTCTCCTTTCCGTCTAGATTTCACAAGAGCCCACCAGTCGCTGGCTTTTTGGAGAAGATACTCTGCACGAACGAAACGTTGGTGCTGGGTTGCTCCCCTCGCAGATCGTCCGAATTTGAATTCATAAAGCAAAATTCCGCAAATTTGCTGACTGTACCCAACAATAGTAATATGGCTAAAACAATGCAGCGCTGTGACTTAGACTTGAGCCAAAAGTGTTATAGGTAGCAGAGGATTCAGGCTACCAGCACATATGAAAAAGGCTGCAGAATATGGAAACCGCAAGGAGCAAAACAACATCAAACGATGAAATACCGCCAACTGCCCCGGAACTTTTGCACGCACCTAATATAAGTTGATCAGTTGTCTAACCTTGTCGCTGGAGTTCTTTAAGAAATGACATCAAGCTCAACAAGCCCTAAGATGAACCCTGGTGGTGCTTAGAGTGGCATATTCACCGCCCATCTACTGAGCGCCAGCGCACCATTCTCGTAGTTGTGGATCCGTCCTCTGGTCTCTCTTTATGCACTTGAGTTTTTCCACTTTTGGGCGCTAGCAAACCCTTAACATGACTGTGGACGCGATTCCACCCGATTCATGAAGTTTTCCTATCTCTCGGGGTCAACAGATTCTCATCAAGGAGTTCATCTTGAGACTCCTCCACTACTGGGGCACCCACAACAGGCTGTTTCCTTCGTATATTCGTCATATGTGTATTAAAAGATATAATTCCGTCTATACAGGTGTATACACATGAAACACCAATACAGAGATAGGATAGATGTGTTAGATATGAGAGGTTTTTAGCGAAAAGACATGCCAAGGAACAACAAGTAGCGCTTGCTTCGTTTTTAGGCCTCATACATATGTATAAGAACTACAATGCAACTTCATGAGATTTTATCCCACTCAAACGACAGTTCAGGGAAGTTGACAATGCTGATCTTGAATGTGCTTTCGCGTAATGCTCGATGCCCTCGGAAGAAGTTATGACATTGTCTGTGCAGTATAATGTGCGTTTCTGCATCAACCTACCATAACCCCATATAATAGGTGTTGCATTGCAAAATGGATGCAGAATTCATGATATGCAGTCCAAACAACCTTGCAACCCTGTATCTAAAGATCAGAGGAAAAATACATCACTACTGGTACAAAGTTGCGCCCTGGTCATTTACAATACTCTACTTCTACCATTTGCGCCTTTGTTATCTTGTGTACACTGCCTTGTCCATCTCGAAGCTCTGGCTTCGAAATGGATTTTGATCCTGGTCCGTTCTCAACTGCACAGGAATTCACGCCCGTTTTTCCAAATATACGTAATACGGAAGTACTCAAAAATTAAGGTACTTTGCTCGGGCCAGTGTAAGGTATGGCGTAATGGTAAGTGTCTCGACTCTCACGGATGTCCACCCAGTTTCAAATCACTGCATTTTCCTTCCTCTTGCGTTTCTCTCTGAAAACCTATTATATGCAACCTTATAAGGGTTTCCACTTGTAGATAGACCAGTCTGACGGCGGACTCCCAAACTTTAGCTAATTCTCGCTTTGCTCACATTTCATAACCATGCCAGATTTTCATTAGATGCCATTCTTATTCTAATAGCGTATCCTAATTTGCCACTTCACCATTAAATGAAGAATAACATCATTCCTCACAAAAATTTCCTTTCTCTTGGTAGAAATAGGAATAGCAAAACGCAGCTATATATCACTTATTCAACATGTGATGACCACAGGGAATGGTTCATCTCTTTCGCCTGTCCTGGTTGATCAGGTGATAAGGGTGAGTTAAGCATAGAAGAGGGTGGTGCGGTGTGCCCACACAGAAATGGGGTGGGATTGGATGAGCATTATATTCAATATTACAACTGATATTCTTGAATTTTTTATTCTCTACTGGCGTCGCCAAAGTTGCGGAGACCCCAATTTCCCCCTCTCTCCCATCCTGCCCACTTTCTGCGTCCGCCACTGCTGTTCACATAAATAAAGTGAACATAAATATGATTGGAAGTACGAACGTAGCAATTACATTTTTTCATTCTATTTCTAAGGCTATGGTAGTGATTGATCGAGCTTCCTGTGGAAGGGATTATCTGTAACCAAGTCGAAATGCGCACATCGCACCGCCACCCTATGTTCTCACCGTATCTTGAAGGCAGGGGCCCACCTCATTCCGCTGTTGGAGGTATAGATATATCTTAGACCTTCTCACCATGTTGATCCTAGTAATGCACATCACAAGGCTCAGAAGCGACGAAAGCCTCATTTTTGGAAGTGTCGAAGTGGCTACATTTTTGGAGCCCGAAGGCGGATCGCTCGAAGCTGTGCTAGCTGTCTGCCACGGCTGCAGCGTTGACCAACCTGCCTTGTCGTGTTCAATCGATAAGATCAATGGCTTCACACGTCAACTTTGATTAGCAAACAGTTACAGACTCCATCCCGGAAGAAGTTTCGAGAGGTGTTTTTGAGAGAATTTACATACATCGCCGGATCCAACGTGTCGAAGAATTGCAGGATCTGCAATTACCTCAACCATGAATGTGAGGTGGGCCCCTGCCTTTAAGCAAGAAATCAACTGCATTCTGGTTCCCATCCTCCGAAAAGACAAAACTGATAACGTTTAGTTTTGTCTTCTACGAAGCTCAATGACCGCCTATTTCCCTCAAACTCGCGTACCTCCACGTAAATCGGCATCGTGTTTTCGATTTGTAATCTTTTGAATTCAGACGAACTTAAAGAAGGTAGAGGAGGTAGCAAGGGATTAAAAGTTTGCAGGTGATAAGCTGAACAGCCTCTGTAATGTAATTTGGAACAAATTGGGCCCGTCTTTTTCACGGGTCTTGTCTGTATTGCTCAATTTTTTCATTAAGCAATCAGTGAAAAAGTAATAAATGAATGATAAAGTATGCTTGTCTTTCGCATTCAGTCACTTGCTGAGGGTAAATCATAATATATGATCTATGAATCATGGAAATTTCATCATTAAACCGATTATTCGAATCATGGATGCTCAAATATTCGAATATTCGAATAATCGAATATTTCAACTTTTCGAATAATTCGAATATTCGAATAATCGAATTTTTTGACTTTTTGAGTAATTCGAATATTCGAATAATCGAATATTTTAACTTTCCGAATTATTCGAATATTCGAATGGTGAAAATTTCGAATTATTCGAATATTCGTTCGAAAACATTCGTTCGAATGCTAATGTATAGTTCATAATCCCTTCATCAATTAAGCCTACTCAGACACTCTTAGGGGACCGCCCGCGCAACCCTTATTATTTTACGGGACCAGCCGCGTACCCCTTTCTATCTTAGCTGACCGCCGCGCACACCTTTTTAGCTTAGCGGACCAGCCGCGCTTTTTTTCGTTTTATGGGCGCAGCAGCTGTGGTAATAATTATCATTCCATCAACGATAGTGGTGATGTTTCACTCTTGCCCGATGAAATGCTGACGACTGTGCCGTGAACAAGTGTACAAATTTCTTTTTCGCTAGGCTGGCTTTCCAAGAGTTGTGCTCGCTCCAGGTCTTCGCAGATGAGATACTGCGTTCTATAAATTGAAGAAAAACTAGTTCACACTTCGCCCGTTTCCGGATCCGATTCGGGTTCGGGAGTGTGATTGCTGAAGTTTCCAAACCTCTTAATCTTTTTGAACATGTTCAAAAGCCAAGCTCTCATGAATGGTAAGTATTTAATTCAAAGACGTTGCCTCACTTCATCAGATTTCAAGGTGTTAGCAGGTCCTAAATCATGTGGACTCGCTGGCAACAGCGATATGCGTGAAGCGGTCCAAACTGAGCAACAAACCTTTCTAGGAGACTCATCCAATTGGGCTTGTACAAGCAGTTTGGTTTAATATGTAAAGTGAATGCGTATAACCATGTTAAGAAAAACAGTAACTATAGCTCATTTTTGATGAGCAATCGACCGGTTCCCAAACCCGCCGAGAAATTTAAAAATTGAAAAAATGCTCAGAAGAAAGATTGTTTTCTGGAACACTTGAAGAAAATATTTTTATACTTATCTCAAGAAAGATTTCTGAGGTGAGACATTGCCTTTTAGGCTCACTATGAGCCCATGATCCTGTTTCGGCAAATTTCATTTGAAGATAGCTGCCATACTTCACAGATGTCAGTGTATCGTTTACATGCGTATATGGACAACAATGTAAGCAAATTCTTCACTTATTTCCTTTTGCAGTTTATAAATTTTTTGTCATAGGCGTATGCAATGGATGTGTTTTCAATCTAAAAGGCGAAAAGTGAAGAAGGATAAGCATATCATCAATTGAATTCCGCATTCGGAAGACAAAATTTCTGCATTAGGTCTGCTCATTTCTATGGGAAGATCTGCTGAGATGAAATAAGTCTTAATCTACAGTAGCGAGCAAAAAAATTGTAACTTTTGGTTTCTCGTGTATAACTTCTTTCAAGGCTGAGCATGAAGGCTCAAATTTTTAAGAGAGTTGTAGATACTCATGCGAGATAGGAAGAAGTTAAAACTTCCTCACCACGCCGACTCTACCTTCTTTTGAATTTTTTTCGCAGAGGTCGAAATCTGTGATTTGGCACCATATGCAGAGTCTTTCAAAATGTCGTCTATTGTTGGGATCGGGCTCTGATTGCCTGTATAAGATTCAACTTGTATTTGTCAGGAAATGTGACTACTGGCTGACATTTGCGAAAACTATGTGAAGTTAGTTCAATAGTGATGTTTTGTTGATGTTTTTGCTTCTCTGGTACCCTCTATCAGCTTTGTTTGAAGGGAAGAGATGCTGCTGATGGTTCCAAGAGTTTAGTTACAGGTGCTAGAATTTAGTAGATTTATTTCCTCATTCGGGATTCCGAAACATTCCGGATAGTTGCAATGCTGCCAATTGTGCATATCACGGAAAATAAGTTTTGAAATTTTTTCTGTCTTGAGAAGGGACATACCTCAGCAATCCCATGAGTAATAAAGATGCCAGGATTTCTGGAATATTACAGTATACATGGCGACTCATGTCGCCTTGAATTTATCGAGGCAGGGCTACTCGAAGTGAGGAGTGTTTGCCAGTAGCACGAGTGGGTGTGCTCTTTTGCTCCGCACACGAGTTTTCAAGCTTCGCCTAGACTCTTTTGCTTTGAAAATGTCTCATTCGATTGGATTGATCCAATTTTAACTAAAATAGCCGGTTTTAATTATGACAGGACACAGTATCCCACTTCGGTGTTGTCTCGTACAGTTCATTGCATTTTAGCAAAACCTACTCATGGAATCCAAGGCACCATGGGTCTACACGTACACGGCAATATTCTAGAAATCGTGAACCATCTTTATCACTCATGGGATCGCTGGAGTATCTTCCTTCTCGAGACAGAAGAAATTTAAATCTTTTTTTTTTCCGTGACGTGCACAATTGGCTGCATTGCAACTAGCCGGAATATTTTAGAATCCCGAGGGAGCAATGGAATGTACTAAATTCCAGCACCTGTAACTAAACTTTTGGAACCATCAGCAGCATCTTTTCCATTCAAACAAAGCTGATAGAGGTAGCCAGAGAGCCAAAAATATCCATAAAACGTCACTGTTGAACTAAATTCACATTCGGCTTCACAAATGTCAGCCAGTAGTCCCCACAAGCACATTTCTTAAAAAATACGGGTTGATCTTTGTGCAAGCAAACAATTCGGGGTCCGATTCCAACAACAGACGCCATTTTGAAAGACTTTGCGTGTGGTGCTAAATTACATATTCCGTTGTCTGCGAAAAAAATCTCAAAGAACGCAAAGTAGGCAACGTGAGGAGTTTCTGACTTTTTTCTATCTCAAATGGGTATCTACAACTCTCGTAAAAATTTTGGCCTTCTTGCTCTGCTTTGAAAGAAGTTATAGACAAAAAACCAAAAGTTGCAATCTTTTTGTATATGTGCTGTGTATTATGTGGTTGTAAGGGTACAGATCTGATGGAATAAAGTAGGAAGCAGCGAGTACGGAAGCTGTTCGGAGCACTCCAAAAAGCGATCGGCCTGTCAGCTACTGTGTGCACGGCAGGTCCGCTTCCAGTCAGGAGCTGACAGCCCACGCACCCAATTGCTGGCCAACTCTCATCCCTTACACGGCCAGACAGATTTAGGAAGGCGGCTGGTCCCTCAAGAGTGCGTGAGTAGTTTTCGGATTCGACTAAGTGAAAATTCAGAGCACATTCGCATATTGTGTATGAGCTATATAGTATTATTATCCAACTATTCTCTACTCTTCGACGGAACGAAATAGAGAAGTACTTAGATCGAAAACGCGTTTCTAACTTGGAATGTTGCTGGCGCTTCAAAACAAATGCCAGCAAACGCACGTGTGTTTTCAAATTTTAACGAGAAGTCCGAGCCATAGCAATGTGTGAAGGAAAGAAATCAAATGTGAAACAATTTATGTGTAGGAAAGCACCTACTAATAGAAGAAGTTTCTGGAAAAGGAACAAACAGAACGCAATCAAAACTTCTTGAACAAATTTGGGTTGGCTAGGACACCGTGTTACAGTACTCTATTAATCCTCCTCGTTTTCTTTGAACAAATTCTCGGCGATCTTTACTTTTTCTCAATCTGATTAGCGCTGCTGTCTCGCAGTTTTTCGATATTATAATTATCATCATAATTTTGGCAAGCTGTCTTAAAGGCAGTATCTCAGCTCATGTACCTCGTTCGAGATTCCCATGTCAGAGTCTTCGCAAGCAATGGTGGCGATCCCCACGACCGCCTGCGATCGTTACATGGATGAAGTGAAGGAGGAGACTTCAGACGTGAGAAAAATGGTAACTGTTGACGCGTTACTATCGATAGTCTCCACTTCCGCCATCACTCACATCGCCAGTTCATTTTGGGCATATCTTCGAGAGTACGGACGATGAGCTCGTTTGACAGCGATCCATGGCGATATAACGTGCCTATGGATACGTATTTCCACGATCCCCACCACTTATATCGCTAGTTCATTTCTATTCATTTTGAACTGGCGATGTCTGGGGATACCCTCACTCGAACATACGCGAGCCGCTCAGCGCAATCATGTTGCGGTTCCGTGGAACCACCTCGTCCTCAAGGCGCACCGCCTGAGATCACAAGTGGCGTCCTGCTGGCAACGTTTCCGCGGCCAACGAGCTGAGTATCGATCGCCAGTGGGACGCCACGTGTAAACTCAGGGGTACAATTTCGAAGTTCTCGGCCAGTGGCCGAGAGGCTTCATTCCGCAGCAACAGCTTGCTGCGAATGCGGGTATGGTTTTCCAACACGGGAATGTTTGTTTATTTGATAACCAGTCTGGCCGTCCGGCTCACGCCCAACTTCCAGACTTTTCCTAATGCTTGCTTCGTTCGCACAACCTTATTCCCTTTCCATTCTCTCTCAATCTTTTGCTCAACAGATATAGCTATTCATAACTACATATCACCGATGGAATGACTACAAGAGATCGTTTACCACTCTTTGTTTCTTATAACTGGTCAAGTGATAAGAGCCACGTTGAACACATAAGGAGGAGGGTGCGGTCTGTTCATCAATGAATGAGAGGAGAGAAACGCAGGGGATTTGAAGTGGAAGGAATCATGGGGTTGCATATTTCTCACTGCTGAGCTCTGACATTTGATGTTTTACGATTGATGTTAGGCGCCAGTGAACCATGCGGACGAAGATGGACATAGCTCATAGTGTATTGTCAACAGTGGACACCGGCGCACCCGTCATCCGTCGGTCGCCACATTTTCAGGAGTTTCCTCATTTCTGGACGCCGGCGCATCCTTATCTCATCGTTGGGCCCGTCTCCTCCAGTTCTGGGCGCCGGCCCACCCTTATCACAGCAGTGGACCCGTTGCTCTGCACCTCTCTGCATCAGAGCTTCACTTCATCCTTTGAACCACACCATACCCTCCTCCTCACGTCTTATATGATCTCATGATCACCATCACTAACCAATCAGAGAATTTCGTTACACACTGACACACACACATAACACACAGACTAAGCACTTTATTATAAGTTACCAGACTGATCGTCCGGCTAAAGCCGGACTCTCAGGCTTCTTTTCGTGCTCGCTTCGCTCGCATATTCTCATTGTCAGATAAGATTAGTGCAGGTGGATGAACCGACACTATCCAGAGAAGTAGTCCTTACCGCGGTTCATGGAACCATTGACCCACTATGGACAGCTCCTTTCCAACAATTTGTGGTAACACAATTTGTTTCGCTGTGGTGGACGTAAATAGTGAAAATTAAATAGTAAAATAAGACCGAGTAAGTGCAAACGTGGGTTGGACGTGAACACAGGTGCACCATTATCTCACTGTTGGGACCTGTCTCCAGAGATTCTTCCAACGCCTGTACACCGTTATCACGCCGTTGGACCCGACTCCCGGGGTTTCCCCGGTTTTGGACGCCGGGGCACCCATATCACACCGTTGGACCCGACCCCAGGCGTTTCTCCATTTTCTAAACGTCGGCGCACCCTTATCACAACGTTGGACCCGACTCCAGGGGTTTCCCCACTTTTGGACGCCGGCGCATCCTTATCACACCGTTGGACCCGACTTCAGCCGTTTCCCCACTTTTGGACGCCGGCGCATCCTTATCACACCGTTGGACCCGACTCCAGGCGTTTCCCCACTTTTGGACGTCGGTGCACCCTTATCACACCGTTGGACCCGACTCCAGCCGTTTCCCCACTTTTGGACGTCGGTGCACCCTTATCACACCGTTGGACCCGACTCCAGGCGTTTCCCCACTTTTGGACGTCGGTGCACCCTTATCACACCGTTGGACCCGACTCCAGGCGTTTCCCCCACTTTTGGACGCCGGCGCACCCTTATCATACCGTTGGACCCGACTCCAGGCGTTTCCCCACTTTTGGACGTCGGTGCACCCTTATCACACCGTTGGACCCGACTCCAGGCGTTTCCCCACTTTTGGACGTCGGTGCACCCTTATCACACCGTTGGACCCGACTCCAGGCGTTTCCCCACTTTTGGACGGCCGGACGCCGGCGCACCCTTATCACACCGTTGGACCCGACTCCAGGCGTTTCCCCCCTTTTGGACGCCGTCGCACCCTTATCACACGTTGGACCCGACTCCAGGCGTTTCCCCACTTTTGGACGCCGGCGCATCCTTATCACACCGTTGGACCCGACTCCAGGCGTTTCCCCACTTTTGGACGTCGGTGCACCCTTGTCACACCGTTGGACCCGACTCCAGGCGTTTCCCCCCTTCTGGACGCCGGCGCACCCTTATCACAACGTTGGACCCGACTCCAGGCGTTTCCCCACTTTTGGACGCCGGTGCATCCTGCATCCTTATCATACCGTTGGACCCGACTCCAGGCGTTTCCCCCCTTTTGGACGCCGTCGCACCCTTATCACACCGTTGGACCCGACTCCAGCCGTTTCTCCACTTTTGGACGCCGGCGCATCCTCATCACAACGTTGGACCCGACTCCAGCCGTTTCTCCACTTCTGGACGCCGGCGCATCCTTATCACAACGTTGGACCCGACTCCAGGCGTTTCCACACTTTTGGACGTCGGTGCACCCTTATCACACCGTTGGACCCGACTCCAGGCGTTTCCCCCACTTTTGGACGCCGGCGCACCCTTATCATACCGTTGGACCCGACTCCAGGCGTTTCCCCCCTTTTGGACGCCGTCGCATCCTTATCACACCGTTGGACCCGACTCCAGCCGTTTCTCCACTTTTGGACGCCGGCGCATCCTTATCACAACGTTGGACCCGATTCCAGCCGTTTCTCCACTTTTGGACGCCGGCGCATCCTTATCACAACGTTGGACTCGACTCCAGGCGTTTCCCCCCTTCTGGACGCCGGCGCACCCTTATCACAACGTTGGACCCGACTCCAGGCGTTTCCCCACTTTTGGACGCCGGCGCACCATTATCACAACGTTGGACTCGACTCCAGGCGTTTCCCCACTTTTGGACGCCGGCGCACCCTTATCATACCGTTGGACCCGACTCCAGGTGTTTCCCCACTTTTGGACGCCGGCGCACCCTTATCACACCGTTGGACCCGACTCCAGGCGTTTCCCCACTTTTGGACGCCGGCGCATCCTTATCACAACGTTGGACTCGACTCCAGGCGTTTCCCCACTTTTGGACGCCGGCGCACCATTATCACAACGTTGGACTCGACTCCAGGCGTTTCCCCACTTTTGGACGCCGGCGCACCCTTATCATACCGTTGGACCCGACTCCAGGCGTTTCCCCACTTTTGGACGTCGGTGCACCCTTATCACACCGTTGGACCCGACTCCAGGCGTTTCCCCACTTTTGGACGCCGGCGCATCCTTATCACAACGTTGGACTCGACTCCAGGCGTTTCCCCCCTTCTGGACGCCGGCGCACCCTTATCACAACGTTGGACCCGACTCCAGGCGTTTCCCCACTTTTGGACGCCGGCGCATCCTTATCATACCGTTGGACCCGACTCCAGGCGTTTCCCCCCTTTTGGACGCCGTCGCACCCTTATCACACCGTTGGACCCGACTCCAGGCGTTTCTCCACTTTTGGACGCCGGCGCATCCTTATCACAACGTTGGACCCGACTCCAGCCGTTTCTCCACTTTTGGACGCCGGCGCATCCTTATCACAACGTTGGACCCGACTCCAGGCGTTTCCCCACTTTTGGACGCCGGCGCATCCTTATCACAACGTTGGACCCGACTCCAGGCGTTTCCCCACTTTTGGACGCCGGCGCATCCTTATCACAACGTTGGACCCGACTCCAGGCGTTTCCCCACTTTTGGACGCCGGCGCATCCTTATCACACCGTTGGACCCGACTCCAGGCGTTTCCCACTTTTGGACGCCGGCGCATCCTTATCACAACGTTGGACCCGACTCCAGGCGTTTCCCCACTTTTGGACGCCGGCGCACCCTTATCACACCGTTGGACCCGACTCCACTTTTGGACCCGGTTTATCACCCACCCGACTTTTTCCCCACTTTTGGACGCCGGCGCATCCTTATCACAACGTTGGACCCGACTCCAGGCGTTTCCCCCTTCTGGACGCCGTTTCCCCACTTTTGGACGCCGGCGCATCCTTATCACAACGTTGGACCCGACTCCAGGCGTTTCCCCCCTTCTGGACGCCGGCGCACCCTTATCACAACGTTGGACTCGACTCCAGGCGTTTCCCCACTTTTGGACGCCGGCGCATCCTTATCACACCGTTGGACCCGACTCCAGCCGTTTCCCCACTTTTGGACGTCGGTGCACCCTTATCACACCGTTGGACCCGACTCCAGGCGTTTCCCCCACTTTTGGACGCCGGCGCACCCTTATCATACCGTTGGACCCGACTCCAGGCGTTTCCCCCTTTTGGATGCCGTCGCGCCCTTATCACACCGTTGGACCCGACTCCAGCCGTTTCCCCACTTTTGGACGCCGGCGCATCCTTATCACAACGTTGGACTCGACTCCAGGCGTTTCCCCACTTTTGGACGCCGGCGCACCATTATCACAACGTTGGACTCGACTCCAGGCGTTTCCCCACTTTTGGACGCCGGCGCACCCTTATCACACCGTTGGACCCGACTCCAGCCGTTTCCCCACTTTTGGACGTCGGTGCACCCTTATCACACCTTTGGACCCGACTCCAGGCGTTTCCCCACTTTTGGACGCCGGCGCATCCTTATCACAACGTTGGACCCGACTCCAGGCGTTTCCCCCCTTCTGGACGCCGGCGCACCCTTATCACAACGTTGGACTCGACTCCAGGCGTTTCCCCACTTTTGGACGCCGGCGCATCCTTATCACACCGTTGGACCCGACTCCAGGCGTTTCCCCACTTTTGGACGCCGGCGCACCCTTATCACAACGTTGGACTCGACTCCAGGCGTTTCCCCACTTTTGGACGCCGGCGCATCCTTATCACATCGTTGGACCCGACTCCAGCCGTTTCCCCACTTTTGGACGTCGGTGCACCCTTATCACACCGTTGGACCCGACTTCAGGCGTTTCCCCCACTTTTGGACGCCGGCGCACCCTTATCACACCGTGGGACCCAACTCCAGGCGTCTCCCCATTTTCTAAACGCCAGCGCACCCCTATCACAACGCTGCACCCGTTTCCCCCACCTATGGGCGCCGTCGCATCACGTCATCCCTCGTCCGCCTGGTTCTTCGTCTTCGTTATAAAACTAACCTGCCCATCTCTTTCCTTTTATACGGTCATGTAATCATAGGCCTATCTCACTCATTCCGACCGTGTTGAAAACAACCGTCGGCCACTGACATGTCCGAACATGACGAAAGTGGCCCAAAACACCCCCTAAATCAAGGTAAAAATTAAAATTTGCAACTTTTTCGTGGATAACTCGATGACTTGATAACACGATGGTGTGGGTAGTTTTTAACGACGGTGGCTGGTTTCTTTACACACACACACACACACACACACACACACACACACACACACACACACACACACACACACACACACACACACACACACACACACACACACACACACACACACACACACACACACACACACACACACACACACACACACACACACACACACACACACACACACACACACACACACACACACACACACACACACACACACACACACACACACACACACACACACACACACACACACACACACACACACACACACACATAAAATTAATGCCAATTAATGCCAATTAATGTTAACTATGATTATGGCCTCGCAGCGACCGCGCGTTTTTTCCATTGTGAATGTGCATGCCGCTTTGACCGGCCTTTATGGAAAATTGCTTGCAAATGGATGCGAGCAAATCATACGCGACTGAAGTACGCAGCTAGTATAAATTGCCCTTCTGCCTAAGTTGGGTGCATAAAAAACCAAACACAGCAAACCCACTTACCGATCTAACGTGGTACGGATAAATGAAATCAACTTCATAATCGTTCTTTTGATATTATCAACTTTACATGTTATGCACAGTCTTATCGTTCTGTATGCTCAGATGATGCACTGCACATGCACGTTTCCGATTATTGGCCATCTCAACTACTCAGGCAATTCTAGCGGGCCTTCCGCGGGCGGATTCAGGCCCAGCGGCCGGCCCGCGCGCCAATCTGGTGGGCGGGGCTTGTTCGCGGCCGGCGCGCGTGCCAATTCAGTGGGCGGGGTTTCCTTGCGGGCCTCCCGCGTGCCAAATTTGTGGGCGGGGCTCCTTTGCGGGCCGCCGGCGCGCGAGAATTTCTGGTGTGGATGCGTGAGGACGAGGCGGTGGCAGATGCAGGACGTTGACGGGGGAGGGGGAGAGGTGGAAAAAAATGGAGTGGCTCGCCGCTCCAGGGTGCGGATGTAAAATAAAAATAATAAATATCAATTTCAGTGTTAAATGATCAGTGATAATTATCAAAGAATAATAATTATTATAAACGCTAAAAAATCTGTTTTGCAAAGCAGTTTCCAAATTTCTTTCTTGAGGGGGGTGGTGGTGTTCTCCTGCGTCCGCCGCCAATGAGATCTATCTATCCAAAGGCTCAGCATTTCCTGGGCAAGGGTTCTCATGAAATGGACTTTGATGCCCACTCTGATGCGATGAAAGGAAGTCTTACGTCAATACAGCGGCTCGTGGTTAGAGTGTTAGAAGGGCAATTCATATAGGTGCGTGCCTCAGCCGCTCGTCAGGTGCATGACTTCTTTTGTGGATTATTTCCCTTGAGAACGGTTAATGCGGCATGCACATATTCAATGGTAAGAAAGCGCGGATGTCGCGAGGCTGAAAACGCCTGCATCTCACCTGCGCTGCGTCAGGGGACGAGGCGGTCAGCTGTGACTTGGCTTATCTTTCATCATGTAGACGCAAGCGCGTCAAACGCACGTGTTTAGTATAAATTGCCTTGAACGCTTCAAGATTCATGAGTGCTCCTGTTACTGCTAGTTATAGGTAATTCAAGTCTCATCCCATCTAAAAACTAATCTTAACAGATTAGTCATCACAACCTTCTCATTCGTTCGCTGTAGTCCCAAATCGAGGACGTTGAGTCATAATCGACTCACTATGTATCCATATGTACCGATAGAGTACTGAGGTGATTGAGAATGAAGCCATTAGCGAACTGAAAGGGTTTTTGGATATCTGCACGGATGGTCCATTGGATGAAGCAGCGGACTCTGGAGAATAAGAAGGTAGGTTCGAATCCTCAGTGAGCTCGACAACAATCTAAAGATGCGCGGGCTTTGCGAAACGTCCGCTTTTTCTAATTTCGGAAGTTTTTGATAATACTATACTGTTTCCGTGCTCGGAGGGATCGTTATGATGCGCTCACTCTGTCACGCGCTGCTGTTCAAGGAACCCGCTCGCGCTCCTTTAGCGTGCTTTCCGCGCTCGCTTGGCGTGCCTCCCGCGCTCATTTAGCGTGCCTTCCGCGCTCGTTTTGCAATTCGCCCGCGGGAGCGATGTGGGGCCGGCCGCAAAACAAGCGCGGGCGGGCCGCCAGAATTGCCTGAGTACATTTACATCCTTGAACTTGATTATTCTCCCAACTTGTTCCGATGCGAGTTCAGCAGCGCAACAAACCGAAACACACATCGGATGAATCATTGAGCCCCACCTTTGCCACCTTTCCTCTACAGGCTGCGCCAACTTCGGACATGTTCCCTGCTGTTTTCCTACTCTGGGCGACGGCGCAGCTTTATCAGACTGTCGGACCCGTATCCAGGAGTTCTCAAGAATTTAGGCGCCTACGCATCCTTGTCACAGTGATGGTCCCGTCTCCCCTCACTTTGGGCGCCGGCGCACCCTTATCACAGTGGTGGACCCGTCTCCCCCCACTTTGGACGCTGGCGCACCCTTATCACAGCAGTGGACCCGTCTCCCCCCACTTTGGACGCCGGTGCAGCCCTTCTCCATGGACTCCATTGACGGACCCGTTGTACACCATCCGACCTTCTGTTCGATCTCATCCCTACCCCACTCCACCACTCAGGCAATTCTGGCGTCCCGCCCGCGCTTGTTTTGCGGCCGGCCCCACATCGCTCCCGCGGGCGAATTGCAAAACGAGCGCGGAAGGCACGCTAAATGAGCGCGGGAGGCACGCCAAGCGGGCGCGGGAAGCACGCTAAAGGAGCGCGGGCGGTTCCTAGAACAGCAGCGCGTGGCAATGTGAGCTCATCATAACGATCCCTCTGAGCACGGAAACAGTATAGTATTATCAAAAACTTCCGAACTTAGAAAAAGCGGACGTTTTGCAAAGCCCGCGCATCTTTAGATTGTTGTCGAGCTCACTGAGGATTCGAACCTACCTTCTCATTCTCCAGAGTCCGCTGCTTTATCCACTCGACCATCCGTGCAGATATCCAGAAACCCTTTTCAGTTCGCTAATGGCTTAATCAGCTCAGTACTCTATCGGTACATATGGATACATAGCAGTGGCGGACGCAGAAAGTGGGCGGGAGGGGGGGCGTGGGAAGAAAAGTGGGGTCTCCGCCGTTTTGGGGACCCAGACGGAAAATAAAATTAATAATAATATTAATTATAATAATAAACAATAAATAAAAAATATATTAAAAATAATAATAAAAATAAACAATTAAAAATAAACTAACACAAGATTTTTATTTGTATTGTAAAGTAATTTCGAAAATTTGGCGACCCATTCTCGGGGGGGGGCGCGCGCCCCCCCCCTGCGTCCGCCACTGATACATAGTGAGTCGATTATGACTCAACGTCCCCGATTTGGGACTACAGCGAACGAATGAGAAAGTTGTGATGACTAATCTGTTAAGATTAGTTTTTAGATGGGATGAGACTTGAATTACCTATAACTACCAGTAACAGGAGCACTCATGAATCTTGAAGCGTTCAAGGCAATTTATACTAAACACGTGCGTTTGACGCGCTCGCGTCTACATGATGAAAGATAAGCCGAGTCATAGCCGACCGCTTCGTCCCCTGACGCAGCGGAGGTGAGACGCAGGCGTTTTCAGCCTCGCGGCATCCGCGCTTTCTTACCATTGGAAATGTGCATGCCGCATTAACCGTTCTTAAGGGAAATAATCCACGAAAGAAGTCATGCACCTGATGAGCGGCTGAGGCACGCACCTAGTATGAATTGCCCTTCTAACACTCTAACCACGAGCAGCTGTATTGATGTGAGACTTCCTTTCATCGCATCAGAGTGGGCATCAAAATCCATTGCATGAGAACCCTTGCCCAGGAAATGCTGAGCCTTTGGATAGATAGATCTCATTGGCGGCGGACGCAGGGGAACGCCACCACCCCCCCCCCCTCAAGAAAGAAATTGGGAAACTGCTTTGCAAAACAGATTTTTTTGGTGTTTATAATAATTATTACTCTTTGATAATTATCAGTGATCATTTAACACTGAAATTGATATTTATTATTTTTATTTTACATCCGCACCCTAGAGCGGCGAGCCACTCCATTTTTTTCCACCTCTCCCCCTCCCCCGTCAACGTCCTGCATCTGCCACCGCCTCGTCCTCACGCACCCACACCAGAAATTCTCGCGCGCCGGCGGCCCGCCAAGAAGCCCCGCCCACAAACGTGGCACGCGGGAGGCCCGCCAGGAAACCCCGCCCACTAAAATGGCACGCGGGCCTGCCGCGAAGAAGCCCCGCCCACTGAATTGGCACGCGGGCCGGCCGCGAAGAAGCCCCGCCCACTAAATTGGCACGCGGGCCGGCCGCTGGGCCTGAATCCGCCCGCGGAAGGCCCGCTAGAATTGCCCGAGCACACCACACCCGTTCCTAGCCTTTTATATGATCTCACAATCACGATCATTGACCAATCGTAGAATTTCGTAACGGTCTGACACACATACTTACATACTTACATACATACAGACACACAAGTAAACAGGCTAAGCCCGTTATTATATAGAACCAGTCTGGCCGTCCGGCTGACGCCGGACTTCCAGACTTTTCCTAATGCTCGCTTCGCTCGCATGGCTTCATCTCTTCTTTATTCAAATAAAGTCACAGCTGTTCCACATTTTTGCTATAATGTGTCCCACACCCTTTCCATTGCTTTTTTTTTCATGTAAAAATGCACTTATCAAAGATGATTAACCTTCTCGAAGCAATTTTATCATTTGCTCAACTGAAATAGCTTTTTGTAACTAAATATAACCGGTTCAACCTGAATTGACCGCAGAAAATGGTCTATCATTCTTTGTTTGTTATAACTGGTCAAGTGATAAGAGTCAGTTAGAGCATATAAAAGTGGAGGGTGCGGTGTGTTCATAAACATATGAGAAGAGGAGAACGCGGGGGAGGACGTAAGGAGGAAGGATTCACACGGATTGCATACTAATCCGCGCAGTGGTCTGACATCTAGTTTTTTTTTAACGATTGATGTTAGACGCCATCGAATCGATTTAACGAATATGGACCTAACTCATGACATTTCCCTGAGTAGTGGACACCGGCGCACCCCTCCTGCATCGGTAGATATATTTTCAGGCGCTCCTCCACCTTCGAGAGCAGGCGAAGCCCTATCACAGCAGTGGACCCGTCTCCCCCCACTTTGGGCGCCGGCGCACCCTTATCACGGTGATGGACCCGTCTCCCCCCACTTTGGGCGCCGGCGCACCCTTATCACTGTGATGGACCCGTCTCCCCCCACATTGGGCGCCGGCGCACCCTTATCACTGTGGCTGTGGTGGACCCGTCTCCCCCACATTGGGCGCCGGCGCACCTTTATCAGAGTGGTGGACCCGTCTCCCCCCACTTTGGGCGCCGGCGCACCCTTATCACGGTGATGGACCCGTCTCCCCCCACATTGGGCGCCGGCGCACCCTTATCAGGGTGGTGGACCCGTCTCCCCCCACTTTGGGCGCCGGCGCACCCTTATCACGGTGATGGACCCGTCTCCCCCCACTTTGGGCGCCGGCGCACCCTTATCACGGTGATGGACCCGTCTCCCCCACACTGGGCGCCGGCACACCCTTATCACAGTGGTGGACCCGTCTCCCCCCACATTGGGCGCCGGCGCACCCTTATCACTGTGGTGGACCCGTCTCCCCCACATTGGGCGCCGGCGCACCTTTATCAGAGTGGTGGACCCGTCTCCCCCCAATTTGGGCGCCGGCGCACCCTTATCACAGCAGTGGACCCGTCTCCCCCACTTTGGGCGCCGGCGCACCCTTATCACAGCAGTGGACCCGTCTCCCCCCACTTTGGGCGCCACGCACGCTTATCACGGTGATGGACCCGTCTCCCCCACTTTGGGCGCCGGCGCACCCTTATCACAGTGGTGGACCCGTCTCCCCCACTTTGGGCGCCGGCGCACCCTTATCACAGTGGTGGACCCGTCTCCCCCCACTTTGGGCGCCGGCGCACCCTTATCACAGCCATGGACCCGTCTCCCCCCACATTGGGCGCCGGCGCACCCTTATCACAGTGGTGGACCCGTCTCCCCCCACTTTGGGCGCCGGCGCACCCTTATCACAGCAGTGGACCCGTCTCCCCCACTTTGGGCGCCGGCGCACCCTTATCACAGTGATGGACCCGTCTCCCCCACTTTGGGCGCCGGCGCACCTGGTGGACCCGTCTCCTCCCACTTTGGGCGCCAGCGCACCTTTATCAGAGTGGTGGACCCGTCTCCCCCACTTTGGGCGCCGGCGCACCCTTATCACGGTGATGGACCCGTCTCCCCCCACTTTGGGCGCCGGCGCACCCTATCACGGTGATGGACCCGTCTCCCCCCAAATTTGGCGCCGGCGCACCCTTATCACAGTGGTGGACCCGTCTCCCCCACATTGGGCGCTGGCGCACCTTTATCAGAGTGGTGGACCCGTCTCCCCCACTTTGGGCGCCGGCGCACCCTCATCACAGTGGTGGACCCGTCTCCCCGTTCCGGTACTGGTAAATTAAACCTGCTCGACCGTTACGATATCGCAGATATCAACTAATGTGTTATCGATGTTAGTTCACCGCTCAATACTGATTCGGAAACTGAATGGACTAATTTCGTAACGCTCTGACACACACGTACACTCAAGGGTAATTTATACTAGCTGCGTGCGTCAGTCGCGCATCAGTCGCACGCATCCATTTGCAAGGGAATTTCCATGAAGACCGGTCATCATGACATGTGCATCCTCAATGAAAAGAAAGCGCGGCCGCCGCGAGGCCTAAACGCGTGCGTCTGGGCTGCGACTGCGATACGACTGTGATGCGACTGGGCCCTATTCTTCATCATATAGACGCACGCGCGTCAGTCGCACGCATCCAGTATAAATTGCCCTTCACAGACAGACAGACTAAGCGCGTTATTACTCAGACAAAGATGTCAGGACATGCGGAGGACGATGGCCCTCATTTCTTAAGGAAGTCCATGGTCATGCAGTGACCGCCTGCTTCGGGATATGCGAAGGAGGTAGTCGAGGGGTGCGATCTAAGCCCGAAAAACCACCGGGACTTGCGCAGGATGTATTCGGGGGGAGCGACATACCTCCGAACTTTGATAAAAGTCTCGGATGGGTGCGGAGGAACATGGCAGGTAATCCGAGAACCCCCCGAGGTCAGACGTCACAGAGCTGTGAGTTCTGCCTATTTTCCCACTATTTGTTGTACTGCATTCCATCCTTCTCCTATAATAACGTATGATACGCTTTTTATAGTCATAATTACTCTGGAATTCTCTCTTATGGTAATGTTTGTCATATTCACTGCAAAAACGTCATATTCACTGCAAAAACGGCATCCATTGTTTAATTCTCTAAAGTGTCTCTTTTACAATTTGAGCGGACTTCCTACTCATAAAAGCATCTATTTTGGTTCCTGCCACAGAATATAGCGCTTTTAACACTGTGTGTCCTAACAGCAACAAAGTCTTACCTCAGAAATCGTTTTTGAGATTTTTATGGTGAGAAAGTCAGTGTGAGCTGGCGTGAACGATGGTATACATAACAGACCTCAAAAAGGGTGACCCTGTTTTTAAGGGTCTACTGCTGAATCACCACTTCCTTATGTTGCTTGGAGAAATGAAGGGTCAAC
The DNA here is from genome assembly GCA_037903475.1 of Ancylostoma caninum. Lineage (NCBI taxonomy): Eukaryota > Metazoa > Nematoda > Chromadorea > Rhabditida > Ancylostomatidae > Ancylostoma > Ancylostoma caninum. The sequence continues at coordinate 758,953 of JBAJFG010000150.1, forward strand.
ACCAGAACTGACTCAAACCTCAGTTGAGTTGAGTCCACTGTTGCCTATACGGACTCCAGGCCTCGCTGTTTCCGCACCAGGCTATGGGTTACGCCTGATCAGATTACAGATGTGAACTGTAGCCTGACCAGGAAGCCAGTGTTGCTTGAGGAAATCGAGAGCTGAAGCTTTCTAATACTTTTCTATAACGTCGAAAATTGTGCACTTTTGCAATCAGAAAGATTTTCTCTATATTAACGTACAAATCGAAACCTGCCGCAAGTATGCACCACTGGGGGAATACCCTTAGTGATACTGTTGTTTAGTCTTCAAGGCCATAGATATGCCATAAGGTGGCTAAGCCCACGAAACCAGCGTGGAGTTGCTCGTCTCTGCGATTTTTCAAGGTAGATTTCCATGGGTTTCATGAGACATTACATCGTATGGGATCATACTATTTGAAATTGGGTGGACGTTTCATGCATATAATGCACATTTCCTCACTGACCCACCCTTCAATGAGAGTTAAAAATTAGTTTGAATAAAAAAAAATAGTAGACGGTCAATGAGCCGATATTTTGCCGCAAAATTTTCGTCATGTTCGTGATCAGAAAACCTCAGTGGGCACGTACTCACGTACTCACCCCGATCAGAAACGTAAAACAATGAACGTAAAACAAACAACGTAAAATGAATGGTTTAACCTATAATTTTATACGAAACTGTAGATATATTTGTGTTTGCCGTATCAAACAAAATAAACATGCCGTATCGAACAACAATAGACATGCCATCATCAATTTCAGGACAAAATTAAGCAAAAATCAATGAAATCGGTGTGAAGGGTAAAGCAGTCCACAGTTCTTGGCGGAAAGGGTGCCAAAATCTCCACAGGCTCTTGGGAGTTATGTATTCAACGTTTGGTAGTGATTGGGTAGATAGAGATCTGTAACATTCCCTTCTCTTGGCAATGCAGTGTGATAAAAACATTAGTGGATGCCTCGAGTAGTCCCTCGGCTGTGGGCACGGATAGAGCAGAGGTAAAGCGGCGGACTGTGAAGCAATCGAAGAGCAATGGTAAATGATCGGTAGGTCAGTTCGGAATCCTCGCTCGGTAGTGGGGGTGATAAGTTTTGTTCAAAAACCCCATTCGGGACATGCGGAGGAGGGAATCGGGACTTGCGGAGGACTGTATCGGGACTTGCGGTCTGTAACAGACCGGGTCTCCTGACCAAGTCCTCCGGGTGTCCTGCAGTAGTCCTACGCATGTGTGCGATACTTTGTCTGAGTATAAGTAGTGATGATAAGCTACTAAGATTAGAAGTTCGTTTTAATAGCCAATCTTAAAGGCAGTGTCTCATCTCATGAATGGTCACGGGTAAAATGGAGTTGTGGGGGGCACTTGGTATTAGCCGATAATATGACCTGTCCTACACGTTCTGACTTGTTTGCATTTCACGTAACTACTGTATATTAAAGGCAGGGGGCCACCTCATTCCGTTGTTGGAGTTAAAGACATATCCTAGGCCTTCTGGTCATGTTGATCCCAGTAATGTACATCAGCAGACTCAAAAGTGACAAAAGCTCCATTTTTGAAGCGGTCGAAATGGCTACATTTTTGGAGCCCGGAGGCGGATCGCTCCAAAAATCCGATTGCTGTGCTGGCTGACTGCCACGGTTACCGCGGTGGCCAACGAGTCTTGGCGTGTTCAACCGATAAGATCAACGGTTCCACACGTCAACTCGGGTTAGCAAACTGTTACAGACCTCGTCCAGGAAGACGGGTTTAAACACTATTTTGAGGCAATTTACCTAAACCGCTGGATTCAGCGTGTGGAGGAGATGTGGAATCTGCCATTATCTCAACCTCGAATATGAGGTGGACCTCTGCGTTTAAGAGAGCTAACAAGTCAGAGGGTTCTGAACGTGTCAGCTATCAAGTCTGAACGTGCAGGACAGGTCATATCATCGACTTATACCAAGTGCCCCCCCCCCAACTCCACTTTGCCCACATTGCCGTGTTGGAAACATGCCGCGCCCCTCCGCAGGCCTCAGCTACGGAATGAACCCTCTCGTCCACTGGCAGAGAATTTCGAAATTCTCGGCCAAAGGAACTTGTAACATATAGGGTTTTCGACGTTTCCGTGAATCTTAAAGTACATCCTTGTGCTCAGCGGCTCGACTGACGTGGGAATTTCGAACGCGGCCTTTGAGGTGAGACACTGCTATTAACTTCTCAGATTCGCTTTTTCGACCTTCCTAGCGAGGGAAATCGTCCAATCCGGTGTCCAATTTAGCCTTCAAAATATGGGTTTTTGATCGTTTTTTTTTCTAGATTTCGAAGATATCGTTGGAATTAGCGCGTCGAGTGGGACTGGATTCTGTTAATATCCCGATACCTATCATGAGGTGATACACTTCCTGCGAGGCAGAAGTCGAAATCGATTGTTTGATACATATCTAAAAGTGTAACTCTGAAACTCTGCAAGACTTTGATGCGCGAGGTCCTGGTTAGTGTGGAATTATATGTACCTCCCCCCCCCCCCCCCCTCTGGACTGCCATTAAGTTCCTGTATCTGACGAAAGCTATCCTCATAAGGAACGGATGGAACCCGGATGCCTAATTCTCGCTCTCGTCATGGAGAGGAAATACTCAACAGCGCCACAACCTTAAGAACCTAAGCAACTGTAGAAAAGATACGCATGTAGAAAAAAAAACGCACCGTGCCGGATCGTTTGTTCACTCCAACTGCTTTTCTAGGATAGTTCGAACTGTCACGTCTGCCTTGCTTACTGGGATAGTTGAAGCTATCTGATGCTGAAGTCAACAGATTTCCAAGGTAAATGTCCGCAGCGAAATTCTGATTAGTTCAGTACACGAGGTTTTACCTCTTGCCATTGTTGCACACCGCTGAAGAATGAGCACTAACCTTCCATGCAATGAATACCGTTATCGGAATTGGGATGATATCTTGACCGTTATCCAAATAGCTCTGAACTTTCGTACCACGGTGGGCCCACCGTTATCCCATGGTTAATGTTCGGCACATCAACCATGGGCAAACAGTGGGGCCACCGCGGGCTATTCGTGGGGCCACTCTGGGGTAACTAGGGATTTACGAGGGGGACCTGGGAGATTTACATGGGAAAACTGTGGGATTTCCATGAAGAAACTGGGGTATTTCCTGGGATCTTCCAGGGTTTAATCGGGGTATTTCCGAGGGTTAATCAGGGCACTTCCAGAGGTTAATCGGGGTAATTCAACGAGTTAGGCGGGGGTCATCATGCTCTTCCGCCCACATTCTCATCGTGTCCTGATCGCCTTTTTCTGGATAAACACCACATAACAGCATAGCGATTTCCAACATATTGGCATTTAAAAAACAGTACAATCATGAGTGCAACAGAACAACAATGTTTCGCGAGTGCAGCGAAACCAAGGACTTTGCATTTCCATGTGGCCTGAATATGAGCAGGATTTTCATCCACTTGGAACGAACATTTCGGAGGTTATCTACTCACGTGCTTGGACAGGCCTTCTTCCTCGTGAAGAAGTCAGAAGGGATGTACGATATTTGAACATTCACTAGTGTCGACTCAATTACTCCTCTTCTAACAGTTACGATATGTGCCCACTGACTACGGCAAAGAATACCTAAAAGAGCTAGTACTGAAGTAAGCACTGAAACAAAATCCTCACATCATCAAGGAGAGTCCGCATCATACTTTTGCTACAGTCGTTTACGCCGTGTGCCGTGCCGGAGTCTCTTAGTAGAAGTCCAGAGGAACTCAACACACGCGGAAGCGGAATCGGATGAATGGATTGGAACCAGCAAACACAATGAATGATGATGTTTTCATCAAATACCTATGTCATTCTGCAAACACGCTCCCGCTGGGCAGGTCTTTAGGGTCTTTTTCAGGTCAGGGGGATAACGGTGGGCCCACCGTCGGTTGGGGGTCCACCGTGGGATAACGATGGGCCCACCGTGGTACGGAAGTTCAGAGTTGACTGTTATCCGAATTGTTGGCATCTCAGAATGGAAGTGAGAAGTGATCATTTTTGTCCAGTGGTCCTGATGCGCGCAGGAGAGCTCACCAAAGACATTTCGGCGTCATTCATCTTCCACGCGCCCTAGATCTTTGAAAAGGTCTTCTGGACTGAAACTTTGCAAATAGGGGTTATTTGAGGTGCTGAATACGAATATTATATCCATTGTACTGTAACACTTTTTGTAGGGTCACGGTAGCTGTACAACCTCATACTACTGAGCACCTACCGTAACTCTCCAAAGTGGCATTACAGTGCAAAATGGATACGATATTCGTGTTCAGCACCTCATGCAACCCCCTTATGCAAAGTTTCGGTCAGAAAATTTTTTTTTGAAGAGTTTGGGTTCATGATGGTTGAATAGTACCCATTTTCTAGTGCCCTGTCAATGGGGTCCTGGCTTGGATTCATGGAACTTTGGCCACGCAATCCAGCAGTGGTTGTCGTGATTAGCTGTCCTATGGATCATCGAACGTTTGCAGACGCACATTTGAATAACCTGGTTCCGTCTGGTTACACGATCATGAGTACTAGCTCCAAACATGACAGCCGCGGTGAGGTGGCCGAGTGAGCAACGAATCGAACGAAGTTAATGCAGTAGTTCTTGCAGTGGTGCACGTATCTGATGTGTTTTAGTGGTTAGAAATACTCGAAACAAGTTTAAAAGCCTTAAGTTTAAAAATGTAAGGAAAGTCGCGCCGACGCGGTTCAAACCCCTGACTTCCTGCTTGATAGTCTGATGTGCTATCCACTCGGTCACCTCTCCACCGATGCCATTCTAGGTCCATCATCTCATAATCAGATGAAACCAACTTATTCAAAGATGGGTCTTTATACACTCCATGGTCCCAGAAAAGGTAATCAAGGTAAGCCCAGTTGTTTTGAGTGGTCAAAGGTCCATAAATCCCAGCTCTACATGGAGTCCTCTGGCAGTGCAATATAGAAATTTTTGGCGCACCCTCCTGATCGCACCAGGACCATTGGGCAAAATGATATGTATACACCAACATCATCTTAGACAGTACCTCTGTATGTGCTTGTTTCATTTCGATCCCCGGGGTTAGCCTCGTGCACTTCCCCTGTCAGGCACTTCATGCGGCCGGCCCGCTCTACCATTACCGGCCGGGGAATCACCAGGTTGGAGCCCGGCCGGAAATGGTAGAGAAGGCAGGCCGGCGGTGGGCTTCCGCCCAGCCGGAACTGCTCCAAATCGAGCGAGTACAGCCGCAACTGCTCAAAATCGCGTGCTCAGGACAAATTTGCCTAACTACCCCTCAAAGGGCAGCAAGTAGTGTTACAACCCCTGGCAGTTTGACGTCCGGTTGCGCAGTGCCTCGCACAGAAGAGCTCCGGGCTCTACGACAGCTGTGAATGTGTAGTGATAAGAAAGCAGCACAAATCAGCAAATTGAAATTGAATAAAAATTAAAAATTAAAGAAATTCTCATCAGGGATTGGAAAAGGTGCCTCTTTGCAAATCTCTCACCTGTTTTCGCAGTGCTAGCTTTTTCTACCACCGATTGGAATCAAACCAACCTGAGCTTTGTTTCTGGCTGTTTGATAATCTGCTGCTTTACCCACTCGGCCATCCGTGCTTCTGATCTGTCTCTTTCGGCTGATACCTTCATCCCCTATCACTTCCCCACTATCACTAACAGACCATTCCGAACGGGTTGGTCAGAATGCTACCATCTCAGACATTCGAGGGGGTCGACTGCAGGTAGAAAAGGGGTCCACCCCCAGTTGTACCTGGGGGTGGACCCCAAATCGTAAGGCACCTACCCCCACATATGGCCGACGTTCCCCCACGTGCCCCCACAGACGTCATCCCACGTCCCCCGGTCGACGTCCCCCCACGTGCCCCCGGCCAACGTCCCCCACGTGCCCTCAATGCTACCCCCGACGTCTAGAACTACAACATTTAAGCTGAAATTGATCGCTGCTTGCTTAGCGAAATTGAGTATCTTTTTTCGTAATTATTTTTTTATAATTATCAAATATGGAACTAGATGAGAATCCTGGACGAATGGATCAGAAATCCCAGTCCATCTTGATATTATACTCCTACTCCACAATTATCGTCCTTATTAAATGCGAAACATGACATGACATCGTCAACAATATTTCTGCATTGAAAGACTTGCATCAGATACAGTCTTCGCCAGTACTCCTTTATCAATATGTACTCTAGATTTACTGTCAGAGACTTCCTTACTATTGTCACTTGATTATGTCTTCTGGCCATGTACTGTCCCCCCCCCCTCATCCACACGGACGTCCTCATCTCAAAATGCTTCTCAATCACTGCGATGACTTCAGCCAACAAACTTGTTTAGAAGCATTCTGTTTATATTTATTCCAAGTACATCGTGTACGGCGAAGAAGGCGCCGACGCCTGGCTACCTAGATGGACTTCTTAACACATTCGTGACAATGTGCTCAACCGGTCGACACGCCGGTGCTACGCGTCTGACTGCGTGCAAAATCGGTTGAGCACAACCACGTGCTTAAGGGACCGCTCGTGTTCCACGCGGCACATCATGCCAAGGATGACAGGTCGCGAATGTGTTAAAAATACATATAGATGAGGTGACACCAGCTCGGAAGAGTGGTTTTGTCGACTTATTCTTCTGTAAGATTGAATTGGCCGACCGGCCGGCCGGAAGGTTATCATAGTTGATCAGACCGGCCGGAAGGTTGTAATGGTCGACCGGCCGGCCGGCTATGAAACAATCCCCGGCCGGTCGTAGGTGTGGTAGAGCTGCCGGCCGGTAATGGGCTGATGCCCGGCCGGTATACGGTGGTGGGCTGAACGCCGGCCGGTGATTAGCAGCGGCTCGGCCGGTGAGCACCTACTGGTCGGGGGGCCGGCCGCACCAAGTGCCTGAGAAGTGTTTGAGATAGTTATCATTCTTTCGAAGATAGTGGTGATGTTGCATTCTCGCCGTATGAAATTGCTGAAAAGTGTGTAGTGAACAAATTTGAGCAAGAATTTCGTTTTCGCTATGTCGGCTTTCCAAGATTTTTGCTCGTTTCAGAGCTTCGTTGGTGAGGTCTGCGTTCTATAACTTGATGAAGAAATAGTTCAACTCCATTCCTTCTCAGGTCTGATGGGAGAGTAATTGCTAAAGTGTTCAAGTCTCCAAAATTTTGAGCTTGATCATAAACCAAGCTCCCATGAATGGTGAGTATTTAGTTTGAAGGCTTTTGAGATGTCAACAGATTCTGGACCAGATCGACGCGCTTGCTCTAGCAGTGTGAGTGAAATGTCCCAAAAAGGCCGAAAACCTCTTCCACGGAGAGCAACCAATTGTAGGTTGTACCATCCGTCAATGCGTTCCCGAACGTAAAAACACAGTAATTACTGTTCATTTTCGATGAGCTATTGATCATTTCTAACAGTTGGCCCGGAAATTCAAAAATTAAGAGTTGTTAAAAAAGAAAGGCTCCACGGCTTATGAAGATTGTATTACTATGCAATTCTCGAGGACGATCACTTAGGCGGGACATTACCTTTCAGGCCCACTATAAGACCAGTACCTCTCGAAGATAGTGGGAAGCATTCTGCTGTTTTGTCAATTAAGGTAATCTGCTATATTTCAGAGGTACCAATGTATGACCCACATGGGTACACGGACCAACATTGTGAACACGTTCTTCCATTATTTCCTTCAACCTGAAGTTTGTCTTATATGCGTCCAGTTCCTTATACAATGAATGTCTTTTCCAGCTAAAAATTCGAAATATAGAAAAAGGACAGCCTTTCTTCAATTCTACTTTCGGAAGGCAAAATCTCCACATTGCTAGGCAAAATCTCCTTATGGACTGCTCATTTGTATGGAAAGATCAGCCAGAATAAAATAAATTTGGATCTAATTGTTATGTGTATTATCCGTTTGTAATCGCAGAAATCTAATGGAGTAGGAGGCGGTGAGTACCGGTGCTGTTCGGAGCATTCCAAAAAGCGCGCGGCCCGTCAGCTAATGGGTGCACGACTAGTCCGCTTTCAATCAGAAGCTGATCGCCCGCGCACTCAGTTGCTGACCAGTTTCAATCTCTTACTCAGAACCCCAAAAACAAGTTGTCGGCCCTGCTTTGCCAAAAAACAACTTGCAAACAATCTTTCAACTAGCAAACCGTTGTCGACAAGTTTGATGTCATCATTCCACCCAAAAACAAGTTGTCGTCAAGCTTTTCTCCCGACAACTTGTCGACGAGAAAGAGAAAAAAACAAGTTGTCGACCAGCTTTTCCAAAAAGCAACTTGCAAGCAAGCTTTTGGCGGAAAAGTTGTTGACAAACTTTTAGCTGAATAACCGAGCGATGAGAGAGAGTGATGTTCCCATATCCGCGTAGAATACGATGAATCTATTGAGGACACCAGGGCAATGGTTGCTATGGCATAGTTTTGAGCCTTGGGCATACTTCAAGTGACGCGATTTGGTCGCCGCGACTGCATTTTGCACGAGCGATCCAATCGCGGTGACTGGATCGCGTGCTTGGGCATACTTCATTTGATAATCGGCGACGGCATTGAATCGTTTGCTGGGTTCATCCCGCTAAAACTCCGATATTTATGCTTCATTCACACTTGTTTCCCGTACTTAGCGGTAGTAAAAACGTCCACGTCTGAACTATGGCTCCTAATTGGTTTCGGAAGACTATTTTAGCGAGCAAATCTCTCCTCTCACATCCCCCAACGAAAGCTTCGAACGAGGGCACATATAGTGGGCAAACTGCGGCTGGAACCGCCCATGTTACGGGCCAAACGCGCTATTGGGCGAATAGTGGGCAGAAGAGAGAATCATCCAGGCAAATGCGCGACAGTCGGGGTTCGGCCGGCCCATAATATGAAGAGTATCGGGTGTTACTCTCTGATCAATATCTCGTTTTACCCTTCCGTTTCTTCTTAGGCAAGAAAGAGCCCGTTGGTTTTCAATATTTTTGAACAGTATAAAATGTATGTCAAGCTGCAGCTTGCGCTTTCCTGGGGAGAGAGAACCGGCATTGCACCTATGCGTTGTAGCAATGCTGTACATTTGAAGATTGTGTACTTGGTTGCTAAGGAAACCCTTATTGAAAATTTGAGACGAAAACCTAACTTGAACGCCATTTCTTCCACAACTTTCCTCTCATCCTATCTGCGTTTTATGTCATTGTGCACGCATGTATGCGTTTATACCTGCATTCATGTTCGATTCGACGTTTCGTAATTGTTTAAGCAAACCAAGATTCTGATAACATCTTCCTCGTATACAACGAGGAAGGATCACGGTCTAGAAGAGACTCTTAAGTTTTTTATTGGCTGAATGTTTTGACATAATTGTGGAACAAATTGAGTGTTGAACATAAATGTAGAACAAATTGCGGAGATATCATTTTTCTTACTGATATGGCTAATCCTCGCCGTATATAAACCGTTCTTGACCTGAGCGATCTTTCAACTGCACATTCACCTGAATAGACGTCCAATTTTTAGAATATTTGATCATAACCTTCAACACATCGTATGTCATGTAGCTTTGATGCAAGACCTCATGAAATGTGAGATTAAAAGTTTGATGCTTGCTACCAAGAATACTGGACCGTAAGCTTGAAATGGTATTCGTCCTACAAATCTGTGCTCTAGAATACAGTGACCTCACCTCAGGTTGTGTACGTCCTTTCCCGTCACAAATTTTGTGGAGAATGTTTTTCACCAGTTGTTGAATGGGATCCTTTCGATCTACAAAACTTACAAACCTTCTCTATGCTCGCTCCAATCAATAGTATGCAAATAAAGCAGCGAATATTTGTAGTTTTGGAAAAGCTGTCTACACTGCCAAACACTCCCACACAAGGAATTCCATCAGTGGTTGGACCACGGGTGTCAGAAAGAAGCTAAAACGTGGTTTGAAAGCAGGTATGCCCTTGCCCTGCGACTTGGATCTATCTAGGAGATGGACTCCTTCTGCGGAGTCGGATTGTATAAGGTAAACGCAGCAGAACGTGAGCCACACCCCAAGAAGTGGAGGGCAGACATTGTTGCATGAAAAAGAACTGCTGCATTCCAACTGCTGCGAACCCTACCCCCGTGTTCCGGCTGCGTCGAGGGGGTGGTTGCTGCTCGGTTGACTGTGGTGTCTTTCAACCTGTGTTCTGCCCCTCATCTCCTTCGTTGCCACGTGGCGCGGCGATCCGCCCTCTGGGATGCGCATATAAGCCGGTGAATGAGCATCAGTGCTCAGTCGGGTCTTTGCTTCAGCGGATGCAAGGCGAGCCCTAAGAGACACGTCAGGCCGGTGGTGCCCGGGTAGAATGTGGCCAAGTGCGACAATCAGTCAGACAAGGTCCGTGCGACGCGGATCTGGAAATCCACCGTAGAAAGCATATACGCGTTCGGGAATATTTTTGGGTGAGCTTGGATAGGCATCCAGTCACCCAAGTCTACAGTATCAACACGGCCCTGCGCTCAGATGGAGCTGCCATCCAAGGTTTGAGGCATGCAAAGCCCCCGAAGCACAGCTTTTGCAACGCGGCTCATAGTGTGACAAAATAAGCGGTGACCTCGCGGTGTAACGCTGTTGGAACATGTTCGACTTTTTTTTTGCCTTCCCGGAATCTCTGAATGCGATCACATGCTTAGGTGCATAGGATTTCGCGACTGCAGGTTGTATCCTGCATATTTGGTCCAGAAAAAAGCGCATGCTTTAAAAACTGGGAAACGCATGAGAGGGGGGAGGGATATGGTCCGAATCCAATAAGTAATTATCTTGTCCACCTTGGCAAAGAATTTTTCTCCTCAACGATTCCGGCGTCACACTTGTTGCGACAAGACTGCCGGTGAACACCATATCGCGTCAGTATAAAAGCTCAGATAACATTGAAGGTATTTCAAATGAAGATAGGGCATCCTCCAGAGGCCCTAGCTTCACAACTAGAATACCACCACTAGTACGTGTGTTGCAAAAGATAGGCAAAGACTTTATGCCGTCAAAGGCCATTTTAGAACCAAACGATTGGTCTAGCGTCAACCAACATAGAGACGGTGACAGGGTGACAGGGGGAATTTACGGCGATGGTGAACAATCCTCACCTCCTTAGAAGAAACGAAGTCGAAGGAAGCGAAGTGCGCGATGAGTACCAGCTCATCTGCTACAGCACGATATTTGGCCGAAATGCTGTTGCACTCACTGTTAACGAAGACCACCGAGACCTCTTCACCAGCGTTCGACGGTTGATATCCATTAAGATCACCGCGTGAAACACATGCTGAAGATCGTCCCTGTTTATGTACCACAATGCGAATGCACCGATGACATAAACGAACACTCCTATCGCTCTTTGGAACTGATCTTAAATGGCTTCGATGAAAGACGTAATCATAAGCAGAGACTTCAATGGACACGATGAATTTGCTGGAGACAGTTACGAGAGATGGCATAGGGGACAGGCTCTGGTATACGAAACGAGGAAGGAACTCATCGCAGAAGTTGTGGATTGTTGAAGTGGATACGTTTGTGAAGAAGAAAAAGGAACATTTCACCACCTATCGTAGTGGAGGCCGCGCGACGCAGTTCTGCTAAATTTTTGTGCGTCTCAAGGAGCTGAAGATCGTCAGAGATACCAAAGTGTTACGCTGGGTTGGTATTGCGCCATCTAGCCGCTAGACTATAGCTTTGTCATGGACAAGCGTCAACATCGGCACCCAGAACGACTACAGGGTTTCTGAAAAGTACCGACGTGTGGTTTGAAATTGATTTCTATTTAACATTGACTTATACTGAGAGGAAGTATTGGCGAGGATTATGGCCCTTTGGAAGCAAAATAACTCTAATAGAAATCTCCAGCAAAGCTGGATTCCCACACATGGAAAAAATCGGCAATGACTTTCATGCACGCCGACGTGCCTAGATTCTCTTTAACAGCAGGCGAAACGCCTCGGAGCAGTGTAGACGTGACCGACTCGACTGTCTGTCTAGGGCTTATTCGTGGGGAAGAGAGCAGGCAGCAAATTCTTCTTTTTAGACTAGTTCAACTTATAGAGGTGAGAACAAATTAGGATTGGGTAACCTGCGGCGCATCGCCATTTCTCCCATTAACCATTTGAATTGCATTGGGGCCAGTTAAGGTCATTCTGAGCGACTGGTTTACATAATGTTATTTGAAATACCTTTGTTCTATCGAATCGAGACATTTCTTATAAGGACCGGACCATCGGAAAATGTTGCAATCCAAGCACTCTCTAAGGAGAGTTATGGAAAGCGATATAGAAGGGCCATATAAGTTTACGGAGTTGCAGTGCTCCGTGAGGAACTCATAAGACGCCTGAACTGCCGAGTCGTTACGTTGGTGTATAGAGAGGTGATGTCAAATGACTCCATCACACACTCCTCGTAAAGCGGTGCTGCGCGAAGATGGTCGAGAAACATTCCTTTGTAGCAGAGGTGAGGAGGGACGTAGCGAAGAAGCTGGACTAGTACCAAGTTCAGAAGCCGGGATGCCCTACCGCTGGGGCCGTCGACGCAGCTGATGATAGGCCTGAGTTTGATATTTGAAGGATCGTTTGAATCAGAATAAACATGCAGTAACATGATCATCGTAACACGCTTTACGACCAGTCCCACAACATTATGAATGGGAAACAGAAAATGTGCACAAGGTAGGGAGATGAGCTCACATCCTCAATTGGAGCAAATACTAAAGGCGCTACAAAACAAACCTTTGATACCTTCATCGAGAGGAGTTCTTGTTATTTGCTGTGGAATGGTTTCTCCTCTTTCTCTCGGTCCCACAAAAACGTTGACAATATTCTGGAACCTCCTGGTACTCTTTACATCTTTTCATTAATTCATGAAAAACACATATCGTACCGGCTTTTTTTCTACGTTGAGCAGTTCAGCAGGCATTGCAATCGCACCTGTTTCCCACTCTTGGTCGGTTAACTCTTCGAGAGATTCTCCAGTAGTTTCTTTCCCCAAAGCAGTCGAAGACTTGAATAAGCTACCGTGGTTGATAGTCAAAAATAAGATGGTGGCCATGGAAATTTGACGTGGAAATTTATAGATATAATCTAGAGAAGATGCCGAATATTGCGGATTCCAAATACATTGTGTTCGGAAAAACGCAGGCCTCAGTTAGTTTGTGCATTTCTACACTTTTTATCTTCCTTGGCTCATGCTCCCTCCCAAATTATATTCCGCTCATCTGGTGAAGCGTTCATATAAGTAGAGAAGCCGTGGTAATAATCATGTGCATACTTCCTTTATCATTTTTCCACCGTGAACAGTAAGAAGATCCGCTGACAAAGGACAAGGGTTGGCTCCTAAGGGCGCATGACAATTTGATCCATTCCCTGCTCACTTAGTTGTTAGACTAACGGGCTATGTCAAATTCTTTGATGAGGCTTTCCTGGATGATGAAGCCGCCAGCACTGGGAACGGTTGGTGCTGGTGTAAAGTGGATTACCGTAAAGTGGATTACGGCCAACAAAACATTCAAAGAATGGAAGAAGAAAGGTTGCGAGAAGATGACAAACATGGAAGATCGTCGTCGTGCCGAAAGGGGAACTGCAAGACGCAGCTTGGAATGCACAGACCTTGTGAAGTGATTGCGCGTGTCGTTTCTCAGCGTCGAGGGCACAGAATCGGTACAGACCTACTCGACCTTCTCATATGGAGCACGCTCTTTCCGCATTCATTATTCAGGTCCCACGGCGATTCTGCACTCATGGAATCCTTCCACCTTTTGAGAAGGACCGCGCGAACGACACTCCGTTGGTACGAACGAAATCATCGCCACATTTTTGAACTATGAAAACTGTGGATGAATAGATTCAGGAATGCTACCATCAAATTTATGAGTTATGTTGGATCGATGACGCTTTCTTTATTCAGGCTGTGAAAGCTATAAGGACTGGGTCGGATTTAACTCTAGCAATCGGGTTGTTGCACGTGACGTTGCAGTCCCAGTTCGAATCCCGCCATCGCCTCCCTTCCATTCGTTGATTTGACTTGTGCACTGTGCAAGATACGTGATGGTCTGGCAACATATCGAATAACATAGGGCGCGGTTCCAAAGTACTCTACAACTTTAGCCCGAAGATCAGAAACGTGTGGGCATAGTCGCATTCCAACGCTTTCGGGACTCACTGGCCTGGATTTCGATGACCACCTCATAAAGGTTGTTCTCGTCTTCATTTATCCTCGGGGTGCACTCCACAGACATGCCGCTGTGATCAGGTAAAAGATGACTGAGACAGACTATACATAGTGCTCCGGACAACGTGTAAGGACAACGTGTAAATATTGGGATAACTTTGATTATTATAGTTGAGTAGATTCCAGCTGTTATCAGGGCAGGGTCAGTGATAAGGATTGTCGTAATAGACTTCGTAGCAAGAAGGAAGAATAGATGTAGGTGCTTTAAGAATGGCGGAGAGTTCGAGACTCAAGTCTTCATCAAATAATGGCATTCAGTTCATAGGAGCACTCATTGCTGCAGAGAGGATAGAGAAGTATAGTGGCTTTCATACATTTGCCGCGGCTGCAGTCGCCCATGGTTAAGCATAGGCCGGCGACGTCGCGGCGGCGGCGCCGCGGCGACGTCGCCGCGACAAGAGCTTGTTTACTTTTTTGCCGCGGCGCCGCCCGGCGACGTCGCCCAGCGGCAAGCGGCAAGGAATGGTCGAGGGGGTATTTTGTCGCTGGGCGACGTTTGTGTGAAAGCGCGGCATGCCGCTCGGCGGCAACTTTTGCCGCGCTCCCACTTTTGCCGCGGCGGAGGCACCGCCGCCGCGGCAAATGTATGAAAGCCCCGTATTGTGGCCCTCCACTTGTTCGCTGATGAGAAGAGCAAGCTGTCCTTGGGAGGAATGCACTCAGAAGCCTCGGTTCATTGGTTCATTGGTGAACGTTGGAAAGACAGCGGCTTCTCTTCGGGAAATTTCCCTGTGTGTGAGGATGGAAATAAGATTGTTGCGGTGAAGACAGCACACAGTTCTTCTCGAGGTTAGGTATGAAACCTAAAAGATGTTGTATAAGAAGAGACCAGAAGGCTGGAATGAATGATCTGGGGATCTGAATAAATTTATTTTTCTCTTACAAATGTTGGGAGGAAGTTAGGAGTGAGGTTGACGGTATCGCCGGCGTGCCAGGGTCAACAAAACTGTGAAACGTCTCAGCGTCGATGCAGCTGTAGATGCATGATATTTCCGAATTCAATATATGCTTTTGTTCAATTTTCAATAGCGAACAAACATACAATAGTACAGTCTCTCACGAAGTCGAAATGAGTTCTAAATGATGATGCTTGTTTTTTCACCATGATTTTGGGCCACCCTGTACTATAGGGTGAAGGATAGAGCGAGTCGTACCGCTGATGTAACTCAGAGGGCCTGGCGGCTGCACGTTCTTCTCTTTATGGATGCACATGTCGAGCTGACCGGTCTTCGTGGAAAATCCTTCGGAAGTGGATGCATGTGTCACGCACACCAGTACAAAATGCCGTATAGGGTGTAGCAAAATCACCAGCAGCATCCCCAGAGTTCGCCAGTTCCGAATAAATCAGAATTAATCTGCGATGCAAGCGGTAACAAAGATGGAAACGATACGTATCGATTGCAACGTTACATCGCCTAGGGTCGCCTCCGAAAGAAGCTCATCGCTTTTCTTGCCGGTTCTTCTCGAGGATGTGCACAAAATGAAATGGCGATGTGAGTGATAGCGATAGTGGAAACGATACGCATCCTCAGACAATTTCGGGGGCAAATCCCGTTCGGAACGAGCGGGGGGCGAGGGTCGGAACGAGCGTTTGGGTGTTTTCGCCCGAGAAGTAGCCGCGTTCAGGCCGCTGTAGGGCCGCTGAAAGCGGGGCCTGCATTCCTATCCGCCCGAGTACTGTCCGTGTTCAGGCCGCCATGAGACCGCAAACCACCGTTACTGCTCCTAATCCTGCGCACAAGGTGGTATTCTCCACAATTACCTGTCAGCTGGACGCCGGCACAGTGACAACCTCTGTCAGCTTGGTCACTGCTTGGGCCCAGTCTCGCACGGAGCAGCTCCCGGTTCGAAGCTATTGTGGATCCAGAGTGATCCACCGGAGTATAAAAGCAACACAAATATGCAAGTTCTCATCAGAAATTCGAAAAGATGGCTGTTTGCAAGCCATTTCCATGGTTTCGTAGTGCTAGCCTTCTTCTATTACTGAGAGGATTCGAACCAACCTGAGCATCCTTCATGAATGACTGAGAGTCCGCTGCTTTATCCACTAGGCCATCCATGCTGCCGATCTCTTCCATACCGGTGTTGCCTTCATCCTTTATCACGTGCGTACTACCACCAACCAATCATTCCGACCGGGCCATTCCCTTATTGAGCCGAAATATGTAGTCGTTCAGACCGCTTTTTGGAGATATTTGCCGGCGGTCAGTGGCCGCAGAAAGCGGGCAGATGCCCGACACTCTTCACATAGCGGGCCGAACCCCGACGGTGGTGCTTTAGCCCGAATGACTCTGCGTTCAGCCCGCGATTCGCCCGACAGCGCGTTTGGCCCGCAACATTCGTGATTTCCGCCCGCTGTTTGTCCGCTATTGGTCCTCGTTCAAACGTTTCGTCGGGGATTTGCCGGCGGTTGGAACGGGATTTACCCCCGAAATTGTCTGAGTCGCTCGTTCCGCCTGTTCGATTATTATCCTTGTTACGTCCGTTATCTCCTCTTCGCATTATCACCACGCCGGTGGTTTGAACACCACGACCACCGGCTGTCCTGTCGACCAGTGTGATTGCTGGCAAATTCTGAGGATACTCTTAGATGTTTGCCGGAGATCGTGCCTAAGCGTTTGCCAACGAACTCAACTTTGAAGAGGTGCGGGACATATCCAATCATCAGAAAGAGTCCACGTAACCGCTATCCAAACATAGGACGCCTTAGTGCAGAAATGCAGGAATGCGCGTGATTCCGAGCCGTATGTGAAGTGCAGTCATTGGTGGAGTGATCTCTGTTCTTTTGCATCGCCTCAAGCAGCAACGCCCTGTGTGACACAGCCCAAAATTGCTGTGTTTTTTTCTCCTGCCTTAGTGGCTCTCGATTGAAGTTTCTGCATCAGATGGCCATTTTTTCTGTAAATCCCTTGCGGAAATGACTGGTGGCAATGAGAGATGCTGGATAGGCAAGAGGGGCGTCCGCTCCTCAACAATGAATCGCAGTCTTTTTTTTTTCGAAATTTTGAAATTACTTCACGAAACAAATGGAAATCTTGCATCAGTTTATTCTTGACTGTTTATCTTCATATATCCTCATGTATATGTTCCCTTCTATCGAAGGCCGCCTTACCACTCTCGCTGTCGCGAACCCGTCCAGCGACATCTTCCCCTTCATCGAGTGTCTGCGCACCGCTCTCGCTGGTGTAGATGCATCCAGAGATATCTTCACAAATACTGAGTACCCGCGCACCACTCCCACTGACGTGGACCAGTCCAAAGACGCTCCCCACTACTGGACGCCAGCACATCGCTTCCACAGCAATAGCCCATATTCCACAGCCCGCGCCAGCGCAACTCTCATCCGTCATCATCACTGTCATCACTCATCCGCCTGGTTCCTCCTTCTCGTTATAAGGGTATCCTGCTCATCTCCTCCTTTTTATACGGTGCTATAATCATAGGCCAGTATCACCCATTTCAACTGAAGTGTAAACAAATTTCGGATATTAAAGGCAGTGTCTCAGCTCAAGGGTCGCATTCGAGATTCCTACGTCAGTCAAACACATGGGAGCCGCTGAGCCCAAAGATGCACTTTATGTTTCAGGGAATCGTCGAAACCCCTAAGACTATCCCCAGACTTCGCCAGCTCAAAATGAATAGAAATGAACTAGCGATATAAGAGGTAGGGATCGTGGAAATGATACGTATCGATAGGCACGTTATATCGCCATGGATCGCTGCCAAACGGAGGTCATCGCCCATGCTATCGAAGGTGTGCCCAAAACGAACCGGCGATGTGAGTGATAGCGGTGGTGGAAACGATGTCTGTGGTCTATGGCATACTACACAGCGCCAGTTTCGCTGCGAGCATTCATCTTCAAAAGTTCCCGCACGATTGCTCCTATACTAATACGCTATTCCACGCAAACCCAGTGATAAGATAAGATATGAGAACTTGTAACATTTTGTTCTCATAATTTCCATTCATTTTCTTCACTGCGACGGTGTCGCTGTGAAGTATGCCATGGGTCTATCGATCGCCACGCCCCATTTGTTATCATCCTTCTGACGTCTGGGATCTCCTCATTTCCTTTATGCATGTGTGGATCACCTGCGGTCGTTGCGGTGGCGATGACGCCAGCAATCGTGTTGGGTTCATTCGACCTAAAATTCCGAAATTCTCGGCCAGTGGACGAGGTGCTTCGTTCTTCAGCAAAGGCATGCTGAGGTTGCGGCATGGTTTTCCAACAGGGAAATAATTGTTCAATGGATAAAATGGTTCAATGGATAGATCTACTGTTGAGGAGTTTCTTTTAGAGGCAGTGTATTACCTCATGATGGGTATCGAGATAACCACCGAAGCCGGTCCAGCTCGACGCGGTGGTTCCAAAGATGTATTTGAGTCTGAAAGTGCAGCCAAAAAACCCTATTTTCAAAGCAAGATTTAATATTTAGGTGGGCGCTTTTCCCTGCTATGGGGCTAGAAACATACGTGCGATAGTCGGAGCCGACACTCCGAACCCCTTCACTTTGGACGTGGGTCCGGGACGTCCGAAGTGAGCTCAATTCCTGCTGAATCTTCTAGTTACCCCCTTCACCAGACGAGAGGAAAACATGAAGAATACCGCAGTTAGCATTAAAAATTACCAAACCATGAAAGGGATCTGAACATAGAGCAAACCTAATAGATCAAGCAGGAATTGAATTATTGGAAAAGTAGTCATTGTCGGAGGAGCAAATCTCATTTTTCGAAATCAATACTTTTTGCGCACTTTAAGTTTGGTGGGGGATGAATCTGTTCAAGTAAAATGAATTGAAAATCGAACAGTCCTAGATAGAAGAGGAGGAAAGGCTGTGCAGTCAGGCAAGTTTTCCTAGTTCTCGGTGTTTTCTTTTCTAACTTCGAATCAAAAAGTATGAATTGCATGAATTGCATACAGAAAAGAAGCAGAGGAAATTCTCTATCGGCACATACCCAAAATGCCATGTGGAACTCCGTTTTACGTTGTGGGGAGGGTGGGGGAGCCAAAGCCTGTACATTGGCTTCAATCTGTATTCAGAGAAAAAAGAAATAGTGCGCACGAAGCGGAGGGTGCCAGATCGGCTGGGGCCATTGTATAGGGTTTCGTGCCAGTACCCTCTCAGAAACAAGTACGCACTTTTCGATGAGACATAGTGGATATATGGTAGGAGCATGGATCTGACGAAGGTCAGTAGGATTCGTTAATAATGAAATGATCCAAAGAAAAGAGAAATAGGGAAAATAGCGTGTTTTTGTGGTCTTTCGAGTTATAAAAGTGCAAGGATGCAGTCAATGGGACATTGAGTGTTTGGCTTAAATTTGTAGCAAATTTAATACTCTTTTCTGACAGACCCTCCGATTTTTGAAATACACCGCGTTTTCATGTTTCCATGAAAGGAAAATGTACGGCTCGAACATTGTTCAAGTGATGACTTATCCCCCCCCCGCCCCACCTCCCCCCTCCACCAGCTCCGCTCAACTGCGGATGGACAATGTACCTCTAGTGACTCGTATAGAATAAGGAGGCCTCCACTGAATCCAGGATAGATGCCTCGAGTGATCGATAAGTTTTATTGATTCTTTAGATTTTGCTTAAAGGCAAGGTCCGGGCAAAATTCCATCTCCCGAATTTCTATTAGATTCGTAGCCCACGGCGACCCCTTGGACGAAAACTATAGAAAAACCCCTGAAAAGGTCCCAAAACAAACGATTTTCATCGACCAATATCGGTGCGGCGTTTGCGGGTTTGCGGCGTCCGTGCTTGCAAATGACGTTATACGGTGTGCCCTAGATGCTGTCTGTTGTGGCGTCGTAGGGAGAAATTCGTATTGAAACGATCAATGGTCCGTTTGATGGGGTGGGAAAGGTTGCACGGAGTGTTCATTAGGCCGTATGTATCTGAGCATCTATCGTTGTTCAGTATGCTTTCGCGCAGCCTTTGTCGGTTGGAGCGCGTTTTTTCATGGCTACCGTAGTCCTTGGACGTTTTATCCCGTATCTTGCGATAGAGCTTATACCAAGATCTCAAACTTGAGATACGTGCTATACACATGGTTTGGACTCGAGAGAGCAAGAAACCTGGGTGGGCAAGATTTTGACCGGACCTTGCCTTTAACGTTCGCGAAGACGCGTGTTCTAGAGTTTTCCAGTTCGCTGAACACCCTATCCTTGGATCCATCCAGTGCCATATTCCCCACTCACTACTGGTTGTGGCCGCACTATTCTCACACTTTTGGACCTGTCCATCGACGTCTCCCTACTACTTTACTCCAGAGGAGTAAAGTAGTAGGGAGACGTCGATGTCCTCTTCTTCTTCCATGAGGCCCATGGCATACTCCACAGCGACACTGTCGCGGTAAAGAAAATGAATTGAAATGATGAGAACCAAATGTTAGCTACATTTACATCGGTGTCCGAACCGGTCGGATAACAAAAGATACGTATCGATCATCGTTATCGAATGATCGATATATATATATCATTCGTCGCTGTGTAGTAAGCCTTAGGCCTAACAGTAGCACGTTTCCTATCGATTCCCCGGCGCCCATGTTGGCACAACCCTGATTCGTGCCATTCTTCGTCTGACTAGCTCATCCTCTTCCTTCTAAAGGCATCGGACTCACCTCTGAGAAATGCCGTTCGGACAACTCTGCCTGGCTGCCCTATCATAGATTTACATGTTTTGTCAGGATATAAACGAGCTGCAAATGATAACAGCTAGCATGGGTATATAAGCGAAGGAGAAGGGTAAGTATCATCCAGATGCAGGGAAGAGGAACCGACACTGCGGGGATGTAGCGTCAACAAGCCTACATAGCAGTTCAGCAGCCAGCAGGTTCCAGCGCCTGGAGGGTGCATTTCTAGGGCTAGCAGTCATAAACACATAACCCAGCGAGACCAGGTTAGCAATTTGTATCATATATCTTCTAACATTACCAGGCCTATAGAGTGAGCAATCGCTTTAATCATCTTTCGTTTCGTGATTAAAGCCTTATGCATCACAGCCTAGGACGATTTCGCTTCCCCACTACTGAACGCTTGCGCACTCTTCCTGCGGCGAAGCCAAGTGGTGGGAAAAGACGAAATATCTCGAAATTTAGAAATCCTTTGTAGAGATATAGATGTTCGCTTCAAGGTGCCTTCATTTCAGAGAACATGTTCAACCGCTCAAGTCAGTGAACGGATGAAGGATTACTATGAATCCAGCATTACAAATGTGAATGATAAGAGGGCAACCAGGCATGGTTGTCCGAACGGCTTATCTCCCCACCTCTCCCTTTTCATACGCTCTTGAAATCACCAACCAGTAGCTCTGATTCCAAATGGGGTGTAAAAAACTTTCGGTTATTGAAAGAACTTGAAGGCAGTGTCTCAGCTCATTGACTGCGTTCGAGGTTTCTACGTCGGTGGAACGTATGCTAGCCGCTGAGCACAAAGATGTACTTTAACATTCACGAAAACGTCGAAAACCCCATATGTTATGGGTTTCCTTGGACGAGAATTTTGAAATTCTCGGCCAGTGGACGAGAGGTTTCATTCCGCAGCCCTGCTCAGGAGTAAAATGAAGTTGGGGAGGGGGGTGGGGCACTTGGTATATGTCAATAATATGACCTGTCCTACACGTTCTGAATTGTTTCCATTTCAGTTAACCACTGTACATTAAGAGAGCTAACAAGTCAGAGCGTTCTGGACGTGTCAGCTAACAAGTCTGAACGTGCAGGACAGGTCACATTATCGACTAGTACCAAGTGCCCCCCCACTCCATTTTCCCCCTGATCAGTTGATAATAGCCACTGCTTAGGCAGCCGCTATACTCCTCGAGGAGTATAGCAGCATGCATCGCCGTCGCCGGCGACGGCGGCCGCCCACATTGGCGGCCTCCGATATGGGCGATCGCAAGTCGCCGGCGACGGCGGCTGTCGCCGCCGCTCCGCCCACAATCAATGCGCATCGGCCTCACAGTCGCCGGCGACGGCGATGCAAGGTGCTACAGTCCTCGAGAACTATAGCGGCAGTGTTAGAAGTTCATTTTTATGTGCAACCTCAACTTCTCAGCTCCGCTTTTTCAAGCTTTCTAGCAAGGAAACTCGTCCGCTCCAATATTGAATTTGGCCTTTGAAATAGGGGTGCTTAACCGTTTTTTTTCCACATTTCAAGCATATTATTGGAATCAGCAAGTCAAGTAGGACCAGATTTCGTTGTTATCTCGATGCCCATCATGAAGTAGAACACTGCCTTTAGCCTAAAAGAACTGTCTGAACATGGCAAAATGGGCCCGAAACACCTGTAAATCAGAGTAAAATCAAAATTTACCACATTTTCGTACATAACTCGAGGCGTTGAACAAGATGGTTTACTTATTTTCTGTTGGTCGATCGCAACAGTAAGATGAACACCGTGCATGGCCACCTATCTGCAAAGATACTGCCGTGGACACATCTGCGCTCTGGACAAAAAGGTTTCGTCACTCCAGCTAGCTTCATCAACTGAGTGTGAGCATGCGGTTCAGCTGAAGGTGGTGCACCTGAGCTGCAACTGCGATGAGACCAGGCCCTATTTTTCATCATATAGACGCACGCGCGTCAGTCGCACGTATCCAGCATAAATTGCTCTTTAGTCTAAATTGGGAACTAGAGGCTCACTGATTTCTTTTGTTCCTTGTTGTCTCTCTTGGACTGAGCATTCTGATCTGTAGAAGCCACTTTACCATCCTCGTTACGTCTGCTTGACATTGCTGCCGCACCAATCTATTAAGTAACAATGTGAAATGAAACACCATCCATTTGAATAGTTCATCAATTGAGTACAGCCAAATTCTCCGCCAATTCAAAATAAGTCACAGTCGATATGATAGACAAATGTGATAGAAACCACATGTGTACTATATATCATCACCCTGTTGCGATCTGATCGCCTTCTCATGGTGTGGAACTAGTGGGGAAGGTGAGTGGACGCAGAGTGAGACGGTCGGGGCAGCTAG
This sequence comes from Ancylostoma caninum, assembly GCA_037903475.1. Taxonomy (NCBI): domain Eukaryota; kingdom Metazoa; phylum Nematoda; class Chromadorea; order Rhabditida; family Ancylostomatidae; genus Ancylostoma; species Ancylostoma caninum. Next base: position 782,164 of record JBAJFG010000150.1, read on the forward strand.
TTCTGCATCCATTCGCTTCTCACACTATTTCCACGGCTGAAGAAGGCGATCAGCTTCCAGAAAGGTGATGATTTCATCTGCTCGCACATGCGTGCTCTAGCAGTGACATGGGTGACAGTGATCTGCTATCCTTTACTCCGTGGATGTGAGCTGGCACGCAATCATCGCCTAGAGCGTGGTGGTGGATTTGGAGCTCAGCTCACCACCATGTCTTTACTACGGGCTCAAAACACAGATTTAAAAAATGTGTACTTGAAGAATATAAGTACTTGAAGAATAGCAATCCTAGATTGGGGTCGTGGTTCTAGCAGCTGCCATGCAAGGTCATGGTCGGTAGTAAACCCTCCTCAGCCGCTAAAGAAATGGTCAGCTGAACATCATTCTCAAATGAGAAGAGTCAGACGATATTCAGCTATGACCGACTGATAGGTAATTGAGCGCATCCTTAACTGTCCTTCATTTTTCATTTTGTTACCTTCTCGTTTATTCACGCTATCATTGGCTATTATAACGGGCTTACATACTCAGTGGAACTGAATTCAGGGGGCCTGGCCTAGAATAGACAAAATGCTCTACAACGGGTCCTCTGCAGCAATGTCAAGCAGACGTAACGAGGATGGTGAAGTAGCTTCTACAGATCAGAATGCTCAGTCCACGAGAGACAACAAGGAAAAAAAGAAATCAGTGAGCCTCTAGTTCCCAATTTAGACTAAAGAGCAATTTATGCTGGATACGTGCGACTGACGCGCGTGCGTCTATATGATGAAAAGTAGGGCCTGGTCTCATCGCAGTCGCAGCCCAGGTGCACCACCTTCAGCTAAACCACATGCGCACACCCAGTCGACGGTGTTAGCTGGAGTGACGAAACCTTTTTGTCCAGAGCGCAGATATGTCAACGGCAGTATCTTCGCATGTAGGCGGCATCAATGGCGGCGTGAAAAATATATCTTGGAGTAGCCAGCTGAACACCAATTACACCTGCACAACAACCTTGAAAATCAAGACAGAATCTATGCATTTCTTAGACTCGTCTTCTCAAGGCAACGTTGTAAAAAAAAATTTAGACAAACTTTTCCACTCAACGTCATGATAGTTTGGTTTTTTTTAAAGAATTCTTTAATTCAGGACCAAAAAAAGGATCATCATCAATCATCGAACGCTCACAGCCACATCGAAACAGCTTGACACACACCTCCTGTGACACCATACTTCCCTTTGTTCACCTTTGGTACTCTTGGTCACATTAGATTAACCGTATAAGTGCAAATGGTATGCATATTTGGCAGAAATGAACCAAGTACGATCTATTCGGTATGTTGTGATTCATGGTGGGAGGATTATCAATTTAGACGCGGTTGTTCTTAACTGATATCAAACGGTTTACCTTAATATGTCACCACGAGTTACAGCTTTCCGAACCGAGCACATTGCAAATTCCACATATTGCCGAAGTCTAGAAGGATCTTACACATATAAATCAATTCGAATCTATCTGTACAGGGGGTGTGCATCTTATCCAGTCAGCGTCATGCAGTGAGCCCCATGGACCACTCGATATATTAATATTATATATATATATATATTTATATATTCTATATGTATCTAGGTCGATCCAACTTACTGCGAGGTTGCAGGTGGAACCGTTCCTATTTACATAGACCATGTCCATGGCCAAGAGGTCACGGACATGATCGAATAGGGGTTTTCATACCCCATTGAATAAATATGACGTTAGTGGATTGAATATTAGTGTTATTATATATTAGTGTTGGGCATTTAATAATCCAGTGCAGTTTACCCGTGGTGCAAACTGCATTGGATTATTAAATGCCCAACACCACACCAGGGTTCTCCCGCACAGTTCACCTAATGTGACTTAATCTAGGGCTTAAATCACAGCGACCATGTGATATCAGATATTATAATATTAGGTGTGGACTAATTATGCTATGACTAAATTTCAAATAACTAACTTGATGTTGTTCTATAGGTGACAGTTTGATTCACTACTAAAGGCTAATTGAGTGCAAATAGGTACGGGTTGTTAGGTATGTTATCAGTTAAGTGTCAGATAGCTAATGCCTAATATTTAATCGAACGTTGGACCTTCACGGAGAATATGCCTAGAATTCGGATGCACTATTTATTATGACCTCGTGCCTAATCCTATTTCCGATAGAAAAACAATGGTAACTGCGTAGAATGTACACCAACAGGCCTTATGCCAACTCTAACTCCCAATGTTAGAGGGTGTACTCACTACACATTATTATATGCCTTATGGTTTAGAGTGAAGAAACAGAAGGGATTAAACGTGACTTGTTTTTTGTTTTAATGCGAAACCAAACAAAGCGACAGTTAAAAATGAATAGATAAATGAAGAAGAAAAGATAACATAAAATAATTTTGCTCCTAGTTCTACCTTCTGTAGGTCAACAGTTCAAAACTTGCCGCCCAATCTATTTGAAAATTGGCGGGGGCGCGAAGCTTCCTATATAAGTACATCTCTATAGGTTTCTTTACCTACCACTCACCATGGCTAACGTCATTGATGCATTGCGCTCTATTCTTTCTGCTGACACCACTGATACTGAACTCAAGACGGCCCTCATGGCCATGGCTTCTTCGATCGAGCAAGTCAAAAGCAGGTGTGAAATAACGGCCAAAGAGATTGAATACGTTAGAAAGATGGCTTGCACCAACTGGCTGCTGGTAGGTTTTAAACTATCCAAACTTGATTAAGGTACTAAATATCTAAGCTAACAAATTATATTACGAACGTTCAATGACGGTTGAGCAGCGTAAATGTAACTTAAATATTAATTCTAGGTCTTCAATCTACCACTTCCATTTGGTGTGAGCAAAGGCCAGGCTTTGCAGAACATTATGGAGAAAATGGGGTATGAAAACCCCTATTCGATCATGTCCGTGACCTCTTGGCCACGAACATGGTCTATTTAAATAGGAACGGTTCAACCTGCAACTTCGCAGCAAGTTGGATCGACCTAGATACATATAGGATGAAGGTTAGTTATATCTTCCAAAAATTGACACATTCTGCTACGTGGTACCCAGTCACCGTTAGCGAATGATCAGATTACATCATTGTAAATATCGTTTGAGGAAATATCTTTTGTAAGCATCAAACCACATTACGGTGTGCATGTAACTAAATCAATGCAAAAATGTTCAAGATAAGAAGAGAAAAGAAAAGAAAATTACTTATTCAAAATCAAATCAATGCTCAAACAACAAGGAACAAGATGTAATACTCTTGCAGTTCTTCGTTGCACAGCGTCACTATGAATATGTGCTCTCCGCACCCTTTCAAAAGAAAGTGCTGCAGTGCAACAAGGCACTTGAAAAAGGTAAGTGTCCAGTTACGTAATGTAAACGTACCTGCTACACGATTTTTCGTCCCAGTTGCGTCCAGAAAAGGTCCATCATACCAAATGATTCCATATAAATGCCATCGCGTAACCATTTTAATATATATCGATGATAGTGATGATTCCATTAGTAATTGGTGCAATGATTGATTTCACTGAGATGTTGTTGAAGAGAAAGGTAATTTATAGCATGCGTTGTTGAAATAGAATATCAACTACTGTGCCGTAGGTTAGGAAGAATGTCAATAGACAGATCTTTCTGCATGAATTGTTGTTGTTCGGAGATCGAACTCTGACTCATTCGACGAGTCATTTGTTGATAGAGCACCGCATGTCCTCTAGTTTGTTGTTCCAAACTTGTTCACCATCAGGAATGAGTTGGGAGAAGCCATATGACCCACCCTGACTACTCATCCGGTTGCCAGAAATAGTGCTATTATCGTCTGCGTGGGATCCTTTACCACGTTTGATGATACCTGAACAAAATGCATTCGATTGCGAAGCCAATTTTGACAGGTTCTGGTAACAAGGCGAAGCCACCTGCTGGGTCTGGTGCTGCGAGTGTGTAACTAATTCAGGCTGGGATTAAATGTTGCCTGGCGGGTTGGGATCTGCTCCGTGCCAAGCCTGATTGAAGGAAGCAGTAACGAGTGGTCCATGGGGCTCACTGCATGACGCCGACTGGATAAAGCCACTAGCAACAACTTTGCAAGTAATCCTTTCACATTTGAAAAACCATATTTCTAATTATTGTAAAATGTTTTTTCAAAGAACTGGAATTAGACATTTTTGGGCAATTGACAATAGCATAAAGGTGGGATTAGAAATAACTAGCATCACCACAAACGCTGAGGTGCTCTCAGCAAATTTTACCAGCCTATTAACGAGTCTACCCCACACCATAGTAAAAAGGAATTTGATAAAAGTTATTAAGTTATGTATGAAAGATTAGAAGTTCATAAAAATTCACAATAGTAAAGTAATGTATGCCAATGTGGACGATGCAATTAAAGGTACTTAATTTAGGAAAGAAGATGTAGTTTATATGATAGATTCACTATTAGATTCCAGTTAAGTCAATTATGGGGGAAGGATGTATAAGCAAATAAGACGGATACCTCAGAGTGCATCTTGCAGTCCACAGTTGGCAGATCTCACCTTAGCATAGATGGAGTATGAGTTTGCTAAGAAAAAGTTAGCCACTACTACATATGTGAGTGCAGTTGAACATTTCAATAACACATACAGATATATTGATGACATATTACACGTATCACATAAGGCTGATGTATTTGAAAATAGTCTGAAAGAGATTTATGACCCCGCCCTTACTATATATAAAAAAACGAACACTTGTAATAAAATAGCAACATACTTGGACTCAGAAGTAAAGGTTGCAGATGATAAAATAGTTACTAGACTTTATAATAAATCGGATGCGTATAAATTCAGAGTAATAAGATACCCTAGCTTTGAGTCAAACATACTCTCGAGCATAATCTTCAACACGTTTACAATAGAATTAATTAGAAATAATAGAACATGCAGTAGGTTTGTGGACTTTAAAGAGAGAGTCAAGGAATTGTGCATTACTTCACTGCATAATGGATGGTTCATTTCGAATGTCATTAGCATGCTACACAGGTCAATTAATAATAGACCTTTTTTGTTACGCAAATATGGGTTAGAATTAGAATACCTTGTTATTTTCATTCACAATATCAAAACAAGTCTACAAAATAACACGCTTGTCTAGTAGTACAACCTTGTTATATTTATAATTTAAGGTTTGGTATTTGTAAGTCCAGATGTTGTGCGGTAGTAGGTCATGACGTTCACTCCCTGCAACCACTTAGGCGGGCAAACAGAGGTATAAATAGACAGCGTAGGCACCACACGGACCTTCTTGTCTATTATACCAGTGGACTTCATCACTGCCTGTGTTCTTCCATTGTCTAAGATTTGTTCCACCTTATCACACACATCTGTTCCTCTATATGTATTCTTTCGTAACTTCATTGGGAACTACTGATGAAAAAGTTTAAACCCGACGGCACCAAGGAAGTCACACAACCGGTCTAGTTCTTAGCCCCGAAACCGAAAAGTGTGAAAATAACTTCTTCTCTTACGATCTATTCTCACTCCTCCTGCGTTATTGATGTTTAATCTAAATTGGACTTCTAAGTAATAGGAGCATGCAATGTCGTTGTCTCTGTTTCTATGAACTGTAAAGACTTCCTAAGTGCTACCTTTGAAGGAAGGCTGCGCCTATTTCTTTTCTCCGAGATCTATCATTATCGGGAAAGGCTCATTTGCATCAGATGTTGAAGAAGCAAGAACGAAAGAAAAATCAAGCGAAGATTCCGTTTGAGCTCTCAAAGCCTCATCGAATTAGAATCTTTATGCGAAGTTCCTGGAAAGTTGCAGTTCATAGCTAGCTGTTGCACCTCAGAATAATGAAGTTTGTGTTGTTCAGATTCTGCTATAGCTCATTTGTGGAATTGTCAATCATGGTCACGCAATTTGTAATCTGGAGAATTTGACTCTGGTCAGATATACCTCGCATATGAGAGCAACGATATTAGAGGCATTCGTCCAAATCATTTCATCGTTTCTGACTTGCACAGCAATCCATTGGAGAAATAGCTCAAAACAGCAGATGGAGGTTTCCACGCGTGACCCTATATATTGCGCAACCCTTAAAGGCAGCACTCACGGAAATTTTTGTGTTGAAGATTTCGCGGTATATCGGGGTTTTTAGGGAGGATGAACTCATTGACAACGATGACGTAGCGTGAAACACGCGAAAAACAAAGAAAAAGATGGCGGTATTTCATGTGTGTCCACAGCGCGGACGAGTGTTCCGTGATGGGTCCCGACACGGAACTCTGCAAATGGTACGAATTTCACAGACACGCCGCCGCTGAACCATATGCACACACCCTGTCAAAGGCGTTAGTTAGCGCGACGGAACCCTAATGTCCAGAGCGGCATATGTGTCCACGGCAGTATCTTCGCAGGTAGGTGGCCATTCAAGGTGTTCAACTTACTGTTGCGATTGTCCAGCGGCCGGCTACATGGTAAGCGACTCAATTCAGAAGTGAAAATTTCCGTGAGTGCTGCCTTTAAGGGGCTTTCATACACTTGCCCGCGGCAAAAGTTGCCGCCGAGTGGCATGCCGCGCTTTCATACAAACGTCGCCCAGCGACAAAATACCCCCTCGACCATTCCTTGCCGCTTGTCGATGGGCGACGTCGCCGGGCGGCGCCGTGGCAAAAAAGTAAACAAGCTCTTGTCGCGGCGACGTCGCCGGCCTATGCTTAACCATGGGCGACTGCCGCCGCGGCAAATGTATGAAAGCCACTTTACAGATTCAATCAGTTTCGCAATGCATTCCTGTGGCTTATTAGCTCATCTAGCGGTTGCTTGAGCACTTCTTTCTATACCCACACTTTTCCTTTCTATATGTAGGCTGTGCGTATTCTATACACATTTCTTCCTCTCTGTTTTCTCCTTCCTCTTTACATGAAAACAACAAGCGAGCATTGAAGTTCAGAAAAGTGCGCACCACTCGACAAGGACATTGGATATTGTATTATTTTAATCGCTTGTTAGTCCTGGTATAGAGTCCGTTACCTCAGAGAGGGCGGATGGATTGATTTTGTCTGCAATCAGGATCTTAGCACGGTGTCGGCCAACTGATCTAACTTTACATTTTTTTTAGGTTTGATTTGTATGTGGTGTGATTCCTCGCATTTTGATGTTTTCGTACTGCAGCATAGTAAAATCTTCTTGCAAACGCATCTACTCGATGGAATCAGTTCGATTGTAACTGCAAAGTCCTTCCATCGGCCCTATCTGAACTAACAGACTATAAACTTCGCACGAGTGGAAATTCCATGTCATCCTGTAGCTCCCTTCTAATGTTCGCAATTACATGTCGCTTTTCATAGAGACAGAGCTGAGGAACTGCACGGTCTCTGGCGAGAGTTAATGAACGGGCAGAAGGGCATTTATGAGCAAGAGATTGTGTTTGGTGTTTGTTGGAATGAGAAATAGTTTTGAAACCTTTGAAAACCAGAAAAAACTTATTCCTCACCACAGTGCACAACGGCAAACAGGCTAGGTATCCTTGATAATTATGTAAAATCCTTAGTAATTGTAGGATAAGACACACTAGGTGCACATGTGCACGATCCTCGTTCCTCACCTAAAGCTGCATTTTGACTTCGAAATGAACACCTTTTTCCGAGTTAACGCAAGTAGTTCGTTCCTGAATCATTTTCGCTTCTATTTTTCTCAACACTATCGCATTACGCATTGTAGTAATGGATATGTCATATTTATAACAGTACATCGCATTCTTAAAGTAAAGCAGAAAAGTAGCAGAAAAATAAAGAAGATGCCATCATTCTTCGAAGAGCCACCGAAGAAGAAGTGACTCCTTGATGGATCTTCGAACTTTTTGTTTTCATATATTCCTCTTGTGACAAAACAAAAAGCGAAAAATCGTGAGAGTGTTTTTGTCTGCGTCGGAATCTTTTTGAAATGGTGCCATCACAAAAGGAAAGAGCTCAAGACCTTTTTAGAAGCAAACTTTTTCATTCAGGCGATTCGTATTTCGTTGTGATGAATTATTTTTCTGATGGCTTCGAAACTTCAACTTTGCTTTATAAATATAAATCCAGTGGTTTTGGAAAAGGAATTACACCCATCCTACTGCTTAGTTGTTGAAAAAGATCATTACATCACGAAACAAGACGTATTCGAGATAAAAACGTCGAGTAACCTTGGTTCACAATGTTTCAGAAGATTCTGAAAAAAGTGGTATCTACAGTATATGCTTGGAACACTTCAAAAATGGCATTTTGATACAAAATAGGTGTCATAATCGTAATCAGCATGTAACCTCTAGGTGAAGATTATAATTTCTAGTACCAACTTTTTCAATTTAAATTACAGCCCTGAACCATCCAGATTATTTGGTGTAGTTTATGTGCCTACTTATGTAGTTTATGCATACAATCGTTTTATCATCGTGTTGTACCATCTTTTTGTCACCTAAATATCATTTAATTTCGATATTTTCATCCACTCCGATCATTTCCTCTTCCCAAATTCCTATCTCCATCATTGCTATAGTTTCATGCCGAAGAGGGCACAGACAGTAGACGGGTGGTGAGAGGGAAGAGAGGGCAGGACGAGAGAGCTATGAGCGTGGCCGTGGGCGGCAAGGGAGCGTATTTTTTCAGGATATGTATCGCCAAGGAGCCTCTTCATCCTCCGCCTCGTGGATAGGATGGATTTGGCTAAACGTCAGCAATTTGCAATTCAGAGGTCAGCGTCCTTCCTCACATTTGCGAGGTCATGATCATTATAGCGCAGGCATGTGGGCAGAGCGCAGTCATGACGGAGTTTTGCTGGACTCGTCCGAACCACGCTCCTTCTGGTCGACTTCTTCTACACATTCAGCCAGCTGATCGGGATCAGTTGGCGGATACAGTGATTAGTTCGCAATTGTGGCCAGAATCGGATTAGCGGCCCTGTGTGGGCTAACAGACTGTACGCGCAGCTTTTCGTTCAGCTAGCTGATTTCTCGCTCTAACGCAGCTCCCCCTCTCCCAAAAAATACTATTGAGAAAAACAGCGTTATTACTGGCATCATGTTTATTTTTAGGCTGCTTTTTTTTTTCACGCTTCCAGCAGTCCATGTCAGACCTCTACACTGGGGACGAAGGAATCTTTGCTGGTCTATGTCATTGCGCTTACAGAGCAAACACTGCAATTTTTCGAGGTCTCCCATTGCGTGAGGGAGGTGAGAGTTGTCTTAATGGAAACTACAACTATGGTTATCTTCATCGGTACCACGAGATTTACAGGTGCATCAATGACAAACAAAGATATACTCATCGACTTCGTTTCCACGAAAGACCGGGATTTAACTCTTTTCAAAATGAACCAAGCCGTGATGGAAGGCTGGTAAGAATCTTTGTGGTACTACTGTGTACTTTGTAGGCTTTAGTGCAATTCTTGATGTATGTTCATTATTTTAGGGCTCCGAATTCATCCTCCGCTCTCGGCCATCCGCCCTTACTAGAGATGAATTGATGTTCATGAAATGGTCTCCCTCTTTAATAAAGTCGCATTGATGTAATCCTTCCAGCTCCTTTTGATGAAATCAGGGGTGTTGTTTATGATGACTCTGCTACGGTCGCTGAGAATAGAATCTCAACTCAAATATTTGAAGACCTTACGCGAACTTGACCTTATAGGTGAGTTCATAAGTTTTCTTTCACGAATCTGTCTCTACAATGACTTTTTATAGACGAGAAGAAATACAAAGAAGAACTCTCTTGTCTGGTCGACTCATGTACTGAGGGATTGAGGGTGAGGAATTGAGGACCAGGAATCGTTAAAGAAACCACATATTTGTCATTGCTCATTGTCATTGTCAAAGAAGGAATACAAGGATTTCAGCTGCAGAAGTCAAACCGTCGTTATTAACAGAGCCAAATCCTTCAACTACCCCATTACCAGTGATGTTCCTCAAGGAACATACTGGGGCCATTCACTATTTCTCATGTACATTAATGATCTGTCTGAAATACTACTTCCTAGCGCTTTCTGCTCCATTTACGCGGACGATTGCAGAATTAACACAGTAAATTATGCTTAGCTTTTGCAAGTGGCCATCGATTCTGTAGCGGCATGGCCTAAAAAATGGAATTTGGATATATCCAAACTAAAGAAGCCGATCATGGCTCTGGAAAAAAAAACCATCCGAGTAAGACCTTTTTCTTAGATGGAATGGAACTAGCCCCCTATATGAGGTTCGCGATTTAGGGTTGGTCTACAGCAACACGTTGGACTTTAGTAGCTACATCAATAACACAGTTTACAAGGCCTGATGTTGATGTAATTTCATCCTGAAAGCCTTCAAAACGAGAAATGCAGGCATAATTTTTACGCTTTTCATAACATACGTCAGATCCACGTTGGAGTACTGTTCAGCAGTTTGGTCGCCTTCGAAAATTCCTTGATAGATGAAGTTGAAAAACTGCAAAAAGTTTTTTTTTGTTTGCAATTACAGGTGTTTTGCTAGAAAACGCATGCTTAGAATTTCGTACGAGGATAGACTGAAAAACCCAGGGGGTCCTGTCGTCTCGACAACTTATTCAGTAATCGACGTAGAAATTTTGTTACATATGCAGAAGGTTCTCTTTGCTGACTCTTTTTAAATTTGACTGCCGTTCTTAATTTGACTTCTCTCTCTCAAAATGCTCATATTTACATTTTACATTTACATTCGACTCTCTACATCAACCGTGAGTGGTTGACTACTATTGACTGCTCTGAAAATGCCTTTCCAGCGCCATACTACCAAGTCTACTGCCAACAAAACGAAGCCTTCGGTAGTTGTCGACTCTGCTGGCAGTGTGCTGGACCAGATATGGTTGCTCCACCGGATAATCAGGTATTGCTGAGAAAACTCTTGGCAATTCTCGAGGAAAAGGCGCCGGAGGCTGTGCCCCTACTCAATCAATTGATCACAGCCCTCCAGCCCAATCTTAAAGACATTGTCGAGAGCGAGAAACGCTCTAGACCTATAGTTATTTCTGGAATGCCCGAAGCTGGGAGGGAGCTCACTGCCTCCCAGCATCAGGCACACAGAACTATCGGTGATTAAGATGCTAGATGCGTTAGATATAGAGACAAAACCCGTGGAAATCTATCTGATGGGGACATTGACCGATGGTAGAGCAAGGCTTGCAAAATGTGTATTCCCCTCTCGAAGTCATTTTTTGGAGCAATTGAAAAAGCTCGCCTGCTTCATAAACTACCAGGATTCGAGAGGGTTTATATCAGTCGGTCCATGACCCAATTCGAAAGAGAGCTGGATAGAGAACTCCGCAGGCAAGCTCGCGAGCTCAATGACAAGGAACATGCTGGTGAGAAGGTTTATACGATTTACAGCGAGAAATTGGTGAAAGTTCGCGATATTCCCAGCATCAAAGCTTCCTATACAAAACGCGAGGTCAATCGAAATGCCGCTGTTTTCTTCTGAACGCTAGAAGTATCGCGAACAAACTGCCTGGACTTCACTGTCTCATCTCACTACATAAACCCAGTATACTTTTTATAACCGAATCTTGCCTCTCTCCTAAAATTTCTGATTGTGTGATTACTGCAGACCTCCTTACTCAATAATTCGCCAAGACCGCTTTAGAAAAAAAGGCGGAGGAGTTTGTGTTCTGATCCACATTGATTTTATTTTTGAAAGAGTGCCCTTCAACAATGCCCTGACTTCTGATATTTTCATATTTGATTCGCTGCCGTTTTCTCTCGAACCACACCGTTTTTTTTTTGTTGGTTTATCATCCACCAAACAATAGAGTAGAAGACGATGAATCGTTGATTTCCGCAATGAGTGATTTCGTCTACAATAGAGGCAAACTTACAATTCTTGGGGATTCTAATCCTACTAACATGGTTTGGCCGCACCGCAGAGGAAGGGTAACTCACCATCTGCCCACCTTTTTCTCTCTTTCTTTAACCAGACCTCTCTTGAGCAACAAATTCAATCACCCACCCGAGGTACTCCCACCTTAGACATCATCTTAGCGGGCGACGGTATTATAAATGAAGTCGAGACCCTGCCTACTCTTGGCAGCTCCGACCATAACGTAATTTCCTTCTCGATACCTCCTTCTGATAATACTCTCCATGGCCCCCATTCGCTCGATTTTGATTCTGCCGACGTCCTTTCTATCCGAAATGAACTTTCTTGCAAACTTTCTTCTTGGTTTGCAACATTTGATAACTACTCCAACATTGATGACGTGTACTCCCGATTTCTGACTATAATACAGGACCTAATTCAACGATACACTCCCTATCGAACAAAAGTACCAAAATCTGATAGTTACCCTGTGTACATCAAAAACTTAATTGAGCAGAAGAATAGATTATTTTGGCAGTTTCAGAACCCAATCAGCCATGATGAATATAGAACCGCGAGCAACAACCTCAGTCGACATCTCAGAAGTTTCTTAGCCTACAAGGAACGCAAACTTGCCAATTCTACTAATATGCACAAACTGTTCGGCTTCGTTAAACAACGCATGAAAAGTAAACAATGTGCTCCAACGTTGGATGATGAAAATGGCAACAAATTTTCCTCAGACCCTCACAAGGCAGCCACACTTTCTTCCTACTAGCGCCCCTTCGGGACGCTAGAAAGTGGGGTGGGGCAGCCACTTGGGACATGTGCAAACGCTTCACACTTGCCAAATTTCTAGAAGATTGATAGGGAAGCAGAACCAATCTTACAATGGGCCCAAACATGAAGTCCTTCTTATGAGTTGAGTATGAGAATGAGAAGTTCGTTCTCCATCGTATGGCGTATTCGTGCGGATTCCTCACTATCGGGCCAACGCAGACCCTATCTCCATCGGCGGAACTGTATCCTGTCGTTCCCCACACTGTTGGACGAAGCGAAATCGTATCCGAGTGTTTTCCACACTACTGAGACGCAGCGGACTTTCCTTCATCGGTGGAGCCATATTCTGGCGCCATCTTCACTATTAGGCCTGAACCGTATCCTGGTATTCTCCACTTTATTGAGTCATAGCGGACCAATCCTATATTGGCGGACCCGTATCCTGGTGTTATCCATAGTACTGGGCCACGGCGGGCCTTTCCTCCATCAGAGCGCCCGCATTCTGGCGCCTTCCTCACAGTTAGGGCAAGGCGGATCCGTTCTCCAGGGGCGGGTTCGCATCCTGGCATTCTCAACACTAAAGTGAATCCGTATTCTGACGTGCTCTACACAAATGGGCCACGGTGGGCCCTTTCTTCATCGGTGGACCCGTATCTCGGCGTCCACCGCACCATTGGGCCACGGTGGGCCCTTCCTCCATCGGTGGACCCGTGTCATTGAGTTCCCCACAGCACTGGGCCACCTTGGACCCTTTCTTCATCGGTGGACCCGTGTCATAGAGTTTCCCGCACCACTGGGCCACGGCGGGCCTTTTCTCCATCGGTGGACCCGTATCTCGGCGTCCGCCGCACCATTGGGCCACGGCGGGACCTTTCTCATCGCTGGACCCGTGTCATTGAGTTCCTTACAGCACTGAGCCACCGTGGACCCTTTCTTCATCGATGGACCCGTATCATGGAGTTTCCCACACCACTGGGCCACGGCGGGCCCTTTCTCCATCGGTGGATCCGTTTCGTGGCGTTCCCTACAGCACTGGGCCACGGCGGGCCTTTCCTCCATCAGAGCGCCCGCATTCTGGCGCCTTCCTCACAGTTAGGGCAAGGCGGATCCGTTCTCCAGGGGCGGGTTCGCATCCTGGCATTCTCAACACTAAAGTGAATCCGTATTCTGACGTGCTCTACACAAATGGGCCACGGTGGGCCCTTTCTTCATCGGTGGACCCGTATCTCGGCGTCCACCGCACCATTGGGCCACGGTGGGCCCTTCCTCCATCGGTGGACCCGTGTCATTGAGTTCCCCACAGCACTGGGCCACCTTGGACCCTTTCTTCATCGGTGGACCCGTGTCATAGAGTTTCCCGCACCACTGGGCCACGGCGGGCCTTTTCTCCATCGGTGGACCCGTATCTCGGCGTCCGCCGCACCATTGGGCCACGGCGGGACCTTTCTCATCGCTGGACCCGTGTCATTGAGTTCCCCACAGCACTGAGCACCGTGGACCCTTTCTTCATCGATGGACCCGTATCATGGAGTTTCCCACACCACTGGGCCACGGCGGGCCCTTTCTCCATCGGTGGATCCGTTTCGTGGCGTTCCCTACAGCACTGGGCCACGGCGGGTCTTTTCTCCATCGTTAGACCCGTATCCTGGCTTCCCCGCAACATTGGGCCCTTGCGGGCCTTTTTTCCATCGGTGGACCCGTACATGGAGTTTCCCACACCACTGGGCCACGGCGGGCCCTTTCCCCATCGGTGGATCCGTTTCGTAGCGTTTCCTACAGCACTGGGCCACGGCGGGCCTTTTCTCCATCGGTGGACCCGTATCATGGAGTTTCCCACACCACTGGGCCACGGCGGGTCTTTTCTCCATCGTTAGACCCGTATCCTGGCTTCCCCGCAACATTGGGTCCTTGCGGGCCTTTTTTCCATCGGTGGACCCGTACATGGAGTTTCCCACACCACTGGGCCACGGCGGGCCCTTTCTCCATCGTTGGACCCGTATCCTGGCGTCCCCCGCAACATTGGGCCTTTTCTCCGTCCTTTCTCGAAACGAACGGATGTCGTGACTACACAATCGCCGCGAGAATTCAACAGCGGATGCGGCAGTAGCATCCACCAAATGAGGCGACCGCGTGGGTCCAACCTCCCCGAAGCTTCCGAGACGCGGCAGCTCTCGTAGCACCCGTCCATTTCTTCCTGCTAGTGCACACAGCGTCGCAACAGCGGAAGGGTGGTTTTCCTGCTGCGTACATTGTGCAACAGGGAAAGCTCGTAAACACTTCTTCACTCCTATGCGGCGAGACCGCCAGCGAAGGTGATGAAATCACCATCCCGTGCATGCGGGAGGCCAGCAGTGACGTAATTGCGGGTCCCGAAGCGAACGTGTCTGAGTCCCTAAAAATCGGCCATTTCGCCACACAGTCTGCGCCTCAAGATTGCGGTGTCTATGAGTGCCGCCGCGTATCTCTAGCCGCTCTAGCTCCCTTACGGCGCTTTGTTTAATAGATTTTGAGAGTGTCTTCACAACAGCACAAACCACCTGTCCTGTTGTGCATGACATTCTCTCGCCTTCTATCGTTATTCCTCGCATTGCATTAATTGAAGTCCGCAAGCTACTGAGATCTACAGGTGATGCTTTTTCTCTCACTGCTGACGGAGTTCCCCCACCTTTTTTCAGACGATTCGCTGACCAGCTAGCCACCCCTTTAACCCACATCTTCAACATCTCACTTATACTCGGAGAAGTACCACAGGTCTGGCAAAGTGCCATGGTTACTCCCATTCCGAAGACTTCATCAGCTGCCCTACTCTTTGACTTTAGGCCAATCAGCATCCTCCCAACCTCATGCAAAATCATGGAAAAAACTCTGGTTCAAAAAATTATGGCGTGGTTTTCTAAACACAAAACTGTTCCCAATCAACAACTTGGATTCGTCCCAGGTCGTTCCACTTGTACCCAGCTTTTGTGCTTTCAGTATGATTGGATTACAAACTTGAGTTTCGGGAAGCAGACGGACATAATTTGTTTTGATCTCAGCAAGGCATTCGACACAGTAGATCACTCTTGTCTTATTTCCAAATTGGGAAGTGTAGGCATACGAGGTCAACTTTTGGAATGGTTCGCATGCTACCTGAAGAACAGATCGTTTTCTATCAGAATTCACGAACGTGTATCCGAATTCAAAACTTGCACATCCGGTGTCCCTGAGGGTAGTGTTCTTTCCCCCATATTATTTGTCCTTTACACAAATGAGCTTCCCCAAATTCTAAAAACGGACCCACGGGTCAAAGTATCTGCCTACGCTGATGATATAAAAGTCTCTGCCTCCTATTTTCCTCACGAGAGAGACGAAGTTCAAGAAGTGTCCTATAAATCCATCTTAAAAATGAGAGAATGGGCCGATATTTGGCATATAAAAGTCAACATTTCTAAAAGCTGCTTTCTAAGAATGGGAGAGGAACCATCTGAAAAAATTGCCAATTCTTACCCGCAAATCATTAAAAAAATCAGAGTACGCGATTTGGAGGTGCTGGCAGACTCTTCCCTCAAGTTTACTGATCACACAGGCTTGATAACAACCAATGTCATGAGATTCATTTACTGTTTTTTTTAGAAACATCCATACGTCAGGTCATGTGGTACTTCTTCGGCTGCATAAAGCCTACATACTCCCTATCCTCGAATACTGTAGCCCACTCTGGATTCCCTGCTTGAGAAAAAAATATCATTAATATTGAAAGAGTGCAAAGGACTTCCACAAGAGTTTACAGAGTGCAAAGGACTTTCACGAATTCTGTTTCATCGAGCATTTCCTATCCGAATTATCCTGCATCCCTCTCATCCTACAGAGCCTGGCTTAAACAACTTGGTTTAAAAACTTTATTCTACAGAAGAGTTCAGGCGGATTTAATATTAGCCTTCGAAATCTTACATGGTGAGGTCAGTTTGAAGCCATCCGATTTTGGTGCTTCCGTTCTATTAGCGAACGTAGATTCAGTCTTAATATTCAACAAGTGCTCCGACGCCTCTGGCGCCTCTGGCGAGTCTCGCACTTGCCCGCTTCGCGGGACCTTGGTACTCAGCTACCTTTACTTTCCATCCGTCAAAACGGATGAAGCATACAGCTGCGAAGCTCGCCGTAAGCGAGTCGGAGCACTTGTTGTACATAATTGAATATAACTGATGTTTGCATCATTCTTTCGTTAAGTGCGTCCAGATGATTCACTCAGAATTGAGCGAAACGTAGCGCACTCGGAAAGGAGTGAGTATTTGTATCTATTCAGTATCTATTCAACTTTACATAGCCCCAAAATCTTCAAAAAAAATTTTAGCTGAAACTTCACGTAGGGGGGTTATTCGAGGTGCTGAACACGAACATCGTATAAATTTTGCACGATAACCCCATTCTTTAATGGTTACGGTAGATGTACAGTAGATATGGTACTTCAAGGAACCCTCTCAAATTTTGCGTAGTGGGGTTTTTTGACGCCGACGACGAAAACCACCATTATTTTTGCAAGCCACCTCCGTTTTCTACCCGATATCGGCATTTTCTCTCAATTTCCTACCGTACACCTACCGTAACCCATGCAAAAATGGGGTTATGGTGCAAAATTGATACGATATTCGTGCTCAGCACCTCAGACAACCCCCTCCCCCTCTATGGAAAGTCCCAGCCAAAAAAATCTTTGAAGATTTTGGGGCCAGCGAAGTTGAGTAGTGCCGTGATTATTCGTCCATTCGTCCACTCACAGAAAGGAGTTAAACGGTATGCTTGTGCACTCTAAATCATGTTGCTATAGCAAGTTGGTATATAGGTGTACTAAAACTGTGTTGCTTTGGTTATCGCCTAGTCTTGCATAGGAAAATAAATTCCCCACCCAACCCCTTCCAAAACTCTTGATTGCACACGGAGAGACCCCCAAGGATTCAGTCACTGAGCACAACTCTTCCTTGTTTTTCTCGTTGTAGACGAAAAGATTCGCACATGAAACCTATATCGTTCGACTCAGAATGTGCCCTGCAAAAATCATTGTCATTTAAGAGAAGCGCGGCGAAGCTGCGCTTCGCATGAATGGGGATAGGGGCCAAAAATCGATAAAATCGTTTTTCTCGGAAACGGCAAAAGACCCTGACATTGCACAGGAGGGCACAATTCTGAGTCGAACGGTATAGGTTTCATGTGTGTTTGTCCTCTGGATCGTGAGATATAAGCGATTACAGACAAACACACAAACAGATGAGTTTTACTACATAGTGATGGGGATAGGGGGCCAAAAATCGATGAAATCGTTTTTCTCGGAAACGGCAAAAGACCCTGACATTGCACAGGAGGGCACAATTCTGAGTCGAACGGTATAGGTTTCATGTGTGTTTGTCCTCTGGATCGTGAGATATAAGCGATTACAGACAAACACACAAACAGATGAGTTTTACTACATAGTGATGGGGATAGGGGGCCAAAAATCGACGAAATCGTTTTTCTCGGAAACGGCAAGAGACCCTGACATTGCACAGGAGGGCACAATTCTGAGTCGAACGGTATAGGTTTCATGTGTGTTTGTCCTCTGGATCGTGAGATATAAGCGATTACAGACAAACACACAAACAGATGAGTTTTACTACATAGTGATTGCCTAGATTTGGTACAGCCCATCTGAACCTGGTGAACAACTCTTTCTTCTACCGTGTTCCGAGATGAACAAACTGCCTTCTTCGTTGTTTGCGTCCAAGAATTCAGCGGCATTTAGGAGAAAACTGCGAAATATGAATGTTCTCAATGTACTAAATATTGAAGATTTTATTGATTAAAAGTATCCTGTTTTTGTAAGCGCTTCAGCGTGATATCAGTGCACCTACACATGAGCGTTGATTGATGCCCCGATGGACTTCAAAACTACTATGCAATCCTTCCGGACCTGACCCCATCAGCCATGGTACCTACAATGTTTCAACTGTGCTTTATCACACTAATAGTAACGTCGGCTACCCGGCATGTCGGTTCCGCGGGGTCAGCAGCCAGCATACCCGCGTTCCGAAGCTTCGTCATGCTCTGACAGCAATTGCCGGAAGACACATGGCTGGCTGGTGTGGGTATATCTGACGTTCTAGAATAATTTCGACTAAAGTGAGTTGTGCATTGCAGGCTAGATCATCTTCTTGTCAAATTTTATGATAAATGCTTATCCCTGCTTGAACAGATGTGCTCCAATCTAGCGCTCAAGATGGTGCACGATAATCATCCTGATGCGATTTGTGTTAGTCAATTTTTGTTAAGTCACTCTCGCTCATAACAGTTCATCACTTGTGATGATTACATGAATAAATATTTAATCTCGCACGGTGAAGGTGTAAACGCTGGTACTGGTTTATAGCTTTCTCGTTACCCATATGCTAGGCTGAACCGTGTAGCGCTTCAGGTAATCGTTTCACTGAGGGTTATAGCCAGCTGGCCTCCGCCCATAGGCTTCCTGGTTTTTCTCATATCTTTTTGGGGGCTTCCATCACGTCGCGCTGCATAGAGTTTTCAGCAATACGACTTCTTATGATTTTTCCTTTCATAGATTTTCTTGTCGATTAATCGCACAAATCCTTCCTCTTTACAGTTGTCTGCATTTCCTGCATTGACGGAACAAACATCAAATATCAAATACCCGCTTCCATAATTAAAGATTAGCAACGAATATTTTTTGTAAGAACAGGATCGCATGAGCAAAAAAGGTACCTTGTAATAAATTGGTGTAATAAATTTGCAAAGTTTTTCTTCTTGAACCATTACCAAGGGTATGATTGGCTCTTAATTGTGTATAGTGCTGTAGATTAAGATAGAAGGGTCTCCGCAACGCTTTCGCTCCTCCACATCATTATCCTTAACAAGAAGATCATTGGTTAACATGTTAGGCATCACTGCGTTTCATGGTCGAACGTTGTCCTCAGTCATCTCTAATATGTCGACCTATGATCTGCTTGCTGGAGATAACGACGAGTAACGACGTGCAGAATCCTAGGCGTCGCGGAGATCCTTCTCTCAATCTGCAGCACTAAACATATAGTGAGTTAGTTCTTCGGTGGCGTGCATCCGGACCGCTCACTCTTCGTCATCAATATCTGCGTATCATGCCCAACCATCACCTCTAGCTATTGATGACGCGTCTGATTTGCTACGGATAACGATAGGAAAGGAGAGTGAGCGGAGCGCATGCACCCCACCTCTAACATTCCATGCATGCATAACATACAATACATATATACAGGAAGCTCCAAATGTACGCAGTCAAGAGGGGCGTGGCCATGGTGCGGCGCAGAAAATCACAGTCATCCACACGAAGCGCAGCTTCGCCGCGTTTCGCGGAAGACAGTGATTTTCTGCGAATCTGCTTCATTAATTTTTTTCGTCAAATTACTGTGGACAGAATTTCCTTCCCTGGCTGAATGAAATGAAATAAACAGCTAACTTGCTAATAAACAGCTAACTCGGTCTTGCTGCAACACCACCCCCCACCCCGCTAACGATATTCATCACCCTGTCGTGGCTTTTTGAGGGCTTTCACATGCACTGTTTTCCCGAACTCTTAGGCAAGTACTTCATTTTGAAGAGTTTAGCTGTCCTATATGAGCCTCTTTTGTTTTGAACAGCGCGTGCCTATTTTGTTAGTTCTGATGCAGTGCGAGTGATGTTTTATGGAGATGTTGATTCTGAAAACGTCATTAGAAGAAAAGAGATAAAGGAGGTGGGGTTTGTCTTGGCCTGTTTTGTCTGGATTCTGTTCACCTGGACTCCAAATGTGCTTGCAGTTCAAGCACCTTAACCTCGGACATGCGACCACAACGCCCCCGACTTTTCATTCACGATAAATTGCGAAATAGTCTTTCCAGTGGGTATGGGGAACCCTCTTCAATCTTCCTCTATCTCTTTTCTGCGAATCTCTGCCTTAATCACCGAGAATTCTACTCGAAAATGGAAAAAATTGCCGTCCCCTCGACTCCGTGAGGCGATGAGTCACCCGGCGACAGACAGACATATTTCGTAATATGTTCCAGCGCTTTATTATAGAGTGGGATACTGATTTCCTTGCTTCTATAACTACCAAAAACAAGCGAGTTCTGTTATGTCTTGTTTGCAAATTTCATTTCAAGCGTACATCATCCAGAGCAAATAAAGAAATAAAATCCAATTCTCACTTCAACCTACAGCCACATTTTTACACAAAATTATAGATAACGTTAACTTGAAAATAGAATTCCTAACCATGGAATAAAAAAAACCATGGAACCAAAATTGGAATATCATCTCCAATAATTCTAGCACTAGCTATATTCCATTCCACGTTGTCTTCATGCTCACGGATATCGCTTCTAAGTTGTTCTTTAACTACAACCAAGAACTCAGAACCCTAAAGGATAGTATATCAAGAATTATCAATGACTAGCTGCCGTACCCGGCTTCGCTCGGGTGTTTTATTACCTTGGCTACATCATACTGCTGAGGCCAATTACTATCATCGACAAATTCATTAAAATCTCCATAATTTTGGTAATCAGCATGTTAGCGAAGCCCAGGTGACGTTTCCCATCGTCTTGTGGGCGAAAAGTTAGCAAAGCTATTTCGGTGACATTGAATTGGCGTATTCGTACAAAGTGGTTGTCATATTCATACTCAGCATATCGAGGAACCCCAGGAGAGATGTCTTCATCGCTCCATTG
This sequence comes from Ancylostoma caninum, assembly GCA_037903475.1. Lineage (NCBI taxonomy): Eukaryota > Metazoa > Nematoda > Chromadorea > Rhabditida > Ancylostomatidae > Ancylostoma > Ancylostoma caninum. The sequence goes on from JBAJFG010000150.1 coordinate 803,475, forward strand.
GGCGGAAGAGCCAAAAATCATAAAATCGAAAAATCGTTATTTCAGGCAAAATGTCTGTCATATTCCTATTCAGCGTACTGAGAAACCCAAGAAGACATGTCTTTGTCCGTCCCCGAGCGAAAATGGGAAAAAATCGATAAAATCAATAAATCAATATTTCGTGCAAAAAGGTTGTCATTCTTATTCAGCGTGTTGAGGAACCCCAGTAGACATGTCTTTACCACCCCATGATCAAGAATAGCGAAAAATCAATAAAATCAATAAGTCGATAAACTGGCGCAAAATGGTTGTCCTGTTCGTGTTCAGCGCATTGAGGTACCCCAGTAGGCATATTCTCGCTAGTCCCTGGCCAAGAAGAGCGAAAAATCAATAAAATCAATAAATCGATAAATTGGCGCAAAATGGTTGTCATATTCGTGTTCAGCGCACTGAGGTACCCTAGTGGGCATGTTCTTGCTAGTCCCTGGTCAAGATGAGCGGAAAATCAATAAAATCAATAAATCGATAAACTGGCGCAAAATGGTTGTCCTGTTGGTGTTCAGCGCATTGAGGTACCGCAGTAGGCATGTTCTCGCTAGTCCCTGGCCAAGAAGAGCGAAAAATCAATAAAATCAATAAATCGATAAATTGGCGCAAAATGGTTGTCATATTCGTGTTCAGCGCATTGAGGTAAACCAGTAGGCATGTTCTCGCTAGTCCCTGGTCAAGAACAGTGAAAAATCAATAAAATCAATGTAATCGATAAACCAATCGATAATCCTAGGTGCAAAGTAGCCTATAACCTCCGCCGGCCCCCAAAGAACCTACATGCAAAATTTGGTCCCGATCGGTTCATCCTCCGCGATTTCTATTCGGAACACACAAACACACACACACACAAACACACACACAAACACACACACAAACAAACTTTCACTTTTATATATACAGATAATTGTGTTTGCAAACAATCCCCCTACAACGCATACTTGGAAAAGTTCCATAAACATGTCGTAACCGGAGATACTAACATTACTGGCAACGCTAGGGTTAGAGAACTCCTAAACAGAGTCACCAAATATAGATGACCAAATTCCGTAGATAAGGAGACTATGCATAACTGGATTTATGAAATTGTCAAAAAGTTCACTACAGATATCCAAAATCATCTAGTGGCATGAGTTGCATGTGGTACCTATTTTTGAGTAAATAAAATTTTTTTAGTTCAGTTGTATGTGAAATAATAGATGGATCCCAAATCCAAATACGAATTAACTCTACTCTGTACTCAGACCATCAAATCATTCATTGACAATAGTATGCGTAAAAAATTCAAACCACCTCTCTATCTAAAAAAGGTCTGTTAATAATGAAGTGATTGATAGATGATTCCGGAAGGAAATCAATTTTTTGAAGAAAAAAATTATTTTCTGCCCTCTAGACAAGACCTCTAATAATTACGGCATGGTGTGCAAAAAGTTTACATTTCTTCCGTCATGAGGGAGATGGGTTTTAGTTGTACTGACACTTCTGTAACCAACCCCACTAATAATACTTATGCATTGTATGAAAAGGAAACGCCTGCATAAATAATCGCTAGACACGTGTCATTTAACAATAGTAATCATCTCAACAAGATGCGAGACGGTACTATTCCATTAATCTATGATATCCCAAAGCTGCACAAATTTCCCATAAAGTTTAGCTTCATAACGCTTAACGCTCCAAATAGTACAAACGAACCAGTGGCATTAGATTTAACAAAAAACACTTTAAAAATTAAATGTCAATCAGACAAAGAAACAGTTTTTATGGGATACTGGTCAATTAATGACACAAACATGAGTGGATATAACCGATTTCTCTACACTAATGATATTACCAATAACAAATGTAACTTATATAATACCAATGACTTACTTTATTTCACTCAACACCCTAATAATCGGCCAACCGGCTCACAGTCTGCGCATCAGAATCAGCATTGTCTGAGGTGACGCCGCGTTATGAAGGAACATGTCTAGCACTCAAGCACCGGCTACGGGGCTTTATTTAATAGGTTTCGAAAAAAAGTTGGGCAGGGCGCACATGCTTACGCATAGGCTTAGACATCCCTATGAGCTTAAAAACAGAGGACTACCTCACATTCGAGGTAATGAAAGTTTCTGCATCTCCTAGACACGCTGAATCCAGGTGAATTGTCTCGAGCCGGTCTTTAAACCTGTTTCCCGGGATCGGGAAGGGGTCTGTAACAGCATGCTAAGACGAGTTGACTTGTGAAGCATTTGCTCTTATCGATTGAACACGTCAAGACTCGTTGGCCACCGCTGCAGCCGTGGCAGTCGTCCAGCACAGCTTAGAGCGATCCGGTTCCGGGCTTCAGAAATCTAGTCAGTTCGACCCCCTCAGGAATGGGGCTTCCGTCGCTTTTGAGCCTGTTGATGTACATTACTGGGATCAACATGGCGAGAAGGTTTAGGATATGTCTATACCTCCAGCAGGCGGAATGAGGTGGGTCCCTGCCTTTGAAGACGGCACTGACGGAAATTCTCACTTCTGAAATGAGTCGCTTACCATATAGCCTGCCGCTCTACAATCGCAACAGTAAGTTGAACACCTTGAATGGCCATCTACCTGCGATGATATTGCCGTGGACCCATCTGCCGGACAGAAGGGTTTCGTCGTGCCAGCTAACGTCGTTGACACGGTGTGCACATGTGGTTTAGCGGAGCTGGTTTGCGGAATTCATACCATTTGCAGGGTTTCGTGGCGGGACCCGTTACGGAACACTCGTCGCTGTGGCACACATGGAATACTGCCATCATTTCTGTGTTTTTCTCGTGTTTCACGCTACTTCATCGCTGTCGGTGACTTCGTCTTACCTAAAAACCCCGGTATACCGCGAAATCTTCAACCCAAAAATTTCCGTGGATGCTGCCTTTCGGCTCAGGCTGATGTGTGGACATGGGCGTATGCGTACACTTGAACTAATGTTTTCGCTCATACTTCCAAGTAGTAGCCTACGACCATTTTTAGGTGCACTCCCACTCCATTTTTGCTGATTTGCTCATTGTTGTAAGCAGAACCTCCCTACGTCCGTGAACGCCACGGTTGGAGCATTTGCTGTAATAGCCACAAGTGGAGATAATGTCCACATTACTGTTATGTGAATGTGCAAAAATAACCAAGAACAATCAGAGGCTCTCCTATATGGAACTCCTCCATGGGGTATTGAGTCACATATGGTATCTCAGCATAGGATGAATTGAGCATACCATCGACGAGAAGGGCGCGACACCGGAAACGCGTGCATCTCACCTTCGCCTGGTTTCCGTCAGATGTGTGGCTGTCTGCGTGGCTGTCTGAGAGAGGACCACATGCGACGGATGTCAACCCTCTTTTACAGTATCGCTCCGCGTAGTTGGAGAGAAGATTGTTTAGTTGGAAAGTTACGTTTCTGACTCATTTTATTACACGAACGAGCCTTTTTAAACACTTCCAAACGAAGAATTATTAGAAAATCTTTTTTGTATAAGAATTTATTCAAACACAACGGGCGCAAAACGATTTATTAATGAATTTTCATAATCCATTCTGGATGGGTTAGATTGAAAAATGGAACACCTCTGCTTAACTCCACATATGGTATCTCAGCATAGGGTAATGGGTTGAACGGCACAGGCGAAAATGTTCGCTGTCGAGTACTCTGGAGAGAAGAGCTTTCCTCAGACGTGCAAAGTAACATTGTACGACTTGCTTATTGTTAGATCTACCTTCAGTATGCAAAAATATGAAGCTGGTTGGTACTCAATGTAGAACTTGTGAGCGACCAAGTGTGGTTGCTTCAGCAATATAGGAATATCGCGTACACCAAACAGACATGAATAACGGAACATTTTGCCTATAAATTCATGAATACATATTAAGAAGGTATGCAATCAAATAGGGTAGTGGCATGAGGCACACTGCTTTCCGCGCACACGAGCGATGGTTCGATCGCCCCTTCCCAGCTGAGCCATCCTTCGTTAACCTGGTACAAGAGAAGTCCTGGAGGATGAAGTACCTCATACAGTGACTTGGTGCATGCTAACTATGCCTCTGCGATGCTTAGATGAAGCCGAATGCGTTTCGCACCCCAGGCACGGGATTGATTAATGTCGACCACTTTGTCCTCTATGCAGTCGAACAAATCGTAGCAGCTAATGAAAACGTGCCGTGACTTACCGCGACACTTGCTCCACTTCCAAACTTGATAACGGGAAATGTAAGCGTTCATAGGAGCTGCATCTTCTTTGTACCTGTCGTACTCCTTCGTGCTAATAGAGTTAACGATCTTTTGAAAGAGCAGCACCTTCTCAGCATCGAATCCACCGGTTATTGTTAAAGCTGAATTGATATTTCTTCGGAAGAGGAACTCAGAACGATGTTATTGAAAAGGACTTACTTGAAGGATTGCCAACTATTGTCACCCAGAAACTTTCGTCTGGAATAAATGTTTGAGGAAGGTACTTGAGTAGACGGCCTGTTAGGGGTGACCTAACCATTTCATTGACCGTTCTTCGAGACAGCAAAATAGACAGAGAACTTTTTACCAATGGCAAAGGAGGAGGAGATTTCTAGAAGTCCGTGAATTCATGGCTCCAGTGATAATATAAGTAGTTTTCCGCAGGTAATTTGTATGCTACAGAACTGCTTACGTTTTTGCGTTTGATACGGTTGCTAGGAAATTCCTCTATATCCGCGTTTACTGTTTCATTGAGGCTTTTGAAGATCTGTACCATTTCGAGGTTCGTCTTTAGTGGAGCATCCACTCCAGAAAGGTACTGAAACAAAATAGGATTTGGGAAATTTTTGAGAAATTCGGACATTTTGTGTAAAGCCATAGTTTTTTTTTTCGATAGAAGCAAAGCTTTTGAAGTTTTTCATTCGATAGAAGCAAAGTGACTGATGCTCATTTGAAGTGTCCAACCTGAAAGAATGAGCTACACCTCTTTCAATACTGATAATATTCTTCGCACTCTCGTCCAGTTCGAAAATCCCAATCCATTTAAGTATTATTTCCGGTAGTGGAAGTTTCGTCAATGTTTTACGAAATTTATATGGCAAACAACACAATCCCACCTTTAAAACACTTCAAAAGTATATTTTTGGAAGTGCACAGAAGTAGCAGTTTTCATCACGTCATTTACCTTTACCATTTCCTTTTTTTCATTTACCTTTACCTTCTTGCGTTTGTTTGATATACCAAATTAACTAGCAAAAGATATTCAATTCATTGTCCACACCTGAATTACATCTTGCCTTTGTTTTACCTTAGGATAGCCTTCTCAAGTGACAGTGAGCTGGGGGTTTAAGGGTTTTCTTCCTGCGATTTTAAGCTCGAATACAACCATGGTCGCGGTCGCGGGATGTCGCTAGATGATCAAGGCCGCCGTGGAACCCAAATCAGATTCTAACATACTGGCGATGAAAGCAGGGACGGACGCTCACTATATTACAGTTTCAAAACATCTGACTTCAATCAACAGGGTAGGAAAGGTACGGACGGGCGTCTCACCTGGTGTGAGGTCTTTTCTAACTAAACTTTTCGTCCCATAACAACTCGTTTCCAGTTCATGTAAGGGGTGTCGATGAAGCTCGGTTCATGTAGGGTAAAACGAAATGCAAATGGGTATGCGTAGGACGAAATCTTCTCTCTAGGGAGATTTTGTTAGGAGTTTGGTGGTGCTGTAAGGGTGTGATTGACTGCAATCTTCTCCGCCTTAGTCAAGCGTTGACAGCGGAGTCCTACTACTGTAGTTTAGAGTTGATGTCCGAAAATCTGCTGTAGATGTGGTTGGCAATGGTGAACAGTCAGGTTCACCCCTGCTCAACGCTAGCGCTGAGCCTTCAATTAAAAACCCACTGGTAAAAACTGAAGCAGTAAGGCGTTGAGGTTCTCATCCTTTCGCCTTATTCCTCAGACTTCTCCCTTACTAAATATCCCTTTTAAAAAGATCCAGATTCAAATCTATGACAGCAGCAGATTGCTGCTCTAGAGCATGCCGAAATCGCCCCTCAAAAGTTTTCAAATTTTCGTGATCTAACTTCGTTGTAGAGGCAAACCATTTTTGCTGTATTATTAGAGAAGATTTAGCGAACTAAACGTGCATTGAACTGACGAAGGACATTGTGTTTAAAGCAAATTATAACAGTTTGAACTGGAGTGTTGGTTTCGGCATTTAATTTTGCATCAACCTAATAGTGGAAAAGTTCATCTAGATCAGAATGGCTAAAAATAGGCCATCATGGGAGCTTGCGATAGCTGGTAGCTTTTCTGTTCTGTATTCTTCGTTACTGCCCTAGTCGCGTGTTGATGCAGGTTCGTCATTAACTAGATCCGACGACAAGACATTTAATTCGAGACGCTTTTCAGGAAGTATGGCAAACATTTACGTGCATTTCTGCCTATGCATGCGATTGTATATAACGTTACAAGAGGCATGAGCTGGCGCGAACAAAACTCTTCGCTTCTTGTCGCCTCGCTCGTGTCGTGCTGTGGCCGTCGACGTGACGCTATCGGATGAAATATAAGCACAGCTGCACTGCCTCGTAACTAGCTAAAGGCAGTATTATTTTTGTATACTTTCGCAAACCTTACCTGAAAGTACTTCCACGGTGTCTCACTTTTTGCAAGGTACTCAAAGCATGCATACGTCGTATTGATTACTTCAAAATTTCCCCACTGTAGTGGCGGGCGTTTCTGAATTAAACGAGTGAATTGGTCTGGTCCAAGATGTTAGACTGTGTTCTACGCGGATGCATACCATAACGTGAATGTTTGGGAAGCACTCGTGAACGTCTTGTAATATTTCCAACATAGACTCGTCGGCAGACCCGCTCACTGCTACACAGTACTCATTTTGTGGATGATAAAAAGCCGACAATTGGAATAAAACCTAAATCATAATCTTCATTCTCTTCAAAAAGACGGACTTCGTGACTGCAGAAACGCGGTAGGAAACCAAGGATGCGGAGAGAACATGCTCCAACTGAGGGTGTCGAGTCGATTCCATCGCAATTCTGTAACTGCGACGCTATGAAGTGCGACGTGCAGCACTGATCGCAAGCAAGAAATTAGTGAATCCTTTTACTGCGCTCTGGATCCTGTTTTTTCACATGCACGAACGCTTGCAGTTCATTTAATGTAGCATTGCCTCCAAGATGGTAAATTTAATTGAACCAAGGATGCGGAGAGAACATGCAACAGTACTAACTTGTGCTGTGAACTTACTGGATGAAGAAATGAATTACTCCCACACAAAAAAACGCGGATATTCCAGGATGATTCCAAGATTTTACAACCCACGTAGAAATCGCAGCAGAATTGAATTTCTTCTATTAAGCTCCATGTTCGTTCCCGGGGGTGTGACTTTGAGTGATCAAATAAAGTTTCCGGTTCTTCAAAATCGCGATTTACAAAAAATTTTTATACCAGCGTGTGGTCAAGTAGACAATGCCGGAAGTGAAGCAGTCATATTTGCCGCCAAAGAGTGCTCGTTCATCTCTTCCCCTAAGTTCTGATCGTCACCGGCTACGCAACGGCATCAGTTTTGATGTCCGTACCTCAGCTCTTTGACTCGAAGCATTTTGGATACACTTCAGAAATCAGAAAATTAACCGCAAAGAGCTTCCAGCTCCAAACAGTGCACTTTTGCCGCATTTTGTACTATGTAACTCGAGTTATGAAATGTGGCACAAAGACCCCAAACTGTTTACTGGTCTAGTCTCGTGGGCGGACATCCAGTTACAACAGGTCGCCGGACATTTAAAAGGGTCACTGCTTTGATGAGATGGTGTTGTGATTTCCTTGCCCAGTCCGAAGGTTCGATATTCGGTCGCTGAGATTGCTTTCGCTCACGTTCACTCATGAGTTGGAGTGGCTCTTCAGGCTCTGATGCGAAGACATGGCCGAAATTTTGGCTAGTAACCTTCATTTTCACGAAATGATTTGGAGGAATTTTATCTCAACCAAATATTCCAGAGCTATCTGTTGGTAACGTGAATAGAGATATTTGTATGCTTCTGTTAGCGACGCACGAGGTTGTCAAACTTCTTTATTGGCCGACGTTTCGGCGACTTCGCCTTCGTCAGAGCCTGAAAGAGTCGAGTCGATCCGTTAAAGTACTCGGACAAACACCTCCTCAATCCAACTTCGATCCAGATTATACCCGAGAATCATGACTTATAATAAAGCGCTTAGTCTGTCACGTGTGTGTGTGGGTGTGTGTGAAACGAAATTCCCTGATTGGTCAGTGATGGTGATTGCGGGGTCAACAAGATGATAGAGATGGGTATGGTGAGGTTCAAAGAATCAAGAGAAGCTCTAAAGGATGGGGAAGTGGAGAGCGGTGAGTGCACCGTGGTGTGGAGAGTGCATCAGCGCCGGAAAGTGGGGAAACGCCTGGAGTCGGGCCCAACGTTGTGATAAAGATGCGCCGGCGTCCAAAAGTGGGGAAACGCCTGGAGTCGGGCCCAACTGTGTGATAAGGATGCGCCGGCTTCCAAAAGTGGGGAAACGCCTGGAGTCGGGTCCAACGGTGTGATAAGGATGCGCCGGCGTCCAAAAGTGGGGAAACGCCTGGAGTCGGGTCCAACGGTGTGATAAGGATGCGCCGACGTCCAAATGTGGGGAAACGCCTGGAGTCGGGCCCAACGGTGTGACAAGGGTGCGCCGGCGTCCATATGTAATATGAATTCGCTAGGCGGGTCTATTTCTGCATAAGGGGTACGCTTACGCTGTTTTGGCAGACCCTTCTATCTAAATCACCTAGATGTACATTGTTTCCTTTCGTATCCGTGTTCTCTACCTATTCCGTTTGTGTCTGAATAAACCACTCCTTCCTTTCTGTTTATATACACCGGTGGACCCTTATCACTTCAATTACCACAACAACCAGTTGAGCCTGAATCATTTCAATATAACATTTACACTGAATTGGTTACACTCAATTATTCACAGCCACTAACTTCGCTTATATGGGAGAATATAATTTCGTTCTACGGGGGAAGCTACCACCTACGGGATCAAGGGCTTCTCAGGAAAGCGATAGAACTACGTGGAAGGAAAGAGTATTTATCAATCCATTGACACTTTTGTGTTTGCTTTCAACGTGCAGTATGCGAGCGAAGCGAGCATCAGTTGAAGTCTGGAAGTCCGGCGTTAGCAGGACGGCCAGACTACTTAGGCAAATCTAGCGGGCCTTCCGCGGGCGGATTCAGGCCCAACGGCCGGCCCGCGTGCCAATTTAGTGGGCGGGGCTTCTTCGCGGCCGGCCCGCGTGCCAATTTAGTGGGCGGGGCCTCCTGGCGGGCCTCCTGGCGGGCCTTTCGCGTGCCACGTTTGTGGGCGGGGCTTCCTGGCGGGCCTCCCGCGTGCCACGTTTGTGGGCGGGGCTCCTTTGCGGGCCGCCGGCGCGCGAGAATTTCTGGTGTGGATGCGTGAGGACGAGGCGGTGGCAGATGCAGGACGTTGACGGGGGAGGGGAAGAGGTGGAAAAAAATGGAGTGGCTCGCCGCTCTAGGGTGCGGATGTAAAATAAAAATAATAAATATCAATTTCAGTGTTAAATGATCAGTGATAATTATCAAAGAATAATAATTATTATAAACGCTAAAAAATCTGTTTTGCAAAGCAGTTTCCAAATTTCTTTCCTGAGAGAGAGGGGGGGGTGGTGGCGTTCCCCTGCGTCCGCCGCCAATGAGATCGATCTATCCAAAGGCTCAGCATTTCCTGGGCAAGGGTTCTCATGCAATGGATTTTGGTGCCCACTCTGATGTGATGAAAGGAAGTCTTACGTCAATACAGCGGCTCGTGGTTAGAGTGTTAGAAGGGCATTTCATAGTAGGTGCGTGCCTCAGCCGCTCGTCAGGTGCATGAGGATTATTTCCCTTGAGAACGGTTAATGTGGCATGCACATATTTAATGGTAAGAAAGCGCGGATGCCGCGAGGCTGAAAACGCCTGCGTCTCACCTGCGCTGCGTCAGCGGATGAGGCGGTCAGCTGTGACTCGGCTTATCTTTCATCATGTAGACGCAAGCGCGTCAAACGCACGTGTTTAGTATAAATTGCCTTGAACGCTTCAAGATTCATGAGTGCTCCTGTTACTGGTAGTTATAGGTAATTCAAGTCTCATCCCATCTAAAAACTAATCTTAACAGACCGTTCGCTGTAGTCCCAAATCGGAGACGTTGAGTCATAATCGACTCACTATGTATCCATATGTACCGATAGAGTACTGAGGTGATTGAGAATGAAGCCATTAGCGAACTGAAAGGGTTTCTGGATATCTGCACGGATGGTCGAGTGGACAAAGCAGCGGACTCTGGAGAATGAGAAGGTAGGTTCGAATCCTCAGTGAGCTCGACAACAATCTAAAGATGCGCGGGCTTTGCAAAATGTCCGTTTTTTCTAATTTCGGAAGTTTTTGATAATTTTATACTGTTTCCGTGCTCAGAGGGATCGTTATGATGCGCTCACTTTGCCACGCGCTGCTGTTCTAGGAACCCGCCCGCGCTCCTTTAGCGTGCTTCCCGCGCTCATTTAGCGTGCCTTCCGCGCTCGTTTTGCAATTCACCCACGGGAGCGATGTGGGGCCGGCCGCAAAACAAGCGCGGGCGGGCCGCCAGAATTGCCTGAGTAGTCACGAATAACCCCAGCGGTAACCCACTCACCTCTTCACAAGTCCGCCAACCGGGTGATGTTTTGGACGACCGGCCGAACACGCAGAACTTGGAAACAGTATGAGACGTTCTGCCATTAGTCATATCTCGCGTCAGATCTTACACAGTGCGAGATATGGATAGAGCTCACTGGTGATGGTGGGGCACTCCTCTTTGCGGTTCATTCTCGGGTTTTTGGCATGAATCCAAAAGGCCTCGAGCGCCTTGCGTGCTGATATCTCAGTTTCAAGTGCAAGAATCGTTGGTTCTACTTCGTAATCGACGCCGTCATGCACTCGCATTCGATGAGCACCCAAAGGGTTAGACGAGCGAGAACTTAGTTTCCCTTCAAGATGCTCTTTAATTCTAACGCAGAGTGGCCGTGCAGTTTCACCAATGTATTCGTCCCTGCAGACTCTGCACTTGATCATGTACACAGTACAAGATTTCATGCAATCACCCTCTGTGCCAAATGGACAAATGACACAGTCGGGCGTTACGCAGAGGCGGTCGTATAAGCGGTTTCGAACCAATTGGTGTTTCAGATTGTTTGGTGGAATTTCAGTGATCGTCACCAAACTTTCCAGACCTGCTCTCCTCAGACAGAGTCGCGTGGCTCTGCTAACATCATCGGAGATGAACGGCATGCAAAACTGGATTGTATTGGATATATTGGCATGTTCTTCTCGCGTTTGTTTGTTGCGCCGCCAACCATAGGATCCTCTGAGGGCATAACCGTTAGAAATGGCGATATCTTGAGCCAAGTGGAGCGATTCACGCTTCTCTTCCCTCCCTGAACAGACCTTTGCTGCTGTCTTGAACATGTTGCCAACAACCGATCTCTTCGTCTGTTTAGGGTGGGCAGAGAGGTTGTGAACAATAATGTTCTTGTTACTTGGTTTGCGATACCATTTTGTTCGTAGAGTACCCCCAGAAATGTGGACCTGCACGTTTAAGAATGGGAGCCAGTCTTGTTTTGGTGTTTCTCTAGTTAGCTTTATGTGCTCCGATTGTTCGTTCAACAGTTCAAAAAATCTGTCCATCTCATTTTGAGTGGAACAGATGATGAAGCAGTCGTCGATATACCTACAATACAAGAGCGGGCGCGATTCTAAGACAGGAGACTCGATTTTTGCCATAAAAGCTATGGCAAGTACTGGTGCGAGGCGTTGTCCCATGGCTAATCCCCTATTTTGCGCGAAGTATTCACCAGACCATCTAAAAGTTGTGCAGCTGAGACACTCCTTGAGAAGTGTCATAATGTGCGCTATTGACAAACCATGCATTTTGATGGTTCCTTGGTGTTCGTTGAGAAGTTCAAACACCGCTTGCATGGCTGAGTCATTCGATACGTTGGTATAAAGTGCGTTAACATCGAATGACTCCATCACACAGTTGTTATCGAAGCGTACATTACGTAGATGATCCAGAAACATGGTTGTGTTTTTTAGGTGAGCCGGAACGTAATTGAGTAATTGCACCAGAATAATATTCAAGAACCATGAAATTCTGTCAGTAGGACCGCCGACGCAGCTTATGATTGGTCGTACTTTGTATACATATATATATATATATATATATATATATATATATAAAAACTAGCGCCCCTTCGGGACGCTGGAAAGTGGGGTGGGGCAGCCACTTGAGGCATGTGCAAAAGCTCCACACGTGCAAAATGCTTAGAAAATTAGCAAATAAGCAAAATTAATCATTAACTGAGCTCTAATTCAAAAACCTTCTTGTAAGTTACGTATAAGAGAAGCAGAACAAATCTTCCAATGGGCCCAAACATGAAGTCCTTCTTATGAGTTGAGTATGCGAATGAGAAGTTCGTTCCCCATCGTATGGCGTATTCGTGCGTATTCCTCACTATCGGGCCAACGCAGACGCGTTCTCCATCGGCGGAACTGTATCCTGCCGTACCCCACATTATTGGACAAAGCGAAATTGTATCCGAGTGTTTTCCACACTACTGGGCCGCAGCGGACTTCCCTCCATCGGTGGACCCGTATTCTGGCGCCATCTTCACACATTAGGCCTGAACCGTATCCTGGTATTCTCCACTCTACTGAGTCACAGCGGACCAATCCCATGTTGGCGGACCCGTATCCTGGTGTTATCCATACTACTGGGCCACGGCGGGCCCTTCCTCCATCAGAGCGCCCGCATTCTGGCGCCTTCCTCACAGTTAGGGCAAACCGGATCCGTTCTCTAGGGGCGGGTTCGCATCCTGTCATTCTCAACACTAAAGTGAACCCGTATCCTGGTGTCCCCCGCAGCATTGGGGCCCTCGCGGGCCTTCTCTCCATGGCTGGACCCACGTCATGGCGTTCCCCACAGCACTGGGCCACGGCGGGCCCTTTCTCCATCGGTGGACCCGTGTCTCGGCGTTCCCCGCATCACTGGGCCACGGTGGGCCCTTTCTTCATCGGTGGACCCGTGTCATGGCGTCCCCCACAGCACTGGGCCACGGCGGGCCCTTTCTTCATCGGTGGACCCGTGTCTAGGCGTTCCCCGCATCACTGGGCCACGGCGGGCCCTTTCTTCATCGGTGGACCCGTGTCATGGCGTTCCCCACAGCACTGGGCCACGGCGGTCCCCTTCTTCATCGGTGGACCCGTGTCATGGCGTTCCCCACAGCACTGGACCACGACGAGCCCTTTCTCCATCGGTGGACCCGTTTCTTGGCGTTCCCCACCCTTTCTCCATCGGTGGACCCATGTCATGGAGTTTCTCGCACCACTGGGCCAGGCGGGGCTTTTCTCCATCGGTGGACCCGTATCTTGGCGTCCCCCGCTTCATTGGGCCCTAGCGGGCCTTTTCTCCATGGCTGGACCCACCTCATGGCGTTCCCCACAGCACTGGGCCACGGCGGGACCTTTCTCCATCGGTGGACCCGTTTCTTAACGTTCCCCACAGCACTGGGCCACGGCGGGCCCTTTCTCCATCGGTGGACCCGTGTCTCGGCGTTCCCCGCACCACTGGGCCACGGTGGGCCCTTTCTCCATCGGTGTACTCGTTTGTTGGCGTTCCCCACAGCACTGGGCCACGGCGGGCCATTTCTCCATCGGTGGACACGTATCCGTATTTAATTGATTGGATATACAATGTCATGCCTTCCTATTTAGAGGCGATGCGGTAATAGCACCCAGATGAGGCGACCGCGTAGGTCCACCCTCCCGAGCTTCCGAGACGCGGCAGGCCTCTTAGCACCCGCCCATTTCTTCCTGCAAGTGCACTCAGCGTCGCATCAGTGGAAGGCTGGTTTTCCTGCTGCGTATATTGTGCAGCCTGAAAGCTCGTAAACACTCCCTCACTCCTATGCGGCGAGACCGCCAGCGAAGGTGATGAAATCACCATCCTGTGCATGCGGGAGAGCCAGCAGTGACGTAATTTCGGGTCCCGAAGCGAACGTGTCTGCGTCCATGGAAATCGGCCATTTCGCCACACAGTCTGCGCCTGAAGATTGCAGTGTCTATGAGTGCCGCCCCGTATCTCTAGCCGCTCTAGCCCCCTTACGGCGCTTTGTTTAATAGATCTATATATATATATATATATATATATATATATCCAATACAATCCAGTTTTGCATGCCGTTCATCTCCGATGATGTTAGCAGAGCCACGCGACTCTGTCTGAGGAGAGCAGGTCTGGAAAGTTTGGTGACGATCACTGAAATTCCACCAAACAATCTGAAACACCAATTGGTTCGAAACCGCTTATACGACCGCCTCTGCGTAACGCCCGACTGTGTCATTTGTCCATTTGGCACAGAGGGTGATTGCATGAAATCTTGTACTGTGTACATGATCAAGTGCAGAGTCTGCGGGGACGAATACATTGGTGAAACTGCACGGCCACTCTGCGTTAGAATTAAAGAGCATCTTGAAGGGAAACTAAGTTCTCGCTCGTCTAACCCTTTGGGTGCTCATCGAATGCGAGTGCATGACGGCGTCGATTACGAAGTAGAAGCAACGATTCTTGCACTTGAAACTGAGATATCAGCACGCAAGACGCTCGAGGACTTTTGGATTCATGCCAAAAACCCGAGAATGAACCGCAAAGAGGAGTGCCCCACCATCACCAGTGAGCTCTATCCATATCTCGCACTGTGTAAGATCTGACGCGAGATATGACTAATGGCAGAACGTCTCATACTGTTTCCAAGTTCTGCGTGTTCGGCCGGTCGTCCAAACATCACCCGGTTGGCGGACTTGTGAAGAGGTGAGTGGGTTACCGCTGGGGTTATTCGTGATTCTCGGGTATAATCTGGATCGAAGTTGGATTGAGGAGGTGTTTGTCCGAGTACTTTAACGGATCGACTCGACTCTTTCAGGCTCTGACGAAGGCGAAGTCGCCGAAACGTCGGCCAATAAAGAAGTTTGACAACCTCGTGCGTCGCTAACAGAAGCATACAAATATTAGAATATTATGCCGAGGTTTAAAGAAGACCGGACTTGGGATATGAATAGAGATAGTCGATTATCACAGGACCACGCTATCATTCTTGAGAAAGGCTGAGCTGCCTTCTATCGCCGGTCACGGATACCGAAAAAATTTTTCTATGGACGAGCTATATTAAGTTTTACCGTTCAAAGCCCACCATCTGTTGCGTCTTGATTACCTTGGCATCCACATCCATGATCCTAGTAGCCCCGGGATAGTTCTCAACTAAAAGAATTTGGCTAACTAGACACGCTCACAGGCAACTCAATACTGATTTTGTTTGCCATTCCTGCGGGGCTACGGCAGTTTGCAATAGAAATTGTATCTCCAGAAACCTTCTCAGGGAGTGATAAGCACATACTACAACATTGCTCCTCGTGATTCTGTAACTTATCTGCCTCAGATCACATTTCCATTTTCTTCTAAACCTACAGGAACATACAAAGTTGATGTTGCAGCGTAAAAGAGCCATGAAATTCGTGATCAGCATATTAAATACAGTTTTCAGTTAGCACCCCATGCTGAACTTTGCACTTGCTACTGCTGCTATATACACCACTGTTCACAAGATTGTAAAGTGTATTAACTCACCTGAACAATGTTTCTGTATACAACAACAGCATACGCAAGTGGATACTCTTTCTCTTCTGTGGAAAGAGTTCTTATATTAAATCCAAACAAATCCTTCATGGCATTGCACCTTAAAGTGGAAAGAATTTTCATGCTGGAGTTGTAAAAACCTCTTCTAGATTTACCATTCTAAGTAGTTGTTCATTTACTCAACAAATTACAGCTTGATTGTCCCAAAAATAATGACCGCTATAAGCAACGATGCATAATTCACTGATTTTGAATACACTCACAGAAAATCTTTTTTCTCTAGAAGTTTGATCGTTTTGGACAAAACGCAGTTATCCCAACAATGAAAGTACATGGAAGTTGCACCGTTGGTGACATCAGAATTCACAGGATTAACTGATATTGAATGTATGCCATGATTTGAACAAGATGAATTGTAGCATGAAATAAATACGTATTCCGTCTACTGTCACACTCCTTCATTATGATAGAACTTGTTTTTACTTCACCTCCTTCCCTTTCAATCCTGGGCCTTCCATCCTCTGGAAACAGAATCAGTTGGGGGTTATGAAAATCGCTTCTATCGTAGGATTCGACAGAATTGGTCACTGCATTCGTATTTATTATAGCTCTACGCCTATAAATACATTGAAATTTGTGAGGGTAGTTGAGAAAGTAAAATTTCAATGATGATGTCTTCAAGAACCCTTATAAGGCAACATCTTATCCAGGGATAAGCGGAATTCCGGCTTCCGACTTCCGAAACTTCCGATATTCCGGTGTTTTTTGGGCTTCAGATTTCCAACTTCCGACTTCCGAAAAATCGCGAAAAAAGCCGGAAGTTTCCGGAAGTTTTGGAGGGTAACCAAGCTGGATTTTGTCATATGAGTTCCGTAGAGTTTCTTAGCAGGTATCCGACACCGTCTACCCTACCCAGCAGTAATACATATACCAAAAACTGGCGCTTTCTGTCTGTCTTCTGTTTTTCTGCATGCATTGTCGTACTCCATCGTACCACATGAACATAGGAAGACAACAACCTTTAGCCGGAACTTTCACCTTTTTTTCTCAAGGAATGAAATTCTGGAAGTTGCGTTGCGCTGGCTGGTTTTATTGTTTATGTTGTGCCAAATATGTTTACTGAGTTCAGTGCTATATATCAGCATGTGAAGGAAATCACATTGTTGGAAAGTGAGTTATTTGGATAAGAGAATGCTGCTGAACATTGGGTGCATGGTGGTAAGGGCAATTAAAACTTCGAAACAATCCACTCTCGCTCAGTGTACGCGTACTGTCAACTGACTAAATAGTATAGAATTGACCCAGAAACAACGATTAGTTCTTTCAAATTATAGTGTCGCACAGGATACTGCGCAGAAAATGTGAAAACTCTACTATTGACAAGAGAAACTACCGTAGAGTGGAGGAGTGGAGTGAGAATGGTGTTGATAAGGCTCTACATACGTCACTGTAAGCTGTGATTCTGGGAGCAGTATGATGGCTACACCAGTCCAGGAAGCTTTCGTCTCAGCTACTGAGTTTCCCTTGTCTGACCACCATGGTTTACTAGTACTTATTTTTTCTTTATTCATCGCTGACTCATTTTTCTCATAGATACATGTATTGACTACTCTATACTTTGTACTTCCGATTTCCGGCACTTCCGATATTCCGGTGTTTTTTGGGGCTTCCGACTTCCGACTTCCGAGTTCCGAAATTTCAAATCTGATTTCCGCTCATCCCTGATCTTATCCGTTATGCAGAGGCATAAGTTATTCTAAATCGTTTGCCGACTTATTTCTCTGTAAGGTTGACTTGTATTTCGTCGTGATGAGTAACATTTATTGTTGTTGGATTTAGAATATTTTTTGATCCCAAACACCCTTTCGAGACCTGCGAAAGAATTTTTAGAGCGAATTTTCAGTGCATGTTCTTTGCGCCGCCGACTGCGCTGGTTCAGGCTGCAATTCCTGGGCGAAACAACAAAAAATACAGAATTTTATACTTGTTTTGAGTGGAACAAGGCATCGTTGCACGTTCTTGATACAGATTACGAGACAGTGATGCAAAATCCACGCAAGAACGGTGTAAAATTTGTGAGGGTAGTTGAGAAAGTAAAATTTCAATGATGATGTCTTCAAGAACCCTTATAAGGCAACATCTTATCTAGGGATAAGCGGAATTCCGGCTTCCGACTTCCGAAACTTCCGATATTCCGGTGTTTTTTGGGCTTCCGATTTCCAACTTCCGACTTCCGAAAAATCGCGGAAAAAGCCGGAAGTTTCCGGAAGTTTTGGAGGGTAACCAAGCTGGATTTTGTCATATGAGTTCCGTGGAGTTTCTTAGCAGGTATCCGACACCGTCTACCCTACCCAGCAGTAATACATATACCAAAAACTGGCGCTTTCTGTCTGTCTTCTGTTTTTCTGCATGCATTGTCGTACTCCATCGTACCACATGAACATAGGAAGACAACAACCTTTAGCCGGAACTTTCACCTTTTTTTCTCAAGGAATGAAATTCTGGAAGTTGCGTTTATTTATTTTACTGTATTGTAATGAAAGAGTACGATGCGATTTCAAAAGTTGCTTGGATGAGAAAACCAAGCCTGCATTCCCAGAGTTACAGTAGCCCAACACCCTGGCATACTCATGAAATTGAGCAACCTGATTTTCAGACCACATTCATATGTACATATACTAGTCGTTGTCACGTTCTCGAGTGAAAACAATCCGGAAACAATTTGGATGAGATTTGCTATCACTTAAAACATGAAGCAGCCTTAGTTTTTCCTCCCCACTTCCTTAATAATTTGTTTTTGTGGACACCTAAGCTCTAGAGCACCTCTTGAAGTATTTACCCACACTCTTGCCGTATCGGATGCACTTTCTCACATGTTGGTTCAGGTTGTTGCGAAATTAATTGCCGAAATGCATCTGGGGCACGGAAAAGGGCATACGGTAGGGTAATAGTCTGAGGAATAAGGTCAATAAGCGAGAGCCCAGCTGATGTGAGGCTTAACGTTACCATGGGGTAGAAGAAAACCAGCTTTCTTTCGCTACTGCCGACCAAATCCGCAGGGGATTCCCGGACATCGGGTCGAAATTACAATGCCAAGACTCTGTTGTCAATGTCTAAGTAAGTATAAGAAGGCTGCAGTGGATCATCTTGAATCATCTTACAGCACCACCAAATTCCTGACACTGCCTCCCCTAGTGTGAAGATTTGATTCAGGAAAACTTAGAAATGGGAGGACGTGTCTACCGATACGGATTCATGCTTCTTTCTATCGTACTTGAATCAAAGTCAATCTTTAGCTATTACACGGTCTGGAGATGGGCAGTTTCTGGGGGGCGAAAAACTGAGTTAGAAAAGGTGTCACAGCAGGTGGGACGCTGTTCATTTGTCAGATCGCGGGGTGTTTACTAGAGTTTTGACCGAATCGAATAAAATTCGAATATTTATTCGAATGTTCGAATATTCGAAAATTCGAATATTCGAAAATTCGGAGGTTCCGAAAAACTCGAAGGTTCGAATATTCGAAAATTCGGGGGTCCCAAAAAATTCGAAAATTCGAATATTCGAAAATTCGATGGCTCCGCAATATTCGAAAGTTCGAATATTCGAAAATTCGAGGGTCCGAGATTATTCGAAAATTCGAATATTCGAAAATTTCAGGCCGAAAATTCGAATATTTGGAATTGTTTTGCTTTGGAACTGTTATTTCAGTTCCATTTTCTCGCTGAAGAACCATTCCGATTGAAACTCCAGTCCAATTTCTCATTTCAATCCCAATTTTCCCAAAAACCTGCTCATATCTTTGCACTCATTCGAAAGCCGCCAATAGCATTTGAAAGCTTTGAAACTGCAATCCTACGAGGTATACGACATTGGCGACGATGATCTCTCCGGTGAAACCTACGTATGTACTTTTTTAGACACTTTAGAAACCAGCAGTTTCAACTATACTTCTGATTATTCAAGCGTTTCCTCCAGAACTACGTATGTACGTGAACTGCAAACTATAATGTAAAATTTTACACAGCATTCCTCCTTATATTTAGCTGATTTCCGACTACTGCTTCGTTTAAACTCTTTCTAAGTACATCACCGTTAGTTATGGAATTCAAAGTTCACACAAAATCTTGAGATCTATTATTATCCTTTCTCCCCAAACATACTCCGACTTCTTGTTATAGAAGTTCTGTTGGTTTTAACATTCAACGTACAAGCATGCAGTTGGACCCGATAAACAGAAGCAATAATGTGGAACGGGATAACACACAGTGTTTTTTATCTTGCCGACGCTTTTTTGTTGATAGCTGCAAACTCATTCATGATCAAGGTAAATGAACCACTGTACCCAACATTATTTTTACCGCGTCTACATTTACTACCATGGCACGTTTTGTTAAACTACAACACGGAGATATTAAAGCGAAAGCCTTCTCACGGACGAAGGGTTTTATCCCCTTTGCGATCCTTCAATGATGGTTACAGACCTCAAGTGACGTTCTTAAGCTTAGAAATTTCAACCCGTTGCAATTTTAAAACCGATAAGGAACCAACTCCACAGTAGCACAAGCTTCCACTCATGAGAAGTTATGAGAAATTCCAAAACGGCAAATGAAACTTACTACCCGAGAAGTTGCTTCCCCTTTGTGATTGGCAAACATATCGCCTTGTTCGCCTACATGCATGGGTACAAAATGTTTTTACCAAAAGGAATGTTATTCGAATAAATATTCGAACATTCGAATATTCGAAAATTCGGTGGTTCGCAAAAATTCGAAGATTCGAATATTCGAAAATTAGGAGATCCCTAGAAATTCGAAAGTTCGAATATTCGAAAATTCGGTGGGTTCAGAAAATTCGAAAGCTCGAAAATTCGAAAATTCGATGGTTCGCAAAAATTCGGAAATTCGAATATTCGAAAATTCGGGGGCCCCAAAAATTCGAAAATTCGAAAATTCGAATATTCGAAAAATATTTTCGAATGTAAAACTCTAGTGTTTACTTCCGCGCCTGCCTACTCATGTCGACTGAAGTCAAATGTCCCGAAACTATGGTATAGTGAAAATTCATCCTGCCCTCAACGTAGGGTCTGATTTAGGTCACACGACTGTTCTCAAAGCTTAATCGTCAGGGAACAGCATGCGGTCAAGACCTTTTTTCTTTGGGGATCAAAATCAATGGAAGAAAATTTCGCGATCGAATAGCTTCCGGCCCATTGGGAAGGCGATTCTACGCCGAAGCAAATGCAAGATTACCTCATGCCTGCGACAAAGAGTGATCGAGTTTGAAGTCATTACCCAAAATCACCCAAAAGTCGCATCGGCTCATGATTTGTTTGCGACTTCATAAAAACCTTCAGGAAAGAGGTATCCAGAATATTCAAGCAGCATTCAAAAGGAGAGGGAAAGCTCTAGCAGATGGTCGCATAAGTTGGGCTGAAGTTGCTCAAATCCGGCAGAAGCGAAAAGTTTATTAAGCATGCTCCAAAACGGCAAATATTTTTGCAACAACCTAATAGTTTCCCAGCGGAGGAAGAATCAAAGTTAAAAGTAGCCTGCCCGCTATCGGCAGAAACTATCAAAAAAGTTATCAAAAGAAAACAAACACATCGGCACAAAATAAGGCAATAGAGAAAAATCTTCTTTTGCCCCTCTTCACAAAAAATAACATTGGAATGGGGTAGAAACAAAATTAAGGTGTTCTGAAAATCTGGTTGGGATATGTACACTTGATAGCGATCACTATTTTTGGGACAACCTATTAGCTCCCTTGGACTTTCCAATTGGCAAAAAAATATTTAAGTAGCACATACCTATTTTCGGAATACCATATTAGATCTTCGACTGGCCTCATTGGATAGGTCCAGTTCTCATAAAAAGCTATTTTCTCTTTGTCTCCGCGGACCAACCCTTCGCAGTCAATATCTTGAATTTGCAAGGCAAAAAGATTGACGGGTTTTAATACAATACCATAAGGTTCCCACAAACCTATATTGTCGAGTAGATCGGACGACGTTTTAATTACGTTCTCTGGTCCCGATCTGCAATTCAAACTCTGTTTTTCGAATCCAGCTCAATAATAACACGAATGGGATAAAAGTGTTTTAGCGGAATTAATTCTACCTCGTTTGTCTTGGTGATCTCTCGTTTCTCTCAGGTACAGAGCTTCTTGACTGTGTGCTGGAAATGCTCATTAGATACCTACAATATATTATAAACATACGTACGTACATTATAATACAGGCTTACGTGAATATTGGTAGTATTAAAAGCTGTCTGAATCATTTTGTTTGAAGTCGAGGCCAAGAAAAGAGAATAAATGTTTCATTACACGATGACTCAGACAAAAATTGGAACTTGACTTTTCAAACGGATGACAATGGCATAACTCTATTAAGGTTTATAGTAGCCATGGATGTATAATAGTAATCATGCTAAACTCGTTTTCATTTTTCCTGGTTCTTGCTTTTTTAAATGGCACGAACCTCATCATTGCTCTGGTCTTTCGCTTGTCTCATACTATAATTCTGACGGACCTGTTCCTTTTGGAAAGCCTTACACCCATTTCTCTCTACCATGAATTCGAGCTTCGGAAATACATTTTTTAGAACAAGGCGAGATTGTTGAACTCAGCTGCAATTCGTGCACAATAATTATCTATTTCACCACAACCGTCAACTTCGACACTCTGCCGTGTTCACTGCTTTGACAGTTTTGCTTAACATCACCGAATCCTCCACTTAAGGGCAATTTATACTGTAATAGATGCGTGCATTTGACCCGCATGTACTGTGTGATGAACAATACAGCAAGTCGCATCGCTGATGCAGCTCAAACGCACGCGCTTTCATATTCAAAATGTTAGTAAAATTTCTAAAATTTGCCGTCATAGAAAATGTTAGGTGCGAAGAGATATACATAGAGGAAATTGTAAAGGTTCATTGCAGTATAGTGTGCACGTCATCGTCACCCATATTCAACGGTGGGTTCAATTTTGGCGCATCGGGCATATACGCGTTCCTTGATTGACAATCGGAACCCTTGGGTCAACAGAGCAAATTTCAGAGAAGGAAGTGATCGATGAGAGTGAATTTCATTGCAGGGAGGCGGGGAGCTTTACGTTAGCAATCTAGGTACAAAAGGTGTGTCCGATGATCTCCAAAAAAATCTTCCTGGCGAATCTTTCGACATTTTTTGCAGTTTTGGTTTGTGGTTCCAAATACTTAATCCGAGAGAGCAAAACGATTAGCGTCACTTTGAAAAGAAAATAGACGGGAGTAAGGCAAATTAGAACTGAAAAAGTCTGGGGATTTTTTAAAGGTTCTTGTGCAAATCTACATAGGACATGCTTATGAAAATTGCATACATACGCACTCTTGCCTGATATGGTATTGTGTTATCCTCTGGAAAAGTACCAAAGCGGTGAACGTCGCTGCAATGATAGCGGCACGACAGATGATAGGCCATGATCTTCTTAGGCTTTGCGACCTAAACGATTTTTGATTGTTCCCGTGAATTGATGTGCTGTAGCCATAACTCTGGCGACAGAACTATAATAATAAATTGCTGTATGACATCGCTCAATTTCGTATTCGCAAAGAGTACCAAGCAAACATGTTTAGTACTTCAAGTCAGTCATCCATACATTCTACTTAATATTTTATGAAATTCATATGAAAGACTCACACGTGCATTGAGAAGGAGGATTTTTCTGGAGGGACGAGGTATGAAGACGGTGGTTGGTCTGAGAGGACCTCTTATCGACAAAAACATCGAAACACGTAGACAACTTCTTGTCTGTCTCAAGAACCCAATAACAAGTCTTTGCTCAGCAAAAGATAAGCATTCCGAATGGTGATGAGAATTCTGATTCACTGTTCATACCTATCTTTCATAGGACACAGCGAAAGCCGAGCAATTCAGGAATGAGTGTCCGCATACGTGCGTTTGTTTTTCTTCAGTTGTAACCGTAATCCAACTGAGCGGTCGTTATCAACATTTGCCTGAAATTGCGTCATCTGGACTGCGTTTCTATGGCGTGAAGCCCGTCTCTGAAGGGACACATACAATGGTTCGGAAAATTTCAACTGCTCCCTGAGCAATTAGTTTATTGTAGATGTTTTCGTGGTGCTGCGCACCTTCTCCTATCGGCCCGCCTGCCAAGATTGGTCTCCAAAGTTATGAATAGAGTGAACCTGTATATAAAAAATTTTGTGTATGTGAATGTGTATGTACATACAGTGGCGGCCACATATTTAGCACACCTGCAACCTTTGGCAACAGAATTTTTTGCATATCTCAGCCCAAGTATGAGCAATCAAAACCAAGTTCGAGTATATGTTGGGGCTCTATGGGAGCTTCCTTGCTACTGCTCACCGCATGCATACATAGAGTCAGTTGGAATTGGATCAAAAAATAAAATTCCAACTTTGTCGGTTTTCTCAAAGTGGGTGTAAAAGTTTTCCATCCACCTGTGGTGGGAAGTGAAGTGATGATTTAAATTGAGCACTGTCTTCCTCAACTCCTCCTTATGGAAGCCATTCGCGCACTCTCCGTACCAGCTGAAGCCACAGACAGAAACAAACCGCCGAATTTGTCAAAAATTTCATTCTATTGAATCTCGAGGATAATGCAAGCGTCGCAGTTTCCCTGCGATTACCTGAATGTCTGTTAGTAGCACAAATTGGAGAAAATTCCACAGCTGAAGTGCATGCTTTCTTCTTGTTATCACCATGGTTCCTCATTTTTTCGCAATTTTTTAGCCATCTTGACGAACCTAGTTCTTCCCTGAAATGAACAAATGCGCAACAAAACTACTATAGCAAAATGCACACCAATAAAGTCACATTTTCCCCCTATTCGACAAAGTTATGTAACAGAGAAAAGAAAACATTTCCAAAAGTATTGCGTTTTGAGCTCTTAACGCGAAGATTGAGCGCATTTCCATTGAGAAACAATTTCATGAGGAACAGAGTAGAAGTAAGGAAAAGAACACCTTGCCTCATCACATTCTCGAGTATTGTCCTGATAGCTCAAGCTTGAGCTACGAATTTTATATTTTCATCAGTTGATCGCCCAAAATCGGGAGCATGCTCAATAGTGGCCGCCACTGCATATGTGAAGGTGTTTATATGTATGTTTGTAATAGAATTCGCGGAGAAAGAATCGATCCACACCAAATTTTATATATTGCCTTTGTAGTAGCCGGAGGAGGTTATAGGCTACTTCATATCGGAGAGCGCCAATAGGCTTATCAATTACACGATTTTATTGATTTTCCGCCGTTTTTGCTCAGCGGGCCTGGGGACATGTTTGCTGGGGTACTCTTATATCTTGAACACACATATGACAATCACTTGAACGACAGCGTCGATTTTTCGATTCTGTTGATTTTTGTCCACTTTTACTCAGGGGTTGGTAAAGGTATGTCCACCGAGGTTTCCCTACACGCTGAATACGATTGTAGCGAGCGCTTTGCACAAGGAAGTGTTCGATTTTTATTGATATTCCGTTTTTTTTCTATGCAGTCGGATATGACAACCCGTATGCTTGAAAGTTTCGATTTAATAATTCTAGCGGGTTTTCCAGTCTTGCTAATGTTCCAGTACATATGTGGAGACCTTCACTACGGTGAACATGCATTAAACAACCCTTTCGCACATAACTGCCTGTTTATCAATTCATTGATTTTTATGGCATTCTTACCATTTATGCACGGAGATCGGTGAAAACTTGCTCTCTGGGGTTGTTCCATGCCCTGAACATGAATGTGATAACTGAGCTGCACGAGATTATCGATCTGTTGATTCTTCCTGTTTCTACACAGGGATAGGTCGGAACGTGTTTGTTCGAGTTCTCGAATGTGCTGACCACAAGTATGTATAGCAAATATTTATCATGAAATATTGGAAATATAATGTTGCTACCTTCTTTTGCAAATGAGTCGCTGAATAAAGGGTCACTTACAGTGGACGTCAATGGCGGTGGCCCATTCGCGGCCTCGAGAAGGCGCCGCCCCCGCCGAAATTGATATCGTCTGCAGCCAGGATGCGATTCATAGGCGCTTTTCTTCATAATCCGGTCGAAAATCCTTGAAATCGGGTAGAAAAGCTGTTAGAAATAGTATAATAGCAGCAGAAGACATTGGTTCCAGCGCGTTGCACAGTTGCACAGCGTCCTTCTCGAGACCGCGAATGGGCCGCCGCCATCGACGTCCACCTGTAGGTTATTTAACATTCCGATCACAAGAAATGCATTTCAATGAGTTTATTTGCAGCAGCAGTTGTCTTCATAAGTTTGAAATAGTTTGGTGGGGTTAAACACGCGAGCGAAATCAGCGTCTAACACTTCATACACTCCCTCACTCCCAACGAAGATCCCAAGGTGAGACAAATGCCCCGGGTTTCTCAATGAAGCGTCGGGTATCCATCCAAACTGTGAAGCCACCTGTCTACACGGGAATTTGACTCGAAAGAGCTTTTTTTTTTAGCCTAGCACGAAAGGAAGCACCAAGTGCATAAAAGCACTTGGTGCTTCCTTTTGTGCTAGGCTAAAAAAAGCTCTAGGCATAAATGCAGGGTGACCGAAAAGTATGGGCGTCACATTAAATGATATTTTTCTTTTACTGCCCATAATTATTCCACCTTTTTCATTGTATCGGGTGCGCACTCGCATAAAAATTAGTTCCACAAGAGATTCCGGAAGATGGCCTTTTTGGCTTCGCGATAGGTCTTCAAACGTGTTTTTCCGCAAGTCACTGTGCGCCGTAGGTATTCCTCACCAATTAATGACTTGGATTGTCTAGGTTTGCAACAATGATGTTCAATGGTGTGATATTCTTGTTCATCAGTTTCCCTTCAATAGAATCTCACAAGATGGGATCAATGCTATTCAAAAGTGCAAAAAGACCATTGATTCTGGTAGAGGAATCCGGGGATTGCATCCTACAGGTAGGCAATGGTGATTTTGACCCCTTCTTTTGGAGAATCACTCCTGCTGAAGAATTGTGTTGGCGCTTTCCTGCGTTCATGTGACGAGTACATTTCTATCAATCTTATCCTAATAGAGACAGAGGCCAACTTTATCGTTTTCACTTGTGAAAACCAGAGCTGTCTTCGCATTCGTTGTCACTTCTCTTCAAACCATTACACCTCTGGGAAACAAAAACTTTGTGATAAGTCTGTTGTAGAAGAGTGTCACTCATCTGCACCAGTAAAATGGCTGTCGTTTCGAGGGCCGAGGACAACTTTGGAAGGGAATTTCTCTTATCAGCCTGTAGCACACCTTCGATGCGGCGCACCTAGAACCGCCCAAGGCATTTCATGATCCTGTCAGCTATGAAGACAGCGGTTAGCTTTTATCACTTGCACAGGCGACGACAGCGAGGTTGAATCTCCTCACCGACAATTACTTGAACGGGATAACTTGTAACTCCCAGAGTTCCTGTCATAGTGTTTGGACTCACCCAACCATATCAACTGATTTTCTTTTTAGTGAACGCAGGAGTTCTTCCTGTGTCCACAAATTGGAGAAGGCGGCCTGGTATTCTTTTCATGATAACATTCCCTCCGATTTTCCATAGCTTGGTGAACTCTGCGCTGTTCGCATGGGAGTATTTCCGTTTACTTGCTATTGCTGCTCAAGGTGAACAATGTATTCGCGGTGCGGACACGCTCGCATGACTTCAAGCAACCGACTAAATTGTATATCTAAAGAAATAACAGCTTCTAATCTGCTAAGAAATGTGTGAAGCAAGAAAGAGATTGAACTAACAAATAGAAAACAAAAACGCCAAATTAGGCGTCCATACTTTTCGGCACCCTGTACTTAATAGGTCATCTTGTGGAAGAGTTGGATTGATTTTGTGCTCTTCAATAATAACAGATTTATAATACACCAGTCTGGCCGTCCGGCTAACGCCGGACTTCCAGACTTCTACTGATGCTCGCTTCGCTCGCATACTCCGCATACGATGCAGAAAAAAAGGTGGACAGATTTAGTAGGTCCTGTACCCTCCCAAGTAAGTCCATCGACTTTTGGAAAGGTCTCGATTCCGTGAGTGGTAGCCTTCCTCCACGTGAGAGAAGTAATTTCTTTTGATTGGCCCTAGTGGCCATTGTTAATTGGACGTAGCCAATTCAGTGGAAATGCTCTCTTGAAATAATCTATCCTTAGCTGGTTGTTGTGGTAAATCAAGTGATAAGGGTCTGCCCATGTATAAAAACAGAGTGAAGGGTGGGGTCGATTCAGATACCAATGGACTGGAATGAGGAGGGGAATACGATTGGAATAACGTGTACCCAGGTCAAATAGATAGAAGGAATAGCCGGAACGGCTGCCACGGCACCATTCATGAAGAAATTTACCTAAGCCGTGACCTCTTCCTTTTCTGGACGCGAGCGCCCTTATCACAGCTGTCGACCCGTCTCCCCCACTTTTGGGCGCCGGCACACCTTTATCATAGTGGTGGACCCGTCCCCCCACTTTTGGACGCCGGCGCACCCTTATCAAAGTGGTGGACCCATCTCCCCCACTTCTGGGCGCCGGCGTACTCTCATCAAACCGTTGGACCCATCTCCCCCAATTCTGGGCGCCGGCACACCCTTATCACAGTGGTGGACCCGTCTCCCCCATTTCTGGGCGCCGGCGCACCGTTATCACAGTGGTGGACCCGTCCCCTCCACTTCTGGGCGCCGGCGCAGCCCTTCTGTGTTGACTCCATTGACGGAACCGTTGCACATTGTCCAACGTTCTCCTCGATCTCATCCCTACCCCACTCAACCATACCACACCCATTCCTAGACTTTTATATGATCTCACTATCACGATCACTGACCAATTGTAGAATTTCGTAACGGTCTGACACACATACATACTTACATACAGACAGACATGAAAACAGACTAAGCCCGTTATTATAAGTCATGATATATGAGGAATCATACATACACTGACAAACATGTATTAGCCCAATATCACGACTCCCCAAAAACATTTGAATAACGTCACTCTGCAGACTTATCTCAGCCTATCTCGGAACGATGACTGAGGAACAACCTAGGGTGGTAGTAATTTGGTCGAAAGCTGAAATTAATAGATAACTTTAAGTGCCACTTAAGTCCGACTTAACATTTCTGATGTGGAGGAAATTGGCAGGTAATTGTGACACATATCACACGAAATATCAAGTTCAAAACACTCGCTTTCATGGGAACTGATCACTCGGCTGCTGGCCTACAATCTGGCTTCACAACCGTTGCACCACAGTGCATACGTTCCTGTCACTAAACGGTGTTCATCTTTAACCGTAGGTGCTCTATAGAACAATGCAAAAACCCACAACATCATAGGAATCGAACCCCTGACTACGCGCGCGTAACCGCGCATACTTACCACTGCCCCACGCACTGCGCAGTGGAAGGAGCTCCCGTTTCGTGCCCATAAAAGAAGTTCAGTTGAATTCCTAGGAACATATACTTCCGAGTATCGATTGCGGATTTCTAAAAATATGTGACCTTGCGCACGTTTCGCTTTTTGTCCATTCGATTCTTTGGTGAGCTTTCCGAAAGATACTCATCAAGTGTTGTAAACTTCAAAACTCCAAGAATGGCTCGTGTTTGGGTCTCACGTAGGATCGTGACTGCTCGTCCCTCTTAGCAGTTGCAAGCAACAACCAAGACCGTGCATGAGGCCAACCAGGGATTGATTACACCTTATCTACTCCATATTCTCTATAACACTAAATTAATCCAGGTTAAGGTTTCTCAACCTTCCAATTAGCAGTTGTAGGAAAAGCCAACTGCTAAAGTATTGTTTGAGGATTCATGCATATTAGTAACTAAGGATGATTTACCGCTCAACTGCCAGTTTGAGATAGGCATAGCAATTGTCACCTAACTCCTGTGTACAAAAGGTCTGAAAAACTATTTGCAAGATGTTTGCTTTGGACAGGTCTTGATCCACAGATCGAGTTGCTCTGACCAGGCCACTTAACCAATACACCACCCAGTACACGTCATGAATGTTCTTTGCATGCACATAGGTCAAAGGATTTGTCTCCCATCATGGGTCAAAAAAGCAGTGGCTTTATAGTTCAAGCCACTGCTTGAGAATTAGCCGATGTGATTGAAGCCGCCTATTATACAGGAAGCACTTCAATATTTGTTTGCAAAGCTCTGACATTACAGCGGAATTGAACCATCGATCGATTGCACGATGAACCAGCATCTTGCCCACTACACTATCGCCCACCTTCTCTGTGCATGCTGAGAGACATGTGATCAATGATTTCCTGGCAAGAATGTACTGTTGGTAATGATATTTCTTGCATCTCCTGCAGCTCCTCGTGAATGAATAGCATAATGTGGACATGCGAGCTCGGAGCGCTGTTGTGTCCGTGCGCTCGGGGCGCGATTGTGCCGGCGAAATCGCCACCAAAATCTGCATCAAAATGTACCCTTGGGTACATTTTGCTGCGGATTTCGCAAGGTGTCTGCGCCTCACAAAGTTGCGCGCTCTTTCACGCGCACTATCCAATTATTGACTTGGTCAGACTTAGCCGCTGCTCAGCACCAACTAAGCGCAAGCTGGAAATTTCGGAAAAAGATCAGAATTTCCTCCCACTTAGATGCCAATTTTCAATCCAAACTTTGTTATAGTGTGTACTGGACCATGAAGAACCTATTTCCAAAAGTTGAAATCTAGTATTAAGTGGCACTTAAGTGGGACTTACACCTCACGCTTAGATGCGAATTTCGGCCTAATTACTACCACCCCTAGATTTTTTCGGCTCAGACACCGTTAATTTTTTTAACCCCCATCTCACCTATCTCAGAGTTCCATGTATGTCTTCAATCTTTTTTTAGTTTCACACCAGTTTTATGAGGAATTAACCTCAGAACAAATATCAAGGGAACTGCTGCGAAGATTACTTCAAGGGTTCAGGTAATTATGCTCTAACCTGTGTATTCATGAGTCATGACCAGTTTTTGCTACCTTAGTGTACATTACCACGCACTGTTTGGCAGAAATCCAGAGGTATTCTCACGTATGAAGTTTCCCGCTAGAATTTCTGGAAATTCAAGAACTTTTGGGAGAGAAAGTGTGAACTTTACGAAAAATTCACTTGTTTTCGGTGATCTTCAAGGTTTTGCAGACCAAGTCTCATCTTCGAAAAGGATTCTCCATATTGTGTTTCGTTTGCTAAAAGTAAGATTCGCAATCTTTATCATGATGACACAACCTTTATTTGGAGTTAGTTCAGGCAGATTAGTTTCATTTCTTCGAGGCACATGACTTTGCGTCCATTGAGCGTTCACTTGTTGTTGTTAGCGAACTTAAATGAAGGGAGATTGGCGCTCGATGACTCAACGTCGTATATAAAAGAGATACCTTTTAGTGGGATCGAGTGGGAGTTCCATCTGAGAAAATCCCAGCTGCGAATAACGGGGAGGAGCAGTTTCTTCTTTCGCTGTTTCTAACAAATTGGTGACAGCCTAAAACAGGAATTAGGCATACCCTGCAAATTCCTCTTAGTTTACAACTTACAGAGTAAGGTGGAGGATCGTCATTATTTAGATTTCCGACTTCAATTTCCCTTGGCAGTACTATTCTCCGCCTTGGAACTGGTGTCACAAGCGGAGGATACACGTTTTCGCGGTGCCGTCTCAAACGCTGAAACAGCTCGAAAGTCATGTTAGCATTCAAGGAGAGCTATTACAAATCAACCTCTCTCCACTGGTACTCAGTGATGTTTCTAATGACAGTAAGCGATACAAGCACAAAATATACGACACAGAAACCGCTCAAAATATAGTAAACCTCATCCTCAGAACGGGTTCCTTTAGTTAATGCATGTAGATGGCTTAGCCCTTAAAATACACCTTCACTGCTATTAGATCCCACTGCAACCTGTAGGCTTCCTGCCGGTTATTCACTTTACAATGTTGGTAAAAAAGTTAGATTATAAAAAATGAAGAGCAAAATAGTGGAAAGTGAGAAACTTACCTTTAGTATTAATAAGTTTCATGTATTTTTCAGCAAACGCAAGTTTAAGGGCGAGTATGAGAAAAACTGTTAAAAATTTCGTAAATTCAAACACCTGGAACAAATATTTATAATTTAAACAGCCCATACGTGTAATTGATTGGAAACCTACTATCACAAATAAAAACGGATAGAATAAGCAAGCAGCTTTCGTAACTGTAGCAAGTAAAGCGAATATGATTGCCATTGCGACTAGCATTACTTTAATTACATGTAAGCCTGAAATGTTGGCATACTTCACATCAAAGGCATCGAATACATGGGCTAACAAGATAATAAGGATATAAATTCATCCGTACAATTTTAAGAGCAAAAAAAGAAGAAAATCTCCAAAGTTTGGTAATTCATGCCTCAACTTTCTTTAAATCCCAGCTTTTTTCTACTCCTAGTACAAAATCTCATGTCTAAGCATGAGATTTCGTACTAGGGGTAAAAAAGCAGGGATTTTCTCCGATGAAGGGACTCGTACAGTGGTGTTTTGAAAGCAGTTTTATCGAAAAATGCACTCCTAATCTGAAAAAAAAAGAATTTTCCAGTTGCAAGAATGTGAGGTTGAAAATGATTTGGTACAAAATTTTATCATTCTCGTGAAAAAATTGTGAAATCGTCTTCATTTCCTCACTTCTGCGGCACCAATACTACAATGTTAAATTCATACGTACTGTGAGGTTGTTCTTCGATCATATCAAACAAACAAAATAGCCAGTAAGAGAATAGATGAAATTTCAGTGCAGTCTGAATGATAACATGTTGGAGTAGTTAAAATCACACGAATACACAGCAGCGATTTCGATTGCAGTAATCCGCGTCCTTTAAACTAGAGTAGGAGCGCGGTATCTTTGCTGGAGCAGTTGACGTGCTCAGTTCGCAGACCTGTACCTTTCATGACAGTGAATTTTGTGAAATAATGTTTGTTAAGGTCCAAGTGAATGATTACTTGCATAAATAGCTGACTACATAGCTGAATATGGTTGTCACGTTTTCACAGGCAATTCCAAAGTACTTCTGTGGTGTGCTTAGGTTCTTTTGAGCATTTTTGTTGACAATCTATAATGCTCTTTTCAACTGTTCTTTTCTTGAAAATGAAAAGGCTCGGATTTGGTTCCTACGGAGAATCATGAAGTAACACTAGACGGTGACGAACTCTAACAACTGCTGTTTAGTTTTTGACTGCGGTTACCAAACTTCGCTTGTTTTTGAGTATAATGTGCACATTGAAGTAATACTACGAGAGTTCTCACTTCTTTGACTAATCAGTCTTATGTTATATGGCCAGAGGCTTTCATTTTCTTAAACTGAGATGGGATTAAGGTGCAGGATGCGCCTTAGGTCTTCGTACAAGTTTCTTGAAATGACTTGTTAGAGCATTTCCTGCGTATTTCCTTTTATAGTGAACGAATTTGCGGTGACTGTGGCTGATGTGGTCCTACTCGACGTGATGATTCCAATAATGTGCTTAAAATGTGAAAAAAAACGGTCAAAAATGTCTACAGGGTGGTCCAAAATTACGGAGACACGCTAAAAGGTTCATATCTAACGTTGGAAAACGAGTTGGCAATTTTGTTTCCAATGCGATATTTTCCACTCCACAATGAACAAAATCTACCATCACATCTGACGATTTCTCCTACCACCGGCGAGAAAACACATGAAGAATTCGAACTAGTCGCCTGCTGTGGCGCGGAAGTGTAGTCTTCCTAGATAATCTGCCCTTTCTAAAAGCGTTTGCTCCAAGGATAAAACAATTTTTCTGAGAGTAAAGTCAGTTTTTGTCCTCTGAATATCATAACGAGAAATCTGCTCGAATGCGTGCTGAAAATAGGATTTATAAGGAAGCGGACATGACTTTCTGTGCAAAAACTGAGCAAAAACGTACTTTAGGGCTGTTTTTGGTTCTTTTTTCACTGATTAGGGAGGGTACTGGAACTTTTTAGAATCATCAACTTCCATTCTCAAAGTTCTGAGAAGTATTTCCCTCATAATACATTTAATAATGGTGATTAGAATTGAAAAGCACCGTCAGCCCGCGTTGAATTTCGGCGTATCCGCACGAAATTCTGGATCTCGTAACCAAGGTAGGTGGCCATTCACAATGACTTTAACGTTTTTCTGTTCCCCACACCTTGTACTTTTCGATGTACTGCTTAGTGTGCCTCTTGCAAAATTTTACACACTAGCACAACATGCGCGCCAAGCCTACACAAAAAATGTAATTGGGTGGTAAAACTAAGCTTGACTGACAGCCTAGCTGTCCCTAAAAATCATAGTGTTAAAGGCAGTGTCCAGGCAAAATTTTCGAGTATTCGGTTTCTGTGGTTCCTAGGCCAGTTTGGCTCCCTGATTCCAGATACGAAACTTACAGATCAAAAAAACCCTCGGAAAAACTCTTTTCTGAGACCCCTTTTAACTGATTCGGACGAGATGTCCGACGGCCCTCTCCCTCGTCAGAGAGGGCGCAGAGAAGATTTCCATCGATCGATAGCGCCCGTTCGCTGCCTTAGTTTTAGCTTCAATGAGTCAGTTCGTTCTCTTTCAGGGGTCCGTATCACTGCATTGCACTTTTTGACCAGATTTAACAAGAAGAGGTATATTTCGATTGTTGCTGTTGTCGGCAATGTATGTTAGCAGTGCAGAAACTGTCTTTTTCACAAAATAGGTTTTTCTTTTTCGCTGTTTCTTGGTGTCATGATAATTAATTGATGTGAAGGTCGAGACTCATTATCAAAATATTTCGCTGCCCGATCTACAGTATGTGAATAACCATTTCCGTAATGTGATCGTGGAACACTCCCCCAAGTATAGACCCGTAAATCGTAGATCCAGGATCATCTGAAACGAAGAACTGGAGTGTTGAGCAACAGTACCTGAATGTTTAGAACACATACGCGAACTTGAGGTGCATACACGGAGATGAAACAACCACAGTAGAGAAACGCCGCCACAATCAGTCCGATATTTTCCAACGATGCTCCACGTTACACCAATCCCACGCGCGAAATGGCAGACGCCGGGTGGGCGGGCTGGGCCCTGGAGATGGGTTTGGGTACTGGGTCTAAGGCGGATATCTCGCTTATTTCTGCGCCTTTTCCCCTGAAACTTTGTCATTTGCCTGTGGTGTCGACCCTCTATCATAATCTAATGAGCACTCAAGCTCAGAGGTTTTGCCTGGACACTGCCTTTAAGTAGTGTTTTGGGAGAAGCTGTACAATTGAACAAATGAACAGCAAAAGATTGGACGCAAAACGCCAACACTCGAGATAGGTCGAAAAACGTCATCGCGCCTTTGCCTCCGTAATTTTGGACCACCCTGTATTTTGAAGGCCAAATTTGGCATTGAAGTGGACGAGTTCTTTTGCTAGGAAACTAGCAGATGCGGGGCTGAAAATTGAATACTGCACATAAAAATTAACTTCTAAGTAATGGCTATTAACAGTTGGTCACGTATTGCCGTGTCAGAAGAACATGCCGCACCCTCAGCTAGCTCTTGCTGCGGGAATGAAGTCTCTCATCCACTGGCTGAGAATTTCAAAGTTCCCGGCCAAAGAAACCTGTAATTTGTGGGGTTTCCGACTTTTTCATGAAACTTAAAGTGTATCTTTGTGGTCAGCGGCTCGCATATGTTCGACCGAAGTGGAAATCTCGAACGCTGTGCCGTGTCTCACCTCATGTTGGGTATCGAGATATCCACATATTCAGGTGCAGCTCAAGGGGCTGATTCCAATGATGTGCTTGATGTCAGAAGGATGCATTCGTAGCAGTAAATTATTAGTATAAACAGCAAACGTGTAGAGGGCATCAAGGACGTGGATGGCAACCAGTGAACCTCTATTCATTCAAGAATTCGTGCGAATTCTCACTGTTCTTGTGAGTGAACACAGTGAACGGGCAGGTATATATAGAGTATGATACTCGAATGTTCTGCATATGCTACCGTATACGAATCCCCGGTGACATACTGGAGTCAAGGTTGGAATATCACCTTGGTTCTGTCCTCCATTCGTACCGACAGTTATTCAGTCAGCGCAAATGGGTCCATTTCATCAAGGAAGAGAGATCTAAAGACTTCAGGGAGAAAAAGCGAACAAACAAAAAAACATATTCTGCGTCTTCACGCGCACTAACCATAGAAATAATGAGTTGCTTGATTCTGAGTGAACAATGCTGCACTAATTTCAAGAAACTTTCGCTAAGGAGGCAGCTCTCCGAATTAAGAATACAATCTTCTCCAAGCAGCGATGATACCTCACTCCCATTCTAGTTTAAAGGGAGCGAATTACTGTAACCGAAATCGCCGTTGTGGATTCGTGTGATTTCTACTACTTTAACTTCTTTTTAACATAAACTATGAGGCTTTGTGTTGTAAACTCCATTGTACATACTTTTGAAAATCCGTACCTCTGAGAAGAGAACTGCCACTATTCTCCTTAACAAACCACAAAAGCCACGTTGAGGCTCCTCACCTTCCTGCAATTGGAACTGAATGTATTAGATAGTCAAATATGAAATGTCTGATTTTATGAGCGGTCTGTTTGACAGCCTCTATCTTCGAAGTTTTACCGAATCACTTCTCATATTTTTTTTATAAGGGCTCAGGTGACATCCTTCCTCTTTCAAAAACACCTCCCTGGTTTTCGGTCAGTCTCAAATTTTTTGTTTGACAGCATTTTTTGTAGAACTTCTCAAAGACGGAAAATCATCTCATCTCGGAACATTTTTTCCAGCCACCAGAGCAGGGAACGCTGGAAACACTAGGGTAGTGTTAAGGGACATTTGGCCAGTAAATGCACTGAACAGCGTTTTTTTTTTGGGAAGTCCCGCTCATGTGACATGAATGTGCAAAGTGAGCCTTACGATGAACCGGGATATCGACGAGCTCTAACCATAGCGGAAGCGGATGGGAGTCAAACACGGTCAGCATAAGCAGCAATGAATAACTTTATAATCCAATAATATTTAGGTATTCACGCAATACGACCATTGAAAGTGGTTTGGTAAACGAATTTTTCCCCAGATTTTCCCCCCCTCAAAATAGGGTGCCAATTTTTGACTATTTTCCACAAATCCACGCTGCTTAAGCCAGAGAAGCAGTGGGGGGGGACCCTCCTGCCACTCACTGTGCAGGCCAAACCTCGCTCTACTTTACCACCGCTCCTCTCAGGGATTGGCTGGAAAAATATGGGAATGCTCTTCGCCATTTGATCGCCTCTAGCTTTCCACGCTTCTAAGCTGTTGGCGCAACCAAGCCACCACTAAGCAGGCAAGGTTTTGCCGATAGTACCGAAGTATATTTGGACGTCTTATACCGCATCTTGCTTTAGAAACAAAACTCAAAATCTTTTCATTCAAAATCAGACATTTCATACCTGTCGACCTAAATTTATGCCACCTTTACCAACGTTGAAATGATATATGTGGAACATGCACGGAATGCATGGGTTGTGCATGAATTTAGAAAATTCTAAATTCATGCACAATCCATGCATTCCGTGCATGTTCCACATATATCATTATCTAATGATCTAATTAGAGATATCTAATGATCCTGCACGACGCCAGGTTGGATGTGTCGATCGATGCTTGCTTGACTTCGCCACCTGTTGTATTATCGAAATCAGAAGGTATGTCATAAACGGCAGAAGGGATGAGTCGGTGTTGTCTTCGCCTTCTCCTCTCCCACTCCTCCCTATCCCGTGGTTTTTATCGCTGCTAATAGCTACGATATTTTTCTTTCGTGGACAAACAGTTTTCTCACATCATACACTGCTGATTTCAAGATGTCCTACTCCTATTCGTATATAAAACATTTCGCTCGATATTAATAGGTTAATATATTGAGATAGATCACTGGAAGTTGCGCAAGGAGTCTTGTTTTTGAGCAAAGAAGTCTTACATACCAAATCAAACTGATCTTCGTCATCTCCTTCGTCGCCAACATTGGGATTCGCGACATCCTCCGGCAACCGAATCTGCAATGCGATGCATTTGGAGATCTCATAAACATCGTTCACTTTCCGAACATTATTTATTTATTTATTCATTTATTTATTTATTTATCTATTTATTCATTTATTTAAGAGGGCGTAAATAAAGCGTTCACGCGGCAAATACAGTGGACGTCAATGGCGGTGGCACACCGAAAAAAGACGCCGCGCAACCACGTCGTGCGCACTATTGTTGATGTGTTCTGCTGCTGTTATGCTATTTCTAGCAGTTTTTCTACCCTTTTTGAGGATTTTCGACCGAATCGGGAAGAAAAGCGTGTAGGATAGCATTCCGGTGGCAGACGACACCGATCCCGCAGCGTGGTTATGCAGCGTCTTTGTCGAGGCCGCGGATGGGCCACCATCACTGACGTCCGCTTTACATTCATTCTAACTCAGACAATTTTGGGGGCAAACCCCGTTCCAACCGCCGGCAAATCCCCGACGAAACGTTTGAACGAGGACCAATAGCGAACTAACAGCGGGCGGAATCACGCATGTTGCGGGCCAAACGCGCTGTCGGGCGAATCGCGGGCTGAGCGCAGAATCATTCGGGCTGATGTAACACCGTCGGGGTTCGGCCCGCTATGTGAGTGTCGGGCATCGGCGCGCTTTTCGCGGCTACTGACCGCCGACAAATATCTCCAAAAAGCGGCCTGAACGGCTACATATTTCGGCTCAATAGGGGAATGGCTCGGTCGGAATGGTTGGTTGGTGGTAGCACGCACGTAATAAAGGATGAAGGCAACACCGGTATGGAAGAGATCAGAGGCATGGATGGCCTAGTGGATAAAGCAGCGGACTCTCAGTCATTCATGAAGGATGCTCAGGTTGGTTCGAATCCTCTCAAGAATAGAAGAAAGCTAGCACTACAAAACCATGGATACGGCTTGCAAACAGCCATCTTTTCGTATTTCTGATAAGAATTTGCACATTTGTGTTGCTCTTATACTCCGGTGGATCACGTTGGATCCACAATAGCTTCGAATCCGGAGTTCTTCCCTGCGAGACTATGCCCAAGCAATGACCAAGCGGCCAGAGGTTGTCACGGTGCCGGCATCCAGCTGACAGGTAATTGTGGAGAATACCGCCTTGTGCGCTCTATTAGGAGCAGTAGCACCTGGTGGTTTGCGGGCTCATGGCGGCCTGAACGCGGACAGTACTCGGGCGGATAGGAATGCAAGCCCCGTATTCAGCGGCCCTACAGCGGCCTGAACGCGACTACTTCTCGGGCGGAAACACCCAAACGCTCGTTCCGACCCTCGCCCCCGCTCGTTCGGAACGGGATTTGTCCCCGAAATTGTCTGGGAATGTGTTTGATAACAATTATGGGTGGATCGTTGGCCATAGGAGAGGCGAGCTGCACCTCGTGGTTTCGACGTGATTTGCATTGCCGATTGAACTACAGGTTTGGTGAAAGTTTAAACATCGAAGGAGTTGAATGGATCGGCAACGGAGAGAGAGATAAAATTTATTGACGATAGCTGGATAGCGAATACGAGAAAATAAGAAACGGCTCAAGCAGTCAACGCCCCCCCCCCCTCCAACTTCCCCAAAACTTTTCCAGGAGATACTCAGGAAAAACTTCCCAAAAAAGGATAAAAAGGATGCTTGGAGGGAAAATCTGTGTTTTTTCTACTTCATGAAATTGACACCTTTCTGGAGCCATATCTGGACTACAGATCAGTTAACAAACAAACAACCCCAAAGCAGCCTTTCGGTCAAGCACTTCAGTTTTTAACATTGGTGATCTCCACATGCTTCGATTGTCAGTCCTGGTCATTTCAATAACATCTGCATTGTTGCTTTTGCCATGGATCCGTTTTTAGCATTCTCCCTAACTCCTCCCTAACCGCTCGCCGACGCACATGTAAACTTTGCCGTTTGATCCGCCTCTCTCTGCATGGTGTGCTTTACTATTAAAATGCTACCGCTGGCGGATCACAGAGATTTTTAGGAAAATGTTGGAGCTCGCTAGGGTATGAGTTCGTATGCACTGTTAGAGTACCAGGTTTCTCGCGGAGTGAGCCTCTATAGACGTCCGAAGTCCTGCGTTAACCTGACCGCCGGCCTGGTCTTACTACGTCTTGAGAACGCTGATGTCTATGACGGTGCAATTTCGTAGAATTTTGAAGCAACCACCAAACACTCCAGACGATCAAATTCTCAGACATAAAAACTCCAGTGGATGCTATCTTCAAGACGAACATCTTCTGTTTCTACAGTTTTTTTTAACTCAAGAGATATTCTACAAACAATGACTCCACTAAAGTGTTATGATCATCATCACAAGTTTTTGGAAATAAGAATTGAATATAACACTCCTACGTTCCCAAACCCTGCTCTATGTTGCGCCAGAGCATCCCCACTCAGGTAATTATAACGGGCCTTTTGCGGGCGCATTCAGGCCCAGCGGCCGGCCCGCGTGCCTTATTTGTGGGCATGGCCTCAGAGCGGGCCTTCCGCGTGCAATATTAGTGGGCGGGGCTTGTTAGCGGGCCTTCCGCGTGCCACATTTGCGGGCGGGGCTTGCCAGCGGGCCTCCTGCGTGCCATATTAGCAGGCGGGGCTTATTAGTGAGCCGCCTGCGGGCAAGAATTTTTGGCATGGGAGGATGAGGGCCAGAGGTGTGCGGAATTTTCCGTTTTCCGTTTCACGCTTTCCGTTTTCCGCCCATTCTTGGCCTTCCTTTTTCCGTTTTACGTTTTACGGATCCTAAATTTTATCCCTGATGGGGACCAGACCGGGTATACGCAGAAAGTTGGCGGAGGGGGGGGGTGGAAATAATTGGGTCTTCGCCACTTTGGATGCGGATGGAAAATAAAAATAAAAAGTATTAATTACAATATCAAATCATCAATGGTAATTATTGAAAAGTAATAATAATTGTAAACACTAACAATCTATTTTGCAGAGCAGTTTCCAAAATTTCTTTTCTTCGGGGCGGGGGGGGGGGGTGGCATTCCCTTGCATCCGCCGCCGCCAAGATCTATTCGTTTGAAAGCTCAGCATTCCCAGTAAAGTTGCTTCATAAGGGTCCACACTCGATGAATTTTGATGCCCACTCTGGTGTGATGAAAGAAGCAATTATTTCATTCTAAAGGAGTTTTTACAGTTTCAACGCGTCGCGTCGCGCCCTATGCCTAGACATAGGCAGCGTCAACGCAGTGCGAGCTCGCACGAGCTCGCAGCGTCGCCTGCCGCGAGAGGGTGCTTTCACAGTTTTCGACGCGGAGCGTCATTTTGCGAGCTCGCACTGGGCTGCGTCAAGGAATGCTCTGAGGCATTGATTACCGCTGCGCCAAAGCAGCAAATTGAACGTTCTGTGCTGCTGTACGAGTTGTGTATGTATATATTGATTCTTTTTTGTTTTCTTTCATTTTCAGGGTGACTTCCTTCATAGAACTTGTGCGGACAACTGTCCGATTCTGGGCACAGATGTCGGCTCCTTTATATACGAAAAGAACTTTGATTTCCCTCTTTTGACCACTCTTTAATTGCGGCGAGTTGCGTCGTTTGCCGCAACGCTGACGCGAGTTGAAAGGCTAGAAGTCAGCTCGCAACGAGTAGTGGGCAGTGTCGCAATCGATACGTATCATTTCCACGATCTTTATCTGTATATATAAAAGTGAAAGTTTGTGTGTGTGTTTGTTTTTTTTTTGTTTGTTTGTGTGTATGTTCCTTATAGAAATCGCGGAGGATGAACCGATCCGGACCAAATTTTGCATACAGGCCCAACGGGGGCCGGCGGAGGTTATAGGCTACCTTGCAGCTGGGATTATCGGTATCGATGTTATTGATTTTATCGGTGTTATTGATTTTATCGATTTTTTACAACTTTCCCCACCTCATCGGTGCGGACATGCCCACTGAGGTTTTCGAGTGTGCTGAATACGAATATGGCAACCCTTTTCAATGACGGTATCGATTTATCCAATTTGTCGACTTTTTTCAACTTTCGCTCGGGGATCGGTGAGGATATGCCCACTGGGGTTTTCGAATGTGCTGAATACAAATAGGGCAGCCCCTTCCAATGACGGTATCGGTTTAATGATTTTATCGATTTTTCGCAGCTTCTACTCAGGGGTCAGTGAGGACATACTTACTGGAATTATGCGCAGATAACGAATATGACAACCACTATGCATGGAACTTCGAGTTATTGGTTTTATCGGATTTTTAATCAAGTTTTTGACTTTCCACTACTTCTCGGTTAAGAGTAAGAGCGCATTTACTGAGGTTCTCAAAGATGCTGATCGCAACTATGGCATGCTTTTTCCATAAAGTTATAATCCAAATAACTTCACTATTTGATTTTTCGCCAAAATGTCGGTTAAATGAGGGTCATTCCGTCATCATGCTGATCACCAAAATGATGAGCATTTTCAATAGATTTACCGGTAGTAGCAGATTTCCTCATCAGTGTGAAATAGCCGGGGTAGTAGAACACCCGAGCGAAGCCGGGCATACCATCTAGTTCCTTATATCGCCGGTTCATTTTTATTTATTTTGATGTGGCGAAGTCTGGGAATACTCTCAGCTGCTAATACTCCTATGGTTCCACACATAGACGCGCGTCAAATGCATGCATCTGGTTTGGATTGCCTTTATCTTTCCTTTGTAAGTCTGCTGAAGAAATAACTCACCATCATATTCTAGCAACAAGTAGTGAATGAACCTACTTGTGGAAAAATTTTGTGGAAGAATGTATCAGTTCTATCATTGTCTTGCTTGTGCAAGTTATTTGTCAAAGAACACACTCGATTGCTTTTCTTAAATCTGGTTTTATTCAGTAAATTCGCATTTTTCGCGTGTGAACTGTGCCGTGCTCAAAAGATGGAAATAGAGGGTGAGAGAGAGGGAGATAGGTGTTGCACGCATCACATCATATTATTGTAAAATAGTGCACGAACAAGACCGAAAATGCCTTAATTTTGTACATACAGTACAAATTAAGAACATAATCACCCCAAATGAAGTGAGGTTCCATAGATTTTAACCGCGGCTGCCTTTCAATCAACGAACGTTGCCGCTGCGTTCATTCCGTGTTCCCATTGCTACACTTTTCACTGGCCCAACAGTTGAACGCTTTGGTCCCGTGAAATGTGAGAACATAATAATTATAAGTTAATTTAATTTTTATTAAGAGTAAGCATATTTACAGTGACAAATTGTTTGTATTAACTCAATGATAAATGAGTTTCCCACTTCTGCTGTTAGACTCAGATGAATCGGAGCTTGACTCCTCCTTCTTCCGTCTCGTTCTTCTTCGTCGCACTGGTTTTTGCGAGCGTCTTCTGCGTGGTCGTTTATTCAGTGAAATTCCACTTAGGCTAGATTTCGCACTAGTTGTCTTTCTTGTTTGACTTTTCCGCCCTCCACTCGGTTTACCAGATAATTCCGAGTCCCTTTCATGATGTTTTGGCTTTGACTTATGTTTATGTTTCTTCAACCTTGTACCTCCCTGAGCAACAGCGGTGCTTTCTTGTAGAACCTGTTTTTGTTCACCTACATCTTTTTGATTTTGGATCTGAAGAGCCGGTTTTGACTGGGCGGCTAAACCATCTATGGGCACAGCGTCGACATTTTCTTTTTGACTGCCTACGCCTGCTGGAACATTTGGTGAATGAACGACAAACGGTGTTTTCTTTAATACACTTTTGAAAGCACTTTCAAACGGCGGGAATGCTTTCCGCCGTCTCTTCTTCAGCACTATAGGTTCCGGTGTGTCTTCTTGTACGTGAAGCCTAAAAGTATACGTGGGAACACAGATTCTGTAATGTGTAATTGAAATGTAAGGTGACTCAGGGAATGATTCGAAAAAACTTCTTGAGAAATATAACACGCTTGTTGAGTTTCTGATCTTTTGAATTTGAATACCATCATTTTTCATCCGTGTAAAGCCAACGATAAACGTTGACCTTTTTTGTAATGATGGTAGACCTATTATTGGAACAAAAGTTATTTCTTATAATTGCTCTTTCAAACCAAAAATAGGGATCCCGCAAGAAAAAACATTTCCTGATACTCTCCACACAAACGGTTAACTTGTGCTTCTCAAGTGGACATTCTTCAGTTCTTCCAACGAAATACAAACTCTTATAGACAACGTGGGGCTCTATGCGCCAGCCAGGGTCAGGAACAGTGGGCTGGATGATGGGACGACGTCGACTAGGAGGAAGTAAAGAGGAGGAA
Organism: Ancylostoma caninum; assembly: GCA_037903475.1. Lineage (NCBI taxonomy): Eukaryota > Metazoa > Nematoda > Chromadorea > Rhabditida > Ancylostomatidae > Ancylostoma > Ancylostoma caninum. The sequence goes on from JBAJFG010000150.1 coordinate 847,415, forward strand.
AACACAGAATGTGAGCGCTTTGGCCCCACAACCACACCTAAAGGCAACACCCACGGAGGAGTTCGTGTCCGAGATTTTGTTCTTTTTAGATAGTTAACTATACAATCCTACGAAAGTTGTACCGTCGCCGGCGTCTGCTAGTGAGAAAGACGTCATCCGAAGTGTCCACTGCTGTGCGATGGGCGCTTCATATATGGTTAAAACTACGATCTGAAAAATTGGGTACTGATAGGTGAGGAGAGCACCAGGGTTTAGTGAGAAGGATGGCACCCGACAGCAAAGCGAGCATCAGAAAAATCCTGAGACGCCATCGTTGGGCGGATACCGTCTACTTAGTTGCGAGAATTGCGACCAACTTGATCAAAGTTCTATCACATCACCTTCTTGCTCAACCCGATGAATTGCTCAAGAAAGGGAATTGTGTGTACAAGTTTCCTTACCCTGACTCTGTCTGCGTTGGATCATCTGCAGCCTCCCAATCGTATGGATTATTGATGTCGCCGCCTTCGGATTTCGCACCCTGTTACGAAGAATTTCCTCTAGGCAGATACTTATGACTTCAAAATAGATAACTTTGGAAAATTACAACTTTTGTTTGCTCTGGTACAATTCTGTATTACGTTGAAAAGTAAAAACGCAAGAAAAACGTACGTGCAGGAGTATCAATAATTTTCATTTTGGGATTCGATTATGTTCATCCAATTTTAAGGGATTTCCATTACATGTTTTTAAATTTTCAATGGAGGCTCTTTCTCCATTTTTATCTGGTTCTGGCCCAAGGTCGTTCCGAATTTTCAAATAGATTTTAGTAGCTAGCCTGTAGTATGAACTATGTGAGTGGTCCAAAAATGTTTCTGCATTTTCGTGAAGCAATACACTTTTTTGAACAGGATATCATGTCGAAGTAGCGTGACACCTGCTTACTTTGTTGTGAACCTCTTGGTAGTCAGCTGGTCGTTTCTATCCCAAATTGAATCTTCAATCGCACAGAGCTCCGCGAAGCGGCACTCTGGCTCGGGGTTCCTTTTTCTCAGAGTTTACCTAGCCCTGAGGTAACGTGGCACACGGGTCCGAGTCAGATTTTATATAATATTTTATATAAAATGAAAGGCTATTTTCGTGTACAATCACTCATTCTAACGAGGTAGCAGCGTGCCACCGTTTCTTGGGTTATAGATATCAACAGTCTCCAGACCTGCAAAGCCACGCTGATTCCAGTGATGTACGTCAGAACTAATAAAACTAAACCGTCGCATTCTACGCAACGAAATAAAACTAAAACCAAGCAAGTACTGGGTTTTTCGGCCTACCCACGGGCGCTGAGGCAGTTTCAACCTACACTATTCGAGGCTTGGACGTAAATATTTTTTTACTGTTTTTCAATCCTTCTTCTTCAGAGTAGCACGATGGATGAGTTTACTCCCTTTGAGGTACTGTTTAGCCCAAATTCCAGAGTTTTCAAGAGACTATTGAAAAAAAAATGTTATAGATGTTCTGAATATGAATGATGTTTAGGACGTCCCTGATTCAAAATTGGAGTTCGTTTCTCGGATACGACTGTAGATTTCCCACTAGCTCTTCTACACGCTCCCATTCTATTCTAATCTCAGTAGCTCGGCAATGTATTCTATCTCTATTGCTATTTTGAAGATAACGCTTTTTATAATTGAAGTTCATTCAAACGCTTTCTATAATTCAAGTTCATTCACTACTGTTCGTTTGTTTATTTGAGTTTTAGTTCTTAACCATTCACAGTTTTCCCTTCTATGAGTTCCACTGCGGTTCCGCTACTACATTATGTGCAGATATTACTGAAAGTGGTCTCATGATGTGGCACTAATCGTTTGAGGATAACGAAAGTAGGTGAACCCCTTCACAGACATCCCCCATCCCGTTCGCCCAGAGTCCCTGGCGAATTCGTTCGTCTTGGGTTAAGTGGGTCAGGCTAGCCCTGGTTGCTCTAGGCTTAGCAAGACGCGCTTGGGCGCTGGGATTGAATCTCGGAAGGGGAGTCCTTCACCCACCGTAGTCGGAGAAGGATGTTATTGCTTCCAGTATTGTGACCCCACATCATCATCTTGGGGATGCTAGCGGAATTCGTGCGGTGCCTTGGCTTGATTTGTTGGCACACCATTGAGTGTATTCAAATAAATAAATAAATAAATAAATAAATAAATAAATAAATAAATAAATAAATAAATAAATAAATAAACCCCGTTTTAAAGAACTTTCACGGACCCGTCAGGAGGAGCGGTCCGTGACGGTGCTGGCTGCCCGCCACGGCTGCAGAGTTGGCATACACGTCTTGACGTGTCCGATCGATAAGATCAACGACATCAAGCGTCCATTAGGCTCGACAAGCTGTTTCAAATCCCATTCCGAAACACGTTCAAAAAATGTGTTCAGAGACCGTTTTGCAACAAATTGTGTACATCGCTGACTCAGCGCATTGAGGAGATTCAGAATCTGTTAAAAACTCAGAAAACGAGGTGACACACTGCCTCTAAGACAGCACTTGTTTTCATTCCCACCTCCTTCCATTTTCAGCCCGGGCAACTCGGTCATTCTGTGCAAACGGGCTAAAGTCTTGGCAAAGAAGACTGCTTTTTGTAGGATCCCACAAACTTAAACACGACATCCGTTTTCACTACAGTGTTTAACCTAGGAATATAGCAAAACCTGTGGCAGTAAGAAGGTGCTCCATTTTAGTGACCGCCCGCGTCCCACGTGGCACACCATGCCCGTCATGAATCTAATGTGTTAATGTGAAGTTATTGGGATCTGAATGCGATTGTAGGTTTTAAACTGTGTGTGCAGTTCAAAACCGAAGAGAAAAACAAAGAATGTTAATAGTAACACAGAACGGAAAAAGTTTCTTGTTTTGCGAGAAATAAGAAATAAAAAGAAAATTTCGAACGTAAACTAGGCAGCATGTCGTATGTGCTATAATATTTCCACGCTCAGCAATTCGTCGTATGTGCTATAATATTTCCACGCTTACCAATTCCACGAGCTTGTAAATATAGTCGTAGTCCACGCGATCTTGGTACTGCAAGCTATCTATGTATTCCATAATTTTACAGAGTTCTTCCACACATTTTATACCCTCGAAGGCTGCATCCTGAAGGATGAAACGATTTGAAAACTCTTAGCAAGTCTAGGAGGTTATTTATTGTGGGACCATTTGGCCGTCCGACTAACGCCGGACTTCCAGAGTTCTACTGATGCTGGCTTCGCTCGCATACTTCATACTGAATGCGAACAAGGTTGTGAAAACCTTTTGAGGGACTTTTGAGGGACGCGCCGATATTCTGCTAAGGAACTTTTGAATCTGCAATTGGTTGCCTTGTTGGTAAAGTAGTTCGCCTAAGGGCTAAAAACAAGTGAATGTAACTGATTCCTTGGAATAGTACCTTGAAATTATTCATTTGTAGCTGGTAGTTGTGCCAATTCAAGTGATAAGGGTCCAACGGTGTATAAAAACAGAATGAAATGTGAGGTCGCTTCAGACACAAATGGACTGGAATTACGAAGGAGAATGTGGAAGAGGAAATAATATGCGTCTTAGTCACGGAAGGGATATGTAGAAGAGAAGGACGAAGCAGGTACTGGCACATGAAGCATCCATAAAGAACCCGTCTCAATGCGTTCCCCCACCTTTGACGCAGGAGGGCCCCGCCACGGCGTTGGAGCCGTCTCTTGACGTTTACCCACATTTGGATACTGGCGGACCCTTATCACAGCGATGGTCCCATCCCCCCAGTTTTGGGCGCCGGTGCACTTTTATTACAACGTTGAAACATTTGCGCGTGAGATAAATAAATAAATAAAAAGATTAGTAAAGCTGTATGCATTATGATGTTTGTAGTACTATCATTTTTCCTCCACTTTTTTACTTTAAGGAGGAAGTTTCCACTATCTGCAAACGTGAGATGATTCTCAGCAACCAGAGGTTAGGCATGCTGCATTGTGTGATACATCGTGCCGTTCATTTCTTGCATATATTGATTTCAAGACTACACCGATGTTTTCAGTTTTTATGGATTCTGTGTATTATCGGATTTTCTAATAAATTTGTTCAAATCTAATAGACACGAAGATTAATAAGTACCAATATTTAGTTTTGCGATTCTGTTTATCGCGTATGGGACGCATTCAAATATTCGTTGAGTACGGGTTTGATTTGTACAGAATTTGGTTTATCTTAGATAAAAGTCTACTATTTCTCCAGTTTGCAGGCCATTGATGGTGAAACGTTGACCAACACTCCAAACATACTCTTGCTACGAGCTCTTTGCAAGAAAAAATGGATAAAAAAAATGGTTGCTGTGATGTCTCCCAAGTGAATAGAAAAACACTCCGATTGAGCAGCTTCGTCAACTCATCTCCATCTGCCACGATGGTGGTTCTCTTGTCAAGCAACTTCAAGTTGTAGCTCAGATAATGTCGCTTAGGCTGTTCACGGAACATTTCCAGTACTCTAATTCTCAGAAAATTGGAAAAAAGAAAGAATGTAACAATCGTACATGCATATCTAGTCATATGCAGCCCCTTTGCCAGCTAGTACTCTGAAGTTCACCACCAGACCAGCAGAAGGGAGAAGGAGTGGTCTGCCTGACCAGGAAACGGGAGATCTGCCTGACCAATTCAGGGTTGAACCAACGTTTCGAGATGTTGCCTGAACATTTTACGGGTCAACATTCAGATCGGCTCAATTTACGGGTTTTGCCTGATCAGATTCCCGGACTAGCGGATTCCTGACAGAGAAACGGATGTCTTCTGACCAGATTACGAGTATAGCCTCTTGCCTGACCAGCAGACGGATGTTGTCTGACCGGGTTACGGGTATCGCCTGTTGCGTGACCAGATTACAGGTGTTGCCAGGCAATTTTTGGGGTCCCACCCATATCTCTGCAGTGCGAAGACATTTAAAGCTGGAGCTTATGCCAGGTGGATATGTCCTTAACGTCCTCCCATAAAGTCAAAAATTGCGCAATTTTTTGATTGAAATGGATCTTGTGCATATCAACATACGAGTTGCAACCAGCCGCATGTACGCAGTAGAATGAAGAGGAGACTCGTGGATGGAGGTGTATTTCGAGGCGAAAACGGCTGTGTCGTAAAGTGGCTTGTGCACACAAAGCTGGTATGAGGTGCCTCATCCACCGGAACTTTTGTGGTCGAGCTCCATAGGACCTCGTGGGACCTCACACCGCGAGGGACCATCTCATCTGAGTTTTCTTTGGACGTCCGAGGTGTTGCCTGGCCAGTTTCCGTGTGACGCCCGACCAGTTTCCGGATGTTGCTTGAACAGTTTCCGGGTGTTCATGGCCGCTTGATCAGGTTCCGGGTCTGAATTTCCTGAACAGTTTCCGGGTGTGCCTGGCCAGCAGGCGAGCACGACTGCTGGCCCGCTCGCACGGGATTTTCCGTGCCAGCGGGCGCGACAATCGTGGGGGCGGCTGTGACAGCCGTGCGAGCGGGCTACGACAACCATGCGAGCGGGCCGCGACATGGCTGCAATCCGCTTTACCGGGGCCCGCTCACACGGCACTTTGTCTGAGAGCTCAATTGGGGCGACAGCCAACCGAACTCAACTGGCTTCCTGATTCACTATGAAATTGACCAGAAAGGCCACTCCTAACAGAAACAGTCGAAGTTTCGCGAATTCTCAAATATTTACTTCAATGACAATGCTTTATTTTGTAGCCGGTAATAGCCACCACTCAGCCACTTTCACCGAGTACGCCGACAGCAATTCTGAGCTACCGGGCAGACCCTGGCTCTCACTTTTGCATTACCAGGAAGGTCCTGGTCAATGGTTTGAATGATGGCGTGCATACCGGGCAGGCCACTCACACAACTCGGGCATTGGGCACGCCGGTGAGCATTGATAACTAGCAGCAATAACATGGGATCTCTAATTCATAACTTTACTTTCGTTCTTCACCTTCCACTGTACTGTCTGGTGTAACACATTCGGCAAACTCAAGTGTAACTTTCATGTTGGTTATGTCATAATGTCTTCTTCAGATTACCTTGGGTATTTATTATGTTAGTGATTTCTGCTCTGTAAAGTGAAGGCAACTTTAACGATAGTTTCATCACGAATTCAATTCGAAATTGTTGACGTGCTAGACAAACGTCGGGACTCGTGCTTTAGCACGGGTGCGTGAATGTTTTGGTGGCACCAGGAAAGAATAGTACCTATTTACCTTCATGCATTAGATGTGCAAATAAGAGAGACCACGGGTAACAATAATTGATGTGAATCAAGTAGTCTGTCATCATGTCAATCAATCATGTAATCCTTTTTCCTATTCTTCTTTAGCGTTTGACCCATTCATCTCCTGTCCATGTACTGTCCGGATCTTCTGACGCCATTTCGTTCTATCGTGCACATGGTCTGGATGGGCACCCACGTGTTTCACATCGACATGCAGTGTGTCTAGCCACCATAGCTTCGGCAGCCATTTGGCCGTTTTGTTGTTAATCCGAGATGCAGACGGGGTCTTTTTTGGCAGCCAGAACCTTGCATAGCGAATGCGGTCCGCACGGAGATGCCAGCAATCCATTGTAACATCACACTGATATCGCGTTCCACTTCCTTGGGGGTTGGCCAACACTCTGCACCATATAATACGACAGATCAAACCACTTCTCGATACACTTTTGATTTGAAGCGAACCAAGATCTTGTCGCACAGCACCCCTGTCTTTGCACGCCATCATCGAACGCCATTTCAAAAGCGCTGAATTAACGCGATAGGCGACTTCATGGGCTAGGTTTCCATCGGCTGAGAGTGTTGAGCCATACTTGAAGTAGTCGGTTCTTGGGAGGTCGATGCCATCAACCTGGATGGTGGCTAGCTCGTTCTTATCAGTCGTCATATACCCAGTCTTTTTGACGTTGAGCCAGAGACCAAACCGCGCTAAACGCTCGCTCCAAGCACTCGTCTGTCCTTCAGAGTCCTGATTTTGTTCAAGCGTATCTCGCAGATGTGGGCCCGTCGAATGACCTCCTGCCAACTATTCTCAGACAAAAGTCCGATAGACCGGGATGCAACATGGCTGTGAGCGGGCCCTGGTAGAGCGGGCAGTAGCCTTGTCGCGTCCCGCCAGCACGGTTGTCTCAACCCACTCGCACGGTGGCCTACTCGCAGTTGTCGTGGCCGACTTGCACGGGAAAATCCCGTGCAAGTCGGCCACGACAACTGCGAGCGGCCGCGACAACCAAGCGAAATGGCTGCGACCCGCTTTACCGGGGCCCGTTCGCACGCCACTTTTGTGTGAGTTACGGGCGCCCTTACACTTCCTATCCACCTTGGCGAAAGCTGACGAACCTCGCGCATACCTATGGACCTTTTTCTCAACATGCTCATCGCACTCCGACTCAGTCGCAACTATGACGCCCTGTAGAACCAATCCTAACGTGAACTGAGCTGCGACGTGCTTCCTATCATAACGACTGTATCCTGTCCATCTGGCTTCCTGCTTCTTTCTAGAACATGCGCACCCGCACGTTGCCTTTTATGTGATCTAACAATCACATACCAACCACAATCATTTTTATTATGATTCAAATAAAGAAGAAAAAGAAATAACTGTAGCTCCAACGTACCGAGAAGTGGAGCGCAACTTGTCACTCAATATGGAACTGAATATTTACAACCTTTTCTGGGCAGCGGCTGGTCCTTGTGTACAGTCTGTTAGCTCACAGAGGGCGCCCGATCTGACTTTGTCCGCAACTACGACTTCACCATTTTTCGGCTAACTGATCTATTTTTTGCACTTTTTTTGGTATTCATATGTGGTTCCTTCCATTCTAATGTTTCCCCACTGTCATCCGCTAAAATATCCTTCCAGACGCATTCTGCAGGCAAAGTCGTAAATGCAGACAATGTCAGATCAGGCGCCTTCTGTGAGCCAATAGACCACACATACAAACATAAGCTAAACCAATTATACTATTCCTTTGAAAAATGTGCGGTGTTCCACTCCCCTTTCTTTTGGATGTCATACCCAGCGTAGGGTAAAGAGGCCTCCCTCCTTTTGCTGTCGCTGCGGATTTTTCATTTTGTTGGTGAGTCGTAGTTGTTAATTTGTTGTAGAGCAACTAACGTTTCATTTCCAGAGGCCGTTCTTAAAAAGGCAATTAAATTCCAGTGAATTGTGAGAATTTTCGTCAAAGCGCACCTACACTCTACAACTTCTAATAGACCATCTGACCATTTTGACATATTCTGTTCTGCACACATTTACACACAATTATATCTACGATTACAAAGGATGCATCCATTGCAAGGCTCAAGTGGTTGTAAGTGCATTTTCTTTGGCATTTCTTTTGCATTTGCATACTCTTCACCCATTGTTTTTGTAATTCGAAATTTTATTTTATTTTATTTTTAATACACCAGAAAGGTGTGCCTATATGGCGGGTGTGAGTAACAGAATAGTGGCAAGTCCATACGAAAGAAATTAAACTATCAAACGGATGTAGATGTTAAGAACAATAAAAACACACAAAGAACTCATTACTATCATGACTTATAATAACGGGCTTAGCCTGTTTACTGTCTGTCAGTATGTAAGTATGTATGTGTGTCAGACCGTTACGAAATTCTACGATTTGTCAGTGATCGTGATTGTGTGATGATTGCAAGATCATATAAAAGGCTACGATCGGGTGTGGTATGGTGGAGTGGGGTGGAGAGGAGGTCGAGCGGAAGGTTAGATGATGACACCCGTTGAACTGTTGGGCCTATACAATAGTTCAAAAGGGTGCGTCAGCGCCCAAAAGTGGGGGAGCCGGGTCCGCCACTGTGATAAGGGTGCGCCGACGCCTAGAAGTGGGGAAGACGGGTCCACCGCTTTGATAAGGGTGCACCGGCTGCCAAAAGCGGGGGAGACAGGTCCACCGCTGTGATAAGGATGCGCTGACGCCCCGAAGTGGGAGAAGGCCTGGAGTCGGGCCCACCGCTGTGATAAGGGTGCGCCGGCTTCCGGGAGTGGTGGAGTCGGGCGCACTATTGCTGTAGGAGTGCGCTCACGCCATTTACCGATGAAACATTACAAGACGAGTTCTTCGTCAAGTGAGATCGGTATCGCATCCCAGTAGTGGTAATATTTAACAATGGCACCCGGCAGTAGATGAGTAATGCGCATATTTGCCCTTTGTTACCATGAAGATAACGATGAGACGTGATACGCAGATCAGGGATGATGTCGTAGAACGCTGGCAAACCTGGCAAACATGGCAGCTTCTCGACCCCCGCGTGCGTGGGCGGACTCGTCGTTTCGGACAGGTCATACCTATCTATATATAAAACAGAAACGCTCACGACATTTTTTCAAAAATCTGGACGCCGCGCATGCGCGCCAAATTCAAACGATAGTAGTGCATCTGTGTCGTTTCGGAAGGCTATAATCATTCTCTTTCATCTTCCCATTTTAAAACGGTGGCTGTTAACTAGCTATTTTGGTCGAGAATTCACTGTGCACCAAGACGGGACGTTACCACCCTCTAGAGGGCCACTGGCCTAGAGTAAAGGCAACAGGAGAAAGCAATGTAATGCTACATTCTGAGTTGCTTTTCTATTGGGGGACTCGATTTGACAATAAGTTATTGTGGATATGAGATGAATTAATGCGAGCGAAGCGAGCATTGGAAGAAGTCTGGAAGTCCGGCGTCAGCCGCACGGAGGGCGCGCGTTTGGGCTCAGCCAAAAAATGGGCGTGGCTGACGGTGGCCCGCGGGTACGCAAGCAGCACGTGGCCACTAAGTGACAGCCAGGAGGGCTCACGCAGAGGGGTGAAATTCTTGAACTGTAATTCTTAAAATCCTCCAAAATTTTCCCATAGAAAGGTACTAGCTGTACTGATCGCGGAGTCGGTGCCCATTTTGTCAAACGACGTCATTTTTATCCAGTTGAAGACCTAATCTTTGTGTTCAGCACGTGAGATCCTCGCCGCACAACTTTTCAGGTTATTCTACGAAATCGTATTTGGTCCCGATTCAGAAGCGTATTACCTTCCTTTGATTTATTAAAAATTTTTGAACCCTCTTCTTTCGAATGAACCGTTTAGGTGACAGTTTTATTATGAATGCTCCGAAGCAGCAATTCATCGTTGTTGCTTAGTAAAAGTAGTCGAAATGCGCGACATTTACATCCTTCTATGTGAGTCGGTGTAGTTGTCAGCAGAAGCACCGTAACACTCATATATCCACAGGGCATCATTGGCCACATCCCTTTTTTAGCTGACCCCAAACACCCCGCCGCCAGCCGGACGGCCAGACTGGTACAAAATAAAAACGTGTATAAGACCAGTATTGAAACCCGCTTCTTTTTTAATGTATAGCACCTTGTAGAAAGTATGGATGAGACAGGAACCGTGTCATTGTTTGCTATTGAAATATGGTGACACCATGTCTACAGACTAGATGTGATTCCCGGCGAATCGGGGAAAATATTACCAGGCTGGTGTTTGTTAATGAACTCGTTGTTGCTACGATGCGGGAACATAGGGAATTATGTGCTGGTAGTATAGGAAAGGCAAAGACCTTAAAGATAATCACACCTAAAACGCAACTGGACGAGCCATTCTGGGGCGGACGCTGTAGCGCCTTTTTGATCTGGTACGAACCCCAGGCATAATTAGGTGGATGCTCGCCGGCTCTGTGCCCTCCTATAATTAGGTGCATATGCGCTATGTGGATCTGACATATGACACAAAATTTATAACCTAGCGGTTCTGCGACATGGTCTAACGGAACACTGTCGCACAAGAAGTTGTAGTCACGAAATTTTCAAGGCTTAGGTGCTAATTGGTGAAGAATTGGGAGACAGAGCTGGCACTTATTTGAGGACTGAGTTTCCAGAGCCGAAATGAGAGAGATTAAACTGTCGAGGCCATGGTAAAAAAAACGTGGGCAATGGGCAATTTGCGTAATTCCTACTCAGTTCTCTATTCGATAGGTACCTTTTTCACTGATAAAGCTAATCCATAAACTAAATGAAAACCTATCAAATGCCCCAACTAGATTTTACGGCTAAGTAAAAACTTTCGAATATGAATATTAGTGAATATGAAAGCTATCAATTTACCTTCTTTTCTTGCCGCATATCCTTTTTCAATTTTAATACAGCGTTTTTGTCGTAAACCGACTTCCAAAGAAGCCCTAAATGTTGGATGTCGGCTCAGCATTTGTAATTTCAAACTATAAGCAAGATCAGAGGACATCATTGATCAACCTGAAGTGACCGTTGCAAATTAATCATACCTTTCTGCCAGTGGCGGACGCAGGGGGGGGGGGGGGGGGGCGCGCGCCCCCCCCCCCGAGAATGGGTCGCCAAATTTTCGAAATTACTTTACAATACAAATAAAAATCTTATGTTAGTTTATTTTTAATTGTTTATTTTTATTATTATTTTTAATATATTTTTTATTTATTGTTTATTATTATAATTAATATTATTATTAATTTTATTTTCCGTCTGGGTCCCCAAAACGGCGGAGACCCCACTTTTCTTCCCACGCCCCCCCTCCCGCCCACTTTCTGCGTCCGCCACTGCTTTCTGCCTATTTGATGCGCCAGTCCCTTCTGAGGAGGCAGGCCTTAGAAACCCACACATCTCTTTGCACCTCCCTACTTTGCCAGTGGCAATGCTTGAAGCCGCCAGTCTGTTGTGCTCCACAGAGAATACTAACGCCAGCTGTGACAGTAACGTCGGACTAGCATACTGTAAAATTAATACTCAAAAGTTCTTCTACAAATTGTTTGCTAAGTTACCAAACAGAAAGTTCATTTCAAATCTGGACAATTACCATTCACCTTTTTTAGACCAATTATTCACTATCTAGAATTTTCGAAAGTTAGTCAAATTCTAAAAAAAAACTTATTGTTAGCTTGAGGCAGCATACAGTGTTACAATTAAATTTTTAGATATAAAATTAGAACACATAGTTGTGTGGTCGGGCAAGAACTCGCATGTCTTTCGATTTTTAAGCAATCATAAATTATGCAATACAACTGATCTCTAAGATGTATTATAAGAAAAAAAAAAGTTCCCGAGTTCAAATTTAGCGATTCACTAAAATCTCAGTCACTCATCCACAGCAGAAGAATCTGCTGGGCATAAGTGACATTCTGCGTAAGCGAATATATCCATAGGGTGTCTTGTAACGCCAGCACTGTGTCCGCAAGGAATACTTCACACCTCAGACGGCGTTCCGACTTCCTTTGAACAAACATCTACATACACATCTACATATTTTGCAGAAATTCGGTTAAATTCCGAAAATTCTATTCAATGAATAGTTGGCAATCGATGAAGTCGTTGTCCAAATAATAGGTGAATAATTGGTGAACGGCAAAATGCCCTCTCGTAAAATAAATTTTCTGGTGTTCCACAATTTAACAAACAATCTGTAGAACAACTTTTCAACATTAATTTTATAATGTACCAGTCCGACATTGCCATGACAGCTAACGTTAGCTTAGGTTTTTTTTTGTTAAGTTTCTGCGGTCGTTGCTGGTCCCAAAATTTGGCAATACATTAGATTGTCGAGAAAGTTCTCGCGGTTTTCGAAGCATTACACTTCAATGATTTTTTTTTTCAAAAAAGGAAATACACCTTCATCCTAGGACGCTTTTCCTTGTATGGCGTTGGAGAACGGCAGAAGGAGTTGGTAATTTTTTTTTTGGAGAAGGGCAGCGCTGTAACTAAGTCGGTTCTCTCCATCCAAAGCCGACTAGCCTTCGGTGAGTCACTCATGCAGTGTGAGGACGAGCACCGTCGTGCAGGAATCCGACTATAGCTTGGTTCGGACGCTTCTCTGCGACGATTACCCCCAATTTATCCTGCTGCTGACAGCACTGGTCGGCAGCGAGGGCAGTGTAGCAGGACCGTAGCTCGTAGAGGATGATGACTTTGCAGCCACACTTAGAACTGACCATAACTTCAGGGAAGTGAAGGGGCACCTTCGGTAACGGCTTAGTCTGCTCGTTCTTGCCAACCGAATGCAGGCGGAGCTTGATGTTAACATACAGGCACCAATCCTCATCTTCTGTGAAGATGTACTTCAGCCAGTTCTCTACAAGCCTGTAAGAGGAGAATTCAATAGCCACCTCTCAATGTCGCTGGAGATCGCGCTCGGTCTGATCTTCGCGACTTACTATGATAACTTTTATACCTTGCCCACCTGACGCAGGTGATCGGCGATAGTGGCGAAGGGAGCATCTCAGACGTGTGCCCATTCACGCGTAGTTCGACGTGGATCTGAATCTACCAGCTGCCACAGTCAATCACTGTGTACTTCGAATGCGCGTCCTGACAACGTGAAACACTGGGGTTTAGGACGCCAACACAAAGGCAGATCAATCTCCATGGATGCGGCTGCTGATTCATCAGACGAAAACTCCGCGAATATGGTGTTTTGAAAACTACATTTTTTTGGAAGAGGTTGTGCAGGGGTTCATGGACAATGATACTAATGAACTTGCACATACCAGGCTCCCTTATATAGACACAAGGCAAGTTGCTGCAAGGCAACGTGGGGTTAAAGGAATCACATTCTCGAAAACCGCAAGAGCTTTCCCGACAACATAATATATACGCATATGTACGTGGTAAAATGGATACGTTATCTTTTTCGCGCAAACGAGAGAAATTAGCATAAAATCTTTCCTGAGTGTTTTGCGTTGATTAGTATACGAACATACCACACCTCTGGCCACGATGAGATCAAGAAGTAGGTAGAACCACGACTCGCAGTCGTCTTTCGGACCCATTTCGACGTTTGTATGGCACGCTATCGAAGCAAAGCGGATGGTGCCCTACAATTATAGGAAACGGTTACCTGCATCACAAGATACCGAATTGCGAAATGCTTCCTGCGTTTGCTTCTACTGAAAATCAAAACTCTTCGGGCAAGTACAGTTTCTCTCCGAAAACGTGGAAGAGAGGAAAATCAAAAATCCCATAATTTGCACCTGTTCTTGATGTAATTCCGTACATAAATGCCATTTTGGATTAGAGAGTTTCTTCCTTTGTTAGGACCAGGGATTTCAAAAATATGAGTAAAGATGTCGACTACGTCATGAAATGTTTACAGAAGATTCCACCCAAATTTTATTCCTCCCTTTGTAAGAATTTCGAATCTCTCTGGCAAAGGGGAGAAGAGGTGCGCGATAATGCTTCTAACTTCTGCAAAACGGGCACTCCCGATGTTTTTTTTTTTTACATCGGAGATGCAAAATGCTTTCCACAGCGTCCCACGGGCATGACTCGCTCCGAAATCCTGCTCTTGTAATTTCGAAGACTGAACGCGTTGCGAGGAAACTCAAAAACATATCCCATTTCACCTTCTTTAGAGATTAAAAAGTTCCGGCAACAATACAAAGTACCTCTATCGAGGCCCCAAGAATACGGCAACAACACCGACTAGAGAATATTTGGTTGTATTCTCTATGTGTATCTGATATTTTGAAAGTAGTGTCAAAATAGGATATGATGAGGGATACGCCTGAGAACCGATAGCGAAGTTGCTAGATCGTCATCGAACTAGGAAATCGCGTTGCGGATGTTTTCATATCTTGCGGTTCTTTTACGATCGCGTTTCATCGCTGTCACTACAAGCAATAATACTTCTCCTCGACTGTAGAAAATGCAGGAGGAGTTACCTTAGTGATTTGTAAGAAACGAGATTTGGAGTGCTCAGAAAAGGAAAATTCTTCAGAGGCTCCACCCACGGAAGTTTTCCTGTCAGAAATTTTGATCATTTTGGATACTTAGCAATGGTCGTAACGAGGTTAGAGTTGTCCCAGCGTTCCGAGTAAGTAAAATGAGTAAAATGAATTTTGTTTACAATCACTCTCCTTCCCTACTCAGAAGTTCAGAAACAACTTGGAAACAAGCAATCTGGCAACTTGTCTGAAGGCTTCAGACAACTCACCACATTGCTTGTATCCAAGCTTGTCCCAAGGCTGTACCCAAGTTACCCTAAGGTTGTATCCAAGCTTGTCCCAAGGCTGTACCCAAGTTACCCTAAGGTTGTATCCAAGCTTGTTCCAAGGCTGTACCCAAGTTACCCTAAGGTTGTATCCGAAGTTGTCCCAAGGTTGTTTGCCCACCTAATTCCAAAGGTATACATATACACAGCCTCGTTTTAGACCAGCCACTGCATTTGAGCTTGAGATGGTCAATGCGTGTTTCATATCGGCTGTAATGTTACGTTGCATCTCATTTCATCCAAATAAAATCTCCGCAGTCCATCACGAAAGTTTCGGCCACTCCGGCTACCATACGCAATTTCTCCGGGTACAGTGATACAGTCCTCATTCTATTCGTTCAGAACACATTTGATTCCACTGATCCTGAGCTTGCAGGTCTCGTTCAACATTTTTGAGTCAAATAATCATGATCTTGTGCCGAGTTTCCTCTTTGGAAAAGATTGATAATTTGGCACTATTTCACTTGTTCTGCCCCAAAACCTCAAAATCAAATATTTCTCTGAAACTTCGTCTAGAGGTGGGGGGTTGGCATATTGATCACAAATATCACCCTCATTTTGTGCCATAACCACACTTGGGTAGGGTTATGGTAGGGATAGGGTAAGTGCGGCACCTCACAGAATCATCTGGATTTTTGTCTAGGGGGGGGGGGGGTATTTGATATGCTGATCACGAATATCACGCTAGTGCCGCAACCCCTTTTGGGTAAGGTTACGGTAGGGTTGGGGCAAGTACTGTCCATAGGAAAACCTCAAATTGTATTCAACTTGCAAAATCAATCTGATATTCGTAATCAACGCGTCAAATACATAGCTCTCTCTAAATAAAAACTCAGATGATTCCATGTGATACCTTACTTACCCTAATTCTACCGCAACCCTACCCGAATGAGCACAAAATGAGTATAATATTTGTGATCAGCATATCAGATAACCCTCCTGAACGAAGTTCGAGAGAATTTTGACCTTGAGATTTTGGGACAGAACAAGTGAAAAAGTGCCGATAATTCCGGATAACGAAGACCCGTTAAAAGCAGCACTCACAGAAATTTTCACCTCTGAAGGGAGTCACTTACCGTGAAGCCGGCCGCTGGACAATTACAAGAGTAATTTGAACACACTGATTAGCGTAGGCCTTTAAATCAGACCATTCCCGTGCGGTAGGCGCCCCAGTGTACAGTACATGTCGAAAAGATAGATGCATTGCGCGTGCGGATTCATAGCAGAATCGCACCGAGAACTACTCGACCTCCCACTTCGAGCATGCTCTTCCCCGCTCCAGGTTGCGCCGCGATTCTGCAGTCGCGGGGTCCATTTCTCTTTTCAAGAAGGGGTCTACTGGTCCGACCATCATCCCTACAATCACCTGCTATGTTTTCGAACAACTTGTCACCGTCGTTGTGATTTGTTCAAGTTCCGTTTTCTGTTTTTTTTTCTAAGGCAGGGCTATTGCCATCTTTTTTCTCGTGGTGACTTAGTTTACGGAAAATCCGAGCATGGAAGTTGCAAGCCATGAAAATTCCATTTTAGCAGACTTAAAAACTTCAAGAATTTTTTGAACTGAAATTTTGCCTGAAGGTATTACTTAAAATGCTGAAGACAAATCCACTTTGTTGAAAATCTCCATTTCAGTAAAATGAAGGTAGGCTTACGGCAGGGAAATGATAGGCATTGCCGATTTCGGCAAGAAAACAGAGATGACATGATGATGTTGATAGTCGTCCTCTATGAAAATGTGAGAGGATTCTGTGAGGTATCTAATGCAGCCCTGAAAAAGTGGAGTGGTGGTACAAATGGATACGATTTACGAGTACAGCTCCTCAAATAACCACCTATGCAAAGTTTCAGCCAAAAAATTAAGTTTTCAGTTCCTCTACATTGGAATACTGCCCAAATTTTCGTGATGGATTGTAGCTATGTTTAACGTGTTTGAGAAGAAAAAGGGAGTGGAGGGTATTTGTATTTAGGCTTGGTCCAAGCCTTAGGCTGTGCAGGATGTTATGAAAGAGCGACGCTTTGCGACGGTTTAACGCGTCGCGTCCTTTTTGCGAAGATTAGGGGCAGTATTGTATATATACACACCACACACATACATAAATACATACATACAGAGAAACGGACGCAGTCAGGAGTCAGGACCGCGGCGCGGCTCTCTTGGGCAGAGTCACGGGAGCTCAGCATAGTGTGAGTCTGCGTCTCTGTTCATGAGAGCCACGCTGCGATCCTGACTCTTGTCTACGTACGTTTGGAGTTTCCTATACATACATACACACATACACACCACACACACCTGTACAGCAAACTAAGAATGTGTGCGAAGATCTTGAAAAGGTGAAAAAATGGAAACGGAGAAGGAGGAAATTACTGGATGGCGAGGAAAAAAGATCCAACGTGAATCATCCGTTACACATCTCAGAAGTGTCGAAGGTTAGGTATTTAGCAATAAGATTGCTGCTACACGTCATGATCGGATCGATAGAAGTTTAAACACGTTGATCTTCACTGATTTCAATGTGGCAGTGTGAATTTGGATACAACTTGTATTTAGCGAGGTAAGTTGGATACAACTTGTCTCTGGCACAGATAAATTGTACATAAACAACTTACATTCGGCGAGATGAGTTGGGTACAACTTGTTTCGGATGAGATAAATTGGAAACAACATGTAATTGCTGAGGCTGTGCCGAAGATATGTTGTATCCACTTGTTTCGAACCTCGATATGTTGGACACAACCTGATTCCGCTCTCAATAAGTTGGCTACAACTTGTTTCGGGCATGATATGTTGGAAACAACTTGTTCAAGAACTTCTGAGTATAATACCACCTGTTTTAATTCTCATCTCCTTCCATTTTAAGCCCAGGCAAATCGGCCATTCTGTCCAAACACGCTAAACTCTTAGCAATGTAAACCGCCTTTTTTTAGGATTTGACAAAATTGAACTTAGCATCCGTTCTCACGATAGCGCTGAACCTAGGAGTATAGCAAAACCTGTGATGACGAAAATTTCCGTGGGTGCTGCGTTTAATAATATGCGCTCATCCGGAAGACCATTCACATTCATTTCCACCAAACGGTCAGATCCAGGAAGTACTTTAGGAAAAGTGCCTTTTAAATAACTGAGATCTGGGGATGTCCTCACGCAAAAATCTGGCGGTCGATTGGTCTTACGCACAGAATTCAGACTAACAGTGCCATCCTCCTTGTGTATGCTTCCGCAATGGAAGACGTACCTCAAACTTGGGTGGGCAAGTTAGGGCCAATTCCCTCCAGTGTGATGGTCTGGCGGTTGCCTTTTTGGCAAGAGGGGCTGGACCTTCACCGTACACCCACGGCATACTCATCTTGTTCAAAGTGAGGAAATTCTCCAGAACCAGTTCTGCCCAATTCCCAACCAACTCCTATAATATTACAAACACAGATACACCTTCATAACAATGGCTTTATGAATGCGTGAGTAAATTTCTTGGGAATTTTAGAAAGTTTTTTTGCACGTCCGGGATTGGGTTTCAGTGCCTGGGAGAGCTTCCACTGAGTGGGATGGCGTGGAGATCTTCTTGTTGGCGGCCGGGACTCTGGCCTCTGTTTGATGGGGTTGGCTGTCGCTTTGGGTCATGGCTTATGTGCCGCGTCGTGCTTGGGGAGGCCACGGTTGGCACACCGATCTTGATTCATCTGAAGATGAAGTGCCCCGTATCTCGCACGGGTGCACTCATCTTGTTCAACATGGTGGACACAAACACACTATTTCCACAAATAGTTCTGTTTGATTCCCAAACGACTTCTACTTCTATAATATTACGAGCACAGATACCCCTTCATTGCAATGCAGCCTCCTTGTAAGTGCGTGGGTAGTTTTTTTGTGACATTTTTACGTTTGGAAATGTATTCCAATGGGTAATTGAATCGACTCGAGGGCCGATGCCTTGTATGTGCTTGTCCCCGAAAAGAAGTCGCGTCTTGGCAAACATACTTGTAATTTATTCTCCTTGAAAATTTCTTGCCAATCAAGAAATTAACCCGTAAAATGGCTCGCCAAACACATTTCCTTGCCGAATAGGCTGCCATTAAATTTCAGAGTAGAGCGAATCACTCGTCCGACGCCCCTCGTTCGCTCAAATTCGGAGACAAACACCAGTGGCGACATTCGGCGAGAGCTTTTGGCTGCTTGGCAATACATTTTACGGGTTGAAGTTTTGCTTGACAATACGTTTTCCTGGAGAATGAGTCAAGAGACTGCATTGCAATACAGAAGGCAAGGGATTATGTTGGCGATACATTTCGCCGCTATTTGGCAATATAAAAGGCGAGAGAATTTCTTAGCGAGATGAGACAGCGATTATATGGGATAACTCATACATTTCTCATTTAGTTGGAGGTATTGCCATCGACGGTGTCAACCCGAATAGCTTAGCTGGTAAGGTGGCGGACTTTGAAGATTGGTGTCATGGCATGACTCCTGATGATATCAACATTTTGCGCGGTTGATAACCCTTGTTTGACAATGCAATTTGCAAGCATCGTGTGGCGATACAAGCGGCAAGTTTAGCAAGGCGATACAATTGGAGAGATTTGTTCGTCAGTACATCTGTTGGAACTTCTTGTTTGGCAATAAATTTGACGGACTTAGTTTAACTGATTAGTTGGTAAACTCGTCTGCGCGGTTGCCTATAGTACCTCGCCAAATGTATCGCCGGTGAACTTCAGAAAAACTGCATCATTCTGCTAATTTTGGCGAATTGAAGGAAATCAGGACCCAACGCACCCAAATGGCCTTCGAATTCGACTTTCCTTGGGCCATCCAAAAATTACCGTGGGTGCTGCCTTCGAACATTAACGTGCGCTTTCAGATCTGTCCACAACTTAGGGGAAATAATGTTACTGACCTTAAACCTAACGGACTGTCGTGGAGCCTTCAGCTCTCCCTTTGAGTTCAAGATTTTCCTAGCTATTCCAAAGTCAAGTATGTACACCTTAAAAGAAAGTCCTCGAAATAAATCCACCAAATTATGTTAATCCATTGAAAAGGACGATAGTCAGAACTCACAACTCTTTTTTTCTCACCCAATCCACAAGCATAATTAGCCGGTTTCAGATCGCGGTGTATAAATCCATATTTGTGTAAATCTTCGCAAGCCTCCAAACATTGAATACCAACTCCCAAACCAGTGGACATTGAAAAAACCTGCAGAGGCTTGCAGACAGTCTTGAGCACTTTTATCGCATCTGTGCGGAGCAACCAACCCGCATTGGTCTTGCCATTTTCAAGTTGGCCAGACTTCTTCCTACGAGTTGCATGACGAGAAAGAAGAATGTGTCTTTCTTCCCACGATCAATGATTGTAGTGAAATGCGATTGGGCTCTTTCGGCCGATACGAGCTTAAGGATAGCAATCTAAAACATTCTCATGCAACAGGGAGCAGCAGTGAGGATCTCAAGTGGCTGACCTCCATTTTCAGCTTAGAATGCCTACGCGATTGCAACTTCTTCTCTACCTTCATTGCATACTCCTTCGATGGGTCCTTTTGATCGCGTACCCTTGAAATTATTGCTTTGTTAATGCATTCTACATCTAGAAGGCGTTTGCCCCTATTACAATCTCCAAAAAAAAAGAGTTTCTAGTGATCATGCAGAGGATGTTTCAATGTAATAATTACATGACTCGGCTGCGAACAAGGAGGTATCAAGAAGTTTCCGACCTATGTAGACCAGTTCCAAGAGGTCTACCACGATAAAATATTGTCCTGGTCGAGTGTAGGTTCATCAGCATTTTTTGAATTATTGAAAGAGGTCTTTTTACCAAGTGGGGTATTGTAGCACTCAACGATTAGTGCTAGTGTGGGTCAGTGTAGCCTTCAGACTTCGGTTCGTTTTCATCCGTGAATCTCATTGCTCGAAGATGCAGCTTCAAATTTCCTCACAAAAAAAGCTGCATGAAACCAGTCCCGGACTATAGGGTATGTGATTCAATGATTCGAAATCGCGTCATCGTCGTAAGGGTGCAATCGCACCTCTTTATCCGATGGGCGGGTGCGCTGTGTGAAAGCATGGTTAGGTTCGAAACAAGCGCCATCATTTCTGAAGGTGTCAACTTCAGGTTATGGAACTTATCACAGTGGCTCAGAAGACTTGAAGCTAAAGATCGCACAAAAAGTTTTGAAAAAATTGAAATAGAGCGGGAGAAGGTCGGGAACTTTTTGATATCGCTGTAACTAAAATACGTAAAAGAGAACACAAACCTGTCGTTAACTTGTAACATGTCTTGTGCCAAACACACTCATACAGTGATCGTGAAAACAAAATTTTACATCCTCATATATCACGCAGTTTGTACTGTTTGCATTGAACAGCGGTGCATCGAACACTGATATAGGAGCGTAGGCGTACGGTATAGGAGCGGTGACACTGTATGGAGAATGCTACACGGCTTGAGACAGATTTTTCAGAATGACTCCCATTTATAGCAAAACATTGCTTTTAGCTTGTTGAATATACCAGACTGATAATCCTAAGGCAAAACAGCAGTTTGGCGGGATCTACCACTGCCAGAAGGTTTGTGTGAATGTTAATCTTGGTACCTTCAATCGCAGAAAGAAGGCATATATTTGCACGATCTCGCAGGAGAGAGTAGCACCTGCTTTTCTCAGAACCTCACAGGAGCAGGAAACAGAACAGTTAGTACTTTGTTCGGTATAGATTTGTTTGAGTCAATTCATGATGTTCCAAACTCAGAGCCATAATTCAACATCAAGTTTAGATGTCTATTTTATCGACAACCCACTTATATACAGCTCCAAATCCTCCTTCGCCTAGGAGTCTGACCACTACATAGCTTGCTTTGGATGAGTCGATCACGGTTCCCTGAAACAACTAGTATCGCATCGTGACTGAGAAATCCTCCTGCACAAAGACTGCTAAGGTTCCAGATTTTTTGATGTCAGACCACGAGAGTCTTGCGAAACCTTTGTGCAGTTCAGTGCATAAACAATGGTGGATGGAGAGATGGGCAGACGCCATACGAAAAACCAATTTATGGAGTGAGATGAGGCTAGATCCTCGCGGGACTCGCACTTTCGAAATCTTTGCACAGTGACTGATTCATATTCTCACAATCGGAATGACGAATACAGTGTCCAATGCACAGTGACTGATTCATATTCTCATAGTCGGAATATGAATACAGTGTCCAATGAGTAAGGCGGGAGAGTTAGAGGGTGATTTCAGGGTTTCGCGGCGAGACCCGCGTCCTCCACTGGCGGTCTCGTAGCCACCGGGTCAGACAGTGCTAGCAAGATTCTCAGCACAATATACGGAGTAGGACACCCACTGCCCAACATGTCTTGCTCCTCGCTCAAGCCATAGGGCTGTGCTGCAGGTCCGCTTGGACGAGATCCAAGCTCGGCCTGGCTGAGACGTCCATAGACACAGTGCCGCGGTTGTGTCCCTCGCACCCTCGCACAAATCGCACTTTCTTGCCCTAGCATCCGTGCGAAAGTCCCTGAGCGATTCTGCAGCCATGCAATCGTTCCAGTTTGTGAGCTCACATGCACTGAGAAAATGCGCCATCATTGCTCATTGTGACATTTCATTTCCTGTGACCAAGCATGTAAACAGTCAAACTTCCTCAAGTATATACGTTGGACGTCAATGGCGTGGCCCATCAGCGGCCTCGAAGAGGACGCGGCGCAACCGCGCCGTGCGCGCTATAACCGATGTCTTCTGCTGCTGATATGTTATTTCTAGCAACGTTTCTACCCAATCTAAAGCTTTTCGAGCGAATCGGGAAGAAAAGTGACTAGGAATAGTATTCCGACGGCAAAGGAACCGGTCTTGGTGCGCGCGGCGCGGTTGCGCGGCGTTATTCTCTAGGCCGTGGACGAGCCACCGCCATTGACGTCCACTATAAGTAGTTAAAAATTCTGGATAACCCCTAACTTCCTTCCATTACTCTCGAGATTTACAAAGTGTCGGATGCACCGATGAGCGACAGGTGTACCCTAGGCCAACACACCGACATACGACGGTTCTGCTGTAGCCTGAATGTGTGGGGAATGTCAGTATACGGTTATGCCGACGAAATAGGTGTCCGCTGTAGCCCAATTATTAGGAAAGCTAGGATAAGTGTCCCCCATGGTACATGAGTCTGATATGGCCCAAAAGTGTGAGGAACGCCAGGATATAGGACGGCGGATGTAGGGGAGATTCGCTGTGGCCCAAGTGTGAGGAGTGCCAGGATAAGGGCCTCCAATGGCATATGGGCCTTCTGTGGCCTAAAATTCAAAGGAGGTCAAGGGTGCTAGTTCGCGGATCCCCACCTCCGATAGTGAAGGAAAAGTTCCCCTGCTTTTTGTGGGGGGCCGGTGCACTTGCAATCAAATCGAATAATTATTCTGTCATCCGGATAAGTCATTCGAATCGAATCATTCGAAAATTCGAATATTCGAACTTTTCATTCTTCGAATATATTTGATTATCCGAATATTCGAAGTCCCATTATTCGAATGTGTCACCCGAATATTCGATGTTCTAATCACATGAAAGGTTTCACAGACGCTGGCCTAGTCTTGAACAGAATGAAGGCGCCATGTATGAATATAGAGAGTGGTCGATTTTTTTTTGAATCTGGTAGCATGCAACGCCTTTTAGTCATCCACTATGCTCATCCAAAAGCGCTTTTTCCTATACAATTCTGTCATCATGAGATTCCCCAGAAATGTTGGTTCACTTAATTTCTTGCTTTGAACAAAAAGGCCAAGCTGAGAACAAAATGTTATTTTCTCTTTACATTCAGTAGGGACTAGAATGCATTGAATGCTGGGCGAACGCCCACGCTCGGTAGTATATAAACGTCGGAGAACATCTTCAACCGAGGTCTTGAAGTGCAGCTTTGACGATGTTGGCAGGGTAGACATTCTCAATCGTTATCAGGATTTTTAAACCGATGCGATAGGATTCTTCAGTGGATTTTCCAGGTGAATTACTCCATCTCAATACTGCATTTGAGAAGTGCGATGTCCACCTGGACCATGCAATTCTTCTCAAACAATTCTTACTCCTTTACCTAACAATTTTGTCGGATCGTGATGGTTGGCTTCTCTGGGACAAAATATTTCTCTTGTGAAATTATGAGACCGCTGATGACCGATCATTTCAATCACAATTCGCCTTCCGTACATAGCGCAAGCATCTGAGGGGTTTTAGTAGTCTTTCGAGCTCCGACTGAACGCTAGTAGGGTCAGGCGTCAATAGTGCTGTTTCTCGGAGACGCAATACTCCACATCGTAGTCTTAAAACCTGGTCAAATTGTCGGCTTGGAAAGAATTCGCTATTCTTGTAGAGCAGGAATAGCGCTTTTGAATCATGTACGACTCATAGCTAAAAGGTGACGCATACAGTAGGCCGGGTTCTTCGCGGACACGGCAAGCCCGTGGCGGGGCTGCGTCGCAAGCGCTGGAATCGCCGCTGTAGTGGCAGACCAGGGTTTTCCTGATATTTTCAAAATCACATTTGATGTTAAATATGTATGAAGAAAACTTTATAGTTTGCTGTCGCTGCGAGGATCCCTGTGCGAGCGTTTTTTTGCGCGCTTCCAGATTGTGCGAAAAAAGCACCACCATCGACGCTAACTGTAGACGGCGAAAACTGCAACTGAAAAAAAACGTACCCAATAGTCCGCTTTCGTTTTGTTGTTCACTATTTTTTTTCTATTTTTCAATATTCAATCAATTTTTGATTAGGTTGCGTGGTTTAGTTGAAATCACTTAAAATTTTGTTTCTTAAGCTCAGCACTCACCGAAGTTCTCATTTCTGAATGGAGTTCCTTAACATGTAACCGGCTGCTGGACAATCACAATAATATGTGAGTTGAACACAGAGAACAACCGCCAACCTGCGAAGATACTGCAGCGGACATATCTACCGACCTAGACAGAAGGGTGTCGCTGCTCCAGCTAAGGCAGTTGATCAGATGTGCGCATATGCTTTAGCGCAGTGAGCGAAGTGGAATGCGCACCCTTTTCAGGGTCTCATGGTGGGACTAATCACAGAACAGTCGTCCGCGCCTTAGACGCTTAGGAAATATCGTCACCATTTTCTGCGTTTCCCGCTTCTTTGCACCACTTCATCATTATCGATGAGTTCCCCATCCTTGGAAACCCCGATATGCCGCAAAATCTCTAAAATAGAAATTTCCATGAGTGCTGCCTTTAAACTAATTCGCTAGGATTGCTCAAAGGTTTTTTGCTGGTTCTTTACGACAATAAATTCGAATAGTTATTTGAAAATTCGAATATTCGAAATTTCCGTTTTTCGAATATATTCGAAATTCGAATACTCAAAAAAGACAGTTTTCGAATATATTCGGTTAATCGAATACTTGAAATTTTTCCAGAAATGTGCAAGTATAGTGGCCGGGGAGATTGACAGCTCAAGGAGAGGTGTGCATACCGGGGAACACCACGCCACATCCCCATCCACGATGAGAGAGGCTGGGGGAAGGGCATGCAGACGGTCCTGGCGGAACAGTCGCGCACGCTTCTTTATCGTAGCGGACCAGCAGCGCACTCCTTTTTATTTTTACGGACCAGCAGCGCAACCCTCTTATCTTAGAGGACTGGCCGAGCTACCCAGTGTGCGACCGCAGCAGCCATTATAGTAATCATCGTTCTCTCAAAGTCGGTGGTCATGTTTCATTTTTGCGTGTGAAATGCTGTAGACTGTGCTGTGTATAATTTTCTCACGGATTTCGGATCCGCTAGGCTTCCCAAGAGTTGTTCTCGTTCCAAAGCTTCGTAGATGAGGTTCTAGGTTTTTTACCTCGACGAAGAACTAGTTCATACTTAGTATTTTTTTTTTATTTTCCACCATCATCTCGTGTCTAATGTATGAACAGAATGCGTATCGCGATGTTAAAAACAGCACAATAACTACAGTTCATATTTGATGGGCTATCGACCACTTTTCGCACCCTGCTGAGTAATTTGAAAACTAGGAATCTGTTCAAAAAAAAAAAAGAAAGAGACTGTCCTCTGCAGCTCATGGCGACTGTATTGCCATACAAATTTAAAGGACCATTCCCCGGATGAAACCCTGTTTTTGACGCTCACTGTATTACGAGTACCCGGTAGAGAAAAATGCTATGTTTTACAGAGTACAACGGCCTACATGAGTGCATTGACCAACAATGTAAGCGCACTCCTCTCTTATTTCCTTTTGCAGTTTGAAATTTGTGTTACATGCGTCCAGTTCTCTATGCATGATTGCCTTTTACAGCTAAAATTCAAAATATGAGGAAGAAAAGCCCTCATATTTTGAATTCAACAAAATTAACGTATTAGGGCTGCTCATTTGTATGGGAAAAAATAAAGTAAATCTACGGGAATAAAATAAATCTGAATTATGGATGTGATGTGTATTATGTGGCTGACCGCGTAGAAATTTAGTGGAATGGGACGCAGCGAGCACTGGAGCTGTTTGGAGCATTCCAAAGATCGCTACCCTTCAGCTAATAGATAGCAAGTAGATGCGCGTCTGGTCCTCTCTCAGTCAGAAGCTGACCGCTCGCGCACCCAATTGTCGACCGATTTTCATCCCTCAAGCCACATTTATAGTTAATCGGAGTCCGATCCGGTAGGATAACAAATGATACGCATCGATCCTCATTGCGTATCTTTTGTTATTCGACCGGATCGGACTCCGATGCACTATAAATGTAGCTTTAGGCCTATATCTACACTTACGTTTGGCAGTCCGGCTGACGCCAGACTTCCAGACTTTCCCTAATGCTCGCTTCGCTCGCATGACTTAATCCCTTTTTTCATTCTAATAGACTCACAGTCATGCCACATTTGTGCTGTAATGCGTTCCACATCCTTTTCATCTCCCTCATGTAAAAAAGGACTTATCAAAAAGAATCGACTGCGTTTCTCAGAGCAATTCTGCTTTCGCTCAACTGGAATAGCTTTTTGTAAAGATACATGATGACCGGTTCAATCTGGAACGACTACAGGAAATGGTTTAAAATCCTTTGTCTGTTATAACTGGTCAAATGATAGGAGCCAGCTCGAACACATAAAAGGAGAGGGTGCGGTGTGTTCATAAACAAATGAGAGGAGAAAAACGCGGGAGAGCGTGTAAACTGGAGGGAATCACACGGATTGCACACTACTCACTTCTGAGATTTGACATTCAATGTTTTGAGAAAAAATGTGAAGCGCCAGCATACCGATCGAGCAAATATGTCCCCAACTCATGAAATTTTCGCAGCATTGAACAATGGAACACTCCTCTCCGTCGGTAGTCACACTCCAGGCTCTTCCCGACTTTTGGACGACGGCGTACCCTTTGAAACCGTTGGAGCTGACTCCAGGCGTTCCCCCACTTCTGGGGGCCGGCGCATCCTTATCACCCCTTTGTAGCTGACTCAAGACGTTTTCCACTTCTGGGCGCCGGCGCACCCTTATCACACCGGTGGACCCGTCTCCCCCACTTCTGGGCGCCGGCGCACCCTTATCACCTCGTTGTAGCTGACTCCAGGCGTTTCCCCACTTCTGGGCGCCGGCGCATCCTTATCACCCCGTTGTAGCTGACTCCAGTCCAGGCGTTTTCCACTTCTGGGCGCCGGCGTACCCTTATCACACCGTAGGATCCAACTCCAGGCGTTTCCTCGCTTTTGGACGCCGGCGCACTCTTCTCACAACGTGGGAACCAACTCCAGGCGTTTCCCCACTTTTGGACGCCGGCCCACCCTTATCACACCGTTGGACCCGACTGCAGGCATTTCCCCACTTTTGGACGCCGGCGCACCCTTATCAACAGGGATGAGCGGATACGAGATTTTCCACGACCCGGATAACGGTGCGGATAACGGATAGGCCAAAAATAACCGGATAACGGATAGCGGATACCGGATAACGGATAAGTGTTAAGATACTACAAAGCACCACCTTCTACTAATACCAAGAATATTAAGATATTATTAATACCAATATCTACTAATATCTTATATGTCGTGACCAGGGCGTCTTCAATATAAAGATCCCTACAACGAACTCTGGTCCTTCCACGGTTTCGGGTGAACATCATCACAAGGGAAAAGGGGGCGTTACCAAGCCACCGTGATTGGCACATTGATCGAATACACCAATCACAGTCGCTTTTTAACGCCCCATTTCCCCTTACGATGATGCAGACCCCACGGTTTCTTCTTTAGACTTCTTTAGACCCATTAAAGACAACAGGACAAAGATGGTTTTTTTGGCGGGGGGGGGGGGAGGGCATCACATAGGCGGATCCTTTGCTCCATATATCTTTTGCGGAGTCACTCCTGAACACTATGTGTAAATATTAGGGTGGTCAGAAAGTCTTGAGCTGATTTTTTAAAGAGTTTCAGAACTTTCGATTCTTGACCGGTACCACGACCTACCATGTGATATCATCCTCTATCAGTATCACTCTCGAAACCGATAGGTATATATACCCAGGTTGCCTTTCTTAACTTCAATACGATGTCAATTCCACAAGTGCACATTCGAGCGATTATCTTCTATGAATGGCGCCGCGGCACTGGAGCGACGGAAACCGTTCGCAACATCAACAACGCACTAGGAGAAGACACTACTTCCATCAGCACTGTCAAACGCTGTTTCGCTCGCTTTGAAGGAGGAGATACGGACTTCGAAGAAAAGCCTCGGTCGGGACGCCCCCTCAAGGTGGAAGACTCTGTCATTCTCGGCGCCGTCAAAGAGGACCCGGAAGTTAACACCCGCAGTCTTGCGACGAGACTCAGATGTAGCCATCAAACAGTCCTCAGTCGCCTTCAGGTCCTCGGCTACAGAAAAGTGCTAACTCGATGGATCCCTCATGTCTTGACCGATAGTACGCGCTTCACCCGGATATCCATTTGTCAGTCTCTCCTTCTCCGCCCTCAACGAAAGGAGTTTCTGAGGGATCTGATTACCGGAGACGAGAGTTGGGTCCTCTACGATTCCAATACGCGTCGTGCCTTGTGGCTCCCTCAAGGAGAAGACCCTCCAACAAAAGCCAAATCGGACCTTCACCCCAAGAAGTGTCTCCTTTGCTGCTTTTGGGATTCGTGAGGAATGCTGTATCACGAGCTGCTCCCGCAAGGACACACCGTCACCGGTAGCGTTTACGCCAATCAGCTCCAGAAATTAGGGGACGCTGTTCGAGAAAGACGGCCGAGACGAGCTTTTGTCCACCTGCTCCACGATAACGCTAAGCCCCATGTAGCTAAAGAGACACGTGAAAAGTTGGAGGAGCTGGGCTGAGACACGGTTCCCCATCCACCCTATTCCCCTGATATTGCCCCCTCTGATTATCATTTGTTTCGCCCCTCAAGGCATTCCTGGCTAAGAAAAAATTCGCCAAACTTGAAGATGTTGGAAGGGCGGTCAGCGACTTCTTTGACTCCGAGTCTCCCCAGTTCTGGGAAAAGGGGATCGCTGATCTGCCCATTAGGTGGGACATTGTAGTGGCTAATGATGGTGATTATATTGTTGACTAAAATTCATTGTGTGCTGAACAATAAAATAAAGAAAGAAAAGGTGTCAAACGGCTCAAGACTTTCTGACCACCCTAATAGATCCGAAAAGGGTACAGTAGGGTTAAATGAATAGTCGAATTGAACTTCGCGAGCAAGAGGGCATTACTCATCTGTAAGTTGTGAGGTCATCAACTTCAACTTTGTCAGAGGTCACAACATTAGTCAGCGTTGTTGATAATCTTACAGACAAACAATGGTTTCGAGGTTATCGCCTCGATTGTCGGAAAACCCAGTAAACCTGAGCAAGAGCCTTTCTAGACGAGTACAAGTCTGTATTACCATCTCCTACATCGCTTCCAGACTCAAAATCACATGCGAGCAAAAATGCGCTAGATCATGTGATACGACGGATTTTCTTGAAATGGAAGCTCTCCTCTGTTGGGAACGTGCGGAATGAATCTACTATTGTTGGCTTTATCCGCACCGTTATCCGGCATCAAAGGCCCGGATAATGGTGCGGATAACGGACAGGCCAAAACCTACGGATAACGGTAAAACGGATAACTGGATACGGACAATCCGCTCATCCCTGCTTATCACACCGTTGGACCCGACTTCAGGAGTTTCCCCACTTTTGGACGCCGGCGTACCCTTATCACATCGTCGGATCCAACTCCAGGCGTTTCCTCGCTTTTGGACGCCGGCGCACTCTTATCACACCGTAGGACCCAACTCCAGGCGTTTCCCATTTTCTAAACGCCGGCGCACCCCTATCACAGCGCTGCACCCATTTCTCTCACCATGGGCGCCGGCGCATCACGTCATCTCTCGTCCGCCTGGTTCCTCCTCTTCGTTATTAAACTGACCTGCCCGTCTCTTTCCTTTTATATGTACGGTCATGTAATCGTAGGCCTATCTCACTCATTCCGACCATGTTTAAAACAATCGTCGGCCATTGACATGTCTGAACATGACGAACCTAGCCCAAAACACCTTTAAATCAAGGTAAAAAACAAAATTTGCAACTTTTTTGTGCACAACTTGATGCGCTGAACACGATGGTGTTGGTAGTTTTTAGCGACAGTGGTTGGTTCTCTTGCACACACACACACACACACACACACACACACACACACACACACACACACACACACACACACACACACACACACACACACACACACACACACACACACACACACACACACACACACACACACACACACACACACACACACACACACACACACACACACACACACACACACACACACACACACACACACACACACACACACACACACACACACACACACACACACACACACACACACACACACACACACACACACACACACACACACACACACACACACACACACACACACACACACACACACACACACACACACACACACACACACACACACACACACACACACACACACACACACACACACACACACACACACACACACACACACACACACACACACACACACACACACACACACACACACACACACACACACACACACACACACACACACACACACACACACACACACACACACACACACACACACACACACACACACACACACACACACACACACACACACACACACACACACACACACACACACACACACACACACACACACACACACACACACACACACACACACACACACACACACACACACACACACACACACACACACACACACACACACACACACACACATGAGCTGCCATTTAAGAAGAAGTAAGATACCTATGGACTCACCATGGAAAGCCACTCCAAACTCGGTGCGACAATGCACCTTATATGACTCTAATAGCTGCAACCGACACAATGCGAATAGTTCCAGAAGCACTGGTCTCATTGCGGTAAAAAATCTGACATTCCATACTTGACGATCTAGTAGGTTGGCATGACGCATTCGTGCAGATAAAATAACGTTTGATGTGAATGTGGGTAAACCAAATTTGATGAGAATGTGGGTAAACCTTCCCATTTTTTAAATAGTATCCTCTTAAAGGCAAGGTCCGGTCAAAATCTTGCTCACTCAGGTTTTTTGCTTTCTGGAGTCCAAACCATATGTATCTCAAGTTTGAGACCTCGAAATAAGCTCTATCGCTAGATATGGGACAAAATGTCCTACTGTAGCCGTAGGAAAACGCGCTCCAACCGACAAAGGCTAGGCGAGTGCAGACTATACAACGATGGATGCTCAGATACATACAGCCTAATAAACACTTCGTGAAACCTTCCCCACCTCACCAAACGGACCACCGATCCTTTGAATATAAATTTTTTCCTACGACGCCACAATAGACAGCATGTAGCGCGCGCCGTATAACGTCATTTGAAAGCACGGACGCCGCAAACCCACAAACGTCGTACCGAAATTGATCAATGGAAAGCGTTCGTTGTGGGACTTTTCCAGGGATTTTTCTATAGTTTTCGTCCAAGGCGTCGCCGTGGGCTACGAATCCAAAAGAAATTCGGGATATGGAATTTTGCCAGGGCCTTGCCTGTAAGTTTGTTTTGAAACTGCAGTATTTAAGAGATTTCTTATTCTTTCTCCTTAACCGAATTCGCATCTCTTCGAGTTGTGGATGCTTCACCAAAATTTCAAAAAAAGTAATGGAATAAGTATGCTTAATGGATTAAATAGAGAACTAGACCCAGTTTGGAACACTTAAACAGTTTTCAAAACCAATTAACAGCCATACAGTCAACGTAGAAACCTTTTGCCACTGCTTCCTACAGCAAGCTACAGGAAGAAAATGTGAATGAAACCCAAATATCAAAATTTTAGGGGTCGCTACCAAAAGTTTTTGCACAATTACAAATTGCGAGCAAGCTATTCCACGCAAATTGATGAATAAGTCAGAACTAAGAACAGGTAACATTTTGTTCTCGTCATTTCCATTCACTTCATTCACTTTCGAGGGCTGTGTTGCTATGGAGCATGAAAGGAGCCTTAGACTTATGCCACACTATACAGCGACGCTGTCGCTGGTATCATTCACCACCAAAAGTTTCCGCACAACTGCTCCTGTGCCGGCACGCTCTTCCAGGCAAATTGTATGATCATGATTTATAATAACGGGCTTAGTCTGTCTGTCACGTGTGTGTGCCTGTGTGTGTGAAACGAAATTGTGACTGTGGCTTAGAGTGAGGAAAATTTTCTACACCGGGTCCACTGTTGCTGTAGGAGTGCACCGGCGTCCAAATGTGGGGGAACGTCTGGAGTCGGGTCCAACGGTGTGATAAGGTTGCGCCTGCGTTCAAAGGTGGGGGAACGCCTGGAGTCGGGTCCAACGGTGTGATAAGGGTGCGCCGGGGTCCGAAGTGGGGGAACGCCTGGAGTCGGGTCCCACGTTGTGATAAGGGTGCGCCGGCATCCAAAAGTGGGGAACGCCTGGAGTCGGGTCCAACGGTGTGATAAGGGTGCGCCGGCGTCCAAAAGTGGGGGAACGTCTAGAGTCGGGTCCAATGGTGCGATAAGGGTGCACCGGCTTCCACAAGTAATAGGAATTCGCTAGGCGGGTCTATTTCTGCATGACGCTTACCCTGTTTCGGCGGACCCTCCTGCCTTAATCACCTAGATGTACATTGTTCCCTTTCGTATCCGTGTTCTCTTCCCATTCCGTTTGAACCACTCCCTCCTTTCCGTATATATACCCCGGTGGACCCTTATCACTTGAATTACCACAACAACCAGTTAAGCCTAAATCATTTCAAGATAACATTTGCACTGAATTGGTTACATTCAGTTCTTCATGGCCACTAACTTCGTTCATATGGGGGAAAGCTACCCTCTACGGGATCAAGGGTTTCTGAGGGGAGCGATAGAACTGCGTGGAAGGATGCAGATTTTATCAATCCATTCAAACATTTGTGTTTGGTTTCAACGTACAGTATGAGAGCGAAGCGAGCATCAACAAAAGTCTGGAAGTCCGCCGTTAGCCGGACGGCCAGACTGGTAAGATATAAGAACGTATAACGTTTTGTTTCCATTAATTCTATCCATTCGCGGCGACAATTTAGCTGTGACGTATGCCATGGCCTGTCAGATTTTAAAAAACGGCTGGTCCCCTAAAAGTGCTTGAGGAAGTATCGGACGCGTGTTAAGGGGGCTTCAGATGCATTCATCCATTTGCAAAGGATTTTCCATAAAGACGCAATGCTGCATTTGCGTCCTCAAAGGAAGGAATGTGCGGCTGCCGCGAGGCCGCAGAGGCGTGCGTCTAAACTGTGTCGCCCTATCCCCCATCACATGGATGCATGCACACCAAAAGGGCGAAAAGGGAGTTGGGGGGGGGAGCACCCTATAAAAGGACATAGGCTTCACCTTGTAAGCCTAAGTAAAAGCACTAGCTTAGGCTTAAGCTTAAGCTTAGCCTAAGCTTACGCCTAATCCTATGCTTAAGCATGCGTTTAAGCCTAAGCCTAAGGCTTAGCTTAGGCTTCAGAGGAGTGCCCCCTCCCAACTCCCTTTTCACCCGCCAAAAGCACACATCTAGTATAATATGTATAATAGGCGGGCGTCCAACCCATCACCGGCCAGCCGCTCTACCACACCTGGTACCGGCCGAGAGATAGTTCATGGCCGGCCGGCTAGGTCTACCATGATAAAGTTCCGGCCAGGCTGGTCAACCATGATAACCTGCCGGCTGGCGCGGACGACCATGATAGCGTTCCCGCCAGCTCGGTCCGAAGGGTTGGTTGGTGATAGTAGGGAAGTGATGAAAGATGAAGGAATCAGCCGAGTTGATCCTATCGATGATAGAAGAAAGCTGGTAATGCAGAAACATAAATGGACCATAAAGACAGTATCTCACCTCATGATGGGTATTGAGGTATCAACGGAATCTGATCCTACTCGACGTGCTGATCCCAATAATGTGTTTGAAATGTGGAAAAACTGATAAAAACTCCTATTTTGAAAGCCAAATTCAATTTAGGGGCGGACGAGTTTTTTGCAAGGAAGGTAGCAAAAGCTGGGCTGAGCAGTTGAGATTGCACATTAAACTGAACTTCTCAGCAGCAGCTATTATCAGACAAACAAACATTTCCGTGTTGAAAAACCATGCCGCACCCTCAGCAAGCTCTTGCTGCGGAATGAACCCTCTCGTCCACTAGCCGAGAATTTTGAAATTCTTGGCCAAAGAAACCCGTAACTTGTGGGGTTTTCGACGTTTCTACGAAACCGAAAGTACATCGGTGTGCTCAGCGGCTCGCGTATGTTCGACTGGGATGGGAATCTCGAATGCGGCTCATGAGCTGAGGCACTGCCTTTAAGCCATTTTTTCCTATTCGTGATTAAAATCAACAGATCTCCGTTGCCTTCAGACTCCGAAGGGTCATTATTGAGTCACAGTGCCGGCGAAGGCAGTGCACAACCAAAAGGAGAGCTGCCAGTGATGTTCACGATGTCGGCGGCCAATTGATGGGTAATCGTGGGCAACGATGCCCTGAGCACTTGAACTGGAGCACAATGCCTGTACCACTCGATCTGGAACAGTTCCGGCCGGGCTCCTCTACCGTTACCGGCCGGGCTCCGACCTGGTTGTTTCCTGGCCGGTAATAGTAGAGCAGGCCGTCCGCATCAAGTTTCCGAGTTACCCTTTACGATGTTAAGAGCTATGTAATAACCGTATAATACCGGCTTGAGAGCGACATCATCTTCCTCCTCTTCCATCGCACATCAGAGCAAATAACTGAAAAATGAACCACACCATACGCGGAACACCTATTTATGCATAGGAGTTGATAATGAGGCACCCCTCTAAACTCTGTACTTTCAGGCTATGGTGGACCTACAGTCTGTTCCCTGAAACGTACACTGCCACCCTCTCCCCAATCGAACAAAGCGGCGCGTGCGCGTTCAATTGGGGCGCGAAGGAATCGATCAGGGCGCGGGGAGAGGCTGATCGGCTGTTGCAGCTTCGAGCCCCGATTGAACGTGCACGCGCCGCTTTGTTCAATCGGGGCGAGGATGGCAGTGTAAGTTTCAGGGAACAGACTGTACCATTGTTTATGGTTGATATTCGGCACATCAACCGCGGGTAAATGCAGAGGTCACCACGGGCTGTTTTCAGGTCCGTAGTGGGCTATTTGGGGAAATTCCGTGGTGCAATGGGAGACTGTCGATGGGAAACCAGAGGATTCCCGTGGGATAGGCTGGGATTTTCCGGCGAGAAAATGGGGAATTTCCATAGGGAAACCCAGTCGTTTCTGCTTGCAATTTGTTGGCAGTTCTAGTGTCAACATGGGTCTTCTATTAGGCTGCTGCACAATTAATGCGGCTTCTTTCGCGACTTCTTTTCTCGATGAAAATTAAAGCTTTTTGAATGGTTTTTTTTAATGAAAACAATCCTCTCTTTCTACTTATCAAAGGTGCTGTTGAACATCCGCCATGATGTGCTCTATCATTCCGAGAAAAGTTGGAATGCCACATAGTCATTCCTTGATACCAGCGAGGAAAGACGGACCAATCAGCAAAGCTAAATTGAAAGATTGTTCATATTGGTAATGTACGAACTTCACAGATGGAGAAAGAAGAGGTTGGCCATCAATTCCCAAGCACCAGGAATTTTGGGGCAGCCTGGAAGAGGATGTCCGAATTCTTCAATATTGACCATTCGACCATGACTCTTCCTCTCAAGAGGCTCAGAAAAGCATGGAGATTGGCTTCCTGGGTCAGCACGAGCTCTCCGGCAGGAAAAATGTTGAATTGCCACCAATTTTCTGTTGCAAAGCGAGCAAGCTTCATTTCAGAGTGATCTTATCGATCGAACCCCCTCTCTTCCACGGCTGCCAGTTCTTGGTCGTCGAAATTTGATTGTAGAGCTCTTCCGTAGAATATCTTCATCTGTAGGATTGCACTTTGCTACCTGAACATGAAAAAACCGTTCCAGAAGCGTTGGTTTTCAACGAGGAAAGGAGTCGCGAAAAAAGCCGCATTAATTATGCACCAACCTAATATTTAATTAAGTTTCTATTTGTTTTCGACCTCCTTCTTCCGCATGAATTTCTTCCAGAAGCAGCATCGTCTATTAAGGCAGCAAAGCAATATGAAATTCGAGGGGTATCTGATACGATAGTTTGGAGAACTTTAGTGCCACAGTGCTCTGATATTCACCGGTGATATGTTGGCGAGGTTTGCTGCCTGTCTAGTAAACGAATACACCTAGACAAACAAGGTTCGCCAATTGCGTTGCTATACATATGTTCTCGTCAAAGGAACTACAAATTAAAAGGGCTGACTAATGCCCAAAAAAACTTCGATATCACCAGAAATCGGGACATCATTCTTTGCCCCGTTGTCTCATCAACTGCGCCTTTCACGTTCATACAGTCAATGGCTGAACCTCCGGATAGGAATGAAATAGGCACATTATCTCGAGAGTCGCCTAGGCGAGTACACCACACCTTTTGCATTTTGCATTTTGAGATTTCTTGGCAACTCCACTCCTCCCGTTCTTTGTATATTGAGACAACTTTATCGTTGATTCCGAAAAAAAATGTGTCGCTTAGCTATTTTTTTTATAAAACACAAAAATAACAGTATTTGCCAAATACATCGCCCCTGAACATTAGGAGCAAGAAACATTTCTCGATCTTCTCAGCAGATTGTACGTGGGAAGCGTCAACCTCAACGGGATTCATGTAGTAGAAACATTAGAAGTCAGTGGTGATCACCCCTACATGCAAATCAATCATCTTGACAACATAATGATGATGTTCCTTACGGAAATCACGGCCCGTAGTAAAGTGTCCAGTGCGATCATCGCACATCATCTTCAGGGCGATGATCGCACTTCACGTTGGAGAGGAGTATGGTGATCATCGCCATGGTGAATTGGACGGGCCGTACATGGAAAGTGATCAAATGTACGTGTTGCATGTATTCCCACATCACTTCGGGGCTGTTTTAGCATGTGAGACAACTATGAACCGTTGCGGCTAACAAACTAGGACGAGTGCGACTTGTCAGAAGCACCAGAAACACCTCTGTGCTTCTGACAGGTGGTATACGATCGAGCTTGTTCTGTGCTGTGGGGCGAAAATCAACATGCCTGAGTCGGTAGGTTCAGATGCACTCTGTGCATTTCGCACACATAATCATACGTATCTTCACACCATCACCATACTCCGAGTGAGATGCTCCGAGTACTTCACTCGGCGTCTCTTCGCCCCGCACACTATCTAGTCGCCAAACGATGGCGATCATCGCCCTCCATGGCGATGAGATCAGCGCCCTGCACATACGAGCTCGCAGCACCGCCACGGATGGTGATGATCTTCCATTCCTCAGTATTGGAAGGTCCTCGCGAGTGCGATCGTTGCCCCAAGTGTGGTGACGGGTTGTGCAGGCAGCTGATCTCACCGCCATGACACTTTACTACGGGCCCACCGTTCACAAAGACCATGCTCTTCTCAAGGCTCGTTACCGCAAAATAACAACGGCTTTTGAATTCTCCTACTCTGCTAGTCCTTTCCGTGAACAAATCTCATGCAATTTTTGCCTTGTGATCATTTCAAAACCTCAATGCTGGCCGGCCAATTGCTGCACTCGTGATAACAGCCTTTCTGTTCCAGCTACTGTCACTCACAATAGTATTTTATTTCATCTGCCTATCCAACATTAAAAGATGGCTTACACGGAAGTGCTTTTGGATTTGGATCTGCTGGCAGGGAAATTTTCCACTGGATTCTTTATTGTGCTCAGCGAAAGTGCTATCCGGATGATGAGTCGATTCCCCTTGTTGAAGTCGCACCTCCGTCGTGAACATTGGAAATCCACTCCTCTCTCTCTCTCTCTCTCTCTCTCTCTCTGATAACTGTGCAGCACGAATGCAGCCCAAACGACGTAACGGTTGGAGTAGAAACCCTAGCAGCAACGTTTTCCTGTCATCCACCCCTCAATTGGTGCCATCTCTCGTCAACTGTTGCTAAAGGGAAAAAGCTGGAGCAGCAATCGAGGAGAGGATGACAACTGGGAACTGTTGCTGCTATGATTTCTACTCGAACCAGTACGCCGTTCGGACTG
The DNA here is from genome assembly GCA_037903475.1 of Ancylostoma caninum. Lineage (NCBI taxonomy): Eukaryota > Metazoa > Nematoda > Chromadorea > Rhabditida > Ancylostomatidae > Ancylostoma > Ancylostoma caninum. Next base: position 886,000 of record JBAJFG010000150.1, read on the forward strand.
CATTCATGCTGCACAGCTATCAGAGCTTGTACGGATTCTGGCTATTTCAATAACATGCACGATCATCCCACGTACATATGCATGCTAGCAGACGTTCTTTTTTTTCCAAACTAGTGCGACTGAATATAACAGTAGGAGAAGCGATTCCAATCCCAAGAAAGAACTTTTGGTAGAAATTGGTACTTTAAATCCGGAGGCATGCCTACATATCTATTAGGATGGTAAATTTGAAATGCGCACTGAAGTTTCGACGTCTTTATAAATGTATTGCCAACAGGGTAATGCACAGGTGCGATATTTCAAACCACCCCTACGTATTTGGAGGAGCAAAGCGGAAAAGCAAAGGAGGGGGGGGGGGGTACATTGTGTTCTTTCTTTTGCTTGATTCTCGTCCTCCACTGTGAAAGAAATGGAGTCCAGGTCCTAACGCATAACTCGAGCTGTGGATAAGAAGTTCCTCACTTTTATAATCTGTGCTGTTGCTTCAAAAATTTCCCACCACAGAAGAACGGTACATCAACACAGAATAATAGTAATAAGTAATAGGCGCAGTAATTCGTAAAGGTAGTATGGTGAAAGATCACAGTAAATTTGCTATGTTTTACACCACTTTTGCAGGCCGCGCACGTTAAATTGGCCTGAAATTGCAAGAATTGCACCGAAATTCAGCTGAAACCCCTATGGAGCTATTTCGCGCTCCTACGCGATTCCGCGCTCCATTGCGAAGGGCATTACTGTAGCTTCCACCACAGGGCAGGTGCGGAGAAGGTACGTGTATCGCACCCGTATCGCACCTGCCCTGTGGTGGACTCTACAGTATTCGAGAGTGCCCAAGAAACGCGCCTGAACCGTAGAAACCGCGGGAGGAAGCAGAGAAAAAATAGTGTGGCTCACGAGAGAGGATTAAGAAAATCAATAAGGCCGTTGAGTGCTACGGCCGTGACGTCACAGACGCTAAGATCAAACATGTTAGATCACGCCAAATCGAACTTTTTTGCCTGGATGATGCCTTCAACTGCATGGCAAATATCAGTGTTGCTGCCAGCATATCGTTCCAGCGCAATGTTTCTTCACTTCTCGCCTTGTCGAAAGGATTTTTAACAAGGGAACAAGTGCTGTTTACAAAATTGTATGAAATCAATTTAATTTCTTTTTGGTTCTGTTACGTGATGGTGGGTGCGGCTTACGAGTGGTTGGGAGCAAAAGGGGGGTACATATTTGGGAACGCTATATCGCACCCCATGCTTTACCCTGATTGCCAAACTACGCTTGCCTAAATTTCGTTATTGCCTGGAAGGGCTTTTTATGGAAGACTTTATGACACACAGGCTTTCAAATATTACTTCATACCTGATTTTTAGAGAAGTTTATAAGAGGAACGACCGAATATTTCGAGTATTCGTTCGCTGTGTTTCATGTTATTAAAGAACGTAGAACTGCAGCGGAGCACCACAGCTAATCATATAAGGACTTAAAAGAGGTTCTCATGTGTTATCCAACTAAAACCATTCGACAGTTGACTACGCGAAAACGGTCCCTAGCATGGGTAACAAAACTTAAATTGTGACCAGTATCAGTTACGGTTTTGTAGCCGAACACGAGGTTGTTAGTGAACTTTTTATTGGCCAATGTTTCGGCGGCCACAATCCTCGAGGTTGAAACTGAGATTTCCGCAAGCAAGACTTTCGAAGCGTTTTGGATTCATGTCAAAAACCCAAAAATGAACCGCAAGGAAGAGTGCCCCACTATCACCAATGGACACGTATCTTAGACTGTGTAACATCTAAGTCGAGATATGGTTTGTGACAGAACGTCTCCTTCTACTAACAACTCTGACGCGTTCGGTCGTCACAAACACCATTCAACGGTGAAGCTAAGAGGTGTGACTTTTATTCTCGCTAGTTTTGTGGTTTTGAAGTATGGCCTGATTCTTGATAGCTTGATCAAGGCGGCATTTGTGGGGCTGCTTCAATAGATCAGTTTGACCCTATCAGGCCCCGACGAAAGCGAAGCCGCCGAAACGTTGGCCAACAAATATTTCACTAACAACCTCGTGTTCGGCTACAAAACCATAATTCATACTTAGACACCATGCCGACGTTTAAAGACAATCGGACTTGGGAACTTAATTGTGACTGAATCGCTCAGTTTTTTGCTTCTTTTTCTTAGAAATTTCGGTTCGTTTGTGTAGGTTTCTTACTATAACAGACTCCCTCTCGAGACTTGATGAGAGTGTATGTGAATCTTTCTCTTTTTCTAAGTAACACCCTTTAATTCCTTTCCAAAGTCCAGTATTTCAGAGTGATTTCTCATTACCCCTCCATAACCGACTTCGCATATCTTCAAATTGTGCGTTTTACCAAAATTCCAAGAAGAAAAAACGCAATAATTATGCTCAGTAGGTCAAATAGGGAGTTAGAACCAGTTCGAAACGCTGAAATAGCTTTTCAAAACCAATCAGAAGCCACAATTCAAACGTACAAAGCTTTTTATACCAGCTTACTACCCTTAGGTACGGGAAACAAATGTGAATGAATCCTAAATATCGAAATTCTAGTGAGATGAGCCCAGCAAATGATACAGTGCCGTGGTCAATCATTAAATGGAGTATGCCCAAGAACGCGAGCCAGTCGCCGCAACTGAAACTCAATCGCGGCGACCAAATCGCGTCGCTGAAAGTATGCTCAGGGCTTAACAAGGTTCTACAGCATGTATACCAGCAAGTCGGTAACATACTATACGACTATGAGAGACCTCTCGCAAAACCCAGTTGCAGTGTGGTAAGGTGGATAAGGAAATGAAAAAGTAGCCGTTTTGCATTTCTGCCTTTGCGCCGTTAACCACAAACATTATTATGAATCCACAAATGAAATGGTCAAAAAGGTTCGAAAATACTAGTTATGCACGTAGTTCCCCACCAGCTACGAAATGGTTGCAGTATCAGACATCTGGTCCGATGGACCATTGCTTCAGAATTGTTGTCAAATACACACTAACAGAAAACGGACTGGTCGTAGGAAAAACATGTATTGACAGCAGCGACGTGTACACCATTGGATTCTTCCGTCACAGGCTGGCTTTGGAAAGCCTACATCTAGGAACATTGTGGTCCAGTGCGATGAATGCTGCCCAACATGCATGTTCTGCGTGTTCGTTTCCTCGCCGAGGCCGACTTTAGCAAATAACTAGCTGCCGTGGCATCGCTCGGCTGTTTTACTACCTTGGCTACATCACACTGCTGAGGCCAATTACTATTACCGACAAATTCATTAAAACATTGAAATCTCCATAGATTTGGTGATCAGCATGTTGGCGAAGCCCAAGTGGACCTTCCCCATTGACTTGTGGGCGAAAAGTTAGCAAAGCTATCTCGGTAATATTGAATCGATGCATTCGAACAAAGTGGTTGCCATGTCCATATTCAGCGTTTCGAGGTACCCCAGGAGACATGTCTTCACCGCTCCATTGGGAAGAAGAGCCAAAAATCAAAGAAATGTCCGTCTCCGAGCGAAAATCGAAAAAAAAAACCAGTAACACCAATAAATCGATATTTCGTGCAAAATGGTTGTCATATTGGTGTTCAGAGTATCGAGAAACCCCAGTAGAGATGACCTTGTCTATCCCCGAGCGAAAATGGAAAAAGCGGTAAGATCAATGAATCAATATTTCTGCACAATGATTGTCCTATTCGTATTCAGCGTAGTGAGAAACCCCAGGATACATGTCTTCACAGCCCCATTGGGGGGGAAGAGACAAAAATAATAAATAAATAATCGATAAATCAAAGTTTCGTGCAAAATGGTTGCCATATTCGTGTTCAGCGCATTGAGATACCCCACTAGACATGTCTTTACTAATCCGTAGACAAGAAAAGCGAAAAATCAATAAAATCAATAAATCAATATCTAGTGCAAAATGGTTGCCATATTCGTGTTCAGCTTATTAAGGAACCCCAGAAGACATGTCCCCACCGGCCCCTGAACAAAAATAACGAAAGATCAATAAAATCGATATAAGCGATAAATCCATCGATAACCCCAGGTGCGAAGTGTGAAATAGCCTATAGCCTCCGCCGGCCCGCGTAGAATGTGCATGCAAAATTAGAAATCGCGGAGGGTGAACCGTATCGGTTCACCCTCCGCGATTTCTATTCATTACATACATGCACACATACATACAAACTTTCACTTTCTCAGACACTCCACGGATTGGAGCCGAACCGACTCCGCCCACTCTTGTCACTAGCAACGTAATAGCAACGGCCGTTGCCGCAGCAACGGTGGGTGCTATTGCGTTGCTGCTAGCGACCGACGGTTGCTATTGAGGAGCTATTCGGGCCACACATGGCGGCCATGTTCACCGACGGTTGCTGTTGAGTTGCTATTCGGGCCACATATGGCCGCCATATGTGGCCCGAATAGCAACTCAATAGCAACCGTCGATTGCTAGCAAGTCTTTCTCATTCTCCACTCGTCATTCTCAGACATTCGCCGGATTGGAGCCGAACCCGATAGGGATTGGAGCCGCATGTCACCTCGGCTCCAATCCGTAAAATGGGCGGGGCTCGGGCGCCATACGGCGCTATTCGGGCTACCATGGGTGCTATCCGGGCTACCACGGGTGCCATTCGGTTGCTATTCGGTTGCTGTTCGGTTGCTATTCGGTTGCTATTCAGTTGCTACTCAGTTGCTATTCGGTTGCTATTCAGTTGCTGACTTGTAGTAACACGTTCGTTATTCGAGTAGCATGGGATACCACTGTCGGGTTTTAACACGTCCGCTATTCAGAATTATCAGATTTTCGAGCTTCCATGACGGTAATGAAGGGTTAAAAGCGTTGCTACAGTGGTTACTGCCCTGCATTCGAGCCTCATTCGCTCCTTGTTCACTTTAAAGAGGAGTAATTCTGACGGCACTATCCTCAAATGAGACAAAAATTGTCATGTTTCTACCACGGATTGGGGTAATCGTATGCTTAAACAGGCTTACCCCCAGATGTCTGAAGAAACATGCTCTTTTTGCACCGGCTGCAGCGATTCCACAGCATTCGATCAGTATCCGCCTCTAAGCCCCACTGCTAGATCCCAGAAGCATGGAATGTGTAGTTATGCGGAAATTTTTAAAGGCCTTTCTGAATTTCACCCAATCCATGTATTGGAGAACTTGATTAGCTTGCCAGAAATCGAAATTCGAACGACCAAAATTCATTTGACAATGAGCTACATTGCGCGTCAAAATTTACGCCCACCTTAAAAATTTGTGGTTTCGACCGAGGATTGAGATTTCTCGAGTAATGGCATTCACTATCGTTTTCAGCATGCTTGAAAACCCCGTAAACTTTCACCAAGTCCTTTCTAGGTGGTCTTCTAATTTTTTTATTCGTTTTGAAGGGAAAATGTGGTGGTTCAAAACTTTACGCCCACCCTTGAAAATGTCGGTTACGAAGGATAGGAATTGCGAGCAAGCAGGGAAATGATACGGACTGATGTAGTAGCCCTCGAGAAGATCTCGGGAAACCTTATGAAGCATTCAAAATCAATGCCAAAGATATTTTACCTGTCACTGACTGAGCAAACTCTCCCCCGAACAAGTGTGAAGAGAACAAAATTTAGCAAAGACTTTGGGTGGTCGCAGATACTTAGCCGATATTTCCATGAATAATCTAAATACGTAGAGATAGAAAAGGAAACACTAGAACACATTTCAAAGTCGACACGACTGCCATACCACCCATCTGGTCCTTCTCGTTCACAGTGTCGACCGAGAAAATCAGCACTGAATTCCCGCTATCTGTTTTCAAATTGACCAGTCTTTTCGCATATCAATAATTGAGGACATTTGAAGCAAGAAGACAATGTCTGTTCTCCGGCAGACACCACATCATCATTGGGGTCGAATGATTTTGCTAGGCACAACATGAACAGCATATAGGCTCAACCGGCATTTTTCGTAGTGTTTATTAACATGCAAGATATCACTCATAACTTTGAAAACTCTGTTCGTTGATGGAAATAGAAGTCAGGCCACGATTTTCCTGACCGAATCTCGCATTAATTACGTCCTGCTGGCAGCGTTCCAACCGGCTGAATATCGATCGCCAGCAGGACGCCACGTATGATCTCAGGCGGTGCGGGAGGAGGATACGGTGGATCTACGACACTGTACATGCAGTTCAGAAACGACTCGGTACGGTGAAATCCTATGTGGAGAGTGAGAGGCCCTTTTGACAAGTCGCCCACGTTCTGGGTTGTTGTTCGCTGTGCTTTATAGCTACCCGACATGTTAAAATGGCCCTGGAAATGATGTGAAAGGTACGTGGAACACATGCGTTCAAGCGGTGCGATACCGAGTGCGAGGTGAATCGCCTGTATATCCCAAATTTCTGAGAATTTCGTTTTCGGGGTAACTTTGTGTGAAGTGGTTAGGAAGTGGTGGTGTGAAAGGGGTGCTGAACACGAATATCGTATCTGTTTTGTACCGTATCCCCATTTTCGTGTGGTCACTGTAGGCACAATGTAGACTCGGAATCTCATAGATTGCTCTCGAATTTTGCGTACAGGAGTTTATATCGACGCTAATAACGTATATCAACATCATTTTGCATGCCGCCTCCTTTCTGCCCGAAATCGGTATTTTCTTTCGATGTCTTGCAGTACACGCACCGTGACCTTGCAGAAATGGTGGTGCGGTGCAAAACGGATACGACATTCTGTACAGCACTTCAAATAACGGCACTATTCCACTAATTCTGCCCGGAAATCTTAAGACCAAAAAATTCTCTGAAACTTTGTCTTAGGGGGGGGGGGGTATTTGGCATGCCGGCCACGAATATCACACTCATTTCGTGCCGTAACCCTATTTGGATAGAGTTAGATAAGATTAGGGTAAGTAAAGTATCTCGCAGAATTATCTGAATTTTTGTCTAGAGGGGTTATTTGGTATGCTGATCACGAATATCACATTGACTTCGCTAGTTGAAAGCAATTTGAGGCTTTCCTATGGACTGTGCCTGCCCAAACCCTGCCGCAGTTCTACCCAAATGGTGTTGCGGCACTAAGCGAGTATGATATTCGTGATCAGCATATGAATAACCCCCCTACACAAAAATTCAGATAATTCTGCGAGATACTTTACCTACCCTAACCTTACCTAATCCTAACCAAATAGGGTTAGGCACGAAATGAGTGTGATATTCGTGGCCGGCATGCCAGATACCCCCTCCCCCCCCTAAGACAAAGTTTCAGAGAATTTTTTGGTCCTAAGATTTTCGGGCAGAATAAGTGGAATAGTGCCCAAATAACCCCTCCCTGACTCTTTGTGAAGTTAGGCGAAATACTTCTCGAAATTTTGGGGCAGAACTAGCCCTTTTATGTTATCTACAGGGCCAGGTGAATAAGACTCGCCGTTAAACCTACAATGAAGTAAAGGCTGCGGGGAAAACTCGTCCAACTCCTCTCACTCGCCGCAGGACCAGCCAAATCACCATCCTTTCGATTTACGTGCGACACCTATCTTACTTGCACTCATCACTGCGTTGTCGACCGCAATTCTTCATTCTCATGCAACTCGCACTACTGCACTACAGTAATTTATTAGCTTACAGAGGGCGTGAGACCGACTTTGGCCGCAGTTACGACTTCGTCACTTTTTGGCTAACTGGTCTAATTTTTGCACTTTTGGAAGTGCATATGATGTAATCCCTTATATTCTGATTTTTCCATACTGCCATCCGCTAAAATATACTTCCAAACGCATTCTGTGGGCAAAGTCGTAATTGCAGACAAAGTCGGATCAGGCGCCATCTGTGAACTAACAGACCATACTTTTGTTGCACACTTCATCAGCTGCCATTTTAGAGAAGTTTAATATTTTCTAGGCTATAAACACCTCGTTGATGATGTAATGCTAAGTTTTCAAGAGAGAAATAGTAGGTTTTGAGGTTAAAAGTCCTCTCAAGGAATATTATTTCTCTGCAGAACCCCCCCCCCCCCCAAGAAGGAAGAAGAAAGCGCTCGAGGGGACCTGAGAGGATAGACCCTCACCAGAAGTCACTCTATGCATTTTCACCTAATGAGACATCAGACAAAAACAAGGTGATCAGACAAAAAGAATATCGACCGCACTCGGCGAGAGACGACTTGAGAATGAGACTTGCTAGCAAATGACGAGTGGAGAATGAGAAAGACTTGCTAGCAACCGACGGTTGCTATTGGGTTGCTATTCGGGCCACATATGGCGGCCATGTTCACCGACGGTGCTATTGAGTTGCTATTCGGGCCAACTCAATAGCAACCGGCGGTGAACATGGCCGCCATATGTGGCCCGAATAGCAACTCAATAGCAACCGTCGGTTGCTAGCAGCAACGCAATAGCACCCACCGTTGCTGCGGCAACGCCCGTTGCTATTGCGTTGCTAGTGACAAGAGTGGACGGAGTCGGTTCGGCTCCAATCCGTGGAATGTCTGAGTTGCTAGCAAGTCTCATTCTCAAGTCGTCTCTCGCCGAGTGCGGTCGATATCCTTTTTGTCTGATCACCTTGTTTTTGTCTGATGTCTGATTAGGTGAAACTGCATAGAGTGACTTCTGGTGAGAGTGTATCCTCTCAGGTCCCCTCGAGCGCTTCCCTCTTCCTTCTTAGGGGGGGGGGGTTCTGAAGAGAAATAATATTCTTTGAGAGGACTTTTAACCTCAAAAACTACTATTTCTCTCTCGAAAACTTAGCATTACTTCATCAACGAAATGTTTATAGCCTAGAAAATATTATACTTCTCTAAAATGGCAGCTGATGAAGTGTGCAACAAAAGTACGGTCTGTTAGTTCACAGAGGGCGCCTGATCCGACTTTGTCTGCAATTACGACTTTGCCCGCAGAAAGCGTTTGGAAGTATATTTAGCGGATGGCAGTATGAAAAAATCAGAATGGAAGGGATTACATCATATGCACTTCCAAAAGTGTAAAAATTAGACCAGTTCGCCAAAAAGTGACGGAGTCGTAACTGCGACCAAAGTCGGTCTCACGCCCTCTGTGAGCTAATAAATTACTGTAGTGCCAGTAGTGCGAGTTGCATGAGAATGAAAAATTGTGGTCGACAACGCAGTAATGAGTGCAAGTAAGAGAGGTGCCGCACGTAAATTAAAAGGGTGGTGACTTTACGCGTTGGCTGGTCCTGCGGCGAGTGAGCGGAGTTGGACGAGTTTTCCTCGCAGCCTTTACTTCATTGTAGGTTTAACGGCGGGTCTTATTCAACTGGCCCTGTAGATAACATAAAAGGGCTAGTTCTGCCCCAAATTTTGAGAATTCGCCTAACTTCGTCTAACTTCACAAAGAGTCAGGGAGGGGTTATTTGGGCACTATTCCACTTATTCTGCCCGGAAATCTTAAGACCAAAAAATTCTCTGACACTTTGTCTTGGGAGGGGGGTATTTGGCATGCCGGCCACGAATATCACATTCATTTCGTGCCGAACCCTATTTGGATACGGTTAGGTAAGGTTAGGGTAAGTAAAGTATCTCGCAGAATTATCCGAATTTTTGTCTAGAGGGGTTATTTGATATGCTGATCACGAATATCACATTGACTTTGCTATTTGAAAGCAATTTGATGCTTTTCTATGGACTGTGCTTGCCCAATCCCTGCCGCAATTCTACTCAAATGGTGTTGCGGCACTAAGCGAGTATGATATTCGTGATCAGCATATCAAATAACCCCTCTAGACAAAAATTCGGATAATTCTGCGAGATACTTTACTTACCCTAACCTTACCTAACCCTAACCAAATAGGGTACGAAATGAGTGTGATATTCGTGGCCGGCATGCCAAATACCCCCCTAAGACAAAGTTTCAGAGGATTTTTTGGTCTTAAGATTTCCGGGCAGAATAAGTGGAATAGTGCCGTTATCTGAAGTGCTGTACACGAATATCGTATCCGTTTTGCACCGCACCCCCATTTCTGCAAGGTCACGGTGGGTGTACTGCAAGACATCGAAAGAAAATACCGATTTCGGGCAGAAAGAAGGCGGCATGCAAAATGATGTTGATATACGTTATTAGCGTCGATATAAACTCCTGTACGCAAAATTCAAGAGGAGTCTATGAGATTCCGAGTCTACATTGTGCTCACAGTAAACATACGGAAATGGGGATACGGTACAAAACAGATACGATATTCCTGTTCAACACCCCTTTCAAATAACCATTTCACACAAAGTTTAACCGAAAACAAAATTCTCAGAAATTTGGGGTATACAAGCGATTCACCTCGCACTCGGTATCGCACCGCTTGAACGCATGCGTTCCACGTACTTTTCACATCATTTCCGGGGCCATTTTAACATGTCGGGTAGCTATAAAGCACAGCGAACAACAAGCCAGAACGTGGGCGACTTGTCAAAAGGGCCTCTCACTCTCCACATAGGATTTCACCGTACCGAGTCGTTTCTGAACTGGCTGTACAGTGCCGTAGATCCACCATATCCCCGTCCCGCACCTCCTGAGATCATACGTGGCGTCCTGCTGGCGATCGATATTCAGCCGGTTGGAACCTTGCCAGCAGGACGTCACATGTTCTTCACTACATGGATTAGGTGAAATTCAGAAAGGCCTTCAAAACTTTTCGCATAACTACACATTCCATGCTTCTGGGATCTAGCTGTGGGGCTTAGAGGCGGATACTGATGGAATGCTGCGGAATCGCTGCAGCCGGCGGAAAAAGAGCATGCTTCTTCAGACATCTGGGGGAAAGCCTGCTTCAGCATACGATTACCCCAATCCGTGGTAGAAACATGACTATTTTTGTCGCATTTGAGGATAGTGCCGTCAGAATTACTCCTCTTTAAAGTGATCAAGGAGCGAAATAGGCTCGAAAGCAGGGCAGTAACCACTGTAGCAACGCTTTTAACCCTTATTTACCGTCATGGAAGCTCGAAAATCTGATAATTCTGAAAAGCGGACGTGTTAAAACCCGACAGTGGTATCCCATGCTACTCGAATAACGAAGGTGTTACTACAAGTCAGCAACTGAATAGCAACCGAATAGCAACTGAATAGCAACCGAATAGCAACTGAATAGCAACCGAATAGCAACTGAATAGCAACCGAACAGCAACCGAATAGCAACCGAATGGCACCCGTGGTAGCCCGAACCCTATGGCGCCCGAGCCCCGCCCATTTTACGGATTGGAGCCGAGGTGACATGCGGCTCCAATCCCTATCGGGTTCGGCTCCAATCCGGCGAATGTCTGAGTTTATATATACAGATTGGAAATAGAGCGGATGTAGTTTAAGTGATGGTAAGAATTCCGTTATATCTTAGTTATGAGTCGGTTAACCCAGGAAAGCGTCAGTCAGTGAGGTCACAATTATCGTTATAACCGTCGGTCCCGGTGCAATTACTACGGCTTCAGTAGTTCTACGAGAGAGGAATTAGAAAGAGCATTGATTAATGTTCTTCTATCATAAGGAAACTATATAGATGGTATGCCCGTCCTCGCTCGGGTGTTCTACTACCCGGGCTATTTCACACTGATGGGGAAATCTGCTACTACCGGTAAATCCATTGAAAATGCTCATCATTTTGGTGATCAGCATGATGATGGACCTGAATGACTCTCATTTAACCGACAAATTGGCGAAAAATGAAACAGTGAAGTTATTTGGATAATACCTTTATGGAAAAAGCATGCCATAATTGCGATCAGCATCTTTGAGAACCTCAGTAAATGCACTCTGACTCTTAACCGAGAAGTAGTGGAAAAAGTCAAAAACTTGATTAAAAATCCGATAAAACCAATAACTCGAAGTTCCATGCATAGCAGTTGTCATATTCGTGATCAGCGCATAATTCCAGTAGATATCTCCTCACTGACCCCTGAGTAGAAGCTGCGAAAAATCGATAAAATCAGCAAATCGATACCGTCATTGAAAGGGGTCGCCCTATTCGTATTCAGCACATGCGAAAACCCCAGTGGGCATATCCTCACCGATCCCCGAGCGGAAGTTGAAAAAAGTTGACAAAATCAATAAATCGATACCGTCATTGAAAAGGGTTGCCATATTCGTATTCAGCACATTCGAGAACCCCAGTGGGCATGTCCTCACCGATCCCCGAGCGAAAGTTGAAAAAAGTCGATAAAATCGATAAATCGATACCGCCATTGAAAAGGGTTGCCATATTCGTATTCAGCACATTCGAAAACACCAGTGGGCATGTCCTCACCGATGACCGAGCGAAAGTTGTAAAAACTCGATAAAATCAGTAAATCGATGCCGTCATTGAAAAGGGTTGCCATATTCGTATTCAGCACATTCGAAAACCCCAGTGGGCCTGTCCTCACCGATGACCGAGCGAAAGTTGTAAAAAATCGATAAAATCAGTAAATCGATACCGCCATGCAACACAGCTGTCATAGTCGTGTTCAGCATATTGAAGAACCCTAGTAGACATGTCCTCATCGACCCCCGTGCAAAAATTGTGATAAATCGATAAAATCGATATAATCGATAAACCAATCGATAATCCCAGGTGCAAAGTAGCCTATAACCTCCGCCTGCCCCCGATGGGCCTGTATGCAAAATTTGGTCCGGATCGGTTCATCGTCCGCGATTTCTATAAGGAACATACACACAAACACAAACACAAACACAAACACAAACACAAACACACACACACACACACACACACACACACACACACACACACACACACACACACACACACACACACACACACACACAAACTTTCAGTTTTATATATACAGAAGATAACTTTTTCTGCAACGCTCAAAAATCCCAGTAACCTTCCGAACAACCCAATAGTTTCTGATGCGACATGAAAATACAGGGGGGGCCATAAGTTATTGTACAACGTTTGCTGGCCCATTTCTCCGCAGTAGTAAAATATTTTTTGCCGCACTAGGCACTGTTTAATAGAGCTGGATTTGCTCTATCTTTTGATCACAAAAACCTCCTGGATACTTCCAAGATAACGAAAAAAGTTTATCGGAAACATTCATTGCAGACTTTCGGTGCCGCAAAATGCACTAACTCTGCCCGCAATTTCCGAGCAAAACAGCCACAAAAACAGTTTGATATTTTTAGAAAGAGCATTCTTTGCTCTTTAAGATGCATCTAAGCAGTACACCCCACTTTAGAGATTTGGTGGATTTTTCGTAAAAAATTTCCACATCAACCCGCTTTTTTCAAAAACCTGTTCTAAGTCCAACTGCTCCAAAGCAAAACTCTCCCGGGAAACCGGGTTTTAACTGTAAGATACTTTGATCCCTGCTCTATTCGGCAGCGAAAAGAGCAGGATAATCCATGTGTTGCTGGTGGAGAAATAAATGAGCAAACGTTGTACAATAACTTATGGCCCCCCCTGTAGTTTTCCAACAGCTGGTCAGATAGTTGTTGCAGAGGTTCTGAGGAGACAGAGCCAACCACTCTTAGAGAGTATTCCCTTTTTTCACATTATTTTTCCCATTCTTATTTGCATGACACTCTATTTTTTTAGATTTCATCCACATGAACATTTGTAGAAACACTTCATTTATTGTTTTTCTCCACTATTGCAAATTCGTCCACCATTTAAAGGACTCGTTCTCTTTCAAGTGTATTTTTTCCTCATGAAGTGGTATAGCAAGTATTTGCAAGTATAAAAAACCGTTACATCAAAAATATTGTGAGGCGTTGGCAAAAATTTGAAAAGAGAATGGGCAAAGGATATTAGAGAGTGGCGTAGAACAGAGGATGGTCGCAAAGTGATGAAAGTTGGAGTAGAGAGGTAGATAGGGGGGAGACTAGTGTTGTGGGGGCAGAGGCTCATGCTGGGGTCGGTTCTTCCTATCCTCATGCTTGACTTTACGGATGAAGCTTCTTATTTCCAAAACATTATCACTCTAAAATACTACTCTCCATAGAAGATTTTTGCTGTTACAGGAGATGATCAATCTGTACATTGCGCACATCAAATACATTGTATTGTTGCTATTAATGTAATTAAATGAATTAGAATAGATGAGATATTGTGGCTGTTTGCTATAGATTCATCTTCTTGCAATAACTATTGTCCTATTGAGAGCATTCTGATCGGTTAGCCTGCTTGTGTTCAACAACCTGAATAGGATGGATGAATATAGCGGGATGTTTTGTTACTCACTTCAATAAATGTGCAGCCATGAGTACACTACGCACTGTGGAATATTACTCCTGGAACTCAGTTCTAAATCAGAATATCGTGGTGGAAGTGTTTCTTCTTTTGCTGTTTCTTCTGTGTCACCAACATTGCGAACAATAGACTAGAAATTTACTGACGACTTACTGTCAGTGCTATGATCACCGTACACACAACACAAAACGTACCGAGTATGGTGGGGGATCATCAGGATTAGTGTTTCCAAGTTCGGCTTCTGCTGGGAATATGACAACATGGGGGTATGGCGCCACGGCAGGAAACACATAAGGATTCTGTTGGCGGCGATTCTGAACTCAAACCACTTACTTTAAACTGTGCAACAGGGGCACACCCCGAGCACCCCCATACATCGAGTTCAAAACCTGAGGTCATATCGCTCCACTTGCTGGAATCCGCTAGTCACATGCTGATGAAGCTTTCCTTCCCTTGGCAGCAATCAAGGGTGTATTGCAGGAACTCCTGTATGGAGACGCGTTTCTGGGGCTGATCGCGATTAGAGCAGCGAATTGTCGTCGGAGCAGAAATGATGCGACTCCGCACGCTCTACACATTTCGCGTGCTGATTACAACTATAGACATTGTAGAACCCAACAGTCAACGTTTTTGTTACAGTATACCTATTGGAACCAGACGAAGCGAGGATTACGGTAGGTGTTGAATCCACAGTGGCCTTTCCCCTTCCCACTGACGAATGTTCAGATGATCCTGTGAGATATCGATATTCGCTCTGTATTTTCCATCGCCGCTTAAACAGCGGTAGCGTGGACAAGAAAAAATCCTATATTGGAGATGTTAATTTTTGCTAGGGAAATGTGTATATTTTGCACGAAACAATACCTCCGACTATCTATGCATTCACTACTAACTCTTGGCAGCTAGATAAACTCTTGATGAGTCTTTTTT
Source organism: Ancylostoma caninum (assembly GCA_037903475.1). NCBI lineage: Eukaryota > Metazoa > Nematoda > Chromadorea > Rhabditida > Ancylostomatidae > Ancylostoma > Ancylostoma caninum. Next base: position 901,090 of record JBAJFG010000150.1, read on the forward strand.
GTTAACGTCGCTCATTCTTCTTCTGTGGCAAAAATTTACACCAGAGCTATGAGAATGCCGTTACGAATTTACCATTGACCGTGATAGCTCAGCAAGCAGGCTTAGAAGTTGGGCGAATCTAATCGAAATAGGGAGAAATCACTGACTGAAACGAATTATTTTGTTCAGAAACGTCTAGGGATATTCAGCAACTAATTGTGAGACATTAACGAAGACGGTGTTACAATGAGGTTAAGGGTACAGCTGTTGGCGAGCTCCACAATGACAATGTCATTGCGATGCTTAGTCGTTTGCGTACTACCGTGCAATTAGTCTCCTGATATCTATTGGTGCTACTCGCACCAATAGATATCAGGAGGCTAATTGCAATTTCTGTGATAGATAGTGAATAACTTTTGAGAACTTGTAATGCGTATATTGGTTTGACCAGCGACTGTATCGCAGTGAATTGTGCCAAGGATCTGAGATACTGTGCTTCAGCGGATATGAAGAGGTACTCCTATTGGTCACGCCTGGTGTGTTTTACGGCTATAAGTAGTGGTAGATGTGTTGGAAATACCTGTATCTGGTTGGATCGTCCGGAGTCCCGTGAGAGAAACGACTTCCATTGCTGGTCATAAACTCAGCATCTGTTTTGGTCAACTTTGTATGATCAAAGTAGGTGGATTGTTTGATAAATGTTAATACGCAAAGTTACGTCTTTTGTGCTCCGGCGACAATCCGCTGCTCTAATCACAATCAGCCCCAGAAACGCGTCTCCATACCGGAGTTCGTATTGCAGGGGATTACAAGGAGAAAATCCTCATGGGTTTCGAACTTGGAATAAATAATAATCATACTTCTTCTTAATTGGCAGTTCATGTGTGTGTGTGTGTGTGGACGAGAACCAGCCATCGAAAACGGAAAATACCTACACCATTGTGTTCAGCGCATCGAGTTATGTACGAAAACGTGGTAAATTTTGATTTTTACCTTGATTTAAGGGTGTTTCGGGCCACTTTTGTCATGTTCAGACATGTTAATGCCCTGCAGTTGTTTTCACCACGGTCGGAATGAATGAGATAAGTTTATGATCACAGGACCGTATAAAAGGAAGGAGAAGGGTAGTATGCCTTTATAACGAGGACGATGAACCGGACGGGTGAGGAGTGACGAGGATGGGGATTGGAGCATAGAGTATGTTAGAGGTGGGTTAGCGGTTTGATCGGCGTCCAAAATAGGGGAACGCCTGGAGACGGGTCCAAAGGCGTGATAAGGGTGCGCCGGCGTCCGAAAGTGGGGAAACACCTGGAGTCGGGTCCAACGGTGTGATAAGGGTGCGCCAGCGTCCAAAAGTGGGGAAACGCCTGGAGTCGGGTCCAACGGTGTGATAAGGGTGCGCCGGCGTCCAAAAGTGAAAAAACGCCTGGAGTTGGGTCCAACGGTGTGATAAGGGTGCGCCGGCGTTCAAAAGTGGGGAAACGCGTGGAGTCGCGTCCAACGGTGTGATAAGGGTGCGCCGGCGTCCAAAAGTGGGGAAACGCCGGGAGTCGTGTCCAACCGTGTGGTAAGGGTGCGCCGGCGTTCAAAAGTGGGGAAACGCCTGCAGTCGGTCGGCGGCGTCCAAAAGTGGGGAAACGCCGGGAGTCGTGTCCAACCGTGTGGTAAGGGTGCGCCGGCGTTCAAAAGTGGGGAAACGCCTGCAGTCGGTCGGCGGCGTCCAAAAGTGGGGAAACGCCGGGAGTCGGGTCCAAAGGTGTGGTAAGGGTGCCCGGCGTCCAAAAGTGGGGAAACGCCGGGAGTCGGGTCCAACGGTGTGATAAGGGTGCGCCGGCGTCCAAAAGTGGGGAAACGCCGGGAGTCGGGTCCAACGGTGTGATAAGGGTGCGCCGGCGTCCAAAAGTGGGGAAACGCCGGGAGTCGGGTCCAACGGTGTGATAAGGGTGCGCCGGCGTCCAAAAGTGGGGAAACGCCGGGAGTCGGGTCCAACGGTGTGATAAGGGTGCGCCGGCGTCCAAAAGTGGGGAAACGCCGGGAGTCGGGTCCAACCGTGTGGTAAGGGTGCGCCGGCGTTCAAAAGTGGGGAAACGCCTGCAGTCGGTCGGCGGCGTCCAAAAGTGGGGAAACGCCGGGAGTCGGGTCCAAAGGTGTGGTAAGGGTGCGCCGGCGTCCAAAAGTGGGGAAACGCCGGGAGTCGGGTCCAACGGTGATGGGTAAGTGGTGCGCCGGCGTCCAAAAGTGGGGAAACGCCGGGAGTCGGGTCCAACGGTGTGATAAGGGTGCGCCGGCATCCAAAAGTGGGGAAACGCCGGGAGTCGGGTCCAACGGTGTGATAAGGGTGCGCCGGCGTCTAAAAGTAGGGAAACGCCGGGAGTCGGGTCCAACGGTGTGATAAGGGAGCGCCGGCGTCCAAAAGTGGGGAAACGCCGGGAGTCGTGTCCAACCGTGTGGTAAGGGTGCGCCGGCGTTCAAAAGTGGGGAAACGCCTGCAGTCGGTCGGCGGCGTCCAAAAGTGGGGAAACGCCGGGAGTCGTGTCCAACCGTGTGGTAAGGGTGCGCCGGCGTTCAAAAGTGGGGAAACGCCTGCAGTCGGTCGGCGGCGTCCAAAAGTGGGGAAACGCCGGGAGTCGGGTCCAAAGGTGTGGTAAGGGTGCGCCGGCGTCCAAAAGTGGGGAAACGCCGGGAGTCGGGTCCAACGGTATGGTAAGGGTGCGCCGGCGTCCAAAAGTGGGGAAACGCCGGGAGTCGGGTCCAACGGTGTGACGCGCCGGCGTCCAAAAGTGGGGAAACGCCGGGAGTCGGGTCCAACGGTGTGATAAGGGTGCACCGGCATCCAAAAGTGGGGGAACGCCGGGAGTCGGGTCCAACGGTGTGGTAAGGGTGCGCCGGCGTCCAAAAGTGGGGAAACGCCCATGAGTCGGGTCTAACGGTGTGATAAGGGTGCGCCAGCGTCCGAAAGTGAGGAAACGCCTGGAGTCGGTCGCCGGCGTCCAAAAGTGGGGAAACGCCGGGAGTCGGGTCCAACGGTGTGGTAAGGGTGCGCCGGCGTCTAAAAGTAGGGAAACGCCTGGAGTCGGGTCCAACGATGTGATAAGGGAGCGCCGGCGTCCAAAAGTGGGGAAACGCCCATGAGTCGGGTCTAACGGTGTGATAAGGGTGCGCCAGCGTCCGAAAGTGAGGAAACGCCTGGAGTCGGTCGCCGGCGTCCAAAAGTGGGGAAAAGTAACGGGAAACGCCTGGAGTCGGGTCCAACGATGTGATAAGGGAGCGCCGGCGTCCAAAAGTGGGGAGACGCCGGGAGTCGTGTCCAGCCGTGTGGTAAGGGTGCGCCGGCGTCCAAAAGTGGGGAAACGCCTGCAGTCGGTCGCCGGCGTCCAAAAGTGGGGAAACGCCGGGAGTCGGGTCCAACGGTGTGGTAAGGGTGCGCCGGCTCCCACAAGTAATAGGAATTCGCTCTATTTCTGCATGAGGGGTATGCTTATCCTGTTTCGGCGGACCCTCCTACCTAAATCACCTAGATACATTGTTTCCTTTCAGATCCGTGTTCTCTTCCCATTCCGTTTGTGTCTGAATGAACCACTCCTTCCTTTCCGTTTATATACACCGGTGGACCCTTATCACTTGAATTACCACAACAACCAGTTGAGCCTAAATCATTTCAAGATAACATTTGCACTGAATTGGTTACACTCAATTCTTCACGGCCACTAACTTCGCTCATATGGAAGAGCATAACTTCGTTCATATGGGGGAAAGCCACCACCTATGGAATCAAGGTTTCTCAGGAAGAGCGATAGAACTACGTGGAAGGATGCAGATTTTATCAATCCATTTACACTTTTGTGTTTGCTTTCAACGTGTAGTATGCGAGCGAAGCGAGCACCAATAGAAGTCTGGAAGTCCGGCGTCAGCCGGACGGCCAGACTGGTAATATAAATAATAATAATAAATTTGGAATGAATAACAATAATAATAATAACTAATAATAACTTGGAATCCTCCTATATAAAGACTGGAAAGGGTCCAGATTTTTCTGGCGTCAGACCATGAGAGTCTTGTGAAATCTTTTGTGCAGTGCAGTGCATAGACAATGGTGGAGGGAGATATGCGCAGACGTCATACGAAAAACCGATTTATGGAGCGAGATGAGACTAGATCTTCGCGGGACCCGCAATTTCGAAATCCTTGCACAGTGACTGTCCTACTCAGAACTTCAAAAACAAGTTGTCGGCCCAGCTTTGCCCAAAAACAACTTGCAAACAAGCTTTTAACTAGCAAATCGTTGTCGACAAGTCTGACGTCATCATACCACCTAAAACCAAGTTGTCGACAAGCTTTTTCCCCGACAACTTGTCGACAAGGAAGAGAAAAAACAAGTTGTCGACCAGCTTTTCCAAAAAGCAACTTGCAAACAAGCTTTTGTCGGAAAAAGTTGTTGACAACCTTTTAGCTGAACAACCTGTCGACGAGAGAGAGTCATGTTCCCATACCCGCGTAACATACGATGCAACCATTGAGGACACCAGGGCAATGGTTGCTATAGTACAGTTGTAGGAAAGCGTTTGCTTCCTAATGAAGGACAGCTGTGCAAGCCTACGCGTACACAGGTCCTACCTTGAGCAATTTTGTAGTGTAGAGCTGACAGATTGTCAGTGAAGGACGGGTCAAGAACAAGTTCACACGGTCAACCACCTGTCGGCAAGAAACAGCAAAAACAAGTTGTCGACAAGCTTTTGGGCGGAAAGTTGTCGACAAGTTTTTGGAAAAGCAAGTTTCAGATGCGATCAGATACTTGCTCGCCAAATGCTTGTCGACAAGTTGTTTTTGGGGTTCTGAGCTAGCTGGCAGTCTCACATCCAACCGATGAGACAGAGCTAGCAAGGCTTTAATGCAGCACATTATACGGAGCAGGATAGCCACTGCTCTACACTCAGAACCAACTGTTGCACCGCAGATCAGTATGAGCGAGATCCGTGTGCGGCCTGGGAGCTCTCTAGGCTCAGTGCAGCGGTGGTATACGCCGCACTTCCCACATGCCGCACGTTCTCGTCCTAGCATCCGTCCGAAAACTCTGAGCGATTCTGCAGCCACGGAAGAGATTCCAGTTGTACACTCACATGCATAGAAAAGGTGCGTCATTACAGACCACTGTGACACTTCCTGTGACCAAGTATGTAATTATTCAAATTTTCTGGATAACTTCCTCCCATTGCTCTCGTGATTTACGAAGAGTAAGGACGCACGGACGATAGGTGTGCCAGGGGCGAATAGTGACAGATGCCGTTATGTCGATGGAGTAGGGGTTGTACTGTGACTCAAAGTTGCGGAAAAGCCAGGATACGGGTTCGCAGATGGAGGAGGGGTCTGACATGGCCCAGGTGGGAGAAATGCCAGAATAGGGGTTCACCGATGGACGATGGGTCTGTGGTGGCCAAAAAGTGAGTGAATGACAGGAAACGGTCATGCCGATGGAACAGGGGTCCGCTGTGGCCCAGGTGTGAGGAACATCAGCAATCTGGTAAAATGAAGGGAGAATGGGTCTGCTGTGGCCCGAAAGTTGAGGGAACGCCAGCATTCGGGTCTAACGAAGGGGGTCTTCTGGGGCCTGAAAGTTAAGGGAACCCCAAGATACGGGTACGAAGATGGAGGAGGGGTGCTTTGTGGTCTGAAAATGTGGGGAACGCCAAGATACGGGCTCGCTGGCATAGAAGAGGTCAACTGTGCCCCTGGTGCGAGGAACGCCAGAATATGGGTCTGTTGTAGCCAAAACTGTTAGAATGACGGGATACGGTTATGCAGATGGAAAGATGGCTCAGTTGTTAAAAACGCCAGCATTCGGGTCCATCGAAGAGGGGATAAGTCTGCTGTGGCCTGAAAGCTAAGCCAACTCCAGGATACGGATTCCTGAGTAGTGGAGGGGATGTGCTGTGGTCCAAAAATGTGGGGAACACCAAAATACGGGTTCGCTGGTGTAGGAGAGGTCCGCTGTGCCCCAGGTGCGAGGAACGCCAAAATATGGGTCTGTTGTGGCCAAAACTTTGGGAATGCCAGGATGCAGTTATGATGAGTGGGGGGCCGCTGTGGCCCGGGTGTGAGGAACGCCAGGATGGGGGTACAATGAAGCGGGATGGGTCTATTGTGCCCTAAAAGTGTGAGAATTCCAGTATGCGGTTATGCCGATGGAGGAGAGGTCTGCTTTCACCCAAGTGTGAGGAACGAGAAGATATTGTTGACGGATGGAGGAGGGGTCCTTTGGCCCAAGTGTGAGGAATAAAAGAATTCGAGTGGGAGGTTCACCGATGGAAGATGGGTCTGCTTCGCCCTAAAGTGTGGAAATCCCAGGGTCATGCCGATGGAATAGGGGTCCGCTGTGGCCCAGGTGTGAGAAACACCAGCATTCTGGTCCACCGAAGGAGAGACGGGACTGCTGGGGCCTGAAAATTGAGGGAACTCCAGGATACGGGTTCGTGGATGGAGGAGGGGCTGCGCTGTGGTCTAAAAATGTAGGGAACTTCAATGTAGGGGTTCGCGAGTATAAGAGAGGTCCGCTGTGGTCCAGGTGCTAGGAACGCCAGAATTTGGGTCTGGTGTCTGCTTAATGTGTGGGAATGCCAGGATGCGGTTATGCCGATGGAGAAGAGGTCCACTTTGGCCCAGGTGTGAATAACTGTGTGAATAGCTCAAATGGCAGGAAACGCGCCTTAAAGGAAGATGTTCGTCCAACAACAATCTCAACTTGAATTACTTCGAGTTCTTAATTACACTGTGTCGGTTAAGTCAACAGCTACTAGGTTCATATAAATGATAAGCATGCGCAGAGTTGAGGATGACCAGCCATGGTAGGTGACATTTAAGAAGTGCGGTGCAACAAAAGAGGGATGTATAATTGCATCGGAAAGTGAATTTACATGGTGATGTGTGATAAAGAGTGCTCGAGCAAGGCGCATACAAGAAGTCCGGAGTTGGCTAAGCGGCCAGACTGGTAGAATACACGCAACTCATAAGGAGAATTTCGTACTCAAACTCAATTAATTAGTATTTTCGCTTCTATTTCAATTTCCTAAGGATTTCATAGGCGCGAAAGTTTTGCACCTACCTCAAGTGGCTGCCCCACCACACTTTGTAGCGACCCGTAGGGGCGCTAGTAAATAATAATAATATGGATAACATAAATATTAATAGAATCTTCTACAAAAATGTAATAACTAGCATTATTAAAAACAACACAAATAGGCAATTTATTCCTTTTAGAAAAATATGTGAATACGATGAACCATTTTTTTGAAAAAGTTTTTAATTATAACAGCTTTCTTAAAAACATAACGAACGAAACAGTTACTAACATTTTGAAAACTACTTGTGTATGCAACGATATGGAATTTAACAAATATGTAGATATCATAAACATGTTATCACAGGAGATTTACGAATAATAGAAGACAGAGGTTTACTAAATATATTAAATAAAGGCACTAAGTTCGTAATTGTTAAAGAAATATATAAATAGGATGTTAAGCAATGGGCTATAGATTGTATGGGCAAATACACGGACAAAGTCAAAAGTGATTATAATCTTGACAATATTACACTGAAACATATAAAAGAACAATTAAATAAAGAAATTTCTAAAAAACGTAAACCTTTGCTTTACCACAATAAGTTAACAAACATATATGTTATAATTATAACTATACTTTAATTACATTCACAAAAACTTCATCATATGTCCCCTAGACAAGGCGAAAAATAATTACGGTTTCATATGTAAGAAGTTCTATATTCTTACTATTCTAAAAGAAATGGGTTTCAAAATAATTTTAAAAGAGCACACTATACTTCCGACAAAAATCCAGAAAACGTACATCATACATAACAAAGAGTCCAAAGAAGAAATTATAAATAGACATGAAAGGTTATGTGTACAAAACAAATTAGAAAAGCAAGAGAAACCTACAATACCAATTATATATTGTTTACCCAAATTACATAAATCGCCTACCAAATACAGATTCATTACTGGAGCTTCATCAAACTCATTCAAACCTTTAGCTATAGAAATGAGACATATTTTCACCTTCATCAAAAATCATTTCAAAAAGTATGTAAATTCTATAAAAACTAGAAATAAAGGATTCAATGGATACTGGTCCATAGACAATATCAACAGTAGTAATAAATTAACTAGTATTAATCTTAGCAACAAAAAATTACATTCTGCAGATTTTAATTACATGTTTACCAATCTTCCTCATAATACTATCATTAAAAATATACACCATATACTCAACATATGTTTCAGAAATGCTAATAAAAAATTTATAGCATTCAGTGGGTACAATAAAGTCTTTTGCTCTGATAACGATAGTCTCTCTAAATACAGATATTATAATAAGACTGATTTGCTTTATTACGTGGATTTTCTTCTAAATAATAGCTTCAGTCAGTTTAGTCAGTACATATTCAAACAAATAAAAGGTGTACCTGGGCGGAAACCTTAGTTCATTACTTGCTGATTTAACGCTTGCATTTTTTGAATACGAATACTCAATTACAGTCAAGAAAATACCCGCCCTTTTCCATCCTTTCCGGTACATGGACGATATTCTAGTTATACATAATTCAGAGAAAGATGAAATACATACTAAACTTATTCAGATATACAATAATGTTCTTAAACTAGAAATCACTAGTGATAGTGAGTACTAATATAGTTACTTAGACTTAAATATTGAAATTAACGATAATCGTATTTCTACTAACTTGTTCAATAAAACTGAGCACTTCAACTTCGAAGTTAAAAGATTACCTCATTTTTTCTCCAATATTTCATTGAATATTAAAAAAGCTACAATATACACCGAGACCTTACGTATAGCTCGCACATGTAATGAAATAGAATATTTTATTACTCGAATAACTCAACTTAAACGCACACTCAATATTAATGCATACCCTGATTTTGTCATACTAGGTAGCATTCTGAAATGTATAAATAGCAATAGAATCATAATGTATGAATATGATTTACATAAAGGTTACAGCAAACTAAAGCAAACAATTAAAAAAATTTTTATCCATTAGCTAAAATTTCACGTATGCACCTATTATACACAGCTCTCATTTCACATTCAACACGTTTTACGTTCTACCAAAGTTGCTCTCACACTTCTTTTGGATGGCTCAGTTAGATTTACGATACACTTACTAGTATCGAGAACGAGTGATGCCATCCTACACATTAGTCACTTACATAAAGGAAAGAGCAAAAATACATAACCTACGATAGTCTTTGGTTCTTTCGTACTTTAAAGATAGGTACTTCCACTTTTAACACAGACATTCTAAATGGAATGGAAAACTATCATTTCTGATAGTTAGTGTTTATCAATTCAAAGTTGTTATTCATTACTTGTTAGCTAATGTTACTCATTTGTTTAACTTGTCTCGTGCTGTGTGGTCTCCACACAAACATATTTATATAATTATGTATATAATGTACATATATATGTATACCAGTCTGGTCGTCCGGCTAACGCCGGACTTCCAGACTTCTACTGATGCTCGCTTCGCTCGCATACTCCGCATACGATGCAGAGAAAAAGGCGGACAGATTTAGTAGATCCTGTATCCTCTCCAGTAAGTCCATCGTCTTTTGGAAGGCTCTCGATCGCGTGAGCGGTAGCCTTCCTCCACGTGGTAGAAGTAATTCCTTTTGATTGTCCCTAGTGGCCGTTGTTAATTGAACGTAGCCGATTCAGTGGAAATGCTCTCTTCAAATAATCTATCTTTAGCAGACTGTTGTGGTAACTCAAGTGATAAGGGTCTGCCCATGTATAAAAACAGAGTGAAGGGTGGGGTCGATTCAGATACAAATGGACTGGAATGAGGAGAGGAATACGGATTGGAATAACGTGCACCTAGGTCACACAGGTAGAAGGAATAGTCGGAACGGGTGCTAGGGCACCATTCATGAAGAAATTTACCTAGGCTGTGACGAACTTCCTTCTCTGGACGCAGGCGCCCTTATCACAACGCTGGACCGTCATGCGTTTCCCTACCTTTGGGCGCCGGCGCAAACTTATCACAGTGCTGGCCCCATCTCCCCCACATCTGGGCGCCGGCGCACCCTTATCACAGTGATGGACCCGTCTTCCCCACTTCTGGGCGCCGGCGCACCCTTATCACAGTGGTGGACCAGTCTCCCCCCACTTTGGGCGCCGGCGCAGCTCTTCTGCATTGACTCCATTGACGGACCCGTTGCACATTGTCCAACCTTCTCCTCGATCTCATCCCAACCCCACTCAACCATACCACACCCATTCCTATGCTTTTATATGATAGCGCCCCTACGGGTCGCTAGAAAGTGGAGTGGGGCAGCCACTTGAGGTATGTGCAAAAGTTCACGCCCCCGAAATCTTCGGGAAATTGAAAGAGAAACGAAAATAGTCTTTGAATGAGCTTAAATAGGAAATCCTCCTTATGAGTTGTGTGTGTTCTACCATTTTGGTTGCCTGGTCACTGCGGATTTCTTGAGCTCGCGATGCTAGCCTTTCTTGAGAATCTTCCCCATGCCAACACGTGGAGCTAGTTTTCGATGCGATGATACATCCCTGTCGGTTGTCACCGTACTTCTTAAGGGCAATTTATACTGGGTGCGTGCGACTGACGCGCGTGCGTCTATATGATCAAGAATAGGGCTCAGTCGCATAGGAGTCGCATCGCAGTCGCAGCTCAGACGCACGCGTTTACGGCCTCGCGACGGCCGCGCGTTCTTTTCATTGAGGATCTACATGCCGAGTTGACCGGTCTTCATGAAAAATCTCTTGCAAATGGATGCGTGCGACTGATGCGCGACTGACGCACGCAGCTAGTGTAAATTACCCTTTAAATGCCATAGACCTGTCAAGACACTCTCAACACTGCGCGAGGATATCCTCCAGATGAATCTAGTAGCTGTGAACTATTTGCTGCAACTGATACAGAGTAAATGAAAACTCGAGATAATTCGAGTTGAGATTGGGATATTCCAACGGACAATGGCCTGCTTAGATGTCTAAGAAGAAGTAGAGGTGGTCGCTTGAGAAACAAATGATAGTGAGGAAAAGAGTGGGAAGCAAAATTACACTCATACCAGGAAAAAGAACAAATAGGAGCTGAAGCAATCTTGCAAAAGCAGTGAACCCGCTACATAAGGCCAATATAACGTCTAGCACTTTAAGATGCTTACGAATCATCTCTCATTCGTCGAACCTTCCACCATTTGAGCGCCGGCACACATCGATGTCCCCGTATCTTGGAGTTCTTCACAATTTTAGGGCCAGCGAACCCTAAAAGACATCGGTGGATCGTCACCCTAGCGTTTTCCACATTATGAGACGCCAGCACACCCAGACCCATTCTCCATCGACGCACCTTTATTCGTGGGCTTTCCCGGCTAATGGAATACAGCGGAGCAATCCTCCGTCTGGAGATCCGCATCTGAGAGCGTTTTTCAAAATATTGGGCGCAGGCGCTCCTTTTTCCGTCAAGGAACCTGCACCTTGGCGTTTTCCAAATTATTCGGCCACAGTGAACCCCTCGTCCATCCGCGAGACCATATCCTGGAGCTCCCTCAAATTTTGGGCCACAGCAGACCCATCCCTCATCGGTGGACCCGCATAGTGGCGTTCCTCACACCTGGGCCACAGTGGACCCCTCCTCCATCCACGAGACCATACCCTGGAGTTCCCTTAACTTTTGGCCCATGGTCATGGGTGGATTCGTACCTTGGCGTTCCTCACACCTGGTACACAGTGATCTTTCCCCCAAGCCCGAATCCACATCCTGGAGTTCCTTTAAATTTGGGCTCCAGCGTCCATCGCTGGACCCGTATTTTGGAGTTCCCTTAACTTTTGAGCCACAGCAGACCCACCCCATCGGTGGACCCGCACCTCGGTGTTCCTTCCACCTGGGCCATGAACCCCTCCTCCATCCGCGAACCCTGGAGTTTCCTCAACTATTGGGCCGGGCCACAGTAGACCCATCGTCCATCGGTGGACCCGTGTCCGGCGTCTTCGACAGTACTGGGCCATAGCAGATCCATCCTCCATCGGTGGACTCGTACCTTAGCGCTGCTCACACCTGGGCACAGTGGACCCCTCCGTCGGCATAGAGGTATCCTGGCACTAATGGCCCATGGTACATGGTACACCTGTTACATCTGTCGCCCATCGATGCATCCGTACCCTTTGTAAATTTTGAGAGCAATGGAAGAAGTTATCCAGAACATTTGTCTACTTGGTCACAAGAAATGCCACAATGACCTATGATGGCGTTTTTTTTTTCTACGCATGTGAGTGCGACGGAGATCACCGCAGCACTATGCATAGGAAGCACTCAGGTCGTGCACTGGCCTCAAAGAGAGCCTCATCGCCCTCAGCACAGGTGAAGTCTGCCTGTGCTCAACAGGGCTACAGAGTGGTTATCCTGCTCCGTATATTCCTGTAAACACTATCTCATCCGGAGGCTGTAAGACTGCTAGACGCGGGTCCCGCAGCGAATTAGTCATGAGAGATTTGTCGACTTCATCATGAGCATACGGGACGGTAACGAAATCGCAGGTCCCACGAAGATGTATCTTAAGGCGCTGTCTGCGCACTCCTATTTTCGCGTTATCCATTAATCGGTTCCTGTTGCAAACCTGCGCATCCACCCTCCATCATTGTCTATGTGTTTTTTCATATGATGAAAGGTTAGGGAAACAGAGGGACCATCACCGCCTGCAAAATGGAAACCAATACGCTACCATGCTTTATATAAGAGATTTCACAATCACGATCACTGACCAATCGTAGAATTTCGTAACGGTCTGACACACATACATACAGACAGACATGAAAACAGACTGAGCCCGTTATTATAAGTCATGATATTACAGTAGGATTATCATACAGAAAAGGAGACCTCCAGGTAAGTTTTTAACTTCACCTTACACAAGGTGAAGTTCCTCGCCGTACTGACGAGTTCCCGGGTGGACCTATTATTTATACCTATTTACCCGTAAATGGTTAGGGAACGAAACGGGCAAATAGGCAAAATTCCTTTATGAATTTTATACATCTTTTATCATAAATTCTTTTCATTAATTAATAATTTCATTGCTGTATTACCCTGTTCGGGCCATATTCATGCTGTACATTCGTCAGAGAACGTGCAGAATAACATGATATTCTCTTTAAGACATAATATTGTAGATGCTGACTTGAAAAAAACATTTAGTGGAAAATTTTGTACCCAAGACATTCGAAAACAGCTGCGAATCTCCTTCCATTCCGAAAAAAATGAGGTTACTTGTCAAATTTTCAAGATTTTATCGCAGCAATGTTGGGTTGGGGCTATTGCACAGATAGACATTCATTTGTGTTCCATTATTTATTTCGATGTAAGTATATTTTGGTATGAACATGATATGTAGTTTCAAAACAATTGAAAACAACATCATGACTTATAATAACGTGCTTACTTCGTCTGTCACGTGTGTGTGTGTGTGTGTGTGTGTGTGTGTGTGTGTGTGTGTGTGTGTGTGTGTGTGTGTGTGTGTGTGTGTGTGTGTGTGTGTGTGTGTGTGTGTGGGTGTGTGTGTGTGTGTGTGTGGGTGTGTGTGTGTGTGTAAAAATTCCCTGATTGGTCAGTGATGGTGATTACGAGGTCAACAAGATGATAGGGACGGGTATGGGTAGGGAAGTGGAGAGGGGTGAATGCACCGCAGTGTGGAGGGTGCGCCGGCGCCGAAAAGTGGGGAAACGCCTGTAGTCGGGTCCAACGATGTGATAAGTGTGCGCCGGCGTCCAAAAGTGGGGAAACGCCTAGATTCGGGTCCAACGATGTGATAAGGGTGCACCGGCGTCCAAAAGTGGGGAAACGCCTGGAGTCGGCTCCAACGGTGTGATAAGGGTCCGCCGGCGTCAAAAATTGGGGAAGTGCCTGGAGTTGGGTCCAACGATGCGATAAGTGTGCGCCGGCGTCCAAAAGTGGGGAAACGCCTGGAGTCGGGTCCAACGATGTGATAAGGGTGCGCCGGCATCCAAAAGTAATAGGGATTCGCTGGGCGGGTCTATTCCTGCATGAGGGGTACGCTTATCCTGTTTCGGCGGACGCTCCTACCTAAATCACCCAGACATACATTGTTTCCTTTAGTATCAGTGTTCTCTTCCCATTCCGTTTGCGTCTGAATGAACCACTCCTTCCCTTCCGTTTATATACACCGGTGGACCCTAATCACCTGAATTACCACAACAACCAGTTGAGCCTAAACCATTTCAAGATAACATTTGCACTGAATTGGTTACACTCAGTTCTTCGCGACCACTAACTTCCCTCATATGGAAGAGCATAACTTCATTCATGTGGGGGAAAGCTACCACCTACGGGATCAAGGGTTTCTGGGGAGAGCGATAGAACTGCGTGGAAGGATGCAGATTTTATCCTGCCAGACTGGTAGCAAATAAACCTTCGAATAGGAATGAAATGGGCATGTCATCCAGCGTGTACAGCCGAATACACCACACCTTTTGCATTGCGACACATTTAAAATATATCTTGGCAACACCAATCCCTCCGCGCTTTGCATATTCAGACAACTTTATTACTGATTCCCCAAAAATCGCAGTATTATTACTCTTGAATCCTATCGAAAAATGTAGTCAGAAAAGAAAAGGGACGATTTTACTTCAACTAACCGGCCTTATGGCTGAGAGATGTTTCTAAAAGTTATTTTGAGTGCTATAACAAAACGTCCCGAGGATATACAGAATCGCACGGTTCTGGCCCGACAGGAGAAAGGAGTGCAAGATCTAATGAACGTGTTTGTGCAGAAAATGTGACATTTGTATGGATTATTTCCATTCATTATACGAGCAGTGTAACTCCCTCCTCTTTAAAATTCCATCCAATGAATACGAAAGAAGTGATGAATTTGGTCAAGTTCTACGAAAAAGGCGACTTTCATCGCCACCAATTTATCCCATTTGCAAAGGATGACCAAGTTGCGCTGGCTCAAAGAAGAACGGACTCAGACGATCGCAGAGGCGAATCCCGTTCCGTGCGCGGGCGAATCCCTGACAAAACGTTTGAAGAAGGCTCT
Organism: Ancylostoma caninum; assembly: GCA_037903475.1. Taxonomy (NCBI): domain Eukaryota; kingdom Metazoa; phylum Nematoda; class Chromadorea; order Rhabditida; family Ancylostomatidae; genus Ancylostoma; species Ancylostoma caninum. Next base: position 916,190 of record JBAJFG010000150.1, read on the forward strand.
TTCGGCCCGCAATATGAAGAGTGCTGTCATCGGCCCGCTTCGTCCACTGAGCGCCGACTAATATCTCCAGAGAGTGGCTCAAAAGACAGCATATTTCGACTCGATAAGGATGGGGAGAGCACTGGAAGGGAAGCAGTGCGCAGCTGGTGGTGAATATCGAACCAGCAGGGTTTGAATAGGTATAAGCCATGCTAAGAGATGGCCTAGTAACAGGTAGTGGCTTTTTTCCCAGTTTGCCCTTTCAAAATTAATGCTAATTTTTGTCCACATTTCACGCTGCCAAAGCCAGAGGAGCTGGAATGGAAATCCACCTAACACCCGCTACAGTAGCCGAACCTTGCTCTACTTGAGCACAACCCCCTCCATGGATTAGCCCCCCCCCCCTCCTGCTTGTGAAAATTTTCAATTTCCAACATGATTTTGGAAACTCTCTCCGGCACTTGATTACCACTAGCTTTCCATGCTTTTAAGCTGTGGGCGCAACCAAACCACCATTTAGAAGACAGGATTGTTCCGATAGTATAGTGGCATATTTGGATTGCTTGCATCACATGTTTGAGAAACAAAACTCGTAATATTTTCATTCAAAATCAGACATCTCATACTTGATGACCTAGTATTATGAGTAACCAGAGGAGATAGATCAAGAGCTATTGTCAATACTAGGTTGTTACATTGCTTAACCCGAAGATTCGGATCAAGAAATCGTGGACGCGTGGGGGAGGGAAGAGAGCGATGCACCTCCTGGCTTGCCCCTTTGCGTCCGGCACTGGGTTAAAGATATGAATAACTCTGATAACTGTGCAACACGAACGCCGCCCGAATGGCGTATTGGTTCGAGTAGGAACGCTAGCAGCAACAGTTCCCAGTTGCTGCCATCCTCCCCTCGATTGCTGCTCTAGCTTTCTTCCCTTTGGCAGCAACTGCTGAGGGATGGCAGCAATTAGGAGGAGGATGGCAGCAACTGGGAACCGTTGCTGCTCGAGTTTCTACTCGAACCATTATGCCGTTCGGTCTGCGTTCGTTCTGCGCAGTGATCAGCGAATAGAAGATATGTTACGCTTCTACTCAGGCATTTGCTGCGGCTGGTCCGCTCGACTCCGTTCCGTTCCGGTAGATCAATACAGCTGGTTACACCTGGTCCGGTCCGAAGGGCTGGTTGATGATAGAAGAGACGTGATAACGAATGAAGGCAACACCGGGATGAAACAGATCAGCAGCACGGATGGCCTAGTGGATGTAGCAGCGGTCTTCCACTCATTCATAAACAATGGTCAGGTCGGTTGAAATCCACTCAGTGATAGAAGGAGCTAGCACTACGAAAACATGAGTTGGCCCTGAAAAAGCCATCTTTTCGTATTCCTGATAAGAATCTCCATATTTTGAGCTGCTTTTTCACTCCGGTGTATCACTTTGGATCCAACAATAGCGTCCAACCCGGGACTCGTCCGTCCAAGACCGCACGCAAGCAGTTACCGAGCTGCCAGAGGTTGTCATGCCGCTGAAATCCAACAGACCTGTGGTTATGGATAAACGGTGCCATCTGCACAGGACGTGGAGCGGTAGCGCGTGATGATTTCCGCCTTCATGGCTGTCTTATCGCAGGCAGTTCTCGGGCGGATAGGAATGCAATCCCAGCAATAGTCTTCAGCGGTCCTACAGCGGCCTAAACACGGCTACTCCTCAGGCTGAAATACCCAAGCGCTCGTTTCTACCCTCGAAACGGAGTCTGCCCCCGAAATCGTCTGAGGAGTTTGGGATGAAAGCATGAGAAAATACAGTGATTTTGAGCAGAACACCCACCCTTCCATACTCTGAATTACCCGGTTTGAACGCTACAACGCATACTATCTCCCCATATCTTGAGAATGCTGAGGCGGTTCGAATTTCGCAGAAATGATGGGATACCTGCTAAGTTTCCGAAACGATCAAAATCTAAGAAACGAGAGATCAAAATTTCAGAAACGATTGGATGCTGCCTTCAAGGCATTGTTCCGAAGTACTGCACTCATTGTATTCGGAAGCACTGTGAAAAGGGATTAAGATAAGCTTGAATAGTTGATAGTATGGGTGCGCCTCACCTATGAGCTGCGAGATTGTCAGTGGGTTGAACAAGGAACAATGGAATCTTCTTCTCCCGAAAACAGTAAGGATTACATCGGGAAATTTTGGTCCTATTACGGGACGATTCTTCAAGGCGGACACAAAGTTGATGCACATATGATAACTCTCACACCTTTTTTGTGTAATCTTTTCTACTGTGTCTCCAACTAGTATGAGCGAACGCTTACTTCATTGATTTGATAATCTGTGATGTTTTTTATAAGAGTGGTGGCAAGAATAGCGAAGTAAACACAGGAAAATCCATTCCATATGTAGAGAATTTCGTCGTCTTCACGAGTCATTTTTGTGTTATCTACCAACATATCGAGTCCTGTAGTTGCAAATTTGTTATTTCTAACAAATATTGTTTGCTCACTGTCAACCTTTGTCATTGATTAAAGCAGCATATCGTTCTGGCCAGCTTAATTTTAATGTGAGCAGGCAGAAAAAAGCAAGAGATTTGACGAATTCGAATATCTGGAATAGAGCTGGTGGGTTCAGTGTGATTTTTTCGACCGAAGAGACATTAACTTACTATGACGAAAAGGAAAGGGTAAAAAAAGCATGCTGTTCCAGTAATCATAGCAAGAAGTGCGAATACTATCGACATGGCTACTAGCATAACTCTCAACGTATGCAAACCTGAATAGACTTCATGTAATGATACATGTGAAATGCGTATAAGATTTTGAATAGCAACAAACACCTTGTTGTTCTTCCATCATTGAAAACAAGCAGATGAGCCAGTACAGAAAAAGATGAAATTTTAGTGCAGCCTATATATCAGAAAATGATATACTGAGCTTTCGGAGCGAATGTTACGATGTGCTGTGAGTATCGATGGAGCTGAGGAATCTGCGGCGTTGGTGCCGCAGAGCAGTGCCACTGCGCTGCGTTCTGCGCTATTGTGTTAACGAAAGTCATCGTTCCTTCATCGTACAGCCATCAAAAACGATGAAAAACACCAAAATTGCTAAGATTAGTCACCACGGCAGTGATAGGAAAATGCGAAGCGATAGCGCATCAGCCCTTAACTCTCAGTATTCGTCAGTCCAGGTGCTGCGAAGTGACATCAGTGCTGGCACTGAGAAGATTGTTTACGTACTTCTGATAGTAAGATTAGCATTGCTTTCTTCAACAGCGCCCAAACTCCATGTCGTTGAGGAAGTACCTCTCGATTGAGTACCTTAAAGGTGTATCGTGTTTAAAAGTAAAAGCATTGTGACTAGGCTTTTAAAAGAATAAAAGTTAAATTTCTTTGAAAGAATAATAGTAAATCTGCTTAGCAACTGGGAAGCAACTCATTACTTACTCAGTTTTCTTGAAAAGCATCTCCTCTATATAAAAAACGGCGAAGCTAATTGAGTACTTCAGCGACATCCTTAACCAGCCCGACCCACTTGAGGCGTACTGCCTGGGAGGTGAAACACGGACAGTTGGCATAGCCAACGAACTCAAAGTCAACACTGGTAACATCACCGTTGAGAAAACGGAAACAGCTATTAAGGATCTTCGAAACAGGAAAGCTCCTGGTCTTGATGATATTACAGCTGAACTGCTAAAGGCCTGCGGCATGGTGCTGCAACTATCGCGACTGTTCAAGTATTGCTGGCGACAAGCAAAGGTACCGAAAGAATGACGAGAAAGGGTAATTGCCTTAACCGACAATTCTCCTTTTTCGTCATTCTTCTGGTACCTTTGCTTGTCGAAGAAAGGAGATACATCGGAATGCGGAAACTGGAGAGGTATTACCGTGCTCTCAGTATCAGGAAAAACATTCTGCATGGTACTGTTGCGACGGCTACGAGGTGCTATTGATGAACAACTACGAAAAAAAAACAGGAATTTTTATCTTCGAAACATTATCAAACAGTGCATCTAGTACCGTCACCCGCTTTATTTGAACACTGTTGACTCCAAGAAGGCATTGGACAGCATCCATCGCGATTCCTTATGGTTTACACTCAGGATATACGGCATACCCCAAGCTTTCGTAGATGCTTTCAGAAGCCTGTACCTCAACTTCTGTTGTTGTGTAAAAACTGACACGGGACATCCTGGCTTTTTTGAAACAACCACCTGCTTAACATCGCTATGGATTTCATCACGAGGAAGGAAATGAAGCCAGACGAAACTGGGATCAGTTGGGATGACCATGGCCGTTTGACAAATCAGGACTACGCAGACTACATTGCTCTCCTAGCCGCATCCGACAGCAAACTTGAAGAAGCTACTTAAAGTCTCAACCAGGAAGCCACGAAAATCGGAGCACGTATCAGTTCTGAGAAATCGAAAGTCATGAAGATAGGGATCAAACAATCTCCGTCAACATCAATGTGAGACTGGAAAACGTTACTAAGTCCGCCTATCTGGGAAGCATGACGAGATGCTGACACCGACACGACGGAGGTGCTAACATCGACATCTGCAAGCGTATTGCAAAAGCAACGGCAGTTCGAGACCCCGAGAAGCGACGTGCGACGTTCTAGCTTAGGGTTCTTTTTTTTTCCAGAGTTCTCTTAGCCCAGAGGTAACGATGTACACAGGTCCGAGACCAAGCGCCGCGAAGCGGTTTGTCAATTCATGAATCCCAGCTTCATAGGGAGCGCTAGACGTCACATAGCTTTCATTGAACAATGTGATGGTTTTGCATCAGTTGTACGAAAACGAGGCTGGATAGCCGTGACAGCAGATTCGCTGTGAGGCATCTCATGGACCAATGGCAGAGAGTCGTTGAAGAGCATTTGCAAAAACGGAGAATTTCTGTTCTGACAGGCAACAGTACCCACCGCCTCTCCTAGTCCTGCTATGCCGATATCCTGCCAAGCTCTATTTTTCTGCCTTGCTCCGTCAAACAGCGTCCCAACGTTATGGCGGGACGACTCACCATTTCAAAACAAATGCCTATCGTGAGACTGCTTCAACCAAAAATGAAATCTGCTCCATTTAAAATCTGGGAATGATAAAGAATGCTTGTTTACCTCAGGCACGGGTACTTTTAGGCCCATGGCATACTTCCCATCGACACCGTCGCGGTGAAGGAAATGAATGGAAATGATGAGAACCAAATGTTACGAGTTCTCGTATCTTATTACACAGTTTGTATGGAACACCGTGCTGGCATAGGAGCCACTGCTCAGACACTCGAACCGTGCGAGCGCTCCGAATTCAGGGCTGACCATGCGTGCGCTGCACCTAAATTTATGGACGGGGCCTCTCACCGTGCGAGCGCTGCACGTTAATTTGTGGGCGGAGCCTCTCGCCGTGCGAGCGCTGCACCCTTGCAAATGATACGGGAGTACTATAATGTACTATTTCTCTTATTCACATTACTGAGGTCGGCGGCTTATCGGACAGGCCTGCTTTGAGTCCAATCGACGACAGCAGCTACGGAGATGGGTTTTCCATTCATAGTCCCCTTTGTGCAATTGTAACGCTGTTCTTGCATTGTTATTGAATTTGCCTTCTTCTTACTTAACTTCTCACCTTGGGGCTCTGGTTGGGAGTGAACGAAAGTATCACGTACTGAATGTGATGCCCCTCAGAACTTGATTCTAAGTCCAGCTGACATCTGCGCAACATCGATTCTTTTAATCGGACATAACACCCTTGTTTCTACGTTTTGAACAATTTCTCAGCCATTCTCACATGCACTTCTACGATGTCAATGCCACCCATTCCTCAGTAGCGGCGGGGCGTTTAGGCTCATCCAAGAAAGGGGCGTGGCTAATGATGACCTATAGGTGCATTGGTGTTACGGTGCTTCTGCTGACAGCTACACCGACTCACCTAGAGGGATTACATGAGATACGTTCCCCACCTGCGCTGCGGCAGCCGCGCGGGGCTAGAGCATAGACAGGAGGGTGGTGGGTGGAGGTAGTACAGGGACCCGTTAGAAATCAGAGACGCAGAGAGCGAGAGGACCCGCGGTGCGCGGCAAGCTCCGGTCGTGGTTGGGGAACGTATCTCGTGCAACCACCTAGAGGATGTGAACATTGCGCGTTTCGACTACTTTCACAAACTAATAGAATTACAGTTGCGGGGCACTCAAAATAAAACTGTCATCTAAATGGTCCATTTGAAAGAAAAAGGTTAGAAAAACTTCAATAAATCAAGGGGAAGTAATACAATTTCGAATCGGGACCGAATACGCTGGCAAAGATGTCCTCAATTAGCATAGGAAATAGCCTTCCATGGGAAAATTTTGGAGGGTTTTAAGAATTCCAGTTCAAAAATTACACCCCTCTGCATGAGCCTTCTTGGCTGTCTGCGTGCCAAAAAAAGAGCGTGGCTAACGGGACACCGTTGGCTGAGCACAAACGCGCCCTCCGTGCTCAGTGACAGTGACAGTGGCAACCTGTCTGTCAACTACGCTAAGCTTTGTTTTGGAGTTAGAAGCGATTTTGTTAGTTGAAGCCTTTTGTGGCAAATTCACACCAATTTCCCGAGAATTTTTCTCTGGAAGTATCGACCATTATAGCAATGACTTTTCTCAGTGACAATTCGAGCCACATTCGCGCACATACATGTAGACCTGCTTTGTTCAAATTTAAATGCATCTTCCTAAATCCACCCTTAAGTCCGAGACTGCGTCCCGGATCCGATTTACCCTCATCAGCATAGGTGAAAGCTTCCTATCCGGACATCATCGAATGTAATGATGGGCTGAGATACTGCTCAGGTTATCGAACTTCTGCCGGTGATTTAATCGAGCCTGTGTTATTTTGAGAATCGCTCATCCGTTTTACATTGTCCTAGGGCTGTGTCATTCAAGAAGAAGGAATTTGTGAGGGATTGAAAGAAGCAATAGAAAAAAGAGAACAAAATAAAAAGCATTACGTTCGCACTTGCACCGTCCGAGCGCACGCTGAGTGCGGGGCGTACGGTCACCGCAGGTCGCTGGCAGGGGGTGGAGGAGCGCTCGTGAGGTTTAAGGTGTTTCACGAGTCGCAAATAGTTCTCGTTATGTTCATGACCGATCCGAAGCAGTGGCCCGAGAAACATGGAAAACTGTGTGAGCGCACCCCATAATTCTGCGAGCGCTCAGCAATGACCGTGCGAGCGCTAATGAACGACCCTACCACAAGCGCTAACGGGGAGCGCTCGGACGGTCATTGCAGAGCGCTCGCACGGTCATCGCTGAGCGCTCGCACGGTAACATGTCTGAGACCGTACCACCCGCGTTGGCGAGGAGCGCTCGGACGGTCATTGCAGAGCGCTCGCACGGTTCGAGTGTCTGAGTGTGAGAAAACTTGTGTTGGTGAACGATCGCAGCGACAGCGTTACTGTGTAGTATGCCCTAGGCCTTAAAGGTAGCACGAGTCGAAATCCTCGACTCGGACCTGAGCTGCGAACCCTAAAGTAGGCGTTGCGCACATCCCGAATCTGCAAGGAACACACACAGTAACGACTTACCTGCAGAAAACGGCGAACTGCCGTCGCCTGCACGCCCGACCGGCCAGTGCTTCGGAGGGCCCGACGCGCCAGCTTACGCATCTAAACGCATGCGGGCTGCTACCGATCCCCTTTCTCCGTGCTGGGACCCATTTGCGCACGCAGGGCGCCGCCGGAGTACTCGTCCGCGCACGGAAGGCAGCATCGCGTTTTCCCGGCTTTCTCGGGTGTTTCACGCGATATCACCCCCGGATATGAGCAATACACCCCCAAAAACCCCAAAAACCGGCCAAATCACAAACACGATGGTTTCGACGGGTGCTGCCTTTAAAGGCAGTGTCTCACCTCATGTTGGGTATCGAGATATGCACAAATTCAGGTGCAGCTCGAGCTGCGGATTCCAATGATGTGTTCGATGTCAGAAAACTCCCTTAAAAACCCCTACTTTTAAGGCAGAATTAGATACAGGAGCGGACGAGTTTCCTTGCTAGGAAGCTAGCAAAAGCGGAGCCGAGAAAGTGAAATTGCACATTGAAATGAGCTTCTCAGCAGCAGCAATTATCAAACAAAGAATCGTTTCCGTGTTGAAAAACCATGCCACACCCTCAGCAAGCTCTTGCTGCGCAACTCAGACACTTGAACCGTGCGAGCGCTCTTAATTCAGGGCTGACCGTGTGAGCGCTGCACCTAAATTTATGGGCGGAGCCTTTCACCGTGCGAGCGCTGCACCTAATTTCGTGGGCGGGGCCTCTCACCGTGCGAGCGCTCCGAATTCACGGCCCACTTCTTGCAAATGATACGGGAGTAGTGGAATGTACTATTTCTTTTATTCATATTTCTGAAGGGAAGTGCAAGAGGCTAACCCCGGGGATCCCAGCGAGCCACCCATTTTCAGAAGCCTTGTCTAAGGTGATTATAATGCATACCTATTATTTTTGCTCAATGGGCAGGATGCGCCCAGGAGAGCGCGTCCAAGATTTTTCTTCTTCGCTGCCATAGGGGTCCATTTTACAGGCGATTTATGCAACGTTGACGGCTCAAACCTACTGAGATTACTGCAGTTAGCTGTCTCGTAGACTGTAGAGTATTTGGAGACACAATTGTGAACCACCCTGCTCCGCTGGGTATACGATCATGAGCAATTGCCACAGGCATGCCAGCCGTGACGGAGTGGCCGAGTGGGTAGCGTGTCGGATTGACAGCCAGAGGGTCGAGGGTTTGGGTCCCGTCCGCGGAATCCATTTGGCATTTTTGAATTTAAGGCTTTTAAACTTGTTTCGAGTATTTCTAACCACTAAAACACATCAGATATATGCGCCATTACAAGAATTACTGCAGGAACTTCGTCCGATTCGTTACTCACTCGGCCACCTCATCGCGGCTGCCATGACTGGTGCAAGGACTCATGGTCGCGTAACCAGGCGGAACCAGATTATTCAAAAATGCGTCTGCAAACGTTCGATCATCCATGGGACAGCTAATCACGCCAACCACTGCTGGATTACGTGGCCAAAGTTTCATGAATCCAAGCCAGGACTCCATTGACAGCGCACTAGAAAACTGGGGTTATTCAACCATCATGAACCCAAACTCTTCAAAAAAAATTTTGACTGAAACTTTGCATATGGAGGTTATTTGAGGTGCTGAATACGAATATCATATCCGTTTTGTAGCGTAAGGCTATTTTTGTAGGGTTACGGTAGGTGCACGGTAGCATGGGGTGGTGCACTTGCCGTAACCCTACAAAAATAGCGTTACGGTACAAAATGGATATGATATTCGTAATCAGCACCTCAAATAACCCCCGTATGCAAAGTTTCAGTCCAGAAGACTTTTTCAAACATCCAGGGCGTGTGGAAGATGAATGACGCCGAAAAGTCTTTGGCGCGCTCTCCCGCGCGCATCAGGACCATTGGGCAAAAATGATGTACACACATTAACATAGCCTTACTCTGAACTTTCTGCCCGCGGTGGACCCGCGGTATGAGGTCGATCCGCGGTGGATCCGCGGGTGTCCACGATAGATCCGCACATACCCGCGGTGGGGAACCGGTAGTGGCGTCATCTCCGCGGTATGCGCACACATGCCCGCGGTGGATCCGCACATGCCCGCGGTGCGCCCGCGATAACATTGCATTCCGCAGTGGACCCGCACTTGTCACACGGTGGATCCGCACATGCCCACAGTGGAACCGCAGATGAGTTCACCATTTGAATTTGGACATCCGTATCCCGTTCAACTTCATCCGCTTGTTCCTATCACCATCCAGTGCCCTTCGAAACGTTATTTGCTGATAATATGTTCCCACCTGTGCCGATAATGCTCGTCTAACTGGTGCGCTAATAATTTGACTAGGAACTTTCATTGAATTTGATGAAATTTAGCCGCAAAGCTCGAGATCTTCTCTGTGTGTGATGATCGGTGGTGGTGATGGATCCCGAGAAAAGAATATCTGTCGACGACGCGTTAACGGATGTGGATTTGTGGTACGATTCTTCCGAGGTAAGAAAAATACTGCCACTTTCCCTTCTTTCTTTCTAGTTCACCAATTCGTCAATGGCCTTCTTATTTTCGAAGTTAAACTATTGAACAAGCTGTTGGAGGTTGGAACATGAATGAGTTACGATGCTTTGAAAATACTCATTTTCTTCTTCGCATAAGTGAGAGATACCACCTCATCCAACATATTCTACGCAAGGATATCCAGAATACTCGTATCGCATTGATGCCCACTTACCTGTTATAACTTTCACTTAGCCGTGCTTATAAATTAGTGCTACACAATCTCCACTGAAACGAAAAACAAAAAGATGAGGAAAATTCATATCTGATTCTGTGCTTCAGTTTCTGAAACAATAGAATCGGCGAGTTCCAAGTGGCCAAGGTGTTCATGGTAACGATGAACATATAATTTTTTTGTGCAAGAACACGAACATCGGCAGAGCCGAAGTTCTTTATTCTCATCTTCATTTTCTTCGATTTTTTTTTGTTGGACAGAACCTTGAGTGGCTCCATATTTAGTTATTTTACTGTTCCATTCAGCAATAAGCTTATTAGACGATGAAGAAGGGAAAGTTGCTATCTTTCATTAGAAACGGCGTCTTTTATTCTCGGTGTTAGTTTTTCACAAAATCTGAACTGTGCTTTATCGAAGTTCATCATTTGGATTTCGATGTGTTTCTTCTTCCATTTAGAACTAAAACTGTGAATTTTGAATAGCTTGTATGGCCAGGCGCACAATTTACTACATGTCGTTAATAGAGCAACAAAGAGAATAGAAAGCTGAAGGACGTAACTGTGGGTGCAAAGAGGGCTCCGTTCAGAATCCTGGCTTGTATCGATTTTTGGTTCTCCAGTATCAGCTTCAAAATTTAGCACAGTGTTTCCTCTTCAGCGACAAGGACGACCTCAGGAAACTTAATGCGCGCCAACGAGACATCACTACCGATGGCCTTATAAGGATTCCCACGGCATTTTATTCTGCATTTAAAAGTAAGTGGGATGTTATACCAGAACAGTTTGGAAGTACGCGAAGCGAACCCTTTTTTTAGACTTCGTTCTTCACATTGCTGGGCAACAACAAGGATAGGAGTACTCTGTGAAGATAGACGCCATATTCAGTTCCGTGGTGTAAGTTTCCCCTTTCATTGGCGATTGTGAGTCTTACACCATTACACCCTTTCCAGAAAAGAATCCAGAAGAAACTACTCTGGACGTCGCGGTGTTTGGCGAACACAGCAGCAGCCGGACGATGCGCAAGTAACGATGGATGAGCCACTTGAACTTTCGGATCTTTGAAAAGTCAGGTGTCGTCTACCTGCTATACTTTATGTTTGCTTACTTCTGTATTATTATTACATTTCATTCACGAAATGCTTTTCCCTTCTGAAAGTGAAGAATTCTGTTTTGTGTTTTTTGCACTGCATCTGGTTTTTTATTGTGTTGCCTCCACACCCCATAATTGCTATTTTATGCATCTCTTACCATTTCCATCCAATCTCGCTCATTATGTGCTGATTAATTTTTTTGTTGTGTTTATCCGCCATGTTTGCCATGTTATATATTTCTTGCCATCTCAATCCCACCTCGCCTCCGAATTTGCTGATTCGATTCTCATTCGATTCCTTTTTATTGAAGAGCTTGTTTATGAATTACGGTGTTTTTACATGTCTGTTCCTTACTATTGAAGAGCTTTGAAGAGTCCACGAAATAGTTATGTAATGTAGTGAAGTGAATAAAGTGAAGCTATAGTTCATTCATATGTTATGATTCTGTTAATACCCTTTTTACAACTGATACTATGCGTTCGATAAGGTGGGAAAGGCATGAATTTCATTTGCACGCTTCCCGCGGTGGATCCGCACATGTCCGCGGTGGCGCCGCAGTACATCCGCGGTGGATCCGCACATGCCCCCGGTGGATCCGCACATGCTCGCGGTGGATCCGCACATGCCCGCGGTGGCGCCGCAGTACATCCGCGGTGGACCCGCACATGCCCGCGGTGGCGAACCGACGCTCCACCTCGGGCGTACCGCGGATCCACCGCGGGCAGAAAGTTCAGAGTAGACAGTGTTACCAAAAATGGGTGTCTCGTTTCGATCCCCGGGGTTAGCCTCTTGCACTTCCCTTTGAGATGGGCGGCTTATCGGACAGGCCTGCTTTGAGTCCAATCGACGACAGCAGCTACGGAGATGGGTTTTCCATTCATAGTCCCCTTTGTGCAATTGTAACCTGTTTTTGCATTGTTATTGAATTTGCCTTCTTTTATTGCTTTTTACTTAACTTCTCTCCTTGCGGCTCTAGTTGGGAGTGAACGAAAGTATCAAGTATTATATGTGACTAGCGCCCCTTCGGGACGCTAGAAAGTGGGGTGGGGCAGCCACTTGAGGTACGTAGAAAAGCTTCACGCATGTGAAATGCTTAGAGAATTAACAAAAAAGCAAGGCTAATCATTAACTGAGCTCAAAAACGGAACCCTCTTTATAAATTGCGTATAGTATATTCTACCAGTCTGGCCGCCTCCCCAACGTCGGGCTTCCACACTTCTCGTGGTCCTTGCCTTCTTGCAAATTCTTAATCACACACTTACATGTAGAACTATTTTCCGATACAATGGTACTACCTACTGTTTTTTTTTGTTTTTGAAAGTGCATTCATTCAACGCCTATGGACCCATCATGGCCAGCCACTCCCAACTCTGCGCAGGAGTATCTTCCAGATGGCTTAAGAACCTGTGTGCAACTCAGCATAACCAACGTAGTGCGAATAATCACTTTTCCACACTACTGGGCCAGACCGACTCATTCTCCATCTGTGGTCCCGTATCCTGACGTTTTCCCCCACGGTTAGGCCGAGACAGACCCATTCTCCATCGGTGGACCCTTATCCTGGTGTTTTCCCTACCAATGGCCACGACGGATCCATTCTTCATCCGTGCACCCGTATCCTTGCGTTTTCCCCACTACTGGCCGCAGGCAGACCCAATCTCCATCTGAGAACCCGTATACTGACGTTTTCCCCACTACTGGGCCGGGGCAGATCCGTTCTCTATCCGAGGACCCGTGTGTTTTCGTTTTTCCCACTACTGGGCCACGATGTACCTATTCTCCATCCATGGACCCTTATCCTGGTGTTTTCCCCAAAACTGGCTACAGCGGACCCATTCTTCATCGTGGACCCGTATACTGGCGTTTTTCCCACGACTGGGCCAGGCCGACCCATCATCGATCTGTTGGCCCGTATACTGGCGTTTCCCCCACTACTGGGCCAGACCGACCCATCCTCCATCCGTGCCCCCATATCCTGGCGTTTTCCCGACTATTGGCCACGGCAGACCCATCCTTCATCGTGGACCTGTATACTGGCGTTCTTCCCACTACTGGGCCAGGCCAACACATCCTCCATCTGTGGACCCGTATACTGGCGTTACCCCCACTAAAGGCCACGGCCAATCCGTCCCTCATCTCTGGACCTTTATCCTGGCGTTTTCCTTACTATTGGCCACGATGGGTTCTTTCTCCGTCCGTGCTCCCATATTCTGACGTTTTCCCGACTATTGACCATTTCTTCATCAGTGGAGCCTTATCCTGGCGTATCCCCCCCCCCCTCCTACTGGGCCTCGGCAAACCCATTCTTCATCGTGGACCCGTATACCGGCGTTCTTCCCACTACTGGGGCAGGGCAGACCCGTTCTCCATCCGTGGACCCGTATGTTGGCGTTTCCTCCATTGTTGGGGCACGGCGGACCCTTTTTCGATCGATGGATTCCTATCCTGGTGTTCTGGTGTTTTATTTCTGAACTATGGAGCCCCGGCACATTTGTCATTCATCAGTGCACCCGCACTCCTTGTAAATCTCGCGAATAATGGAAGAAAGTTAGGAAATATTCAGAGTTTGGTTAATTGCATGTGCTTTCAGGAAATGTCACAACAGCTTAGGATGACCCGTTCTTCCTGTGTGTTGGATTGTACTGTCCTTCTTAAAAACAAACACAGATCCTACGACTCCCTAATCTCTGCGGGACCTCGTGAATAAGTGCGCCAAACGCACTTTCCTACTGCAAGGACCGAGTGCGCTCCATCGCTGCGCGACCTCTCAGGATGCTCATCCATCCAAGCGAGGTGGAACACTTCCAGTGCACCGTCCTTGTGTGGACGATTCTGCCAAAGTGGCAACACAGGGGCTACTCTGCTCGGTACACTGCTGTTACGCAATGTCAAGTCGTTGTAAACTCGGCTAAACTCGGCTAAACACTTCTCTAGCCCGGAGGGCTCGAGACCGCTTGAGTAGGCTCCTGCCATGAAACCCTGAAAGCACTGTCTAAACCTCTCGCTTTCATCATTGGAGACTGTATCCATTTTTCCGTCAGTGCCGCCCTTACGGTGCTTTGTTATATAGATGCTCCTCAGAACTTCATTCTAAGTCCAGCTGTTATCTGCGCAACACCTACTTTTTTCAATCGGACATAACGCCCTTATTTCTACATTTTGATTGTGGCAAAATCCCACCGATTTTGGGATAACTTATCTCTGGAAGTATCAGCGGCTATGCTCGGAGTGATTTTGCTCAGTGAAGAATTCGAACCACAATTGCACGCTTATGTGAACCCTGCTTTGCAAGACTTAAAATGCATCTTGCTAAATCCATCTTTTAGTCTGGGACTAGGTCCCGGACCCGACTTACCCTCATCGATATAGGTGAAGGTTCCCTACCTGGACACCATCGGATGTGATGATGGGCTGAGGTATGTCTCAGCTTATCGGACCTCTGACAGCAGATTGATCGAGCCTGTGTTATTTTGCGCATGGCTCATCCGTTTCACACTGTCATAGGGGTGTGGCATTCGAGGGAAATGGTTTTTTGAGGAATTGGGAGAAATAAGTAAAAAAAAAGAAGAAAAGTGAGTGAGATGCATTCATATTCATTCTCGCACCGTCCGAGCGTACGCCGAGTGTGGGCCGTAAAGTCTCTGCAGGACGCTTCTAGCGGATGAGGGAGCGCTTATGAGATTTACCGTGTTTCACGAGTCGCAAATAGTTCTCGTTTCGTGCATGACCGATCCAAAGCAGTGACTCAAGGAACATGGAAAACCGTACGAACGCTCAGCAATTACCGTGCGAGCGCTCTTCAATGAACGTACCAGAAGCGCTAACGGGGAGCGCTCAGCCGGTCATTGCTGAGCGTTCGGACGGTCATTGCTGAGCGCTCGCACGGTTCCATATCTGAGACCGTACCACCCGCGCTGGCGAGGAGCGCTCGCACGGTTCGAGTGTCTGAGACTGAACCCTCTCGTCCACTGGCTGAGAATTTCGAAATTCTCGGCCAAAGAAACCAGTAACTTATGGCGTCTTCGACGTTTCCACGAAACTTAAAGTACATCTTTGTCCTCAGCGGCTCGCGTCTGTTCGACCGAAATGGGAATCTCAAATGTGGCCCATGAACTGAGACACTGCCTTTAATAGACCAGCCGTGTACTACTACTACACGGAGGGATACTGGGGGGGGGGGTCCGACGACTCGTAACAAAATGTATACTGCTTCATGCAGTTTGTGATGCTGATCTCAAATCTGTTTACCTTATCTCCTGAGGAATCTTCAGTGAAGAGTTATGCTGGCATAATTGCGGTCTGTCCAAACCGGCTAAATTTGACTTCCGAGTTATATTCTGCTCAGAATATGCTCTGAAACCACCTCATACATTTAGATGAATTGAAACATATTCATGTTTCCGGAGCGTGATTAAATTCGGGTGATTTCCAGCGATCTTCTAGCGAAATACATCTTAGAAGCCAAATCCAGGCTGTCTCGCGCAAACTCTAATTATGCCGTGTAACTCTTCATAGAGTGCTCCTCAGCAGGTGAGATAAACGGATTTGAGATCAGTGTCGAAAACAGTACTTCACAGTATACATCTCTCTATGGAATGCCGGACCCCCTAAGTATCCCTCCCTAGTAAGTATCTGCTCAGGCAATTCCACTAGTGTGTTATGTTATGTTTATTACATGAATAAGTCATGTGAGGGAAATATAATACAATATAAAATACAGTTATAATACATATAAAACAGAATGCGGGCATGTTATTACAAGTACATGGCCTGTTCAACAATTTGGCATCGCACAACATGTCTTCTACGGAACCAGATATAAGTCTATAATTTTGCTCAATGCATTAACACTGCGAGGCAATGCATTCCTGTTGCTAATTTTAAGATATTCAGAACCTGCTCTGTTGGCAAAAAAGTAATATCTGATGTTATGCTTGGCTAGTTGCACATAATGTTTGATATTTTTTCCTCTAGTGACTGATTCCCTTGCGGTACAGAAGAGTTCAGGTCTCAAGCCGCATTTGCCTGTTAAGATTTTATGAAATAGTATTAGATCGTACTTTGGTTCGCGATAAGACAACGAACGTAACTCAAGGATGTCATTCCTTTCGGCGGCTGAGGGAATCTGCTTATAATTGAATCCACGAGTTCGCGTCGTTAGTTTCCTAGTAAAACTATTCTGTACGCGTTCTAATTTGTTCACATAAGTAATTTTGTGCGGATTGAACACTGCCGTGCCATATTCTAAAATAGGACGGACGTAGGTCTTATAGGCTTTAATCAGGGTTTGACCTTTCTCAGTAGAGAGAGCTTTGAAAAGGCAGTACACTATTTTGGAGGCTTTGCAAGAAATTTCTTCACAGTGCAAGTCAAAGCTTAAATCATTTGTTATGAGAAAACCAAGATCTCTTACTTGTTCAACTCTTTGGATTGGCACACCCCAATTTTGTATGACAGGAATCGGTTTTTAGATCCCAGATGAATAACCTTTGTTTTTTCTCTGGACAGAGGGAGATGCCACATTTGTGACCATTGGTCAGCTTTTTCGACAGCCCTTTGTAATACCTGGAAATCTGCTGATTTTTTATTCGCATAGTAGATTTTGATGTCGTCTGCGAATGCACTGACTTTTGCGCCTGTTGAAATGATAGCTGAGGGTAAGTCATACGTGTAAATGTTGAAGAGTACTGGTGAAAGCACTCCACCCTGTGGAACTCCGCTGGTAGCATGCCGAGGTCTAGAAAGGCATGAATTTACGCGCACGTCAAAGGTTCTTTGTGTAAGGAATGCTTCTAACCATGCCACAATGCGCTGATGGATTCCAACCTGTTTTAACTTAATAATAAGTCTTTTGTGGCATACACGATTAAAAGCTTTGGCGAAGTCAAGATACACGACATCAATACATTCGCCTTTGTCTAAGGACATAGTCCAGTCATTCAAGGACTGTAACATTGCAGTCACAGTCGATTTTCCTTTTCGAAATCCATGTTGAAATTCTGAGATAATCGAACGCTCTTCAAGATGTGCACAAATTCTTTTCTTAAGTATTTTTTCGAAGGTTCTAGCAAAAAGTGAATATATACTTATAGGACGAAACTCCCTGGGAGTGGTACTATGAGCCTTTTTGGGGATCGGTGTGACAATTGACACTTCTCACCTTTCAGGGACGTCCGCTTTCATGAATGATAAATTGAATGTGTATGCTAGTGGTCCACTAATAGCGGAGGCAATATTTTGAATAAACCATACGGAGTCCTGCATTGTGGGATAACATGGATGGGAAGAAGCTGGGTCCATAGAAGAAGTATTAGAGGAGTAAACTCCATAGAAGAAGTATTAGAGAAGTAAACTTCCTCAAATACTTCAGCAAATGCTTCAGCTCTTTGAACATCAGAAATTATTAATGTCCCATCTTCTCTTTTCAGTGGACCTAGTTTTGTTTTATGTCGCAGTTTGCAATTGAGATATTTGTAAAATGCCGTCTTATTTTTAGTCTCAACTAGTTTCCTTTCAATAGACTCGTTATATTTCAAGAGTTTTCGATTGAACTTATTGTTCAATTCTTTGAATTTAGACCAGAATCTAGCGGTATGGTTAGACAGCATTCCCATGCTTGTGTTTTTTTTCTGTCAAGTTCAAAAAGGTAACGTGGAAGTCGTGTTCCTTTGATGAGCACCCGTACGATTGGGACGAATAAGTCGATGGAGTGGTGCATTATTGTGATGAAAAGTTCATATATGTCATTGACGGAAAGAGTTGGTTGGAAACAGCCATACCAGTCAACCGCCTGTAAGTAATTCTTTATATCTTCGTAATTAGCACCGCTATAGTTTCTTCTTGTAATAAATTCTGTTTCGTATGAAGAAATTCTCAGAGTGAATGTGACTGAATTGTGATCACTAGATCCTACGGGAGCCTTGATCATTGTATCAGATATTAGCATTGGGTTTGTACTGAGGAGTAGGCCCAAAGTGTTATTTCCCAAGGTTTCTCCACTGACATGTTGTGTGAGATTGTGAGTTGCACACAGTTCAAGAAGGGATTTAGATGCACTGCATGATTGTTTGAGAGTCGGTGGGGTGTCCCAATTGATTTTTGGTAAGTTAAAGTACCCTGTAAGAATGCAATGGCGATCGCAAGAAATAAGATCGCTCAAAGCTTTAAAAAGTTGATCGGTCATAGTCACTGAGCACTCTGGGGTTCTGTAAACAACAACAATTCTAACATTGTCCTTAAGGGGCTTTCATACATTTGCCGCGGCGGCGGTGCCGCCGCCGCGGCAAAAGTGGGTGCGCGGCAAAAGTTGCCGCCGAGCGGCATGCCGCGCTTTCATACAAACGTCGCCCAGCGACAAAATACCCCCTCGACCATTCCTTGCCGATTGTCGCTGGGCGACGTCGCCGGGCGGCGCCGCGGCAAAAAAGTAAACAAGCTCTTGTCGCGGCGATGCCGCCGCGGCGCCGCCGCCGCGACGTCGCCGGCCTATGCTTAACCATGGGCGACTGCCGCCTCGGCAAATGTATGAAAGCCACTTTACTAGTTATCAAATCACAACAAAGTATTTCGTAGGCATCTTGCACAGACTCTCGAAATATTTGCACTGGAGAAAGATGGTTTTTCGCTAGAATCATAACACCGCCGCCTTTTCTATGAAGCCTGTCAGACCTGATAGTCTCGTACAGCGGGATCCACTCACCAAGAAGACACGATATTTCAACGCTGTCATTTAGCCAGGTTTCAGTGAGCATTATTATATCAAATTTATATCGCTTCATCAAGAATGAGAGATGACTGGAATTTTTAATCACGGATCGTATGTTCGCCATCATGCACTTCAGATCTTGAGAATCTTGCTTAGTTTGAATGTTGAACAGGCGAAGATATTTCAGAAAATGCTACACGACCAGTTAAATCGTCATTAGTAATAGTGTCAAATTGGCGTTGAGTGGGTGAGCACTGAGAATTGTGACTTATTTGGGGAGTACTGAAGATCGGTTTAAGACTACTACGTCGAGCGGCTCGCTCTGCTCGTAACCTATCCCTTTCTGTTTTCGTCAGAGAGGGTCTTATGAAGATCTTTTGGACCGAGTAGTTCTTTAAGCGAGGCGCACGAGACAGCATCAACTTCGCATAAAATGACGAAGTTAAAACGATTTTCACAAGCCTGGGAAATGAGTGATTGAATCGACCCATTCTATAAACTGACATAGGAGAGCATTCAACACCTACAGGAAGCTCCAAATGTCCGCAGTCAAGAGGGCGTGGCCACGGCGCGGCTCCTTGACCAGACACAGGCGCTCTCTATGCTGCCTCTGGCTTCTCTGACTCTGCAGCCAACCAGTGGCAGCATGCGGAGCGCCTGTGTCTCTGTCTAAAGCCGCGTCGTGGCCACGTCCCTCTTGACTGCGGACATTTGGAGCTTCCTGTAGATAATCCATAATATGACGAACTGAGTTGATATTATCTATAACTCTACAGGATGGGAGATCGGCTCCACTTTCATTCATACCTACAACTACAATTGAACGGCTGCGTTCAGTCTCTTCATAACTATTGGACTGAGGGAAAGAGATATTCTGTGCTGTATTTAGTACTGAGGAAGAACTCCTTTGAGGCTGTACTTTTGCATTGTTAAGAGCTCGTTTTAGTTCAGCATTTTCAGCCCTAAGGGAGTTAACCTCTTCGTTAAGATTGCGGTTTATAACAGCATTCAGAAGTTTTCTGTCCTCCAGCAGAATGGTGATTACAGAGCGCAAGTGACGTGGGAGTGCTTCATCTTTCAGAAGTTGATCGACATCACGTTCAAACGCATCCGATTGAGTTGGCAGATGGCACTGCTTCAGGTCCTGAACAACTGCAGCAGAGATCAGGGGCTCTGACATTGTCGAACGAACTCCTAGGCTCTCAGACACGGCTAACTGGAAAAAATTGACCTGTCCAAGTGGCTGTTCTTCTTGCTTTTTTCGTACTCCGCCAGTAGAGTACTAATAGTGTCTTCATGGTAGGTTGATACCACAACAAACTGAACTGTCGAATGATAGAAGTGAGTAGGATGACGAGAGCACTTAGATGTCTGCCGCACGCTATGGCCGAATGAGCCGAATAGTTCTGAAATTGCAGGGGCAAATCCCCGACAAAAGGTTTGAACGAGGACATGTAGCGGGCAAACGGCGGGCGGAATCGCACATGTTGTTGGCCAAACGCGCTGTCGACAATTTCCGAGCCGAATGCAGAATCATTCTGGCTGTTGCACGAGTGTCGGGGCTTGGCCCGAAATAAGAAGACCGTCAGGCATCTGTCCGCCTTCCACGTCCACTGACCACCAAACCATATATGACGCTGCCAACTAATATCATAGTTAATATTAATTGGCATTTTATGTCAGTGTGTGTGTGTGTGTGTACAAGAGAACCAGCCCCTACCGGAAAAATCTAATTGCATCACTACGTTCAGCGTGTCAAGTTATGCAGGAAAAGTGTGCAAATTTTCATTTTTACCTTAATTGACAGGTGTTTTGGTCCACTTTTCGTCGGTTGGAAGACCCACAGTTGTTTACATCACAGTGAAAATGAATGAATCTCGGTATTTATTTGTCTATGTTTATCAAGTCATGCGTAGGATAACATGCGTATGAGTATGGTGCAGCAAGGACGGTGGGGAAATTAGGGAAACGGGCTACTGCTATGAAAAGCTGCGCCAGCTTCCTGTAGTGGAAAAGATGCCACTGTGAGGGTCCACGGTGCGAGTTTGATGTACCGGGATCAGGGGTGTGCAGAATTTTCCGTTTTCCGTTTTACGCTTTCCGTTTTCCGCCCATTTTCGGCCCTCCGTTTTCCGTTTTACATTTTACGGGAATTTAAATTTTACTTCCGCACATCCCTGACCGGGATCCAGCAGTGGGTAGGATGCCGGTGAATACGTCCACAGCTGCGAGAAAGGTGCGCTGGCGTCGAGAAGTGGGAGAGATGCTACTGGAAGTGTCCACGCATACGAGAGAGGTGCGCTGGCCAGTAGTGGAGGACGTATCACTACAAAGCGTGGCGAGGGAAGCGAGCCTGAAAGAAGCCTGAGAGCCCGGCTAACGCCGGGCTCTCAGGCTGGTGTCCTATTAAAAATGCGAAAAGTAGCTTCAAGACAAAAATTCACCCGCAGCGATTCACAGCTCCAGTTTTCAGAAAAGTACAGAAAATTGTGCCCATTGGTCGAAATGCTTCAAGAAAATTCGAATTTCCTCTCAAAATTCCATTTCATGACGGCACGGGTGCCCAAAATTTGTGAAAAACTACGATTTCTGCAGATTTTGTCCGCTTCGCCAAAGTAGGAACGGTTCGGAATGTGGCAACGTAGAGAATGAATAGCCACATTCCGAACAGTTTGGGGAAGAAAATGAAACAATTGCAAAATCCGAATTGCTCGAGTTCTGCCATTCACCATTTCATTTTCACTCCGCCATATCTCGAATGGTTCGGATTGTGGCAAATTAGAGAATGAATGGCCACAGTCCGAACCGTTCAGGGTATGGCAGAGTGAAAATGAAATAGTGGATGGTAGAACTCGAACCGTTCGGACCATACCACCATTTCATTTTCGCTCTGTCATACCCCGAACGGCTCGGATTGTGGCCATTCATCCTCTACTTTGCCACAATCCGAACCGTTCGGATGATACCACAGCTACCTATTATGGCAGAACTTGAATGGTCCCAGTTATGCCTTAGTTTCATTTTCACTCTGCCAACCCTGAAAATTTCACTCACTCGTCATCTTTCTATGCTGTGAGCTACGCAGACAGAATGAGTAGCGATACCGCTGCTTTCAGGTTGCTTAAAGGCAGCACCCACGGAAATTTTTGACCTCGCGATTTCGGTACAATTCCCGGCAATCGGGTGCGCTTAACACTGTTATAATGCTGGGAACAGTGAAAACCGTCAAATCCCTGTTTTCTGGAACCGTCAGTTCATCGATTTCGAGCAGGTTGGGCCGAGTTGCGCGATCTGCTCGTTGTGGATCGATCCGAAAAAGTCAATACCGCTGCCTTTTTTGTCAGCTGTTTTGCGGGCGAAAGAGGTGTTTGGCCATGTTTTGCGGCGTTCCTAAAGTGCATGGAAGAAAACAAACTTTGGAAAAGATAGTCTGACCAAAGGAGTTGTAGAAGAATCACCAATGAATTCTAAAACAAACTCTGAGCAGTGAAAAAATGTGAAAACGCGACATGGTCACTTATGGTGAAAATCAACCATACAAGTAACTAAACCAGCACGTTTCTTGTGAAGTATCAGGTAAAAAATTTATCATGCTAAGTAGTGCGAAAAAAAAAAGTTAAGGACCAAGAAACAGCTTCACAATAACAAGCAAAAAAATGGCTAACCACCAAATCAGCTGGCAGCAACGATCCGTTGCAGCTGCAACTCGATCGAAAGACCCCACGCTGATCCTGCTGATCCAGGATCTTGGACATTTCACTACTTATATCTCAGAAACGGTTGAGCTTTCCATGCTACTTTCTTCGCCAAATTGTTAGAACTATAGCTAAGGCTCAGAAACGATCAGAACTTCAGATATGAAAATTTCCGTGGGTGCTGCCTTTAATTTACTTGAACATTCTCCTTCATTCTTTGTAACACGGCTTCAGCAGGCATTGAATTCTTATAGTTCAGTGGAGGAAGAAGATTGCAATGTTAGCGGAAAATTTAACTATGCACCGAACCTGGTGCCCATGTGCTAATCTCCTCAGAAATTCTAGAGTAGGCTGATAGCATTTCTTCGTCAAAGAACCTTCAGTTCACAGCAACGGCGCACTCTGGTTTTCCTACCACTTGTTCCCTTAGTGGAACAACATTCTCTATTCTATTCAATGACTCTAGCTGTAACAACGGAATATAACGGAACAACGGAATATTATTGTACTCGACAGGGCAAAACTTACACAAAAGAAGGAAAAAACAACTGAGGGAGAACCTTCGTTCCTCCTAATCATTTGCTCACAGCGGATGAACTTCGAGTATTTGAAGCTGACACCTAGAAAGCCAAATACGCTGCTCCTATTGTATTAGAAGTCAAAAGAAGAAAGAAAACCATTTTCGTAAGGGAAAAATCGAAACGAGTGCTGGTCTTTGCGGTGTTGATACGCTCTATATCATCTTGGAAAAACGCATCAAAAGCATAAATCGTGGGTAGCCTCCAGAATGAGGTGTTCCCTATCCCACGGACACACGATTCAAGATCTGAGACAAAACGACAAAACATCTCTTCACGATATTCCATGTTCGACTGTCTTTGAATCTTGGCATTACAGTTTCGTAGATGACCTCCATCACCCGTCTAATGTCGATGTCTAATGACTACGATGTACAAAAAACTAGAATAAGAATATTTTGAAAATTTCCTCCGTCACTCACAACAACACACTTTCTCCCTTACCCAGTACTTTCCCGCCTTCAATACTTTCACAATGTAATATAGTATAATCATGACTTATAATAACGGGCTTACTTCGTCTGTCACGTGTGTGTATGTGTGTGTCTGTGTGTGTGTCTGTGTGTGTGAAACGAAATTCCCTGATTGGTCAGTGATGGTGATTACGAGGTCAACAAGATGATAGGGACGGGTATGGTGAGGTTCAAAGAAAGAAGAGAAGCATTAAAGGATGGGGAAGTGGAGAGCGGTGAGTGCACCGCGGTGTGGAGGGTGCGCCGGCGCCAAAAAGTAAGGAGACGCTTGGGGGTCCAACGGGGTGATAAGGGTTCGGCGGCGTAGAAATGTTGAGGAACGCCTGGGGACGGGTCCACACCGGTGATAAAGGTGCACCGGCGCCCAGAAGTGGGGGAGACGGGCCCACTGCTGTGATAGGGGTGCGCCGGCGCCCAGAGGTGGGGAAACGGGTTCACAGCGGTGATAAGGGTGCGCCGGCGCCCAGAAGTGGGAGAAACGGGTCCACAGCGGTGATAAGCGTGAGCCGGCGTCCAGAGGTGGGGGAAACGGTCCACAGCGGTAATAAGGGTGCGCCGGTGTCCAGAAGTGGGGTGACGGGTCCACACCGGTGATAAGGGTGCGCCGGCGCCCAGAAGTGGGGAAACGGGTCCACAGCGGTGATAAGGGTGCGCCGGCGTCCAGAGGTGGGGGAAACGGTTTACAGCGGTGATAAGGGTGCCCCGGTGTCCAGAAGTGGGGTGACGGGTCCATACCGGTGATAAGGGTGCGCCGGCGCCCAGAGGTGGGGAAAACGGGTCCACAGCAGTGATAACGGTGCAACGGCGCCCAGAAGTGGGGGAGACGGGTCCACACCGGTGATAAGGGTGCCCCGGTGTCCAGAAGTAGGGGGACGGGTCCTCACCGGTGATAAGGGTGCGCCGGCGTCCAAAAGTGAGGGAGACGGGTCCAGTGCTGTGATAGGCGTGCACCAGCGCCCAGAAGTGGGGGAGACGGGTTCACACCGGTGATAATCGTGCGCCGGCGTCCAGAAGTGGGGGAGACGGGTCCACAGTGGTAATAAAGGTGCGCAAGGGTCTAAGAGTGGGGAGTCACCTGCGGTCGGGTACAACGGTGTGATAAGCTTGCGCCGGTCTTTACTACTGAGGAAATAACATGAGTTGGGTTAATCTTTGCTCGATCGGTTCGCTGGCGCTTAACATCGATAGCAAAACACGAAATGTCAGAACTAAGCAGTGGTTAGTGTGCAATCCGCGTGATTCCCTCCACCTCACATCCCAATCCGCGCTCTTCTTTTCTCATTTGTTCACGAACCCACCGCACCCTCTTCTTTTATATGTTCAAACAGGCTCTTATCATTCCACCAGTTACAACAAACAAAGAATGGTAAACCATTTGTGGTAGTCATTCCGGGTTGAATTATATATATATATATATATATATATATATATATATATATAATTTGTTCATTCATTTGTTCATTGTTCATTCCTGAACATATACTAAAATTGGAACAATACAGAGAAGATTAGCATGGCCCCTGCGCAAGGATGACACGCAAATTCGTGAAGCGTTCCAAAATTTTTTCCCCTTCATGTGCCACCTCATCGCGGTGAAGGGGTGAACATCTACCAGAGTTCATCTCTGGGAGATGGCCAACGGCACAAACGGCCACGCAGTTCAGAACCGCACTACTTGTAGTGCGTGAACGGGCGGCCCTTGGATAGCTCCGGCAAGGCACTCCAGGGGTAACCAGGCCACCAGAAAAGCCACGACATTCGCAACAGAGAGAAAACCGGCCCGAAATCGGACATGCTCTCCCACGGCGCCCGGAGATGCCCCTGCCGAGGACGGAAGAGGAAAGGGACGGGGCGCCACTGGAAATCCCGATAAACGATTTGGACAATGCTTGGACATCTGCACATACAATTGCCGATCAGCCGCATCCGACGCAGACTTGAGAACTCTTCTCCACATATCTAAGAGGCTCAGGTACGATGTCATATGTCTGCAAGAGACGAAAACGAAAACCCCTTATGCAAGAAGAATGGAAAGCGGAGAACTGATTATAATGGGGCAAAAGATTGACGCGAAGAACGTTGGGGGGGTCGGTTTCTTGATCCACCCAAGAGTACAGCCCAGCATTCATTCGCACGAAATTCTGAGTCCGCGTATTGCTGTGCTACGATTACGAACGACGAAGAAAGCGACCATCACCATTGTAAACTGCTACGCTCCTAACTCTGTTGCCAGCGAAGAGGACAAAGACAACTTCTACTCTGAGCTGGAAGCAGTAGTTAAGAAGGAAAAGGCATACTACAAATACATATGCGGGGATTTCAACGCCCTTGTAGGAAATGGAAGCGACGGAAACTGGAGACTAGGTCGACACGGAAATGAAGCTAGGAACGACAATGGCTTTCGTCTATTAGATCTGATGTCTTGTTGCAACCTGTTTCATGGAAACTCCATCTTCGAGAAGCCTCAACACAGACGGTGGACCTGGGAAAGTCCTAACGGACAAACTCGTTCAGAGCTAGACCACATCCTCACGAACCGAAGATGGAGCCTGATGGACACTTCAGTAGTACCCTCTTTTGACACCGGATCCGACCACAGACTGCTACGGGCCAAGATACGACTCAGTGATCGCATATTCAAAAGAGACACACATCGTGGGCCACCTATACGCTCTCCTGAGTATGATGAATCCGAACTGCAGAAGGCCATGAATGCATACAACTGGAGAAAGGAGGAAGATCCCACAGAAGACTATGAAGAATTAGCAAAAGGGCTGATATTTTGTGCCAAAGCAGCTATGATGAACTACAAACAGAGAGGAGAAAGGCTGAACCCAAAGGCCAAACAATTGCTGCGCCGTAGAGGTGAAGTCAAAAGAGATCAGGCAGCGACGCATTTGGAGAAAGTTGTCATCAATAAAGCCTGTCGCGCGGCCATGAAGGAATCCCTTAGAGAGCACCGCAAAAATAAGCTACTTTCGACAGCCGCTCAGAGGAAAAGCCTGAAACGATGCCGACGAGAACTCTCGGACTATTCTGCTGTGACCACGTGCCTGAAAGACAAACAGGGAATACCCAAAACGACGAGGACGGACATGGAACGCATTGTAACGGACTTTTATACAAATCTGTACCGCTCAACAACGGTTGTCCCAAGACGCCCATCCCCCACAGAAGAAAAGCCACCACCCATTCTGGTCTCGGAAGTGAGAATTGCAATTCAATCGCTGAGAAAGGGGACGGCCCCAGGACCCGATGGCATTACAGCGGACTTGCTTAGAGTCGGAGGATATACAATGCATAAACTCTTAGCAGATCACTTTACCTCCTATCTCGAAGCTGGCATCATTCCCGATCAGTGGAAGAGCTCCAAGACAGTGTTGATCTTCAAAAAAGGTGACAAAGAAGATATCGAAAACTACCGCCCTATTGCTTTGTTGTCTATACCGTACAAACTGTTCACGAAGATCATTCTGAACCGGCTTGAAACCACGCTTGATGAGTACCAGCCAATAGAACAGGCAGGTTTCAGAAAAGGCTTTTGCTGTATGGACCACATTCACACTATCGTCCAGCTGATTGAGAGATGCAGGGAATACACGATGCCTCTGATCCTCACATTCGTCGACTACAGAAAAGCATTCGACTCCGTCGAAACGAATGCAGTCTTGAATGCGCTCATACATGCAGGAGTAGATCCAGCTTACGTGAACATTCTTGAGCAGTGCAATGTCGGAACAACGACGACAATCCAGTTGTTTGACAAAAAACTACGCATTCCGATCGGAAAAGGTGTCCGACAAGGTGACACAATATCGCCAAAACTGTTCACGTCAGCCCTCCAGTATGCTATGTCTCGACTGAACTGGGAAGACAAAGGTATCACGATCGACGGAAAGAAGCTCTCAAACCTACGATTCGCAGACGACGTGGTTCTTGTTAGCAACAACACATCAGAGATGAACCAGCTGCTAAACGAGCTGAACGAAGTGAGCAAGAGCATCGGGCTGGAAGTGAATATGAAGAAGACACAGATGATGGCAAATCAGTGGTGTGACAACGGAATAGTACAGCTGGATGGAAATATCTTGAGGAAAGTAGACAGCTACGTTTACCTGGGACGTGAAGTAAATATGACGAACGACTTGACAGGCGAAATTGGGCGAAGAAGAAAAGCGGCGTGGGCAGCCATGGACACGATTCGAGAAACGACAAGTCAAATCAGGGACTCGAAGCTGCGAGCTCACTTATTTGATTCTACGGTACTTCCGGCACTGTGTTATGCTACTGAAACATGGACGGACAACAGAAACATCTCCTTGGCTATGAGAACGACACACAGGGCCTTGGAAAGATGTCTTCTGGGAACGAATAGATGGAAGCAATGGAAATGTGGCCTCAGTAGCAAAGACTTGAGGAAGGAATCGAAGATCAAGGACCTGACAGACTACATGGCATCCGCAAAGCATCGGTGGGCAGGACACGTGATGCGCCGAACTGACGACAGATGGAGCACGAGATCAACTCTCTGGACTCCCTTGAACGTCAAAAGACCCCTCGGCCGACCCTTCACGCGCTGGTCTGATACATTTTCCAGGTCGTTTAAACAAAGAGAACTGACGAACTGGATGAGAGCGGCCCGAGACAGGAGAACCTGGAGCGAATGTGGTCCACACTGAGAAGACCAACCCAGCAGTGAGGATGGACCATCAAAGTATCAAAGTAAGTATATATATATATATATATATATACAGTAGCGAGCAAAAAGATTGCAACTTTTACCTTTTCGTCTATAACTTCTTTCAAAGCGAAGCGTGGGAGCTCAAATTTTTACGGGAGTTGTAGGTACTCATGGCAGATACAGAAAAGAATAATCCTTTCATTCCATTGACTTCAGAAATTTTTTAAAAAATTTTCCTCACAGCGGCCTAAATCTGTAATCTGGGAACGATAACCTTAGGAAATTCTTTGCTAGTGTAGGGGATATTGTTGCTTCTTCGGTATATCTCTGGTATTGTGAAGTTGGTCACACGCACTATAGCGTAGATCCATTTTTCGGAACTATCACAGAAAAACTTGAAACTAAAGATGTTTTGACACCTCAACGTACATGCTTGCTATAAAAATTATGTAGGTATAATTGGAGATTCCTCATTCCTTGCTCGTGTTTGACATCATCCATCAC
The DNA here is from genome assembly GCA_037903475.1 of Ancylostoma caninum. Taxonomy (NCBI): domain Eukaryota; kingdom Metazoa; phylum Nematoda; class Chromadorea; order Rhabditida; family Ancylostomatidae; genus Ancylostoma; species Ancylostoma caninum. The sequence continues at coordinate 945,151 of JBAJFG010000150.1, forward strand.
AAGTTCTATAAATAGTTTAATTCAACCACAGCAACTAACCGTGGAGAGATGCACACTGCTTACTAGAGCTGTTTTTGACCAAGATTGTTAACTTGTTTATTCCTCCAACTAGCCTACGTTTCGGCGAATTCGCCTTCGTCAGAGTCTGAAGTAGTGAAGGCCTTTCCTTACTGGTTATTATATACCAGTCTGGCCGTCCGGCTGACGCCGGACTTCCAGACTTTCCTTGATGCTCGCTTCGCTCGCATGACTTTATCCCTTTTTCATTTAATAGGCTCACAACCATACCACAATTTTGCTATAATGCGTTCCACATCCTTTCCATTGCTTTTCCTGATGTAAAACTGAACTGATCAAAAAGGATTACCCGCGTTTTTCAGCGCAATTTTATCTTTCACACACCTGAAGTAGCTATTTGTAACCATATATATATATATATATATATATATATATATATATATATATATATATATATATATATATATATATATATATATATATATCAGTGGCGGACGCAGAAAGTGGACGGGAGGGGGGGCGTGGGAAGAAAAAATCATAAAATGACGTCTATCGTTAGGATCTGACCACGAATTGGTTCCTTATAGCAGAGCCAACCCTTATGTGCTTGAAAATGTGCATGCGCTGACCACTGGTTGACATCTACAAAGACTATGTGAGATTAGTTCAGTAGTGATCCTCAATGGGTGTTTCTGTCACCCTGGCTGCATCTATCAGCTCTATTTAAAGGGGAGGGATGCTCCTGATGGTTTTACAAGTTTGGCTACAACTTTTTTTGTTCCAACGCAGCTTATTGCTCCCTTGCAGTTCCCAAATATTCGGGCTTGTTGGCGTCCAGCTGATCGTGCACATCACGGGAAATAAGTTTCGGAATTTTTTCTGTCTTGATTAGGAAGATACCTTAAAGACCCCATAAATGGTAAAGAGTCACCAGGGTTCCTAGAATATTGCAGTGTGCGTGGCGACTCATGGCGTCTTGGATTTATCGAAACAGGAGTACTCGAAGTGAAAAGTGCTGGTCGCTTGCACCAGCATGTGTGGCTCATTGCTCCACCTACGAGTTTTCTTATTTCGCCTGAAGCTTTTTGACTTAAAAATGTCTCATTTAATTTGTTTCATCTTATTCAAACTGAATTAGCCAGTTTTTATAGTGCCAGGTCACAGTATCCCGCTTTGGTGATGTTTCGTAGAGTTCATTGCATTTTAGCAAGATCTACTCATCAAATTCAAACCGGCATGAGTAGCCACGTACACTGCAATATTCTAGGGACCCTGGAGAATCTTTACTATTTATGGGATATTTAAGGTATCTTCCTCCTCGAGACAGAGAAAATTCCAAAACTTATTTTCCGTGATGTGCATGATTGGCTGCATGGCAACAACCCTGAATATTTCGGAAATGCGAGGGAGCAATAAGCTGCATTGGAACCGAACACTTGTACCCAATCTTATATTAGGTTGGTGCAAAAATAATGCGCGTTTTTCGCTGCTTCATCTTCGGTGCAGAAAACTTCCAGTGTTTCTTATCATCGGCATGAGAATTGCACATGGTTTTGTAGCAAATTTTATGGCCTTTTCAAATATCTCATGCATCTTGAGCGAAGATTCTGTTTTTGGCGCATTTTTAGTTGTGGAACGAAAGCCGCCAAAACAAGTTTTTTGCCAAACTCACTTCAGCGAGCTGATACTCGACGGCATCGCGGCAGAAATCTCTCGGAACGCCACAATAGTTTTGGCGAAGGGAGTGTGAGCGAATGCATTCCGCCTAGCTGCTCCCGGATTTTTCGGCTTGGTGTGCCTTGCCTTGACGCATAGGTCTTCCTGGTGTTTGCTACCCCCAACTGATGAAAATTATCAAAGAGCACCCATTCAAGACAACATATTTGGATCATAGAACATTGCTGGTAATTGCTGTCAGACCATCCCTCCCTTCGGTGAAAATGGGAGGATGAAAAAGCTCGACGAGTTGAGGTCGCGCGTACTGAACGAGTACCACATTGATTCTCGTTGAGAGGTCTGCTTCGCGCCTTTGTAGTGAAAGAATTGCTGGCGGTCGCTTAGTAGTCAAATATGAAGTATAGACCCTCCTCGACAAAATGAGGTGCCTTGCTGAACCAGTTGGACGAGAAACAAGTACCGAAGCACTCCCAGAACTCGAAGAAACACCAAAATAAGGTCACGGCGAATTTGTGGTGACCTGTTTCAAAAATTGCTCACTGCAGCTCATTCATTCTTCCTAATCTGATAAGTGGTTTCAAGACATAAATGAAATTAATTAGAAACTTCGTGACCCCAGCGTTGCTCAATAAAATGGATTCTTCACTCCTACACGGTACCGTCCAGGCACACCCTGCAGGACAGATTCTTTATAGGTTCGAGCAATTGAGCTAGGAGGCTCGGACTCCTAGATCGTAATCAGCAAGCTTCTCGCTCAACGACTACCACTTCCCTGAGAACCTGGACGGCTTCTTCCGGGAGAATTTTCTCGAAGATTAAAGTGATACCAAAACTGCCCTCCGGAAGTTCGTCGATTCTAGAAGTTCCTGTGAGAATTGCATGGCAGTCGGTGAACATCTATCTTATTGCTAAAGATTTGCGGATTACAGTAGTTCTGAGCCTTTTGAAAAAGATCGATTTTGAAAGAAATTGTGAGGTTTGGAATCAAAGGCATGAAACGCGCATTATTTTTGCACCAACCTAATAGAATAGTCAACATCACCTTCCCCTTTAAATAGAGCTGATAGATGCAGCCAGGGTGACAGAAACACCCATTGAGGATCACTACTGAACTAATCTCACATAGTCTTTGTAGATGTCAACCAGTGGTCAGCGCATGCACATTTTCGAGCACGTAAGGGTTGGCTCTGCTATAAGGAACCAATTCGTGGTCAGATCCTAAAGATAGACGTCATTTTATGAGATATTGCGGGACGATGCTAAATTATAGATTTAGGGCGCTATGAGAGAAATTTTTCTTAAAAAACGTGAACTCAGTGGAGTGAAGGGGTTATACCTTGTTTCTATATCGCATGAGTATCTACAACTCCCACAAAAATTTGAACTCCCAAGCTTTGCTCTTGAAGAAGTTATAGACGAAAAACCAACCATTGCAATCTTTTTGCTCGCTACTATATATATATATATATATCAGTGGCGGACGCAGAGAGGGAGGGGGGCGGGGGGGCGCCTCCCGAGAATGGGTCGCCAAATTTTCGAAATTACTTTACAATACAAATAAAAATCTTGTGTTAGTTTATTTTTAATTGTTTATTTTTATTATTATTTTTAATATATTTTTTATTTATTGTTTATTATTATAATTAATATTATTATTAATTTTATTTTCCGTCTGGGTCCCCAAAACGGCGGAGACCCCACTTTTCTTCCCACGCCCCCCCTCCCGTCCACTTTCTGCGTCCGCCACTGATATATATATATATATATATATATATATATATATGGTTACAAATAGCTACTTCAGGTGTGTGAAAGATAAAATTGCGCTGAAAAACGCGGGTAATCCTTTTTGATCAGTTCAGTTTTACATCAGGAGAAGCAATGGAAAGGATGTGGAACGCATTATAGCAAAAATGTGGTATGGTTGTGAGCCTATTAAATGAAAAAGGGATAAAGTCATGCGAGCGAAGCGAGCATCAAGGAAAGTCTGGAAGTCAGGCGTCAGCCGGACGGCCAGACTGGTATATAATAACCAGTAAGGAAAGGCCTTCACTACTTCAGACTCTGACGAAGGCGAATTCGCCGAAACGTAGGCTAGTTAGAGGAATAAACAAGTTAACGATCTTGGTCAAAAACAGCTCTAGTAAGCAGTGTGCATCTCTCCACGGTTAGTTGCTGTGGTTGAATTAAACTATTTATAGAACTTGTGATGGATGATGTCAAACACGAGCAAGGAATGAGGAATCTCCAATTATACCTACATAATTTTTATAGCAAGCATGTACGTTGAGGTGTCAAAACATCTTTAGTTTCAAGTTTTTCTGTGATAGTTCCGAAAAATGGATCTACGCTATAGTGCGTGTGACCAACTTCACAATACCAGAGATATACCGAAGAAGCAACAATATCCCCTACACTAGCAAAGAATTTCCTAAGGTTATGTTCTCGAATGGTCTTGAAAGGCTATAGTTACAGCCGAATTCACAACATTTTTTGTCAGCAATTCCAAACTCGTCCTCGGGCTTTGACGATCAGGGAATTCAGATATAAAATTTTTCTCATAATTCTCAAGACGATCAAAAAGGTCTTGATCATCTCCTAAAAAGGGGTCATATGAAAATTGCAGCTCATGTATACTAAACAGACAGGCCTAGGCAGCAGCCTCTCAAAAACAGCTTGACAGCAAAATGAGGCATAACTAACTAAGAACAAAGGTTGTGGATAGGTCTAAGGTCAAAGGCGATGTACAACTTAAAACGTAATTGCAGCAACAAGCATTCTCTGGCCCTTCCATTGCCACCGGGTAATACGTCGTTGAGGAACCGACTACGTCGCCAGGCCTAGCCTGATCGAATCATCAGCAATAAGGAACAAGAATAGTTTCAAAATTTCCTCGGTCACTCACAACAACACATTTTCTCCCTAACCCAATACTTTCCCACCTTCTTGCGTGGACTTCTGTGGGCCGTCCACGATAACGATGTCGCTATCCGACATCTCTTCTTCCATTTCCATCTGGCCGACCTGTGTGTAGCAGTTTGCAGGGATAAAACTGAAGCAAGTCTAAAGGTTAACACGTGGTGTTTACACCTCAATGTTCGCCTTTCCATAAATTATAATCTTATCGGAGGTGTTGAGTTCACCTCATTCATGATTGTCTCGGTTACGACGATTGGTAGCGATTGCCGAGATGGCTTAGGTGAAGAGATGAAGAAAACGATGTTCTCCATCGTCAACGATTAGTTATCGTTTTTCGGTTTGTGGCAATCAACCTTCTTAGGCGTATTAAAGTAGGAAGGAAATACGAAGAAGAACGGATTCGGCAAAGCAGAGGGAATCAACTTGACTTCCGCTGATCTTCGTGTATACCGAAAGGGCGGACGGAAATTAGGCTGATGGGGCAACCGAGGAGATCCGAGTAGAAGTTGTAAATGACCTCCATTACCCATCTTGATGAAGAAATTGTTCCGGCCTGGCGCCAGAGGGCGACCATATACTTGTCTTACGATTGGCGAAGTCTCAGCGGGCGTTGCGAATGCGTTTCCCTGCCTCTACAGCTTCGGCCAACACTCCTGCTCGTCCCCTTTAAGGTCTTCCTTTATTGCTTCTCTGCACCGATTTGCGAGCTCGGACGTTAGCTAGTAGTTACCTGCCTGCTCTCGCGGCTCCATGCTGGCGTATCAGCTCGAGCGTTTCGTAAGACAATCGTCTCTTGGTGGATCTCGAATTTTCGGCGCTCTTTGCGCTGTCGCGGAGATGCTGGACAAGCCGATCGTACTCTTCGCAGAGCGAATGGGCGCGATGAACTATGAGAGCAAGAAGACTTTAAGAGTATTCGCCCTGGAGCTCTTCGCCTCATTTAGCGAACTCACGCTGCGAATCGTGGAGGAGATTTTTCCAGTTTTTTTTCTGTGCGGGATAGTGATGATTATTTGGAACATTTGCTAATCACATAGTTCTGGCTTTGAGCTAAGTTATACCATAGTTACACCCAGCTAACCCACAGTGAAGCGCCGACGCACCTATTACATAACTGTAGTTCCGTGTCTTCTCACCTTTCCCTACATTCGCGTCGGCGCTCCCTTCACCCTTCATCCTTCTGCGCACCCTTCAGTGCATTGGCTAGTTAGGTAGCATCTCGCCTCAGTTAGCACAGCACACATATTAATTATTCATTCCATCCATACCATCTAATTGCAGTATTCACCAGTAGTAACATATGAATTTTCGTGTAATTTCACAAGGGATTATTATTTTGACATTGCACACTTGTGTGTGATGCTCTTGTTTCGCAGGGGGGGGGGGGGGTTGTTTTGCCCGAGAAGGAGCTAGTAGCGGCAGCGAATGAACTGTAGTTGAACATTACAACAATTGTCGATCTGGCAGACAACTTAAAGCTTGTGTGCACAGGAGTCACAAAACAGTTTTATTAGCGGTATCAGAGCAATTATATCATGGTGAGTTGTTCCCATGGAACACACAAAATCTATGCGAAATTATGTTCACCTAGTTTCAGAGACGGTTCCTGTATTAGCCGAGAAAAATTGTAATATGTGTATTGGTGGGAGGGAAGGGAGGGACATCTATGATATAACGAACAATCACCTGCCCAACTTTTTACTAATTTTTTTCCGGAATTTTTTTTTGCTAACAATAAAGATACCGAATTAACATTGTTTCTCAACAAAGTGAGGTAAAGCTATGTCAAAAACTAAATCAAGTCGTTACTTAAATATAACACAGGATTATAAATTCGATTTACAATTATGGGATACGGACCCAAGAACCTTTCCGAATTGTTTGGGCCGTAGCAGCTTTTGCCACAGCCTCGATCGGAACCATTCAGATTGTGACAGCGGCAAAAACAGCCATGATGGCATGCCACGATATGAACCGTTCTGATTGTGACAGCGGCAAAAGCAGCCATGCCATGCATGCCACGATCGTAACTGTTCGGATCGTGGAGGTAGGCCCGATTATTTGGAACGAACTGATTTGAAGTATTTTTGAACCAGCGTAAAGCAACGTGTCGAGTCTAAGCACAAATCTTCGTTTTGGAAAGATTTTAGTTGTTGGATTACGCTGCAGCCAAAAAAAAAACGAAGCATTTGAGTTTCTCCTCAAAACCCAGAGATCTAAGTATGTTTGGACGTTATTTTCCGGATTCACCAGACAGAAAAAAATCGATGGCAAAAATTGCCGGAAAAGTCACTAGATGTAGTCTTTCCCCTCGAATATGAAAACGTTTTAGTTCGCAGCGTCATATATCCCCAAAACGTGGCTTCAACGACAACATATTTCGACTCAGTAAGAAGGAAGAGAACGGGGGAAAAGAAGCAGTGAGCAGCAGGTGTTAGATATTGGCCAGCAGGTTTAGCAGGTGTAAACCTTAGTGAGAAACCACGGGTTTCCCTCATTTGAGGGATTCCAGCAAATTTACTGCAATGCTACGTGAGGCGACCCTTGGTAGCGGACAGGAGATTAAACGCGTACCAGAAGCAGCCACAGAATCTCCTTAAAACAAGGGAGATCGCAGGCTTTATGAAACGAAGGAGGATTCACGTTTTGCGTCTGCAGAGACGAGATGGAAAGAGTCCAAGGCGAGGGAGATTGGAGACGACATCAAGCTGTTCTACCTCAAGACAACAAGGAAGAGGTTAGCAATAGCAATATCTGGACCTCTAGAAGAACATGTCTCATCCGTGAGCCGTGTTAGCGATAGGATGACTTCCTTTAGAATCGGTACTGAGGATGGTTTCTGGATAGTGATGTCTGTATATGCTCCGCACTGTGGCTGTACCGAGGTTGATAAAGTGGCTATCCTCGATGTGCTCGACGACAACATCAGAGGTGGCCCTGAAATAGACTATGTGACGATTGCAGGTGATTTCAATGGCTATGTAGGACACGATAGATAGGGCTTAGAAAGAGTTCATGAAGGAAGAGACTTCGGAAAAAGAAATCAGTAAGGTGAAAGGATCATCGAGCTCGAGAAGCTCGAGAAGCGCATCATCTCGCGATTGCTAGCACTTTCTTCATAAAGAGGGAGTCCCGGCAAATTGCGTATTGCATATCGTATTGAGGTCGGCAAAATGAGATTGACCACATCCTGGTTAGATTAAGAAAGAAGGAGGCGAAGGCTACAGTAGCTCGTGCAAAAAACGCTGGCTGAAAAGCTCACAGGCTGTTCCGGTTAGCGAATACGCGCTACAGAACCTGCCTAAATGCGACGGAGGTCAGAGCTGTCAAAAGAGCAGATGGTGAAGTCTGGAGAGACAATGTGGCATTCAAGGAGGAGAGCCCATTTTGCGCACCTTCTGAACAAAGAATCCCCAAGAAAGGAAAAGATCTCGGCGGAACCAGTAGCTGGGCCGATATAGCCTTGGACTGTTGATGAGGTAAGAAAGGCCGTAAAGAAAATGATGCTTGGCGAAGCCTCAGGTCCAAACGGCATCACAGTGGAAGCATGGAGGACAAACTAGGCTTGCGGTGGCTAACCAACTTTTTCAACAATATCACAAGGTCCGCGAAATTTCCAGAAGCGTAGAGAGACATCATTGTAGTGCCGATCTTCAGAAGGAAAGGTGGACTGTGCAAACTATAAATGTATCAAGCTCATCGCACATACGATGATGATCTACGAGCGCTTTCTGGATATGCGACTGAGAGATATGACGGAAATTGCACCGGATCAATTTGGACTCGTCCAGAAGCGATCGACAAAGACGCCATCTTTATCGCCGGTTAGGTGAGGGAAAAGTACAGCGAAAAGAACAAACCATGCCATTTCGCGTTTCTGAATTTGGAAAAAGCATGTGACAGTTGCAATGCTTTCGGAGGTGATGACAGAACGAGGCACTCCGGAGTACATGGTGAGGTCCAAGTCATGTATGACGGATCAACTGCAAGGGTGTGCACTCCACATGGAACAACATCAAAGTTCGATATAACAATGGGTGTGCACCAAGGATCAGTAGTGAGCCCATTCCTCTCCATTACCACACTTGACGGATTATAGGACCGGTTCGCTCTGGCTCAATAACGTGGAGAACGCCAATATGGGTCTACCTATGGAGTAAGGGTAAAGTATGACACAACAGTGAGGAAAAGACCAGAATGCCGGAAGACCCGATAATGCTGGTTCGCCGTGGCCCAGTTGTGTAGAGAACGCCAGGCTACGGGTCCACGAGGAAGGACCCGCTGTTGCTCAATAGTGTGGAGAACACCAGGATACGGGTTCGCTTTAGTCCGATAGTGTTGAGAATGGCGGGATGCCCATGAAGAACGGGTCCAGCCTGGCCAAACTGTAAGGATGACGCCAGAAAGCAGGTCGTGAGATGGAAGCGCCCGCCATGGCCCAGTGGTGTAGAGAACGCCAGGATACGGGTCCGCAAATATAGGATGGGTGCGCTGTGGCCCAATAACATGGAGGACGCCAGGATAGAGAACCACTAATGGAGAAAGGGTCCGCGGTGGCCCGATGATGTGGGTAACGCCAGGATACGGGTCCACCGATGGAGGAACGGTCCGCCATGGCCTTGCAAAATGTTTGTCATTCCCGCGTTGAGCGTACTGGAAAACCCCAATAAGCATATTTACACCAACCACTTACATACGTTAGCGGATTCCTCCTTTTGAAGAACACCTGCTCACTCGCGCTGGATACTGCGCGCCAGTCCGACCCTCTGTGCGCAGCACGTACAGAGTCACAAATTTCCGAAACTATGTAGGTCTTATGAAAACTCTCGGCGGTTTTTTAATATTTACATATTTTACATATTTGAGCAAACATTTTTTTAATTGAAAATCCATTTCAATCAAATACATTTTGACCGTTATCATTTCTGACCTCTGCAACTTTGCGACAGCTTCGGCGTCGGTTTTGCTCCCCTCAACCGTTGCAAAATTTCATCGGCTTTTTCAGTTACTGGCCGGCCAGAGCGAGGTGTATCTTTAACATCCAAATTTCCGGAATCTAGCAAACCACTCCTGGTTTCTTCGTTCACTAACATCACTAACAGCATTTTCGCCGTACACTTCAAAAATATCTTGGCATATTCTTGCAGCGGTTCTGTGTTTTTTTTAATAGTAAAGAAGCATCACATACCATATTTCTTCATATATTAAGTGTTAACATAAGTCCTTACGCTTGTTAACATAAGTCCTCGCGCTTTTTTTCGAATGCACTTTTCTCCATCTGTTTGCCATTTTAGAAACAAATTATATATGATTCGAAAGCGCTATTCTCCCTCTACAAGAATGTTGTGAACAGTTTTCGTCGAAGCAATAGTTTGCTTGAGTTTTGAGCCTGTGAAGTGGAGCAACGCGTCAATAAAAACAGCGCCACCGAAAGCCACCTATCCTGTTAATCAGCTGAAGATCCAGCCCAGCAAAACTGGCCAATTGACCTAGGATAGGTATGAAAGGGACATTTTACTTGAAAAGACTTGTCATCAGCGATTTTCTAAGATCAAAGAAGACATATTTGGTCTTGACGGCACCAACCACTTCGACCGAACAAATTTCTTACACGGACACTCGTGAAGTGCTCCAAAGGAACCGCATGATCTAGATGAACGTCATACTTCTCAAAGCTACCAAATACCTGAGGTGATTCTGCTGAAAGAATCACCTCGCGCGGGTCTAATCATCATACCGCATAATGATGTCAGACCCCTTCTTCCAAAAATAGTCAAACTGGAGCTCCAACAGTTCCAATGATGCTCTTCCGCGTTTATATTCTACATAGCTTACATGCTCAAACAATGTGGGATGCTTTCCGATCCTCACTGAATACAAGGAAGAAATTGGATTTTTCCTCGAGTTGGCATTCTTCTTAAGCCTAAAGGTGCAGATATTCAATAGTTCCGTGGAAACACTTGATGATGGGATTGTAGAGAAAGGAAAGCGCGTTCAGAAAATATAGTGCAAGTTAGAGTAAAATGGCGACGGTGCGGGAAAAATCGCAACTTAAAAAGCGTGAGGACATATGTTAACACCTAATATTTTACTCACTTTCAAATTAGTATAACATTTTATATAGGCAACGGACTAGAAAACTATCTCGGCAAAAATGTGAGTTGGAATTCCCCCCTCCCCTCCCCCAAGAATGGGTCGGCAAATTTTTATTACTTTACAATACATATGAAAATCTTATATTAGTTTATTTTTGTTATTATTTTTAATATAATTTTTATTAATTATTCATTATTATAATTAAGGTTTTTATCAATTTTATTTTACGTCTGGGTCGCCAAAATGGCGGAGACCCCACTTTTTTCCCACGCCCCCCCCCCTCCCGCCCACTTTCTGCGTCCACCACTGGCGGATGTATCTAGATATTATCCGCATGTCATTTCATTCATAGAACAGAAGTAAAAGATAGTTCTCCTAGTTAATGCTGTGGATGGATGAGCAAAAAAATTGCCAAGGTCCGCCCTTTCGATAAAGACCCTTAAGACTCAGTTAAAGGCAGCACCTTCATGTCCAAAATTTTGAATGTTTTGGAGTGTGGACGATAGTCCCAGTAATTCTACGCAAGTTGCACCGCCGAAGGCATCAGCGTTCCCAAGATTTAACCAGTTAGACTTGGTATCCGGATATCCCCGGGGTGAGATGTGGCGCGATCCGAATCAGCTGATTTCTGCCGCGGTCACTCAGTTTTCCTGAGATAACGTTTGCTTTCCATGCTCATTTCCAGAGGTTTTACATTGTGATGATCTGATTTCCCCATTTACGTTCTTTTACTTGTTATTAGATCTTATGATTGCTTTTTTTCCCAGAATTTTCAAATTTTCAATTAAGATATTCAAATTTTCAATTAAGATATAAGTTTCTGTTCATTAGCTCTTTAGACTTAATCATAAGTTTTGTTTCTTTTCTTAAGGCATGTTTCTGTGGTGAACATTCTATTTCCCTTTTGTTTGTGCTTTTTCTCCTCCAGGAAAGCTGAAAAATTAGTCAATTATCTAGTTACGCCAAGAAATTCATTGACAATAGAGGCAGCGTCATCGACTTCCTTGATCTACTCCACCAGCGTAACACGGCCGAATTGCTATAACGCAGGAAATTGATAACATCCAAAAACCATTTTAACATGAGTTCTGACAAAATTGACGTCATTATTCATGCTCCACATAGTCAGAAACCCAAGATCGCTTTAAAACCTGAGTGACAAAGTTTTTCGTGGGTGCTGCCTTTAATATTACACAATACTTTATTCATGTCGTCCCATCACAGTTGCCTTAGACGTGCACAGCACAAGATTTCTATTACCCTTTTTGGCACAATACATGTTGGGAGCTACTCTCACAACTACGGCTTCTCACAATTTATTTCTAAGACAGTACATTTCATAAAATTTCTCAATACAAACTCTTAATAGCACATATGGTGTTAATTGAATAGTTTTCTGTATTTTAATAGGCTGGCATTTGAACTGGGGATGAAAGTATAGTTCGTTCATTTAGACACTTCACTCCACGTACAGGCCACCTTCAGCTCTTCATTGATGGAGGAGTCCCATCAGAGTCATTTTTCATTGTCCTGAACAGCTACGTGATAAGCGCTTAATAGCGAATATAACTACTAAGAGGCACGATGTGGAGTAAGAGTTCTAAGTGAACAAAATCTAGACATTCTACGTAGTTAGGAGAGGTGAGGCCTAGTTAATAAGAATCGATGAATCTGAAGAATACGAGGACTCCCATGTATACGACGACTATGAAGACCGACGCAGATAGGACAATTAGTTGAACTTTTCTCTGAAATGGTGCACACGAAATTAATGAGAGGATTTCGAACTCATTCAAAACGTTCATAGAAATTCGTTGCATATGACCTGTTCATTTTTCCCTTCGGATAAACACACGTAATAATGCAGTATCAAATATTACCAATTTTTTCGAAAGTTCCGAGCGACCGCTCTGGAGAATGCCTTTAGCATCAGACTTCATGGGGGTAAGTTGATGACGCATAACTTGTTCCGGTTCATTATGTTGGCCCACTTCCACAGCATTTCTGAAGCGGCATGAATTCAGTAGCATCACACAATAAATTGCCACATATCCATGAATGTCAGAAAAAATTTCTTCTTGCTCCATTACTTCTACATCTATTTTGAATTTTGCGAAGGCTATGTACTCAAGTCTGCTCACAAGAGGTGTTAGATTGAGATAAGACCCACCAAAATAAGAGCAAGTATCAAGATGTCTCGGATTAAATGGCCGCAAATTAGTAGTGAGGATTTGGAAGTTCATAACGCCTTTAACACATTTCGTGATGAGGCAAAACACGGTTTTTGGGCTCCGCAATTTGTTAGAGTCTTTCCGCCCTAATGGGGCAGAAGTTGGATTTGGCGTTAGCCATTGGCTAAGAAACTGTGTTGTAAGCACAAGAAACTTCGATTAAAAAAACATTTCCAGAGAGGTCATGAAACTTCTCAAAAACAAAAGAATAGCTGAAGAAGTGGGACGAGAATTATGGAACAGTAAAATATCAGCGCCGAATTTGCCCACAATTGAATCAGTGGTCGCTCGACGTTTTTGACGACTAAATGTGGCGAAAAACCAGGCAAAATGGATTTCAAGCAAAAACATCGCGAGTCAGTCCATAACCTGCGACATCATTTACTTTAATCTCAATACAAAACATTGCGGAGAAATTTTCCCGGGAAATGAGACAATTTTACTGAGGAGTGGACATGGCTTGATGAAATGAGTTTTTATCTAATTTGTATAGCTAAGACAGTTCTAGGCACATTTGAGAAACCTTCAAAAGAAAGAAAAGACGCGAACGTCTGTTTCTCGAAACTGCAGTGACCGGGAGCATAGCCTTATCGAACCCCGCGGTCTATGCTTGCGGTTGCGATCAGCTCTGCGCGCCGCCACTTCAAACTCGCCCGCCCTTCCCCAGGTTCCGCCCACTGCATCAAAAATGCATATAAGGATGCGCTTTTCTCATATTAGCGCCTTTTTCGCCGATGTGATCAGACGACGAGACCGAAGCGGAGCGCACGGAGTGCTCGATCGGTTCAATGTTAGATGATGGAATGCCGTAATATCGAGCAGAAGTAAGATGGACGACGAGCCGAAAAAGGATAACAGGCTTACTAGTGCTTTTAGTACGTAGTCCTATTGCAGCCCCAAGCTCAGTTCATAGGTGCGAGATTAGTGCGAAGCGTCGAGTGTTCCCGCTGGGAACCAAGGGTGGAAGCCTCATTGGTGAAGAGCCCTGTGCGAAGTTAACATCAAGTCTGCGCAACATGATATGGTGAGGCTGGACTCTCACTCCAACCCTGGCTATGAGGCAACCACCGATTCGCAGCAATCCTTGACACCTCAGAAAAGAGTAACTTCTTGTGATTGATGAAGTGCTGTTCGAAGTATTCGAAAGGAGCTAGCCCTGGCTAAAAGCAGACCCCGTAGTAATCCTTCATCCAAGCACTCAATGCCGAGTTGGGCGTTAAATGACTTCTCCCAAATGGAATCACCTTGAAGCGACCATCGATTAATTGGAGTTCCGAATTTCGATATATTAGGGTGGTCAGAAAGTCTTGAGCCGATTTTTTTAAAAGTTTTAGAACTTTCGATTCTTGACCGGTACCACGACCTACCATGTGGTATCATCCTCTATCAGTATCACTCTCGAAACCGATAGGTATATATACCCAGGTTGCCTTTCTTAACTTTAATTACGATGTCAATTCCACAAGTGCACACTCGAGCGATTATCTTCTATGAATGGCGCCGCGGCACTGGAGCGACGGAAACCGTTCGCAACATCAACAACGCATTAGGAGAAGACACTACTTCCATCAGCACTGTCAAACGCTGTTCCGCTCGCTTCGAAGGAGGAGATACGGACTTCGAAGAAAAGCCTCGGTCGGGACGCCCCCTCAAGGTGGAAGACTCTGTCATTCTCGGCGCCGTCAAAGAGGACCCGGAAGTTAGCACTCGCAGTCTTGCGACGAGACTCAGATGTAGCCATCAAACAGTCCTCAGTCGCCTTCAGGTCCTCGGCTACAGAAAAGTGCTAACTCGATGGATCCCTCATGTCTTGACCGATAGTACGCGCTTCACCCGGATATCCATTTGTCAGCCTCTCCTTCTCTGCCCTCAACGAAAGGAGTTTCTGAGGGATCTGATTACCGGAGACGAGAGTTGGGTCCTCTACGATTCCAATACGCGTCGTGCCACGTGGCTCCCTCAAGGAGAAGACCCTCCAACGAAGCCAAATCGGACCTTCACCCCAAGAAGTGTCTCCTTTGCTGCTTTTGGGATTCGCGAGGAATGCTGTATCACGAGCTGCTCCCGCAAGGACACACCATCACCGGTAGCGTTTACGCCAATCAGCTCCAGAAATTAGGGGACGCTGTTCGAGAAAGACGGCCGAGACGAGCTTTTGTCCACCTGCTCCACGATAACGCTAAGCCCCATGTAGCTAAAGAGATACGTGAAAAGTTGGAGGAGCTGGGCTGGGACAAGGTTCCCCTCCACCCTATTCCCCTGATATTGCCCCCTCTGATTATCATTTGTTTCGCCCCCTCAAGGCATTCCTGGCTAAGAAAAAATTCGCCAAACTTGAAGATGTTGGAAGGGCGGTCAGCGACTTCTTTGACTCCCAGTCTCCCCAGTTCTGGGAAAAGGGGATCGCTGATCTGCCCATTAGGTGGGACATTGTAGTGGCTAATTATGGTGATTATATTGTTGAGTAAAATTCATTGTATGCTGAATAATAAAATAAAGAAAAAAAGGTGTCAAACGGCTCAAGACTTTCTGACCACCCTAATATTTCTTCTTTTCCCACTACAGGGCACCGTTGCAGAAAATGCGTCGGTGTCCAGTTAGAAATCCGAAATCTTTGCAGAAAATCACTCGCAAAGCGGGTTACGTACGAAAATGTTGTTAATTCTGATTTTTACCTCGAATCATTAGAGGTGTTTCGGGCCACTTCAGTCATGTTCAGACGTGTTAATGGCCAACAGTTGTTTTCACCGTCGGAATGAATGTGATAGTCATGTGATTAGAGGATCGCACAAAAGGAAAGGGACGGGTAGGGTGCCTTTTTAGCGAAGGGGACGAATCAGATAGAAGAGGGATTACACGGATGGGGGTCGCGCCATAGTGTATGCTAGAGGTGGGCTGGTGGTGTGATAAGGATGCTCCGGCATCCAAAAGCGGGGAAACGCCTTTGGTCAGACCGGACTGCGTGATAAGGATGCGCCGGCGTCCAGAGGTGGAGGAAGGTCTGGAGACTGGTCCAACGGCGTGATATGGGTTCGCCGGCATCCAAAAGCGGGTAAACGCCTGGAGTCGGGTCCAATGGTGTGATAAGAGTGCGCAGCCGTTCAGGTCCAATCCCAATTTGCACTTATTCGGTCAATTTTTGCTATTTACGCATTGAGCCGAAATGCGTTACCGCAAATTGTTGGAAAGAGTTGTCCATAATGGATCAACGGTTCCATGAGCCGCGGCAGAGGATACTTCTCTGTGGACAGTGTCTGTTCATCTTCGTGCACTAACCGTTCAGAGCTACACGTATGGGATCGAATAAAAAGGTCGATAACGCTGCCATCATTGCCAACTGGTTGAAATAAGTTATGAGGACGCAAATATGAAGGACTGGCACTTGCAAGCGTTGCCCAGTCAGCTGATAGTTGCTATTTTTTGCTCCCCAAGGATGATTTTGGTGCTCTGGGGTGGCATGAAAACTCGCCAACCTTACTCTGATGTTCATTGGGATACATTTGGCAAGAGAATGTGTTTGGCAACACATTTTACGGGATAAAATTTTGCTTGACAATATGGTTTAGGGGAGAATGAGTGAAGAGCCTGTTTGGCGATACATTTGGCAAGAGAATCTGTTGACGATACATTTGACGAGGTTCGCTTGACGATACAATTGGCAAGGTTTGTTCGGCGATGCAAATGACAAGCTTTGCGTTTCGATACATTTGACGAGTTTTGTTTGGTGATACTTCTTACGGGACTTCTTGTTTGGCAATGCATTCGACGGGTTTTGTGTGCCTAGGTAGCTGGCAAGCTCGTCTGCAAGGTTGCCAAACAAACCTCGCCAAATGTATTGCCAATGAACATTAGAGTACGGTCTGCTGATCAGGTATTACCTGTTATTACTTGTGATGGAAGAGGTCCTAACTAGTATTCTTATTGCATAGTTGCCCCAACAATCGATTGGACCACGATTCGATCAAGATCTAAGAAGCGAAAATATTCGGGGGGTTGCCTTTAATCTTATATGTGGGCACCAAAATATGCGAGCGAAGAAAGCATCAAGAAAAGTCTGGAAGTCTGGCGTTAGCCGGACGGCCGGACTCGTCGCTATCTTATTTCGTTGACCCATGAAATGTATTGCCAACACATTCGCTCCCCTTTTGCATTACCAAACAACCGCAAAATGTATCACCAACAGATTCTATCGCATTTTGTGTTGCCAAACAGAATCCTGAGCCATTCTCCCGGAAAATGTAATGCCATGCAAAATTTTATCCTCTAAGGGTATGCCCAGACTACGCCAGCAATTGTGGCGATCGCCACGACCGCCAGCGATCGCCACATGGATAAAGTGAACGAGGAGACCCCAGACGTCAGAAGGATGGTAATAAATGGGGCGTGGCGATTGATAGGCATCGTTTCCACTATCGCTATCACTGACATCGCCACTTCATTGCGAGCACATCTTCGAGAGTACGGGCGATGAGCTTCGCTTGGCAGTGATCCATGGCGATGCAACATAGCAATCGATACGTATCATTTCCACGATAATTATCTCTTATATCGCCAGTTCATTTTTTATTCATTTTGAACAGGCGAAGTCTGGGGACACTCTCAAAAGTATTGCCAAACACATTCTTCCACCAAATGTATCGCCAATGAACATCAGAGAGTATTACCAAATGAGCCAATAACACCGCCATCAGGTGGTAAAATGCCGTTACGAAAAGGAGCGGCTAGTTTTTTTTCTAAGGTTACTAGTGGCCCCGTAAGCCACGTTATTGTGCTACTTTCCGTAGTGTGACAGTACTGACCCGTTGTGGTTTTTCGTGCGCGCCAACAGGTTGTGTGAGATTCACACCCTCAACTCGAGCTACACTATCTCACAACTGTATATGTATATCTACATATAACATTATTCAGTCGAAAAAGAGCACATAGCGTAGCGAATGAGAGAAGAGAACTCACAGAATCCGTGAATCAATTTGTTTTGTTGTTTCTATCTCTGTCTTTCGCGAGCAGCGAGCATACCAAGGACAGCGTGAAATACAGAACACAACTGCTTTTGTGTTGTACAAACCACTCGGTCAATAACTCAGTAAGCCAATCATACAAACACACCCTCAGCATCACCACTGTATGTGACTATCCCATCCTTCTAGTTCAAACCAAACTCATTCTAAAAACTTTATACTTTCCCAAAGTTTTGAACAAAAACTGAAAACAAATTATTGTGAAAAGAGAATAAGCATCCCGATCGCTTATTTCCACCAACCTTCTTCGTCATTACTCACCGATATTCACCGACACGACGTGGCTCATTTATACTAAACCAAAAAAGTTCTAAGTGATGATTAAGAAGGTGATCAATACTCAAATCCACGTGGCCTAGGGAAGGGAGATGATCAACAGGGTTGATGGTATAAATGAGTAGGAGCATAAGTTATTGGTTATTTTTCGCTTAAGCTCAGGAAACGAAGATGCTTCATGAGATTGGTGGGATACTTGGGGAGGCGATCCACGGTGTTGGCGGAATACATGGGATGGGTGCGTAAATTATTGCTTAGGCTTTTGCCTGAGCTTCTGGAACGGAATGTAAACCACTGGTTGGGGGGATACATGAGGTGGGTGCGCAAGTTATTTTCTAGACTTTTGTCTGAGTTTCTAGTAAGGGAGGTTGTCCACAGAGTTGACGAGATATGGACTTTTGCCTGAGTTTCTAGTAGTGGAGGTGGTCCACGAGGTTGGCGAGAAACATTGGGTGGGTGCGCAATTTATTGTCCAGGCTTTTGTTTGAGTTTCTGGAAAGGGAGGTAATCCACGGGCTTGGAGGGATACATGATGTGGGTGCGCAAGTTACTTTCTAGACTTTTGTCTGAGTTTCTTGGAAGGGAGGCAATCCACGGGGTTGGCGGGATACATGGGGTGGGTACGTAAGTTATTTTGTAGACTTTTGCCTGAGTTTCTAGTAGTGGAGGTGGTCCACGGGGTTGGCGAGAAACATTGGGTGGGAGCGCAGATTATTTTCTAGACTTTTGCCTGAGTTTCTTGGAAGGGAGGCAATCCACGGGGTTGGCGGGGTACATGGGGTGGGTGCGTAAATTATTGTCTAGGCTTTTGCCTGAGTTTCTAGTAAGGGAGTTGGTCCACAGGGTTGACGAGATACATGAGGTGGGTGCGCAATTTATTGTCCAGGCTTTTGTTTGAGTTTCTAGTAAGGGAGGTTTCTAGTAAGGGAGGTGGTCCACGGGGTTGGCGATAAACATTGGGTGGGTGCGCAAGTTACTGTCCAGGTTGATGCCTAAGCTTCTGGAAAGGGGGGTAATCTACGGGGTTGCTGAGATACATGAGGTGGATGCGCAAGTTATTTTCTAGACTTTTGCCTGAGTTTCTTGGAAGGGAGGCAATCCATGGGGTTGGCGGGATATAGGGTTATCAAAAAGTTTCCGGCCTAGAGTACTTCCAAAAGATCTACAGCGAGCAAATTTTGTTGTAGTAAAATACAGGTCCCTCGAACACTAATACACTTTTCATGGCTCGATTTGAATTTTTTCAAACCGTTCAAGGAGCTGCTTTCCTCATTTGACTCAGAGTATCTTTCAACAGCCGACTCTTTGACGTTTTCGACATCCAGTCCCATCGTGCGAAGATGCTGTTTCAAATTTCCAGACAGAAAATAGTTGCTGGGTGCAAGGTCCAAACTATAGGACATGTGATTCAGTAATTCGAATCCACGTTCTCGTGTGGCAGCAAGCGCAACTCTTAATCTGTGGACGGGTGCGCTGTCGAAAAGCATGTGAAACCCACTATGGTTAGGTTAGAAAAAAGGGCCATTATTATTGAATGAGTCAGCTTAAGAGCATGAAACTTGGCATGGTGGATTTGAAGATTTTAGGCTACATGATCGCACTCAAAGTTTTGAGAAAAAAGGGATGGAACAGGTTGAGGCCGGAAACTTTTTGATACCCCTATACATGGGGGGGGGGTGCGTAAATTATTTTCTAGGCTTTTGCCTGAGTTTCTTGGAAGGGAGGCAATCAACGGGGTTGGCGAGATACATGGGGTGGGTGCGTAGATTATTGTCTAGGCTTTTGCCCGAGTTTCTGGAAAGGGAGGTGGTCCACGGGGTTGGCGGTATACATGAGGTGGGTGCGCAATTTATTGTCCAGACTTTTGTTTGAGTTTCTAGTAAGGGAGGTGGTCCACGGGGTTGATGAGACACATTAGGTGGGTGCGCAAGTTATTGTCTAGGCTTTTGCGCGAGATAGTAACCCCGTGAGCTCCTTGGCTCAAAGTTTCATCGCATTCTATCAGTGTTGGTATTAGAGTTCGAGTAGAGTGTCTTCAAACAAACCTAATTAAGCACTTCATTCAGTCTCAACACCTGTCTGAATAGAACTAATCCTTAGATTTTGAGAAACTCAAACTGAACAGTCGCAAACAGCTTGTCGAGGAGTCACAAAATGCCAAAATTGACTGATTGGAATTTTTGAAGACCACGACCTTCTTTTTGTTGACGACCAATGAACACGTGTTGCCTTCTGCCTGAAGCCAACGCCGCTTTACCACTGAGCCAGCCAGCCGGACTCACGGGAATATCCCGGCCAACAGACCTCGCCAATTCACTACTGGCCCAGTTGGACTCAAAGAAAAGTTCCGACCAATGGACCAGTGCGCCCCTTTACCTAAAACCAGCGCTACTTTACCACTAGCCCAGTCAAACCCAAGGGAAAATACCGCGCAGTGGACAAGTGTGTCCCTTTACCTGAGACGGGCGCAACTTTGCTGCTGACAGCGTCGCAGTCAAAGGAAAATCCTGACCAGCGGACCCGTGTGCCCCTTAGCTTGAGACCGGCGCCTGTTTACCATTGGCCCAGTCGAACCCAAGGGAAGTGCTGACCAAAGACCCGTGTGTCCCTTTACCAGAGACCAGCACCTATTTACCATTGACGGGAAAATTCTGACCAACGACCCATGTGCCCCTGTTTACCACTGGCCCAGTGGAACCCAAGGGAAAGTCCTGACCAACGGACCCGTGTGCCCCTTTACCTGAGACCGGCGCCTGTTTACCATTGGCCCAGTCGAACCCAAGGGAAAGTCCTGACCAACGGACCCGTGTGCCCCTTTATCTGAAACCGGCGCCTGTTTACCATTGGCCCAGTCGAATCCAAGGAAAGTGCTGACCAAAGACCCGTGTGCCCCTTTACCAGAGTCCAGCACCTGTTTACCACTGGCGGGAAAATTCTGACCAACAGACCCATGTGTCCCTTTACCAGAGACCAGCACCTATTTACCGCTGATGGGAAAATTCTGACCAACGACCCATGTGCCCCTGTTTACCATTGGCCCAGTCGAAGCCAAGGGAAAGTCCTGACCAACGGACCCGTGTGACCTTTTACCAGATTCCAGCACCTGTTTACCACTGGCGGGAAAATTCTGACCAACAGACCCATGTGTCCCTTTACCAGAGACCAGCACCTGTTTACCGCTGATGGGAAAATTCTGACCAACGACCCATGTGCCCCTGTTTACCATTGGCCCAGTCGAAGCCAAGGGAAAGTGCTGACCAACGGACCCGTGTGACCCTTTACCAGAGACCAGCACCTGTTTACCATTGGCCCAGTCGAACCCAAGGGAAAGAGCTGAGCAACGACCCGTGTACCCCTTTACCTGAGACCAGCACCTGTTTATCACTGGCCCAGTGGAATCCAAGGGAAAGTGCTGACCAACGGACCCGTGTGAGCCTTTACCAGAGTCCAGCACCTGTTTACCACTGGCGGGAAAATTCTGACCAACAGACCCATGTGTCCCTTTACCAGAGACCAGCACCTGTTTACCATTGGCCCAGTCGAACCCAAGGGAAAGAGCTGAGCAACGACCCGTGTACCCCTTTACCTGAGACCAGCACCTGTTTATCACTGGCCCAGTGGAATCCAAGGGAAAGTGCTGACCAACGGACCCGTGTGAGCCTTTACCAGAGTCCAGCACCTGTTTACCACTGGCGGGAAAATTCTGACCAACAGACCCATGTGTCCCTTTACCAGAGACCAGCAACTGTTTACCACTGGCCCAATGGAACCCAAGGCAAAGTCCTGAGCAAAGGACCCGTGTGCCCCTTTACCTGAGACCGGCGCCTGTTTACCACTGGCCCAGTAGAACTCAAGGGAAAGAGACCAGCACCTGTTTACCACTGGCGGAAAAATTCTGACCAACGGACCCGTGCTCCTTCACCTGAGACCAGCAACTGTTTACCACTGGCCCAATGGAACCCAAGGCAAAGTCCTGAGCAAAGGACCCGTGTGCCCTTTTACCTGAGACCGGCGCCTGTTTACCATTGGCCCAGTCGAACCCAAGGGAAGTGCTCACCAAAGACCCGTGTGCCCCTTTACTAGAGTCCAGCACCTGTTTACCACTGACGGGAAAATTCTGGCCAACGACCCATGTGCCCCTTTACCAGAGACCAGCACCTGTTTACCACTGGCGGGAAAATTCTGACCAATGGACCCGTGTGCCTCTTTACCTGAGACCGGCGCATGTTTACCACTGGCCCAGTCAAAATCAAGGAAAAACCCCAACGGATGGGAACAGCGCTACCACTTCGTTTCAAAACCATGTCAGGAAACAAAACCATGTGCTAGGATTTTGTTGTAACGTTAATCGACATTATTAGGATTATTGGGCTCCAAATCGGATTTGCAGGGAGCCCCCTCACCCCTGAGAATGGCTTGCTGGATTAAAAAAATCTTATATCTGTTTGATTCTTTGAATCCAGTTGTTTAGTTTCACCATTATTTTTTGAATTTTTATTACTAGACTGTGTACCCGGCTTTGCTCGGGTCCTGGCAAAAATAGCGAAAAATCAATAAAATCGATAAATCGATAGTGCCGTACGAAACGGTTGTCATATTCGTCTTCAGCGTATTGACATACCCCAGTGACATTTCTTCACCGTCACTGGGGCAAAACAAGCGAAAAATCAATAAAATCGATAAATCGATGGCGCCGTACGAAACGGTTGTCATATTCGTCTTCAGCGTATAGACATACCCCAATAGCCATGTCTTCACCGTCACTGGGGCAAAACAAGCGAAAAATCAATAAAATCGATAAATCGATAGTGCCGTACGAAACGGTTGTCATATTCGTGTTCAGCGTACTGACATACCCCAGTAGACATGTCCTCGCCACGCCTGGGGCAAAAATAGCGAAAAATCAATAAAATCGATATAATCGATAAACTAATCAATAATCCCAGGTGCAAACTAGCCTAAAACCTACGTCGGCCCTTAGGGAGGTGTCACCCTATAACAAGGAAGATAAAGATCTAGGAAGAAAAAAGCGGACAATGTGGAAATTTAGGCCAGGGGCCCCTTTTTTAAAGTACTCATCACAACACTGCGTATCGACAATGCGCTGAGAGTCGACGCGCAGTAACAGAGGCGTTCTCGGGAATTAGCGACCAAATCTTTTAATATAGTAGGATAACGAATTGTGGTTAATAGTATAGCCTGAAATCTCTTTTTTGACCCTAGCTGCAATAAGTAAAGAGCTCACGCTGGTGGAGGCAGTACCGGAGGTGGATCGTATGGATCTGGTACCGCAGGTTCGAGCGGACGAGGTAATGGAGGAGGAAGAGGAGGCGGAAGAGCATTGGGATTGGCGGGACCTAGTTGCTCATAAGCACTCATTCGAACAAATGAATCGAACCAGTACCAATGCATATCATATCATCTCAGGCACTTTCACCGGTTGGCCAACATCAAGTGCCGGGAAGGCCAAAGCACGAGGGAATGATACCAAATGTCTGTGGCAGTTCAGAATGAGATATGCCTCCATATGTGAAGATGCCTATCAAATTGATCGTCTTGACTCCCGTTGATCTTCGGGTATACCGAGCGGGCGCCAGCAATCATTCCATTTGTCCCTCTCGCGAGCCAGAGTTGTCCAGTGGATTCTGTCCGTTTGAGGGACACGGAGAGCATCGCACCTATCCTTGAAGGACTTCGTGAAGAAGTCTGACCATCGGGTCGGTGGTCAGTTGGAGACCAATCTTTCCACACCCGTAGTCAAAGTCGGCCAGCATCTGTCCCGCTCCGCTAATGGCTGATGTTATAAGGACGATGTCCTCAGCGAAGCAAAGATCGTTAAGTCGCAAGCCATCAACTTGCACTCCCATGTTATCTCATTGCAGTTTCTACATGACGTCTTCGAGAATGGCCCTGAATAGTTTTGGCGGCATGGTATCGCCTTGCCGAACCCCTCTCTTGACGTCGATGGTGACGTCGTCGTAGAATGGAGGAATCCTGGTCTGAAGCTGCTGTAGAGCTCACGAAATACCTTGAAGAATTGAGTAGGTATGCCCTGGTTGCCCAGGGCTTCCACGACCGCTTCTGTTTCAACAGAGTCGAAGGCTTTCTTCAAATCGATGCACGCGAGACAGAGAGGCATCTTATATTCTCGCGATATTTCGATAAGTTTAGTGACTGTGTGTATGTGATCGATCGTATTGAATCCTTTTCGAAACCCTACCTGCTCGCACGGTTATCCTTCATCTGGTTTCCTTTCGATCCTGTTTAGGATCACTCGCGTGAAAAGCTTGCAGACGACGGACAGTAGGCAGATAGAGCGATAATTGCCGATGTCCTGCGGGTCTCCTTTCTTGTACACCAGCACGGTCCTGCTAATCTTCCATTGGCTAGGTACCATGCATTCCGACAGGTACCGCATGGAAAACCTAGCCAAGCTGTAATAAGAACTGGCGGTGTGTTCTTCAGATGTTCCGGTCGAATCTTGTGCGGCCCGATGCTCTACGATTCTTCACCGACTTGATGCCATGTCGGATTTCGGAAGGGAGAACCGATGGGACAACATATTCATCCTCCCTAAGATGACATTGAAGGAAATGGACGTGTGTATCGAAGAGATCCGAGTAGAAATCGTAGATGACATTCTCCCATTACCCGGCTTGATGAAGAAATTGTTCCATCCGGGCCCCGGAGGGCCGACATCTTGGTCTTGCGACTGCCTCTGCGGCTTCAGCCAACACTTCTGCTCGTCTCTTCTTGAGGTATTCTTTTATCGCTTCTCTGCACCGTTTTGCCAGCTCGGACGTTAGCTGGTACTTTCCTGCTGCTTTCGCGGCTCCACGCTGGCGTATCAGCTCGAGGGTCTCGTAGGACAGTCGTCTCTCGATGGCTCTTGAACCCTCTGTGCTCTTTGCGCTGTCGCGGAGATGCTGAACAAGCCGATCGTACTCTTCGTCGAGGTTGTCGACAACCGCATCGTCCCAAAAACCGGCTAGCAAGGAGAAGAGATCCCAATTGATGGCGGGCTAGCTTCGCGGCTTTCTCTCCTTTGCGTGAGAAGTAGAAATTTGCTACAACACCGATGTCGGTCAGGCAGAACCTTCGATTGACGATGATGTGGTCAATTTCGTTGTGGTACTCTCCACAGGGTGACTTCCACGTCCATCGAAGGGAGACTGGCTTCCGAAATTGGGAGTTACCATGGATGGTCTTCGTCGTCATGATGAACTCAGACAACCTCTCTCCCTTTTCGTTCCACTGTAAGCAGTGGGTCGCGATGTGAAGTTCTTCAGGCGTCCTCTTAGAGCCGATCTTGGCGTTGAAGTCGACAACGATGACCTTATAGAACGTGTCCCTGTAGAACTTCTCCAAGTCCATAGAAGGCCTCGTTCTCTTCTTCATCATAGCTGGATGTTGGATCGTAGGCGACGAAGATTGTCACGGCCGGCATTGATCCACATCTTCCCAATCGCGAACTTCCGATTCGGGTTGTTAGCTGTTCGAACGAATCGATGTTCATGACCAAGTTCGTGTTGACAAGGACACCGACTTCACAAGCTCCTCTACTGTCGCAGGTTCGGTGTAACACTTCTTCTCCTGTGTCGGAGGTGGCGTTCATTGGCCGGTGTCTCCTCATCTCGGTCAGTCCGATGACATCGTACCTGATCTTCCCGGCCTGCATCATGCATCAAATCCTCGATGGAAGACTCCGATGCAAGCGTGCGTGCGTTGAAAATACAGACCGTCATCATAGTCCTTCTGGTTTTAGGCAGCCTGGATAACCCCTCGGACCTCCCTGCCGTACCAGTGACTTTTCCGAGATCAGGGGAACACTCTCTATTATTACTGTGTCGAGCTTGAAGAAATTTTAAACCCACGGGAGATAGCTTGCTGGGCTCTATTCCCCCGGGGGAGGCTGGAGTGTGATTTCACCGGGAAGTTAGCCGGGCTTCCCGGGAGTGGACGATGGAGCGAGGCGACTCCGAGCCGCCCCCCTTGTACCTCCCAGTCACTTGAGATCCGTGGATATAATCTGATACTCATAAATAATAGCAAGACGCAACTACTCGTTGACATCGACACTTCCAGAATGCGTGGTGAGATGTCTTCACACGATTCACCTTAGTATTTTCGTGGATGGCCGTAAATCACTCTGACGACCTCAACTTACGACAGACACCATCGTGAGTGCTGTTCTTAAAACAGTGACTGGGGCCTGCTCTGTGCCGAAAAAATAAGGGCCGGGGCCTGCCCGGTGCTTTAGAATTGTTAGAATAGAATCGGCCTACCCGGTGAAAGTGCCTGATATCAAGTCCCAAGAACTCTGTTTAAGTTTACGAGCCGAGTTCTGGACGCCTACGTCGATCATGCAGGATGGAGATGATTCGGGATCAGTGTTTTTTTTTTTTGGGGGGGGGGGGGGGTAACGTCGGCGGCAAGAAAAGTTGGTATCCACACGAAGGTAAACTGCGAGCGCAACGAAAACGCTTACGTAGTCATTCGGAACTCTGCACCCAGCTGTGTCGCATCCTTATCAGCGCACCTATCATTCGTGCAACTCCCCGTTCGTCTGGCTCCTTCTCTTCCTTCTAAAGATATCCCACACGTTCCTTCCCTTTCACACGATCTCATTATCATATATTTATCTCACTCACTCCAACTGTGATGTAAACACCTTCCATTCCTTAAAAAACTTAACATGTGCTGAACATGATGGTGTAGTTAGTTTTCGACCACAATAGCTGGTTCTCGTGTACACATGTATTCGCACATGAAGGGCCAATGAAGGAGAAGTAAAATTCCCAGACTTCGCCAGTTCAAAATGAATTAAAACGAATCGGCTATATATCAGAGATAACGAACGTAGAAAAGGTACGTATTCATTGCCACGTTACATCGCCTTGGATCGCCCCCAAACGGAGGTAATCGCCTCTCATCGCCTGCTCTACTCGAAGATGTTCCCAAAATGAGCTGGCGATGAGAACGATAGCGATAACGGAAACAATGCGTTTCGATTGCCATGCTACGTTGATTATCATCCTTCTTACATCTGGGATCTCCTCATTAACATTTCAGACATTCGGACGTTTGGAGCGCCGGTCTATACCGTTTCTCGCGGCATGACACCTGCGGGACAAACGCAAAAGTGGGCGGAGTTGGCGCGCCTATTCCGTCGCTAGTTGCGCCTTATCCTGCATTTGACCTGCTGTGATCCTGCTATGGAGATAGCAGGATTAAGGCGTCATGTTCTATTGCAACCGGTGACTACAAAAATAGTTCAAAAATGAGTTCGCCGGGCATGTGTGTGCTCCTTGCACCAGTTCTCGACGAGCCGGACATCTGTGGCGAGGTGGATTTTCCCATCCGCGTCGCGTTGGCACGCGACCGCATACCACGCATCTTGTCTGCCGGCTTATATACACTTCGGGTGCCACGTGGCAATGGAGAAAAAAACAGGGTACAGATTAACCTGCATATCCCCAGCCTCATACGCGCTCACAGCAGGTTTTCCTGCTCCAGCCGCACCTTCAGCAAGTCTTCCTGCTCCATCCGCGACTATCTGCCGGAAGCCTGCATCGGCCAAAAGTGAACGGGTTCACCGGCGCTCCAAACGCTCAAATGTCTGAGATTATTCATGCGACGACTGCCGGATGTCGTCGCGCCAATACTCCGACTCGCTTTCGGCGAGTCCAGCACCTGTTTGCTTCGCGAGGTTCTGCTTCTTTTACCACCATGCGAGTCGTCTTTTAGTCTCCAGTGCGGATAATTGATCGGCATTCTCTCTTCTTGCTTCGTCTCGCAGCGTATCCCGTAATTTTTACAGGCCCCCTTCCCTCCCCCTATAATTTCGCGGAATGTCAAGGCCTTGGCACTTCGATATGGCGAGAATGGTGGTCCTTACCTCTATCTCAATTATTCTCGTCGTACCTTGCCCTGGACAAGGTCGAGAAGAGGCAAAGTAAGATGAGACGTTTGGTCGTGTAGAACACAGATGAAATCACTACAACCACTTTTAAGCTTTCGAAGAAGGCGGTTTCATCGAAACGTTAGAGGCAGCACCTACGGAAACTTTCGCTCCTCAGATTTTCACACTTTCTGGCACTTTAGCGCACTCCGATTGGTTTCATTATAATAACAACAACGAAAACTGACTTCGTTCATCGCAGTAACTGGTACATCCTTGTGCCACCGGTCAATTTGGACGAGTTTTCCGTTAGTTGTTTGTTGCTCGAATTGCAACAGAAACAGCTGTTTCACTGCGGTTCTGGTAAAATACAGTCGTTTTTCTCTCCTCGTGAGTCATTTTGAGGATTTTTTGTACTTTTGCTACTTCTATTAGATGGAATGCTTTCTCATTTGTATTTCACAGAAATTAAAGCTGTTTAGCAAAAGTTCAAACTATTTCATGTTGGAATTTCGATTTTCTCCGAATTTCCTCCTATTAGAAGACTTCCCGAGGTTTTGATTTTCAAGTGACATGTATGCTAAGTGCGTCACAATTTCCAATGGTTATTTTTCCTAATGAGGTACGGAAAGCCTGTAGTATGGAACAAATACCAGATTGCGCAAATATCCAACCGGTGAAAAAAAGGCGTTATCGATCTTCGATCTTTTGCTGTCAATCCCCATCCCATAGCTCATGCAACTCGACCACACCTGCTACACCTAACCTTACCGTGAGCTTCTAAAAACAGGGTTTTTGGTGCTATCGGAAAGTTCCGACTATATGCAATTGTTCAGCACCTTCGATAGTTTTGGCATTTGTTGACTTTTTCAGGTCGAAAATTCCCGTGGGTGCTGCCTTTAAGTCAAAGTAAACGAAGAATTGCATCATGCCAACATTGACATATTCGGGGGCAAATACCGTTTTGAACAAGCGGGAAAGGGGAGCTAGGAGAAGGTCGAATGGAGCGCCTGAGTGTTTTCGCTTGAGAGGTAGCCGCGTTCAGGCCGCTTTTGGGTCAGCATTGTCCACTATTACCTGTCAGTTGGACGCCGGTAGCATGGCAACCTCTGACAGCTCGGTAAGTGCTTGCACATATTCTCGGCCGGGAAGCCCCGGGTTGGACACCACTGTGAATCCAAAGTGATCCACCAGAGGACCAGAGGTATAAAAGCAATACAAATGTGCAAATTCTCATCAGAAGTACGAAAAGATGGCTGTTTGCAAGGTCCATCCATACTTTTGGGTAATTTATACTAACTGCGTGCGTCAGTCGCGCATCAGTCGCACGCATCCATTTTCAAGGGATTTTCCCTGAAGACCGGTCAACAAGGCTTGTAGATCCTCAATGAAAAGACGGAGCGGCCGCTACGAGACCGTAAACGCGTGCGTCTGAGCTGCGACTGCGATGCGACTGCTATACGACTAGACCCTATTCTTCATCACATACACGCACGCGCGTCAGTCGCACGCATCCAGTATAAATTACCCTTTTCGTACTGCTAGCTTTGTTCTATTTCTGAGCGGATTCCAACCAATTTGACCATTGTTTGTGAATGAATGAGAGTCCGCTGCTGTATCCACTAGGCCATCCATGCTAATGATCTATTCCATCCCGGTGGTGCTTTCATTCTTTATCATGTTCCCACCATCACCAACCAACCATTCCGACCGGGCCAGTTCCTTATTTAGAAGAAGTATCGGATAAAATATGCTTACAGTGGACGTCAATGATGGTGGCCCATCCACGGCCTCTAAAAGGACGTCGCGCAACCGCGTTGCGCGCACCGGGATCGGTGTCGTCTGTTGCCGGAATGCTACTCCTAGACGCTTTTCTTCCCGATTCGTTCGAAAATCCTTCAAACGGGTACGAACGCTGCTAGAAATAGCATAAAAACAGCAGAAGACATCGGTTATGGCATGCGCGGCGCGGTTGCGCGGCGCCCTTCTCGGGGCTGTGGATGGGCCAGCGAAATTGACGTCCGCTGTACACTCGTGTGCTCGCATAAAAAGCAAGCTTTGTTTAGGCAATTCATCATGATGATGGAAGTTTAACATACGCTGCTTGCTCCGTGCATACTGGACACATCCAGCGCAACATTGAGACTCCCAGAAAAGGACGAGATGTGTATAGTTTCTTCCCTTCGAGTTGGAGTATCAGCGCAGAGTGAGTGAATTATTGAAGATAGATATATTCCAAGCTGACAAGGACGGATAGGATGGCATAGCACTTTTTTGTGCAATTCCTTACCATGTGGTGTCAAGATTTTTGATCTGTCAAATGGCTTAGCCCGTACTCATTCTGGTTGTTGCAAAGATTAGATCAGAGAGATGGAATCCTTCAGTAACTGAGGCCAACCAAGAAAGGATATGTTACATAACCACGAATGATGTAGGGTGAGCCTTCACTTAGTTAAACATCATTCATTGTTTTAATTGAAAAAACCTTCAGGCAAATCGCCGATCGTCACGGACTAATTTCTGGTGTAATCAATCCAATGAGTTGTTTCTCTGGTGGAACCAATCAACAACAGAGAGGACATTGTGATATACAAGTACGTACCGACTGTAGAGGATAAAGGGGATGGATTCGTTCTAAGTTAGTTATTTGGAAATCTTCCCCTAGCACTTTATATGAAACTTGGTTGTAGGTTGAACACATTCGCATAAGAACCGTACAGTCCCTCTCAAAAATACTTGCCTCATGCTTCACCGCCCATCTGCTAAGCGGCGCCGCATCACCTATGTATTATCATTCGTGGTGTGACGTGGCTAACCTGGCGGGCGGTTCAGCATGAGGCAAGAATTTTTGAGAAAGGCTATATAGGTTCCTTTTTTCTCGGCAAGCGGTAAAAAATATCTCGAGTGATATGGACGCGACTGCCTACTAATCGACGATACCTTCAATGTGACCAAATACTGTTCCCGGCTCGCATCCGTTCTGGTCATTAACAATTCCGGCAGTGGATTTCCAGTCAGGTTTCTACTTTCTTTCAGAATGACATACTCTGAAATAGCTCATCTATTCCAGCTCATAAAGGTACATTCCACTTGTCCTGCCAATTTTCTTATATTCCTTGTCATAACTACATCGTTTAACACATAACGGACAATACGATCCACCGGTAGGTCGTACGGCAAGTTATGTGGAGGACAATACGACAAACCAGTGGGTCGTATCCGCTTTAACCCTTTTTTCTTGGGTGGAACTCCCCCAAACTCTGGCCGTAGGGGTTATTCTACCCGCTAAACACGGCATCCATTTTGTACCATAGCTGCGATGCTGTAGGATTACTGTAGGCACGTTTTAGATACGTTCATCTATTTTCTCACAGCATCTGCTGCAAATTTGAACGTTGGAGTTACTTGACGTGCTGAACTCGAATACGTTATCCTTCTTGTACCGTGGAGAAGTATTGTAAGGCTACTGTAGCGTTACTGATGGTTAGTGCAGGCGTACTATAGATGCAGTTTAGTGACGAAATTCAGTGAAACTTTGGTGATGTTATTTGACATGCTGAGCAGCAATTCGACATTCATTTTGTACCGTAGTGCAGCACTGTAGGGTTACTGTAGGCATACTGTAGATGCAGTTTGTTCACCAAATTCAGCGAAACTTTGGCAAATGGGGGTTTTTGACATA
Source organism: Ancylostoma caninum (assembly GCA_037903475.1). Lineage (NCBI taxonomy): Eukaryota > Metazoa > Nematoda > Chromadorea > Rhabditida > Ancylostomatidae > Ancylostoma > Ancylostoma caninum. The sequence continues at coordinate 976,969 of JBAJFG010000150.1, forward strand.
CCCAATAGGAATTTGAATTCATATTTGAGATCAGAGTGTAAAATAACCCCAGTGTTGGGTAAATTCTGATGCAAGTCCTTCCCTATAGTCCTAACATTATGATTACTGCAACTCCACAGTAATGCGATAAGCTGGAAAATGGATATCATACGAGGGCGGTTTGAAAAGTTTCCGGAATGACCAACAAAGAGTTGTTCTTCCTGAAAGATTTCCACGCAATTATGTTGGCGAGTCCTTCAAACGAATTGACTATGAATGTTAATTTGATCTGACAAAGACTGTTTCTTTGACAAGTGAATCAAGTCAAGCAACTTCGCCTGTGGGGTGTGTGGGGTGTGTGGGGTGTGTGGGGTGTGTGGGGTGTGTGGGGTGTGTGGGGTGTGGGGGGTGTGTGGGGTGTGTGGGGTGTGTGGGGTGTGGGGGGTGTGTGGGGTGTGTGGGGTGTGTGGGGTGTGTGGAGTGTGTGGGGTGTGTGGGGTGTGTGGGGTGTGTGGGGTGTGTGGGGTGTGTGGGGTGTGTGGGGTGTGTGGGGTGTGTGGGGTGTGTGTGTGGGGTGTGTGGGGTGTGTGGGGTGTGTGGGGTGTGTGGGGTGTGTGGGGTGTGCGGGGTGTGTGGCGTGTGTGGGGTGTGTGGGGTGTGTGTGTTTGTTTGTTTGTATGTTCGGAATAGAAATCGCGGAGGATGAACCGATCGGGATCAAATTTTGCATGTAGGTTCTTCGGGGTCGGCGGAGGTTATAGGCTACCTTGCACCTGGGATTATCGATTATATCGATTTTATTGATTTTTTCGCTCTTCTTGACCAGGGACTAGCGAGAACATGATCACAGGGGTATCTCAATGCGCTGAACACGAATATGGCAACCATTTCGTATGCCACTATCGATTTATCGATTTTATTGATTTTTCGCCATTCTTGCCCAAGAGGCGATGGGAACATGTCTACTGGGGCATCTCAACACGCTGAGCACGGACATGGCAACCATTTTGGGCGAAATATCGATTTATTGATTTCATTGATTTTTTGCTATTCTTGCCCACTGGGCGGTAGAGACATGTCTACCGGGGTATCACAATGTGCTGAACACGGATATGATAACCATTTTGACCGAAATATCGATTTGTCTGTTATATTGATTTTTCGACATTCTTGCACACGGGTCGGCGAAAACGTGCCTTTTGGGACTTTCCGAAACGCAGAACGTGGATGAGGCAAGCAATTTATAAGAATTTATTTACCAGTCGAGTAATTTCACCCCATTTTTTGAGGGAAGGGGGCAGGGTGAAGGAGGGTCGCTTGAGCTGATCACCAAAATATGAACATTTTGGAAGGATTTTTTGGTACAACAAATGTTGACATCAGCTTTAAATGGCCGGGAGGAATTAAACACCCGAGCGAAGCCGGGTACACCGTTTAGTTACTGTATAATATGAAGTATAGTAGTAGCTTCTCAGTAGATGGAACATACCTAATAGTATAATGTGATACGGATCGGATTATGCAGAATCAAAAGAAGCCGTATTAATGCCTAAATGTTCAGGTTATTTCCTAAATTTCTTAATACTATAATCTGAAAGCTTTACAAGTTCACTGCTTCTTTAGCTTCAACATTATGTAGTAAGTAGGAAAAATGCTGCTTCGTAAGCAACGTACAAAAATAAAAAAAACTGAGTGAACGAATTAGACGAATTACAAGGAGAAGTTTCTTGTCACGTAGTCAGCGGCAGCTTAGGCGTATGCGTAGCACGGATCCCCGTTCTCGGTGTTGACGTTTTGCTCGCTGCTGACGTTTTGCAGTGGGCTGTCGTCGGCATCCAGTTGAGGAGTAGGTCTTTTGGCCTACCTCTGAAAATGCAAACACCACTTCGAATGTAGTGCAAAATGTAACGAAATTTGGAGCTTACATTATTCAGAATCCATTTTTCTCAAATTGGTCGTGTCCATACAAGCGCACATCACGTCTAAATTCATCATAACCAGTTTTTTTTTGTAAAAGATGGTGAAAACTAGACAAATACCTCCATATATGAACTCACAGAGTTAGCTGTAGAGCTCTAAATATGTAAGGACACCAATCGAGCAATTGCGACGACAGCTCGGTCAGCTTGTCTTTCCTTCCTTTTTCATTCGTTCCGAGATTGATGTAGAAGCTGCAACTTCTGACATTCACAAAGATGTACAACGTTGACCTATTATATTTCCATAGACCTAGACTTCAAATCCACACTAGGGCCTTGGCTGAGTTCATCATGTCCGAGTCCGAGCATATCTTCGGCCAGTCCTAAAAGAATCTCGTCGACCAGGGATGTCCAACGTCCCACCGGCAAGGGCATGTTCCAACTGTTCACGGGAGCTCTTTAGTTTGCCATCGCCTCAGTTGTTGTTGTTCATGGAATAATCTGCTCTGCGTGGATCAGTGATCTGGAATAACTATCAGCCGCTACTACAGTAGCGAGCAAAAAGATTGCAACTTTTGGTTTCTCGTGTATAACTTCTTTCAAAGCAGAGCATGAAGGCTCAAATTTCTAAGAGAGTTGTAGATACTCCTGCGAGATGGGAAGAAGTTAAAACTTCCTCACCCCGCCGACTCTACCTTTTTAAAAAAATTTTCTGCAGAGGTCGAAATCTGTGATTTGGCACCATGTGTAGAGACTTTCAAAATGTCGTCTATTGTTGGGCTCTGAATTGATTGCATGTATATGATTCAACATGTATTTGTCAGGAAATGTGACACTGGCTGACATTTGCGAAAACTATGTGAAGTTAGTTCAATAGTGATGTTTTATGGATGTTTTTGCCTCTCTGGTACCCTCTATCAGCTTTGTTTGAAGGGAAGAGACGCTGCTGATGGTTCCAAGAGTTTAGTTACAGGTGGTAGAATTTAATACATTTCATTGCTCCCTCGGCATTCCAAAATATTCCGGCTAGTTGCAATGCAGCCAATTGTGCACGTCACGAGAAACAAGATCTAAATTTCTTCTATCTCGAGAAGGAAGATACCCCAGCGTTCTCATGAGTGATAAAGATGCTCCTAGATTCCTAGAATATTGTCGTGTGCATGGCGACTCATGTCGCCTTGAATTTCTCGAGGCAGGACTACTCGAAATGAGTGTTTGCCAGTAGCACGAGTGGGTGTGCCCCCTTTGCTCCCCACACGAGTTTTCAAACTTCGCCTAGACTCTTTTGCTTTGGAAATGTCTCATTCGATTGGATTGATCCAATTTTAATGAAATAGCTGGTTTTCATTATGGCAGGACACAGTATCCCACTTCGGTGGTGTCTCGTACAGTTCATTGCATTCTAGCAAAACCTACTCATCGAATCCAAGGCAACATGAGCCTATATGTACACGGCAATATTCTAGGAATCTTGGAGCATCTTTATCACTCATGAGATCGCTGGGGTATCTTCCTTCTCGAGACAGAAGAAATTCAAATCTTTTCCGTAACGTGCGCAATTGGCTGCATTGCAATTAGCCGGAACATTTTGGAATCCCGAGGGAGCAATGGAATGTACTAAATTCTAGCACCTGTGACTAAACTTTTGGAACCATCAGCAACATCTTTTCCCTTCAAACAAAGCTGATAGAGGTAGCCAGAGAGCCAAAAATATCCATAAAACATCACTGCTCAACTAAATTCACATTCGTCTTCACAAATGTCAGCCAGCAGTCCCCACAAATACATTTCCTAATAAATACGGGTTGATCTTTATGCAAGCAATCAATTCGGGGCCCGATTCCAACAATAGACGCCATTTTGAAAGACTTTGCGTGTGATACCAAATTACAGATTTCGTCCTCTGTGAAAAAAATATTCTTAAAGAACGTAAAGTAGGCAGCGTGAGGTGTTCCTGCCTTTTTTCTATCTCACATGGGTATCTACGACTCTCATAAAAATTTGAGCCTTCTTGCTCTGCTTTGAAAGAAGTTATGGACAAAAAACCAAAAGTTGCAATCTTTTTGCTCGCTACTGTATATTCCTGGATAAGTATACTTGCAGTCATACTCATTAATCCGAGGTGGATCCCAATCATCCCCCTCCTTCTACATGCGCAAACAAATACTCCCACAATGGGGCTTCGTTGCGATTTTTCGATATGCTCCATGTAACCACAGACGATTTCGAGCGATCCAGTTCCTCTTCTAACCTCAAAATTGATAAACACGACTAAACGAAGAAACTTATAGACCTCTAAGAAACTCACGCGCATTAGAACAAAATGATAAAGTTCTGCAAACTTTTGGAAGATGTTGTCCTTCTTACGCAGTTCCCATTTGCTTGCCAAATCGTTAAGATTGAGCCGGAATGGAGAAGAGGCAGTGGAAAGTACACGGAAAACGCAGAGATAGTTTTGCTTACATCGACAAAAAGAGATCGTCCACGTTTCAATGCACTTCCTACGGTTCACTTCAGGCTTCAAGTTTGGACGAGCTGCCTTTTCCGCAAAAACAAGTGTACGGCTGTTTTTGAAGATTAGTGCTCTATTCAAATCCCCCTAAAATATTGATGATGATGTTTTCTGATGACTCTAACCAGCGCAAGCGGTGTATGGAGGATAGTGCAAATTATGCTCGCGTACATAGCTGTTCTACATCTCTCGACCCACCATTGGTCTACTTGCGAGCAAATTTAAAAAAACCGCGCCTGGCCGTTGCAGATCGTTAAGGTCGAAGAGTAGAGTGGCGCGCATTGCTGTTCCGAATGAATTCCTATCCACTTATATACTAAGTTATTGGTTTACCTTCTACATTTTCAAAATTTCGGCCGTTCCCACCGCCAAAGACAGCGAAGACCTCACTTGCCCACACTTTTTACCCTCCCCTTCAATGCGTCTGCTAACGCACGCAACACATATGAAACAATTGTAAAATGAATTTCCCAAAAAAAAACCCCTAAAAACGCAGTCGTAAAAACATAAAATCACTCAAAACAAAACGAGCAACGTACCTGGGTTTATATAGCCAGCGGAATACTCCAACTCGTTCCGATTATAGTTCGACTCCTGTTCTTCCAACTGTGCTGCATACAATCGTTCGCGATGCCGCTCCAAAATATACTCTTCCACAATCTCTGAAAACAAAAAACCTTAGATAAACATTATTGTATGGAATCATTGAACGCACAGTCGTCGTTCCTACCAACCTCCATACAACCTCCATAAACTGGTGGTCTAAAATCTGACCGACGGAACATAATCCAGTTCTCAAACGAACTTATCAGATCCCTGAAACATTCACTCTTCTGCAACATTTAAGGTTCTGTAGCATACCGGCTCGAACACTCACGGCGATCTTACATTCTTGCACACTGCACGGGGGGGGGGACCGAAGCTGTCCCTAACAGTGAAAGACAAGAACATTGGTGAAAATGCTAACATGTGTGTATAGACGCTGCGCATAACACCATACATTACATTCAAATACTTTAGCTACATTCAACCGGCTTCACATATTTTAAATTTGTACTTCCTCAAAAGTAAGAACGAGTAATCCGTCAGCTGCTCTACCGCAGTTTAATGCATACCAAGTAGCATACGCATCAAAAATGCTCATAACAATCCCGATATTATACAGCGGAGGGAAACATAGTCTGCTGAGGACTTCTTTGAAAGAGAAGTGATATAATTGTCCGAAAATACGCGATAAATGAAAAATTGAAGGAAGCCAACATGGCGGGAGTGAGCAGAGAACCACTTTTAACAATGAAAAATTGAAGGAGGCCAACATGGGGAGAGTGAGCAGAGAACCACTTTCAACACTAATGTTACTTCGAAACCTTAAAACCCAAGAGATGGAACGAACTATCGTACCAATGCAGTAGGAGATACGCACAGAGTTAGTCGATTGCGAAATGGCGCCCTCTGTGCTTTCCCGTGCAGGAGTTCACGCACTGTTGCACAATGATTTGTGAGCGCGGGCCGCACGGTATTACCACTGCGCACGCCAATGGCACGCTTATTTGTCACGCTACAAGGCAAAGTACGCCGATCGCACGCTGAACGTCTTTGGCACGGAGGTCGCACCATAGGAAGATGTTCATTACACGATTTTTACAGGATGAAGAAGTTTCGAAAGCTTCTCAATTGTTCCGTGAGCTGATTCTACACCCGGAACCAACCGTTTTCGAAGGCAAGTACTCAGCTTTCTTAGCCTGGCTCAGGACAAAGTGAAGGAATGGCAAAGGTACTACATGAAGAAATCGCCTAAACCGTTGCCATTAGTAAATTAAAACGATTCAGCACATGATGGTACATTATTCTGGAAGAAGAGCTCAGTGGGCAGAATGTTATAGAAGGGATACACCTTGCCAAACCTCTAATCATGTGGAGGCTTGGCACAAAACCTTGAAGTACTCTGTTCTGCAACAGAAACACAACATGGGTCTGGACACTATAGTGTTTGCTCTGCTTGAGCATTACGCAAACCTAGAGAAGGAACTAATAGCGGAGGTAAAATTAAACTAGGCTCAGCGAAACAGTGCCGTGTACATCAATATATTGCAGGTTTACAAGGAACAACTGATGGTGGCAGGAAAGCCCTTACTCACAAGAGACACAAGGAAACGCTCCGACACTACAAAGGGAGACAGGTACGTCGAATGTTGTAAAATGTTGCCTTCTTCCACATGGTATACTTGCGGTCATTCTGATACAATGCTGTTTTCTTTCCGGCCATATCATTATCAGTGCTGCTATAGTCCTCGAGGACTGTAGCATCCTGCGTCGCCGTCGCTGGCGACTGTGATACCGGTGCGGATCGATTGTGGGCGGGGAATCGCGGCGGCCGCCGAATTTGGCGACTGGCAATCGCTAACATCGTCGGCCGCCGATAATAGCGACTGCGGCGTCAGTGGCTATCGATTAGTCGCCAACATTGGCGATCCGCGGCCGCCAATGTTGGCGACTGCGGCTTCGGTGCAAGTCGATTGTGAGCGCCAACATTGGCGGCCGCCGTCGCCAGCGACGGCGACGCAAAGTGTCATACTCCTCGAGGAGTATAGCGGCTACCGATGTGTTCACGCATCCCTAGCGCGAGCTGGTGCAAGACCACTTGCGCAGCTCTGCTGCCCTATAACAGCTTCATTCTTGCTCTGAATTAGACATGTGCAGGCCGGTCACAGTTCCATACACTAGTGAAGGAAACCATTCCAGGCTTACACCGCTACGCTCCCGTCTTTGCATCAGCTCGCGCTGGTGATGCGTGATGATAAAGTGATATGGCCGCAAAGGAACAACACCGAATCAGAATGACCATTACTATATTCTCTCAGGGGTTGATTTTGGTATTAACAAGAGGCACATGGGCCGTGACGTTGAAATCGCAGGATGAAGTTCTATACGATATCGTTATTGAAATTCCATGCAGCTATCTTCCAAAAGTACGTTTTGTTCACTCCGCTATGGTGTAGCAAGGATCCAGTTCGACTACAACAGAATGTTGCAGTTCAATTTCCACTGTGATAGGTGTGGTGCATGCGACTTTCAAATGAGAAGTACCTGTCCCTAGTCCACGAAAGCGGGGGTTGCCTGTATCCATTGTCATGCTCGTGCGATTTTCTGTGAACCTGGTAAGCGTTTGCAACATATGTATATGACGCTGCAAACTAATTTGTCCGCGTAAAAATGCAGGTTTGGAATGAATGGCCACAATCCGGACCGTTCGGGGCATGGCACAGTGAAAATGAAATAGTGGCATAACTGGAAGCGTTCGGATTCTGCCATTCATTCTCTACTTTGCATTTTTGCGAGGACAAATTAGTTGGCAGCGTCATATATCATGTTTTATTTGAAATCATTTCGCACTGAGATGTATGTTTTCGTTGCAAATCTCCAGAAAATTCAAACACACGACTTCTTCCAGCATGGCAATGCTTGCCATCTACTGTCCATCGCTTTGCCTCCTCAGCAAGTACTCAGTACACGGAAGAAGACGATTTGGTGACGACCACCACCCACAACAGAAGAATCTGATGACTTCGACGATGGCAGCGTTCCTGAAGTAGCAGTCGTAGAAACTGTGGAAACCCTTGCCGATGTAACGTCCCTCCAGGACGAAACTAACGAACAATTTCAATGAATGAAGAAGTAAGTGGATGTAACTATGTGCAGTAAAGATCTGATACAAACTCATTTCTTTCAGGTGGAACCAACCACAAGCAATTCGAGATTTATGCAGCACGATAGAACAGAAGATGGAGGAGCTGAGACAGCAGTTCGCATTGAGTGTTGGCAGTCAGCCTGCGAGGAGACCATCAGTGCAAGGGCCCGGAAGAACACCGAAAATTAAAGACAGCAAGAGCCGAAATCCTCGTCTCCGAGCTGAGGTGCGGGTGGTGAAGTACAGATTCAACACATCATGAATGTAAAACAAACACAAACAATGATGGCTTACCTGCAGAGAAAATGGAAACTTTGCGAACACGCCTGGCCAAGTTCGCGCCGGTACGAGTTTTTCTCGGCGCCAAAGCCATTGCGGCGCGTGGTTTGGCGCAAATGCAGTACGAAATGCGTTCAATTCACAGGGTTTCCTGGCGGGACGCGCACACCCGACATCGGAGCGCTCGTCCACGCGCAAACACAGCCAGGCGTGTTCGCGACGTGTTCCAGTTTCTCCGCAGGTAAGTTATCACTGCTTGTGTTCGTTTCACATTTATGATGTGCTGAGTCTGTACTTCACCTCCCGCACCTCAGCTCGAAGACTGTAAGATAAGCAAGTTTTTCTTCCTCAAAATACTGATAAGGTTACTCCTAGTGATTGCAAGATCAAATTTGAGTAGAAGGAAAACCTGGCACGTTGTCAAGGAAGAGATGAAGTAGAAAATGCTCTCAACATGCCTCGGAAAAACCTACAATTCTGCTTCGGCTGTGGATGCAAGGAGTCGCTGGGAGGGATATAAAACAATACATATTTGCTGGCTAGGATGCTCAAACAAGCCGAAGTCTGAAGCATGGGCCCATTTGCACTGCACACGTGGTGAAGGATCACAATGTTTCATATGTCGTGACGGGAAGTGAGTAAGTGAAAAAGTGGAGTGATTTAAAAAATTTTCATGAGTGTTATCAGGTACATCGTCCCTAATTTGTGATGTTTCATGTTTCGTTTCATATGAGTCATAGGAATCAGAGTTCGGCACAATCTCAGCTCGAGGAGAAAAAATTACGAAGTCCCCTTTGATCTAGCCAAGAATCTACGAAGCTCCCGTTGTGAACAAGGTAAAACAAGTACGTGAGAAGGTTGTGGGTTTCGTGTTTTCAACGCACATCGACATGTCCACACGAGTTAACAAGTGTTAACATGTACACTGGCGGTGGAGCATGTTAACACCTTGGCACCGTCATATAATTTTTAAATTTCCATCTAAAATTTGAGAAGGGATGGAGATTTTGCAGGCCTCTGTCATTAATTTGATAGAGCAATATTTCCTGATATACTTCCTGATATTTCCTGTTTTTTAGCTTTTTTTTTCGCTGTAACTGAATAAACGAGGCAATTTTATTACTCACTGGAACGAGCATCCTCTCCTCTAGCTAACCGCTCCAGTACCGTTGGAGCCCGAACTCTTGTGATCACGATGACTACCCACCAGTAGATCCAGGAATATTGTAGGTGATCTCGTTTATCGTGATTTTTTGACCTCCGTGAACTCCGGTATATAAGGAGACCCATATAAAAGGAGGAGATTTGTTCCATAATTCAGTTGCTTCAATAAATATCCTACCTACCGCCTTCGTCACAGCCGCAGGACGCTACAACCATAGGTACGATAACCTGGGACGCGTCTCAACCCACCATCACTTACGGCTACGCCCCCGGGAGGAACCTTCACCCGCGACTAAGTTAGGTCCGGGGCGCAGCCCCGGATTGCGAAAGGGTGCTAAAGACGCGCATTTTGTTGGGGAAAGAAAGAAATACATGGAATGCGCAGTTGTGGATTAAATTCTACGTACAAATTAGCGTTAGGAAACTGAAGCTCAGGAGACGTCGGCGAATATGGGCTGGGAAAAACTGTTGAGAATATAGGCATGAGATTGCCTAAAATCTGGGCTTTGGCCTGGAATATCGCCTTCGTTTCGAAAAAGTAAGTAGTGCGCAGTTGTCGGACGGAATAAGAATACTACGCTACACTAGGTAGTATTGGAACGACAGAAATGTAGCTAAGAATAACTGAGAAATCTCCTAAAACGTAAAAACCACGATATCTTCTTCAATTGAGAGAATTGAAAGTTGCGCAGTTGTCAGCTGAACTCAGAATGAAATTCTGAGCAGAATGATATATAATTCTTGGTGGTTTCGTTTACCCCCGACGGAGAATCCAGGGTGAGACAGATGCCCCGTCCGTCTCACGCTCGCGTCGGGCGCCCTCTCATATTGCGTGCTCTCTCGCTAACCCACCTGAGCTACACGGGGCATTTGTCTCAGGTAGGCTTTTTCAGCCCAGCATAAAAGGAAGTACCAAGAATTATATACGATTCTACTCGGAATCTCATGGGATCGGCAGCTGACAACTGCGCAACTCCTGTTTTTTTTTTGAATTGGAAGAGATAATTGGCAAAAAAGCGTTTCTAAACAGGGCCTGTTTTCTGGGCCATCTTCAGACGAAAACGCTCGCTTTTATGACCGCTGTGCGCACAAGGATGTCGGCAATTTGATAGACAACTGCGCAACTCAAAGTTTTCTGAAAATTGCCGAGGGATTTTAAAGGACGCAAATCCCCCGCCTAGAATTTAAAAAATTGATTTCTCCGTGGATTCTCGGCAAAAATCGTCGGTCTTGATGTCATTTTGTAGAAAATGTCATGTAGAAGATTACTGACAACTGCGCAACATACAGTTTTATGAGATAACCGAAATATTTGGCGAAAACCAAGCTGAGACGCTGTTAGTATTGAGATGAGCGTGGGTCCCGGCACGAAAGCAGGCAGCCAGTGCAAATCTCTCACATGTCAGCCGTCTGACATGTTAAAGTGAAAGTGTAGAGATTGTGAGCCGGTTATTCCGCCTTTGAACATGTCTTCTTTTTTCCCTTTTGAGCAGTATTAGAGCTGTTTTGGTGCGAACCATCTTAAAAAAGAGCTTCACTATCTCGCACTCTGTAAACATCACTCTTTTTACCTTACTCAACTTCATCGAGTTGGTTGGTGAACAACGTTCACTTTTTTGGCCCAGACAACCTTCACTTTTCTGACCCCTGTCTCAGCACTATCGTACCTATGGCTACAACTGGAACTACAATTGGAAATTTTTTGATTTTAGAGGAAGTTGCTCGACGAAAATTCTCTGGGCCGGTGCTGAATCCTGAATTTTAGGGTAAATTTAGGGTTCAGAGAATTCCTGAGCAATATATCCCTTCAAGGTCAAATAATTCCAATTTCCTCTGCAGTTGACAGAAGAGTCAAACTCGTAATCTCACCATAAAGTTTGAACAGGATCCATTCAGCACCAACGGTGCTGTGGGTACTGCGACTTTTTACCTATATTTCCTATCAAAATCAATTCAATCCAATTCTTTTTTTTTGGATTTGGATAGAGCATTGCAGGAAACAGCTATGTGCCCATTTCCAGCCGGATCCGTGCAGAATCTGTCCTTTTATGAGTGCTGACAGCAGTGCTGTAGGCAGAATTTTAGCATGATAACCTCACAAACCCTTGCCAGAATCGATTGAGTCCAATATCTTGGGACGGTAAGAGTAGGAGTAGTATTCGTAATCTTACTGTGAAATTTGAGCAGGATCCGTTCAGTACCAACGATGCTGTGGGTACTGCTGGGTACTTTTTTAAGTGTAATTTCTAGAACAAATATTAACTTTGCTCTTATTTCAGCGACAATTAATAAAACTGATGAAAGAAAAACTCTTAGGTTCAATTTACCTTCTTTGCTCTCATTTCCAAAGAAGTGGATGATTATTCAACCAAGGTCCAAGTCCGAGGTACGAAGTCCCTTTTGCTCACCTCATCGCTTACGAAGCCCCGATTGTCTTGAGTCAAGTCTTTGCCGAAGTCTGATAGGAACAGATTTGCCCATTAGATGACGGGCGTTATAGAAATAAATTTCGTTGAATATGAAGTCACAATTCTTCATTTTTTTTTTGTTTGAAATAAATTCGCCACACTATTTGTTCTTTTTTTCTTTTTGAAAACGACTCGCTGCACTTGTCTTTTTTGATTTGCACAATGTTGTCAATTTGTTAAATTAATTGAAGAAGTATACCAATGAATTCAGCGAATCTGTGTGAATAATGATTGCAAATGAATAAATCATTTGGATCATGAACAATTGCTTGTGAATTCGATGGATATGTGCACAATCACACATCATGTGAAATCAGTGATGTGTCTTGCTCATCAAAACGAAGAAGAGAAAGGAAGCTCTCACTGTTTAGTACTAAGACTTTCGATGTGTGCAACAACGTTTTCAAACGCTAGTATTATGGTCGTACTTAAGAATTCCTCCCATTGTCTGTTCATCGTCTTTTCTCTCAGCGTGCGCTTTTCCGTAGTCGGCGCTGTATGTACAATAGTCTTCGTCTCTTTTCAGATGCATCGAGATTTGTTGGTTACGTCCCCAAAAGCTCCAATTTCATTACTTTGTCTACTTGTTTCCATTGTGACAATAGCCTGTGTTGCAGCTTCATATGGACCAAATTGAAATATGTATCGCTAGGAAAGGATCGGCGGGACATTGTGATTGACCTTAAAGGATCCATTTTATTCCCTCTGAGAAAGCATATGACTACGTTCAAATTATATATATATATATATATATATATATATATATATATATATATATATATATATATACTAGCGCCCCTTCGGGACGCTAGAAAGTGGGGTGGGGCAGCCACTTGGGACATGTGCAAACGCTTCACACTTGCCAAATCTCTAGAAAATTGATAAAGAAGCAGAACCAATCTTCCCATGGGCCCAAACATGAAGTCCTTCTTATGAGTTGAGTATGAGCATGAGAAGTTCATTCTCCATCGTATGGCGTATTCATGAGTATTCCACACTACCGGGCTAACGCAGACGCGTTCTCCATCAGAGGAACTGTATCCGTTCTCCACAATATTGGACCAAAGCGAAACCGTATCCGAGTATTCTCCTGACTACTGGGCCGCAGCGGGCCCTTCCTCCATCAGAGCGCCCGTATTCTGGCGCCTTCCTCACAGTTAGTGCAAGCCGGATCCGTTCTCCAAGGGCGGGTTTGCATCCTGGCATTCAACTATCGAACTTGAGTGAACCCGTATCCTGACGTTCTTCACACCATTATGCTACGACGGGTCCTTCCTCCATCGGTGAACCCATATCCTGGCGTCCTCCACACCACTGGGCCACGGGAGGCCCTTTTTCTATCGGTGGACCCGTTCTGACGTCCTTCACACCACTGGGCCACAGTGGGCCCTTTCTCCATCGGTGGACCTGGATCTCGGTGTCTCCCGCAACACTGGGCCACGGTGGGCCTTTTCTCCATCGGTGGACCCGTATCCTGGCGTTCCCCACACCATTGGGCCACGGCGGGCCTTTTCTCCATCGGTGGACCCGTATCCTGGCGTCCCCCACACCATTGGGCCACAGTGGGCCCTTTCTCCATCGGTGGACCTGGATCTCAGTGTCCTCCGCACCACGGGACCACGGGGGGCCCTTTCTCTATCGGTATACCCGTTCTGACGTCCTTCACACAACTGGGTCACGGTGGGCCCTTTCTCCATCGGTGGACCTGGATCTCGGTGTCCCCCGCACCATTGGGCCACGGCGGGCCTTTTCTCCATCGGTGGACCCGTATCCTGGCGTCCCCCACACCACTGGGCCACACTGGGCCCTTTCTTCATCGGTGGACCCGTATCCTGGCGTCCCCCACACCACTGGGCCACACTGGGCCCTTTCTTCATCGGTGGACCCGTATCCTGGCGTCCCCCACACCACTGGGCCACGGAGGGCCCTTTCTCCATCGGTGGACCCGTTTCTTGGCGTCCCCCACAGCACTGGGCCACGGAGGGCCCTTTCTCCATCGGTGGACCCGTTTCTTGGCGTTCCCCACAGCACTGGGCCACGGGGGGCCCTTTCTCCATCGGTGGACCCATGTCATGGAGTTTCTCGCACCACTGGGCCAGGCGGGCCTTTTCTCCATCGGTGGACCCGTATCTTGGCGTCCCCCGCTCCATTGGGCCCTAGCGGGCCTTTTCTCCATAGCTGGACCCACCTCATGGCGTCCCCCACACCACTGGGCCACGGAGGGCCCTTTCTCCATCGGTGGACCCGTTTCTTGGCGTTCCCCACAGCACTGGGCCACAGCGGCCCTTTCTCCATCGGTGGACCCATGTCATGGAGTTTCTCGCACTACTGGGCCAGGCGGGCCTTTTCTCCATCGGTGGACCCGTATCTTGGCGTCCCCCGCTCCATTGGGCCCTAGCGGGCCTTTTCTCCATAGCTGGACCCACCTCATGGCGTTCCCCACAGCACTGGGCCACGGCGGGCCCTTTCTCCATCGATGGACCCGTATCCGTATTTAGTTGATTGGATGTACAATGTCATGCCTTCCTATTTATAGGCGATGCGGCCATAGCACCCACCAGATGAGGCGACCGCGTATGCCCATCCTCCCGAGCTTCCGAGACGCAGCAGCCCTCATAGCACCCGTCCATTTCTTCCTCCAAGTGCACTCAGCGTCGCATCAGTGGAAGGCTGGTTTTCCTGCTGCGTATATTGTGCAGCCTGAAAGCTCGTAAACATTCCCTCACTCCTATGCGGCGAGACCGCCAGCGAAGGTGATGAAATCACCATCCCGTGCATGCGAGAGAGCCAGCAGTGACGTAATTTCGGGTCCCGAAGCGAACGTGTCTGCGCCCATGGAAATCGGCCATTTCGCCACACAGTCTGCGCCTCAAGATTGCGGTGTCTATGAGTGCCGCCCCGTATCTCTAACCGCTCTAGCCCCCTTACGGCGCTTTGTTTAATATATATATATATATATATATATATATATATATATATATATATATATATATATATATATATATATATATATATATATATATATATATATATATATATATATATATATATATATATAGTCCTGTAGATAACGAGGGAAGGATCACCGCGACGCTTGGGCTTTTTCACATCATTATCTCTAACAATAAGATCATTGATTAACATGTTAGACATAGCTGCGTATCACGGTCGAACGTTGTCTTCGTCATCTGTAACATGTCGAACCATGATCTGTGCTGGAGATAACGACGTGGAGGATTCTAAGATTATTCTATGAAGAATTAGCGAAAGGGCTGATATTTTGTGCTAAAGCAGCTATGATGAACTACAAACAGAGAGGAGAAAGGCTTAACCCAAAGGCCAAACAATTGCTGCGCCGTAGAGGTGAAGTCAAAAGAGATCAGGCAGCGACGCATTTGGAGAAAGTTGTCATCAATAAAGCCTGTCGCGCGGCCATGAAGGAATCCCTTAGAGACCACCGCAAAAATAAGCTACTTTCGACAGCCGCTCAGAGGAAAAGCCTGAAACGATGCCGACGAGAACTTTCGGACTATTCTGCTGTGACCACGTGCCTGAAAGACAAGCAGGGAATACCCAAAACGACGAGGACGGACATGGAACGCATTGTAACGGACTTTTATACAAATCTGTACCGCTCAACAACGGTTGTCCCAAGACGCCCATCCCCCACAGAAGAAAAGCCACCACCCATTCTGGTCTCGGAAGTGAGAATTGCAATTCAATCGCTGAGAAAGGGGACGGCCCCAGGACCCGATGGCATTACAGCGGACTTGCTTAGAGTCGGAGGATATACAATGCATAAACTCTTAGCAGATCACTTTACCTCCTATCTCGAAGCTGGCATCATTCCCGATCAGTGGAAGAGCTCCAAGACAGTGTTGATCTTCAAAAAAGGTGACAAAGAAGATATCGAAAACTACCGCCCTATTGCTTTGTTGTCTATACCGTACAAACTGTTCACGAAGATCATTCTGAACCGGCTTGAAACCACGCTTGATGAGTACCAGCCAATAGAACAGGCAGGTTTCAGAAAAGGCTTTTGCTGTATGGACCACATTCACACTATCGTCCAGCTGATTGAGAGATGCAGGGAATACACGATGCCTCTGATCCTCACATTCGTCGACTACAGAAAAGCATTCGACTCCGTCGAAACGAATGCAGTCTTGAATGCGCTTATACATACAGGAGTAGATCCAGCTTATGTGAACATTCTTGAGCAGTGCAATGTCGGAACAACGACGACAATCCAGTTGTTTGACAAAAAACTACGCATTGCGATCGGAAAAGGTGTCCGACAAGGTGACACAATATCGCCAAAACTGTTCACGTCAGCCCTCCAGTATGCTATGTCTCGACTGAACTGGGAAGACAAAGGTATCACGATCGACGGAAAGAAGCTCTCAAACCTACGATTCGCAGACGACGTGGTTCTTGTTAGCAACAACACATCAGAGATGAACCAGCTGCTAAACGAGCTGAACGAAGTGAGCAAGAGCATCGGGCTGGAAATGAATATGAAGAAGACACAGATGATGGCAAATCAGTGGTGTGACAACGGAATAGTACAGCTGGATGGAATTATCTTGAGGAAAGTAGACAGCTACGTTTACCTGGGACGTGAAGTAAATATGACGAACGACTTGACAGGCGAAATTGGGCGAAGAAGAAAAGCGGCGTGGGCAGCCATGGACACGATTCGAGAAACGACAAGTCAAATCAGGGACTCGAAGCTGCGAGCTCACCTATTTGATTCTACGGTACTTCCGGCACTGTGTTATGCTACTGAAACATGGACGGACAACAGAAACATCTCCTTGGCTATGAGAACGACACACAGGGCCTTGGAAAGATGTCTTCTGGGAACGAATAGATGGAAGCAATGGAAATGCGGCCTCAGTAGCAAAGACTTGAGGAAGGAATCGAAGATCAAGGACCTGACAGACTACATGGCATCCGCAAAGCATCGGTGGGCAGGACACGTGATGCGCCGAACTGACGACAGATGGAGCACGAGATCAACTCTCTGGACTCCCTTGAACGTCAAAAGACCCCTCGGCCGACCCTTCACGCGCTGGTCTGATACATTTTCCAGGTCGTTTGAACAAAGAGAACTGACGAACTGGATGAGAGCGGCCCGAGACAGGAGAACCTGGAGCGAATGTGGTCCACACTGAGAAGACCAACCCAGCAGTGAAGATGGACCATCAAAGTATCAAAGTAAGTAAGTAAGTAAGTAAGTATATATATATATATATATATATATATATATATACAGGGTGACGAAAAAATACGTGCGCCATAAAAGGCGTTCAAATTTTATTTTCTGCCAACGAACATTTCAAGAAATTTATTCCTGTACAACTACAGGGCGCGACATTTCATAATTACACCAAATTTTTGATGTGTCTGCCATAAGCTTTGATGCAGGCGTTAATTCGTTTCTTCATGGAGTCGATGGTGTGGCGCAAGCAGTTAACGTCTAGATCATTTCAAATTTTCATCAATTCTCTTCGCAAATCCACCAGGCTTTTTACATTTCCTAAGTAGCTCTTCCCTAGACATTTAAACAGAAAAGTCCAGTGGATTCAAATCCGAGCTATTGGCAGGACACAAATCTTTCGTCGAAAAAGAGCTGATTTTTGGCCTTCAGGAAGTGGATCGTTGTTCTGGCTCCGTGGGCTAGAGCCCATTCTTGTTGGAAGATAAAATTGGAATGTTCTTGCTTAACTAATAAATATTTAAGCAAGAAAAAGTATGCAGGAATGCTTCACACAAGAAATAAAACAGAGTCAAATATCTGTCAAGTTTAAGGATTGTACACGTCCCTAACTTGAGTCCTTCCACCCGTGGTGTAGGGTCTTGTAACAATAAGAACTAATAATGTATATATAAATACTTTATCTTTAATGCATCAAAAGAATAGTGAGAAAAGGGGCGTGGCTTCGTGAGAAGCCAGGGGGAAAGGAAGGGCCGCCGGTCGCCAGGCCGTCTCCCGCTCGTCTGCAGGTTGGCTCCGCCCACGTTGACTTGTGGGCTCGACATGTCCATTCGTTGATAAAGCTCGCCCTCGAGCTTTCTGCTGCATCGCCATAATGTTCGCACGAGGTTCCCGGTTCGTTTGCTCTCGTGAAACCGGGAGCTTTGGCGTAATCCATTCCGTTGAGTTCCAAATGCGGCTTGGGGAACAATGGTTACGCCCTTGCCCACATCTGGTGGAAGTATAAGCTCGTCCTCGAGCTGAGAGGAACGGAACAATGAGGAATGGATCATAGAGAAGTAGTACGAATGGATTACGTCACGGTGGAGCGAATGGGCACAGACCCGAACAGGAAACTGGGGCAAGGAGTCGTCATTTTCTGATGCGACTGGTGGCATGGTGAAGGTTATGCCATAAGGGAGACTTCGAGTTTGTTATTGAAATTTTTGCGATGGGTGGTTGAACAATGGTTGTAGGAGAAACTACAGCACTTAAGAAAAAAAATCATGTGAAAAAATTACAGCGGTGCAAAAAAATGGAGTACATCATCTTCAAGTAATCGATGTATACGAGGAAATTTCAGCATTCGAAAAAAAAAATATAAGTTATTCTTCGATAAGAAAAACAAATTTTGAATGTTTGTTTCCCTCATCGAGTACAATAAGTCATTTTTAATGAGCACTTGTTGAGAAATATCTTTCTTATACAACGAGGGTTTGCAAGTGATTGACTCGAGAGGGACACTTCCCTAGCGTCAATTACAGGGGCGTGATTTTGTGGAAAAAAATTAAAGATTTGAGCAGCCTAGTGGTGATTTTTTTTCTATGAACCGCCAATTCACAGAAATTCCTTTGAAGATGTCGCAGCGCTGCGGGCAGAATTATAAACAGTGTCTTACCAATGAAGCAGCAGTATCTATTCATTGTTAAAAATATATGAGAATTTTTTTTGAATAGTTACTACTACTTCCTCCTCCTCGACAAATTAGAGCTTAGACGTTTTCGCGTCTGCTCTTTTGTCGAAGGCGCTCTGAACGCCTTTCTGGTGGTGCATCAGACCGTGATGTTCCTGTCTGTGGGCGAGATTTTTGGTTACTTTGGCCAAGAACATCACGTTCTTTTGCCCTGCTGAAATACATTTTAAGTCTATTGATGTGAACAGTTTGTAGAGGGGCCTTTGAAGACAGGCTTTTAATAGTCACGTTTGGACGACTAAAAGATACGACTTCGAATGGACCTTTCCATTGGATTGTCAGTTTGGGACGAACAGTGTCATCGTGAAGCAAAACAAGGTCTCCAATGGAAAGTTCTTTACTGTATACCTTCTTCTGATAGTCGTATCCTGCCTTGTACTCCGCCGTCTTTGTAGAAATATTTGTTCCAACTTCGATGATCGTTGTTCTCAGAGCTGCTGCGAACTGACCAGCAAAATTATCTGAGACAAAAGTTAGAGAAGATGGTAATTTGTGTAGGATGTCTATCCAGCTAATAGGGTGCCTTCCGTGGATGACGAAGAAAGGGCTGTACCCAGTCGAGTCGTTTATGCTGCTGTTGTAAGCAAAAACGATCGGCTGTAACAGATCCGACCACAAATCTCTCGCTTCTGAACAGTATATAGTTAACGAGTCAGTAATAACTTTGACCATTCTTTCCACTTGGCCATTTGCCTTGTGATTATAGCTAGTGGTTAGGTTATTCGCAATGCCCAGCGTCTTATTAATTTGGGCAAACACCTCACTCGTGTAATTGGAACCTCTGTCACTAACAATTTCATTAGGAATCCCGTGTTTTGAAATGACATCATTGATCAACGTCTTAATGACGAGGTCTGCTGTTTGGTTAATTAATGGAGTGCAGATTATATATTTGCTAAAGGCGCAGACAGTAATAGAAATATATTTGTTGCCGTTAATGCACTGAGGCAGCGGACCAATGATATCGGTGTGTATCCTCTCAAATGGTCTTTGAGGAATCGGGAATACACCTATTTCTTCACGAATGATATTACCAGCAGGTGTTTTCACTTTTTGGCATAGTGAACAAGTTTTTACATACAAAGCTATATCGCTGTACATGTTCGGCCAATAGTATTTCGCGGAAATATTCTTATAAGTTTTCCGAATTCCAAAGTGCGACCCTAGCAGTGGATTGTCATGGAAAAGTGCGATAATGCCATTTTGTTGCTCAGTGGTTGGTATGAGCAGCTTTGATCTTTTGTTTACCGTGTAATACAGAGCTCCTTGAAACATAGAGAATTTATCAAGTGTACCGAGAAACTGGTCTGGTGGATTTTTGACCTTGCCGGTTAGGAAGTTGATCAGGCATCCATAAACGGAATTTTGTTGACTTTCTCGGATTTCCTCCAAGTCAGGAAGCTGGCTTGTTTGAACAGAGTTCACGGCTGCTGTAGGGTACCGACTCAAGAAATCACAGAAGGTGTTGTGCTTTCCAGGACGGTACTCAATTTTGAGGTCGTACGCCTGAATGGAAATCTGGTATTTGGCTAGTCTGCCTACCAGATCTGACCGATACATGAGCGATTTTAATGGTGCGTGGTCGGTGATTAGTGTTATGGTGGTATTGGCAACATAGGGATAAAAGTGTTTGAACGCGAAAACTATTGCTAGAGCTTCCAGCTCTATTATGGAATAGTTCCTTTCGTGCTTATCTACGGGACGACTGCAGTACGCAATTGGATGTTCTGCACCTGTGGAAGGATTTTTCTGCAGTAAACATGCACCCAGTCCTATAGTTGAGGCATCCGTGTGGATTATATAGGGTTTTCCTATAATTGGCGGTGCAAGGGTAGGAGCAGCGGTGAGTGCTTTCTTGAGGGATAAAAATGCATTCTCATGCATTTCCGTCCATAAGAAAGGGGTGTTTTTTGTAAGCAGTGCATTTAGTGGTGATGCTATGTACGCAAACCGGGGGATAAACCGACGAAAATAGGATGCTGCTCCTAGAAAGGATTTTACTGCCTTGGAATCCAGTGGCCTTGGAATATTTGCAATACATGCCACTTTGTCAGGATTGAGTCTGGTTCCATTTTTGCTTATTAGAACTCCCAGATATGGGACTTCTTTCTGGATGAAGGAACATTTTTCTGGCGTCAGTTTCATTCCGAACTTGGCTATGCGTTGAAACACTTCTTCCAAATCTAGGAAGTGATTCTCAATGGAATGACTGGCTATTATAATGTCATCCAAATACGCAAAGCAGCAAGCTTTCAGCTCTCTTGTTAGGCTATTTGCCACTCTCTGGAAAGTGCCTGGGGCACCTTTCAATCCTTGAGCCATTACAGTAAAATGAAATAGGCCAAGGAATGAAGAGAATGCGGTACGTTCTCGGTGCTTTTTCTCCAGTGGTATTTGGAAAAAACCACTTTTGAAATCGAGAACGCTGTAAACCTCTTTACCGCTGGCAAGATCGACAATGTCTTGAATATGAGGAATGCAGTAGGCTTCATTTTCTGTTATGGCATTTATTTGCCTATAGTCAACAGTGAAGCGCCATTGATTTCCTGAGGGTTTCTTGACCAAAACGATTGGAGAAGCAAATTTGCTTGTACTGGGTTCTATTATCCTAGCACGCAGCATTTCTTCAATTTGCCCTTTAATCTCTTGTCGTTTTTCAAGAGGAACCCGATAGGGGCGTTGTTTTGGGATTTTGGCATGGGGTACAAAATTTATTTTGTGAGTTATGGGACCAGTGTATCGACCGAGATTTCCATCAGAACCAACGAAACAATGTTCATATCTTTTTAGAAGGTTATTGAATTGCGAGCGTTGAGATTCTGAGAGTAAATCACGATCAACTTTGACGCGTTTCCAAATAGGAGTCGCAGTGGATTTGTGGGGTAAGAACGGCAGATTTTTGGCAAAATCCGCTTCAGGGGCAATGTAGTCTACACTACTGTGATGTGGTGGAGGAGTGGGAGAATGGACAGTGAAAACAGAGGGCCACTGTTTGTTAGTTCCGACAAATTCAGCATTAGTAATATGCTTATTTTTGTCAAGAGTTACTGTGGTTGGATTGGAGTTGAAAATACGGAATATAATCAATCCAGAAAAACCAGGGCAGGATAAAGTTTTACCAATGACGACTCCAGGTAGCAGAGGGATAGTCGAATCGTCACATGTAAAAAATTCCCAATTTTGGGGATAGGAGTGAGGTATTACAGCTCCGACTACATTGTCTGAATGAGGTTCTAAAGCTGTTTTTGAAAGAAGGTGGACGGGCGTTTTAAGAAGGGGATTTTGGTCGTTTGGATCTATCATTGGAATCATGTTGTTGTTAAACATGATTTGTTTGTTTTGATAGTCCAAAGTGACGCTGGGAGATAACATTGTGATGGAGTCGTTGCCCAAGAGAAAATCTGTGGAAGAATTCTCATCTTCGATAACGAGTGGGGTAGCAGTGATGGATTTGTTGCCGATGAGAACGGTGACTTTCACCTTTCCTAGTAGCTGAATAGCTGTGCCTTTTGCTGCTACTGCTTCGTTAAATGTGGTCTTAGTGATGGGAACGTTTAACTTTTCAACGAAACGACGTGATATAATCGTTATCGCTGAACCTGTGTCGAAAAGCGCGGCTGTTTGGATGTTGTTGATTTTTAAAGGAATAAATATTGTATTAGTCGAACCAAAATGTTGGACCGACATTACAATAGGGTTGAAGTTGTGATATTTATTGGGCACGGTTGTATGCTGGGTAGGAGGTAGAGGATGAGACTGTATTTCATTCAATTCCGTTTCCTCCAAAACTGGATAGATTGGATTTTGAATGTGTCTCTGGTTTTGACAAGAATGTTCAACGACGGCGTTCGCCATCCTTGGACATTCAGGGTCTTGAGAGATTGGCCGGGGTGCTGTTGGTTGTTGTTTAGGGAAGAGTTTATTTTGAAAGATTACCAGCAACTTGTATAAGCCTTTAAAAATGATGTTGGTAATTTTGCGCGCTACTGATACGTGGAAATATACGAGAGTAATCATGATGATAATGAATATCATCAGGAATATTCTTACTGCATAGATTACCACTGTATGTTTTTCCAGCGAGTGAAGTATCACTGCCTTTTGGGACTGCAAGATTTGTAAAGCGTTCGACTCTACAAAATTTACAGTTTGAACTGCATCTTCTCGCAATTGATCTGCAATGAAGCCGTCAGAATTGTGAGAGTGCTGTGCGTTGGGGTCAGGGCTAATGGTTACAGAGTTTATCTTGTTTTTGATAAACCTGATTTCCGTATATAAACCTGCTAAGTCAGAGTGGAAAATAGGAGGTGAGTTGAAAGCTATCTCCTGCTTAGCAAAGCTTTGAGGAATGTTCATGTGGATTTGAGAGACGTGTACGTAACCATTAGGTGATTTATAATGATTTGACCCGTCATTATAGATGCCCAATGGTAGGTGTCCACAATTAGCCACTGTACTACGTGTTTTGAGATCACGAGTACCTGGTTGAACAAAAAGAAGTGAGTTTCCTACACGAACTGGAGTGCCATGTAGCAGACGTCATTTACCTTGTGATCTAGGTATATTTCGTCGACTTGGACGACTTTACACCTAGAAACCATTAGTACGTCGCCAGCAGAAATAGCATAAATGTCGTTCCTGTTTAGCAACATTCTAGCGGCACTTGTGGGGTCGATTTTTGCTATGCTTTTTATGGTTTGCACTTTGAAGTTATTGAGAACGCAAATACGTTCGAAAAGAACTGTGAAGTCGCGCTGAATAACTTCATCAAGTTTGTATTTGAGATACTGTAACTTACTGTTGAGTTCATAATGTCGCTTGTCTTGACGACCTTCATGACCCAGCCAGTAGTCGTCAGTGAGTTGGGAAAAATTTGGGGCAGAATTCAGTGCAACATGTTCAGCCACTACAGCTGAAATGTCAAGTGATTCTGTTTTTGATGTTTGGTTGAGGGTTATGGGCGGGGTTAGAAGGTTACCATAGATATTTGACCAGGGTTGCGCAAGAGAGCACTGCGTTTGGGATGATAAAAATGCTGTCCAAACAAATAATACGGTACCCTTTTGGGAGTTGGGATAAGAGGTACGGTTCTCAGACTGATAAAGATGTATGCAGATAGATACTGCGGCCTGTGGTGGTTGCGCAACAGAACGTACTGTGCTTGGGGTTGATAAAATGATATGCAAAGAAATAGTGCTCGGGCTCTGAAGGTTGCGCAATAGCAGGTATGGTGCTTGGTTGATAAGAAATGGGATACAAATAAATAATAGGTGCTCCGAGGATTGCGCAAAAGAAGTTATTTTGGAAAGTGTTGTTGTGTGGGTTACTTCGCGATGGTAGCTGGGATTTGGTTTAACTGGGTGTCAACAAGTGGGTTCGCGTGGCTGATTGAAAAAAAAATAGGTTCTATTTACATTTTGTACATTGCTAGCATTGGCGACAGAGTCCTTGAATTTATTTTCTAGATAAAACGGGAAATAATAAAGAATTTATGAATAAATGGAAGAAGGAGTAGAAAAAAAAATAAATATATTAGGGGTGCAACAGCAATTTTCTCGGTATTTTCTCGGTATGAAAAAAAAGGGGGGGGGGAATTAGGAATCTATAATAAAAGTGGGGGAAACGGGAAATAATGGAGGAAAGAAAGAAAAAAAAGGAAGGGGGGAATTATCTCGAAATCACGGAATCACGGAGTCACGGAATCACGGAATATTATCTCGGCTAGAAAAAAAATTGAAGGGGAAAAAAATAGTGTGGGAAATTGGTAGAAAAAGAGGGGAGGTTGGGGGGGAGGTTGGTAAGGTTTGGTTAGGGGAATCAGGAAATCACGGCATCACGGAAATTTATCTCGGTTAAAAATGAAAACAAACAAATAATTAGCAATAATGCACAAGTAAGGGGGGAGGGTGATGGGTTAAGGGGTGGGGAAAGAGAAAAAGAATTGATTTTTTTAAAATAAATTCAGACCCATCGCCTAGACTCAAAAGAATTTTTTTACGTTAAATTACGTAGGAGACGAGGGGTGCGACTACGGCGGGTTTAGTATGAATTAGGCCCAAATTCATACCATAAAATCAAAAGTGTGGGAGTTATTTGGGTAAATAAATAAAAAAGGAACAACCCGGGACCTCCATGTCAAGTTTAAGGATTGTACACGTCCCTAACTTGAGTCCTTCCACCCGTGGTGTACGGTCTTGTAACAATAAGAACTAATAATGTATATATAAATACTTTATCTTTAATGCATCAAAAGAATAGTGAGAAAAGGGGCGTGGCTTCGTGAGAAGCCAGGGGGAAAGGAAGGGCCGCCGGTCGCCAAGCCGTCTCCCGCTCGTCTGCAGGTTGGCTCCGCCCACGTTGACTTGTGGGCTCGACATATCACGCGCACGTAATTTTTCGCCAACCTGTATATATATATATATATATATATATATATATATATACTGCGTTTCATAACTATACGACCACGCTATTTTTTGCAGTACTAGAACATGCAGCCGAGAAACACTTTTTCTGTTCCATCCATCAGATTCAGAGATAAGAATGACCTCTGAGCGCCAATTTTCATTGCGCTAGTTTTTCGTTTACCTTTTAGTTTTGAACTTATCCGTTCACTCAACGTTTCATAACTATACGACCACTCGTGAACAGTTCAATTTTTTCTAATAATCTAGCGATAGACGCGGATACTCACCACTATACTACTTGTGCCTGCCCTGAGACGCGGGTGGATTCAGGGGATGGACTCCCTGTTTCTGCAGTGTCGGAACGATCTATACCTTCTGTCAGCGCGTGGGCATGTTCATGCATGCGTGCATGGGTGTGACTGCGTGTCTGCAGATTGTATCCTGCACATCTATCCGACCAAAAGCCCTGCATTCAAGTGACTGGGAGGTACAAGGGAGGCGGTTCGGAGTCGCCTCCAACAAATAAGCTCCATCGTCCACTCCCGGGAAGCCCGGCTAACTTCCCGGTGAAATCACACTCCAGCCTCCCACGGGGGAATCGAGCCCAGCAAGCTATCTCCTGTGGGCTTAAAATTCTTCAAGCTCGACACAGCAATAATAGAGAGTGTTCCCCTGATCTCGGAAGAGTCACTGGTACGGCAGCGCCAGTGAGGACGAGGTCCGAGGGGTTATCTAGGCTGCCTAAAACCAGAAGGACTATGATGACGGTCTGTACCTTCAACGCACGCACGCTTGCATCGGAAGCTTCCATCGAGGATTTGATGATGCAAGCCAGGAAGATCAGGTACGACGTCATCGGACTGACCGAGACGAGGAGACACCGACCACTGAATGCCACCTTCGACACTGGAGAAGAGCTGTTCCTTGGAACCTGCGACAGTAGAGGAGTTGGTGGAGTCGGTGTCCTCGTCAACACGAACTTGGTCATGAACATCGACTCATTCGAACAGCTAACAACCCGAATCGGACGTTTGCGGTTGAGAAGATGTGGATCAATACCGGCCTTGACAATCTTCGTCGCCTACGCTCCAACATCCAGCTACGACGAAGAGGATATTGAGGCCTTCTATATGGACTTGGAGAAGTTCTACAGGGAAGACCACACATTCTACAAGATCATCGTTGGCGATTTCAACGCCAAGATTGGTCCTAGGAGAACGCCTGAGGAACTTCACATCGGTACCCACGGCCTGCAGTGGAACGAACAGGGAGAGAGGCTGTCTGAGTTCATCATGACGACGAAGACCATCCATGGTAACTCTCAATTTCAGAAGCCAACCTCCCTACGCTGGACGTGGGAGTCACCCGGTGGAGAGTACCATAATGAAATTGACCACATCATCGTCAATCGAAGGTTCTGCCTGACCGACGTCGGTGTTGTACCAAAGTTCTACACCGGATCCGACCATCGCCTCCTTCGTGCAAGATTCTTCTTTTCACGCAAAGGAGAGAAAGCCGCGAAGTTTAAGAGAAGGAGTCCCAAACCCGTCATCAATTGGGATCTTTTCACTACGCTAGCCGGCTTTTGGGAAGATGCGGTTGTCGACAACATCGACGAAGAGTACGATCGGCTTGTACAGCATCTCCGCGACAGCGCGAAGAGTGCTGAGGGTTCGAGAGTCACCAAGAGACGATTGTCTTACGAGACCCTCGAGCTCATACGCCAGCGTGGAGCCGCGAGAGCCGCAGGCAACTACCAGCTAACGTCCGAGCTCTCAAAACGGTGCAGAGAAGCGATAAAAGAAGACCTCAAGGAGAGACGAGCAGCAGTGTTGGCTGAAGCCGCAGAGGCAGGGAAAAGCATTCGCTGCGCCCGCCGAGACTTCGCCAATCGCAAGACCAAGATGTCCGCCCTCCGGCGCCCGGACGGAACAATTTCTTCATCAAGACGGGCAATGGAGAAGGTCATCTACGACTTCTACTCGGATCTCTTCGATAGCCACGTCCACCTCCCTCAATGTCACCTTAGGGAGGACGGGTATGTTGTCCCATCGGTTCTCCCTTCCGAAATCCGACATGCCATCAAGTCGGTGAAGAATCGTACAGCACCGGGCCCCGACAGGATTCGACCGGAACATCTGAAGAACCTACCGCCAATTCTCATTACCACCTTGGCTAGGCTTTTCACGCGGTACCTGTCGGAGTGCAAGGTACCTAACCAGTGGAAGACCAGCAGGACCGTGTTGCTGTACAAGAAGGGAGACCCGCAGGATATTGGCAATTATCGCCCCATCTGCCTACTGTCCGTCGTCTACAAGCTTTTCACGCGAGTGATCCTCAATAGGATCGAAAGGACGCTAGACGAGGGACAGCCGTGCGAGCAAGCAGGGTTTCGAAAAGGATTCAGTACGATCGACCACATACACACCGTCACTAGACTCATCGAAGTATCGCGAGAGTATAAGATGCCCCTCTGTCTCACGTTCATCGATTTGAAGAAAGCCTTCGACTCTGTTGAGACGGAAGCGGTGTTGGAAGCCCTGGGCAACCAGGGCATACCTACTCAATACATCAAGGTATTTCGTGAGCTCTACAGCAACTTCACGACCAGGATTTCTCCATTCTACGACGACATCATCATCGACGTCAAGAGAGGGGTTCGGCAAGGCGATACCGTGTCGCCAAAACTATTCAGCGCCACTCTTGAAGACGTCATGCGGAAACTGGAATGGGATAGCATGGGAGTGCAAGTTGATGGCCGGCGACTTAGTCATCTTCGCTTCGCTGACGACATCGTTCTTATAACACCAACCATCAGCGAAGCGGAACAGATGCTGGCCGACTTCGAGGACGCGTGTGGAAAGGTTGGTCTTCAGCTGAATCTGACGAAGACGATGTTCATGAAGAACGGATGGGTCCCGGATGCCCCATTCTCGCTCAACGGAACGACCATATCCGAATGCTCCAGCTACGTATACCTAGGTCGGGAAGTCAACATGATGAACGACCTCGCTCCAGAGCTGGGCAGGAGGAAACGAGCGGCTTGGGGAGCTTACAAGAGCATCGAGGACGTAGTGAAGAAGACGAAGAACACCAGGCTCCGTGCCCACCTCTTCAACACAACCGTTCTCCCTGCTTTGACCTACGCCTAAGAAACCTGGGCGTTGCGCAAGCAGGATGAGAATGCGGTTAGCGTCGTCGAACGCTCCATCGAGAGGGTGATGCTAGGAATAACCCGCCTCACGCAAGTGAGGGCTGGAATACGGAGCTCCACCCTCCGTCAACAATCGAAGATCAGGGACGCTGCCGCTTACGCCAAGTTGAGTAAGGTTAGGTGGGCCGGGCACGTGATGCGTTTTAACGACAACCGTTGGACAAGAGCCGTCAGCGACTGGACTCCACGGGACGTTAAGCGCACGACAGGAAGACCACCGACCCGATGGTCAGACTTCTTCACGAAGTCCTTCAAGGATAGATACGATGCTCTCCGTGTCCCTCGAACGGACAGAATCCACTGGACAACTCTGGCTCGCGAGAGGGACAAATGGAAGGATTGCTGGCGCCCGCTCGGTATACCCGAAGATCAACGGGAGTCAAGGTGATCAAGGTGATCAATCTAGCGATGAAACAACACCATTTACAGCAAACTTAATAGGCAATCAGCCCTTTAGCTTGGAAAGCACTCAAAAGAGGCGATTCAGCATACTGTTCATCAGATTCTCCAAGAAATCGCTCTCTACATCTTCCCAGGCGTCGATGGTTGTTGTTTTCAGCTCATCAACTGTTTGAAATTGACGATAATTGCAGTAAACCCTTCGTGCTAGGATGCTCGATTAACTCTCCATTGAGTTCAGGTTCGGGCAGCACTTGAGGCAATCCATGGCGTTCGCGCCGCTCTCTGAAAGCCAGCCTTAGGTTTTCTGGCTGGCATGCACCCCGACGTTAAGCTACGTTAAGGTCTTCTTCTGTCCACGATATCCCTCACAAATGACAGTCCCTGTCTATGTAGAGAGTCCTGGAACTCCATCGAGTCCATCGGACCCGAAACGAAGGCTATCTTTAGTCTGTTCCCGGCAGAAAAGTCATTCCAAGCCATGAATGATCTGCCTCCAAAGTTGCGGCGACTGAAGGAAGTGGTGTTCTTTCGCAAACCTTTCCAGTAGCTTCTCCTCTCGTCAAGCCCATCCAAATTGAACTTCTGCTCATCTGTGGAGATGATCTGAAAGCATTTCTCAAAGCCTCATTTGTACTAATCTGACCTAGAAAGTTATCACTGGTTCACTCCAATCTGTTGTCATGTTCCATCGAACAAATTCTTGCTCAGTCGTCCTTCAAAGAAAAATTGGACATGGAGCGCTCTTCCTAACTTCTTCTTCATGATTTCCGCTGCGGTGGAGCGCTCTTCACACCTTGCTATTCGAGACAAGGAGTTTCAATTCTGCTCGGTTCTGGTTGAGCGACAAGCAAGTGTAGGAGAATTGCCTGCAGATCTTCCTCTCGTCGTAAGCTGTGGGAAGTTTCGGCTTCTGGTATCCTTCTTCTTGTGGTATTCATCAGAATTTTACAAATAAGTAAGAGCGGGGCAGTGAGTATGGCCAGTCTTCATCCCGATGGTTCAACCACTTAGTACTGCATTGCTTGGAGGCTGGAACTGACCTTTCTCTCCTGTACTTAGGGATGTACCGCGAGGGGTACTGAGAAAATTGTGAAACCCACCATTTGCCATCCTTGCACACCCAAGCTGGAGTGACAAACTTTCATCAATTTTTATTATTCGTTAGTGGACGTATGGATATGAAACGTGGGACAAGCGGTAAAACCGCATTTTGAAACTCAGAAACAAGTGAGCGGTGTAGAAATTTGTGCTCCGTGGTTATTTTGTCCGCTGAATCTACTGTCAACCATATAAAAATTGCAAAGTTGCTGCATCGCGCACAACTGCAAAAAATAAGGTGGTCGTATATTTATGAAACGCAGTATATATATATATATATATATATATATATATATATATATATATATATATATATATATATATATATATATATATCTCTTATATAAATCATGGTAGTGCAACAAAATTTTCTAGAGCGCAGGCGGAGGGGGAATAGCACGTGATCGCACGCTTTAGCCGTGAGCTTATATATAGACTGTGGCTCGCGAGGAAGCGCAGCTGACAGGACATTCGGCCGATGTTTCGTCATAGGTGCACAGACGTAGTGGGAGTCGCGTGCATTCGGGATTTCGCGGTGGGACCAGCAGCTAGCGGTCTCGAGGCCTCCGGGCGAGACAGTGTTTACAACGATTTGACGATGCGTAGCAGCAATGTACGGAGCAGAGTAGCCCCTGTGATGGAGCTTTGTCAGTAACTGCACTCAACCTTGGAATGCTGGACGTGAATCGCTTCGAAAGGATGTGTGGAAGCCGTGGCGATAGGATTCACTCGGTTCCATTATATAGAATGTGCTCTTTGCGCACCTCTCATCATTATTTTGGTCCCATGGGGATTATGCAGCTTGAAGATCCGTCTGTTTTCAAGAAGGGCAGTACAATCGAATACACAGGATGAATGAACGAAGAACACGTCATTATAAGCTGTTATGACATTTTCTGGAACCATTTTTGCAATTGATCAAGCTTTCTAAATATTTCCTACCTTTCTTCCATTTTTTTCAAGATTTACAAAGAGTGCGGATGCAGTGTGCCGGGGCCCCGTAGTTCAGAAAAAATCAGGATGGGTGGGCCAACAGTGGGAAAACGGCAGGGTACGGATCCATCGGAGAAAGGGTCCGCCGTGGCCCAATAGTGGGGAAAACGCCAAGATACGGGTCCATCGATGGAGAATTGGTCCGCAGGGGGCCAATATTGGGGAAAGCGCTGGGACACGAGTCCCACCGATGGATTGGATCTGCCCTGCCCCAATAATGGGAGGAACGCCAGGATACAGATCCATGAATGGAAAATGGGTCTTCCCTGGCCCAAAAGTGGGGAAAGCGCCTGGATACGGGTGCACGGATGGAGGATGAGTCCGCATGATTCCCATTAGTGGAGAAAACGCCAGCGTACAGGTCCACGGATGGAGAATGAGTCCGCCGTTGCCCAATATTGGGGGAAAACATCAAGATGCACGTCTACCGATGGAGTAGGGGCACGCTACGCACTCGTTTGTGTCTCAGTCGACCACCTCTTCTTCCTCCCTGTATATGGAAGCAGAAGCTCATCAGTTGGACTATCTCAGCAACGGAAAGCTTGAATCATTTCAGTGATTATTCGCATGGCATTGGTTACACTGCGTTGTTCACAAGTACTAAAGCCATGTGGAAGATACTCCTGCGCAGAGTTGAGAGTGGCCGCTCATAACGTTTCCATAGGCATGTAAATGTGACAAAAAAGTAGTTAGTATCGTTGCATCGGAAATTAGCTTTACATGGCAAGGCTAGGATCGCGAGAAGACTCGAAGCCTGACGAGGCGGCCAGGCCCGTAGAATATACGCAACTTACAAGAAGGATTTTGTATTTAAGCCCAGTTAATGATTACCTTTGCTTATTTGCTAATTTTCTAAGCATTTCGCAAGTGTGAAGCTTTTGCACATACCTCAAGGGGCTGCCCCACCCCACTTTCTAGCGTCCCGAAGGGGCGCTAGTATATATATATATATATATATATATATATATATATCAGTGGCGGACGCAGGGGGGGGGGCGGGGGGGGGGCGCCCCCCCCCCGAGAATGGGTCGCCAAATTTTCGAAATTACTTTACAATACAAATAAAAATCTTGTGTTAGTTTATTTTTAATTGTTTATTTTTATTATTATTTTTAATATATTTTTTATTTATTGTTTATTATTATAATTAATATTATTATTAATTTTATTTTCCGTCTGGGTCCCCAAAACGGCGGAGACCCCACTTTTCTTCCCACGCCCCCCCTCCCGCCCACTTTCTGCGTCCGCCACTGATATATATATATATATATATATATATATATATAATGACTGGGAAATACGCAAGCATAACATTATAAGGTTCAAGGTTTTGAAGTTCAATTAGTTCAACATTAGATTTTATAAGTACATATGTTTAAGACAGTAGATGAAAATGATCTCAACAGCGCAGGGTGAATAAATTATGGAAGTATGGTCTATTAGCTCACAGAAGGCGCCTGATCAGACTTCGTTTGCAATTACGACTTCGCCCGCAGAATGCGTCTGGAAGGATATTTTAGCGAGTCGTAGTAGGGAAACATAAGAATGGAAGGAACCACACCACATGCGTATCAAAAAAGTGCAAAAATTAGATCATTTAGCCGAAGAATGACGAGGGTAGTTGCGGACAAAGTCGGATCAGGCGCCCTATGTGAGCTATAGTCTGTCCGGAATGACAAGTCCTCCCACGCACGCGGGGATCGAGAAGCTGCCACGTTTGCCAGCGCTCCACGTCATCATCCGTGATCTGCGTATCACGTTTCATCGTTATCTTCATGGTAATGACCAATGATTTGGCTGTGACGTGGACGACGTGGCAGCCAACAGCATCCGTCCCATCCGCAACGCCTCTCGATCCCCGCGTGCGTGGGCGGACTCGTCGTTTCGGACAGACTATAATAGACTGTACGCTTTTTGCGTTCATTTTACTCAACTTTAACGCTCCTCACGCCATTCCGTCGAAATCGGCGCTACGCTGCGTTTCTGGACAAGTTAGCCGCGCGCGAATTTCCTGCGCAGCAGGCCGCGTGCGCAGCTTCGATCCATGGATTCGTTTCCACGCCCTAAACGGGGGCCGGCAGCGTGGGTGTATGCCAGGAGGAACGATAGCTGGTAATAGCTGGCTGCTATGAACCCGTGTGTCAATATCCCATGCAACTGTAGCCCCGCCCCTAGATACGTACAGAGATCCACAGGCGCCAACAACTTCATGTTTGTTAAATATCTTCCATCACTGAAGGAGATTATGACGTACATGAACAAGATTTAGTAGTGCGAAGGCAGTTAAAGCTTAATTTTCATTGAAATAAGACACATCACCGCTACGGGTTACTACGTTTTTATCGTAGTACCCAAAAATCCACATTCTATCTAGCCCTGAACCAAATAAAGTCTTCGGTACTTCGTACAGAGTAGGCTAGCATGCGCATCGTGAGAGATGGGCGTGGCAACCTTTACATGGGGTACGCGGTGCGGCTGGCAGCTGTCACGAGCTATTGTTCCTCGAGAGTCCCCAGACTCCGCCGGTTCCGCCGATCGCCGCGATCGTCACAGCAGCTGCTGTCCGCGCTGCACGCACGCAGCGCAAGGTAAAAAAAGATTAGAGAGAATGGTGGATCATGAGAGAATATCAGAGATGTCGTGCTCCAGTGCTAATTTGAGTGGTCATTGCGACGAGCGGAGTCAGGAAGTAATGGCGCTAGCGGCGATAGTGGCGATCAGTCAATACATACGTATCCGTCCTACTGTCGCCAGTAGGGCGTTTCCGCTGGTTCGTGGCCCAACCGGCGGAACCGGCGGAGTCTGGGGACTCTCTTCCTGACCGCCACCCCGGCAGCGTAGGTAGTGCGCGCACCTACTGGCAGTTGCAGGAAAACCGCGGCCAGTGTTCGGGTGGCAGCAACCAACTGCTATCTAACGACCCGCTGCGGCCAGCCTCTTCTCATGGCACGTCTTTAAAGCCTCAGGAAGTTCCTCACGGTGGCAACGTGAAAGGAATGGCGCTTACGCTCCAATGCGAAATTTGTGCACGCGGCTCAGGCAATTGCGGCGTGGCTACGGGGGATGGTCGTATGGCGCGATTCTTCTGGTGGCACTATAGGCAGGCGGAATCTGAGCTCAGACATTCGTAGCGGACCACCCGCGGTACCCCTAGCGGCCGGGCAAACGTAGCAGCCGCGGGTCGGCCGCGAATGGGTGACAGGCCCAGCCTGAGATGGCAGGCTGCTCAGCCGGAAGAATTATCATTCGATCACCTTTGTGCCTTAGGGGTGCCCCATGGGGATACAATTAACCTTGAGGCTCTCTGTCATCAATGATTTGTCGTTAATGCTCTACTCCAGTTAAATGAGATTTTTTATTATAGGAAAAACTTTACATGGAACCACTGCATATAGAACGAAAATAAACGTACAAATCACCTACTCTATTTTGTAAAGATATACATAGCCTCAAAATAATACAATATGTATACAATAAACATAACAGTTATAAGATTTCTAGAACAATAAATACATCAGTGAAAACAGTGTTGCCTGTAATGTTAAATAAAAAACTCATAATCTCATTAAATAAAAACACAACATAAATAATATGGTCCTTCGGTAAGATGGACATGGCACTGGTAGTTTGTTTCCTTTTCATGGAATGAGAACGAATTTTGAAGATAATCAATCAAAGGAAGGGAAGATGAATGTAATCCCATGCATTTCAAAGTCTCGTTCCGGGAACCGGTATTAGAATCCAAACATGAGATCACGCTTGTCGATTGCTGCTTCGCAAATGTGAGATACTTTCTTCAAGCGGAACTCTGTAATGAAATAATTTATGCTTTTCACTAGAGATAGTGATTGAGAAACTTAGGACTTACACCTTCATAACCTGCAGATTCGCACAACTTTCACTCTTTTATTCCATTTGACTGCAGTGAGTGTGTCTTCCTTGGACAATCTTCTATGATACAAAACTCAAAAGTTTTCCACAGTGAAGTAGAAGGAGATTTGAAAGTAATGAAGTGCCATCTGAAATTATTTACAGGGTGGGCCAAAATTATGGGTACTGCGCGCGCGCTGATAACTTATTTGATAACTCGGGCGGCCTTAGGTACTCTTGATAGCTTTTGTGCTGTATTTTTTGCTTGGAAGTAGTGCTTTCTATCTGAGCTAGTTCGCTTGTCTGGTTCCAATATGGTAAGGTCTTCCGTCCACCGCTCCACGATCATCACCTTGCACCAAGATGGAGTTTCGTCACGCGAGATTGCCAGACGTTTGGGATTGTGCAGGAGTGTTGTCTTTAAGACGATCCGACGCTTTAAGGATCTGGGAACGTCAAAAGACCGTCCTGGTCGCGAAAGACCCCGTTCTGTTACAACCCAGGAAAATGTCAAGAAGGTGCGCGAGAAAATCCGCCGCAACCCTGAGCGGTCTACACGTCGGATGGCACAAGAGATGGACATTTCACGAGCTTCTATGAGGAGGATTGTTGGAAAACACCTTGGAATGAAGCCCTATAAGAAGAATAGATCGCATCTTACCACAGAGGCCACAAAAATCAAGAGAAGTCAGCGTTGCAACGAACTTCTGGCACGTTTCAAAAAACAGCGTCACCGCCTGATCCTTTTCACGGATGAGAAGCTATTTACTGTTCAACAGGTACTCAATAAACAGAATGACAGGATTTATGCGTGCTCCAACCCTTATGTGGGCGTCAGCCGAAGTTCTCATCCAGCCTCCGTGATGGTGTTTGCCGGAATAACCGCGGATGGGAAGACACCGCGCTCATATTCGTTCCGCAAGGCATAGAAATTAATTCCGACAACTACCTGGAAATCCTGAAGACGGAGCTGCTCCCCTGGGCTCAGAGCCACTTCGGAGAACGAAAATGGACCTACCAACAAGACGGAGCGCCAGCTTATAAATCGCGGATGGTCCAGGATTGGTGTAGGCAGAATTTCCCAGACTTCATTGGCTCAAACCAGTGGCCCCCCAACTCACCGGACTTAAACCCGATGGATTATTCAATCTGGTCCGTTCTCGAGTCGAAGGCATGCTCAAAGCCACATCGCAGCATCAATTCACTGAAGAAAGCGCTTCAGAAAGCCTGGAAAGAGCTCGACGGCGCGTATTTGCGTGCCACCGTGGACGCCTTCACGCACCGTCTGAAGGCCTGCATCGAAGCCAATGGTGGAATTTTTGAAATCTAATGTGAAGTATTGTTTGTGTATGAGTTGTAAAGATTGTCTTTCATGTATCTTCTCGAAGTTGTAGTTTTTGTATTTGTAATGATTAATTTAGTGAGTACCCATAATTTTGGCCCACCCTGTAGAACATATACGATCAAAACTTAGAATGTCCAAATACTTTTAACGATCAGGAAACAATTTAAGCACATATCAATGCAAAATAAGCAATGAAGAAAACGGGAATGAAGCGAAAAGAATCGATATTGCATGCGTGACCTCGCGCAACGGCAGCGTCCCCTCCGCGACGCTGCCAAGCTTTTATGGGCGACAGGGTGGGCCGCTAAAATTTAAGGGCCGCTGCCCGGCCTGTAATAAGCCACGCCCACAAAAAAGGGCCGCTGCTGGGCCTGTCTTCCCAAATGGGTGCGCGGGCCGCCCGCTCCGAGTGTCTGAGAGGGCGCACATACATACAGTGGACGGCAATGGCGGTGGCCCATCTGCGGCCTCGAGAAGGACGCCGCGCAACCGCACCGCGCGCGCTGGGATCGGTGTCGTCTGCCGTCGGAATGCTATTTCTAAGGCTTTTTCTTCCCGATTGGGTCAAAAATCTTTGAAATCGGGTAGAAAAGCTGCTAGAAATAACATAATAACAGCAGAAAACATCGGTTACGGCACGTGCGGCGCGGTTGCGCGACGTCCTTCTCGATGACGCAAATGGGCCACCGGCATTGCCGTCCACTGTATAGTCCTTGTCGAAAAGATAGACGGATTCCGTCACAGAAACGCGGCGGGACCTGAAAGACGGATTCCGTCACAGAAACGCGGCGGGACCTGAACGATGGATGCGGAGAGTGCATGCTCCAAGTGAGAGGGTCCAGTAGGTCCCACCGCGATTCTGCGACCGCGACGATATGAAACCGCACGCGCAGTCCGTCTATCTTTTCGACAAGGACTGTACCATCCGGTATACTGTCTTGCGTCGCGGTTTGCCTTGATCTGCCTGACGGGGTAATAAGTTATTCATGCTTGCGGCGCGTCAAAGTTTACGCGCCGATAAAAGATGGAGGTATATAGAAGAGAAATCCTGGCAGGTCAGCAATGTTCCTAATTTTGCCGTTGCGACCGCCGCGCGAACGAACCGCGTTTCCATTTTCGCCGCTTTGGGTCGGCGCGAAAACTTTGTGAAATTTTATAGAGGCGCGTAAACTTTGACGCGCCGCAAGCATGAATAACTTTTAACTCGTGCATCCAGCCATCATCTGACCGTAGAAAAGAACGCTGAACTAGCGGTACTGGTGGTTTCTAGGGTATAGGATGAACGAAAGTTTCGATCATCAGGTTATTTGATTGCCTAAGTGGATGTACCGTCAAAACAGACGAATTTTTGCCGAGGCCCAGTGATTACTCTGTTCAAATAGGAAACACAAATACTTCCAATATGTAATTTTTTGAACTGCTGAATAATTAAGTTATGAGGCCTGTGAGAACGGGTGTCGCGACGACACCCTTCTATAAGGGGGAGGCATGCTAGGCGACGGCGATGTTGTCTCGGGTTGATGGCACGATGCTAGCGATGCGATCTAACGTTGACCACCCATTCTTCACGAAGAAACTGCACATTTTCATGGAGTCGTCACTCCTGTCTAGCCATTGAAAATCGGGGCGTCGCGATGACCGAGCATAGCATGGGGGCGATCTGTCCGCGATTGGTCATTTCTGCGCTCCACTGCTAATCTGAAAAGGCGGGAATTTATCCGATTCAATTCGTGCGGAGCTCGTCAATTTCTTTTTGGAACTTCTCTAGATTCTGTATGAACTTCCCAAACTCTCTATTCGTTGTGAATTGTGGATCGTATCTCCTAGTTTGTTCTCATGATCGGTTACCTTCTCTAACAGCGCTTCGCTTCATTCCCCGTGAAACTGAAGGTCTTTTCTCGCCGTTCTTCAAATTTTACTCTGCTTTCAGAATCAGATGGCAGACGTGGCATCTCAGCCAGTAGAAGCGAAACCACAGGTCCCAGTTTATTTTCCACTGGCTTATTCTTTACTAACAACCCCAGAAACAACTTGTTGACAAGCAATTGGCGAACGAGTTTCTGATCGCATCAGAAACTTGCTCGCCAGAACCTTGTCGGCGGTTTGTTTTGGCACTTCTTTGTCGACAAGTTCTCCGCCCAGAAGCTTGTCGACAACCTTTTCGGTGGCATGATGTCGTCAAACTTGTCGACAACGATTTGGTAGTTGAAAGGTTGTTTGCATGTTGTTTTTGGGCAAAGCTGGGCTTACAACTTGTTTTTGGGATTCTGAGTATGCACGAGAGATCATATTGAAAGAGATATTGTTTTATTGCAGAACAATTCGAAGGAGAATGCGAGCAACTCAAGCAATTCGGTGTCAGCCGTGACTCAGGAGCAGAAGTCGAGGTCAGCGTGCTTTCATCAGTGTCATCCATCCGAGCTCTTGTCGTTTCTTCCCTTCACCTCTAACTTTGATTCTGAGAGCTCAGGTCCCAAACATGGGTTATCGATGATTTCGATATCGGTCGTCCACTTGGGAAGGGCAAGTTTGGGTCTGTTTTTGTGGCACGTTCGAAGGAAGAGAAAGTCATCGTGGCGCTCAAAGTAAGTCTGAGTTCACACTTTTCATACCCTTCAGCTGTATCGTCTTATCGTCTCATGAGAGGTTCATTGGTACAGCTCAAAAATGTCATGCATGTATTTCCATAAATAGTTAATAGTTCTCTCCTGTTTTGTTAACGACCTCATAATCTCCGATCCACCTCAACATCGTTTCGCCGGAACGAAATTTGAATAGTAAAGCAGTAGTGCTGACTTATCCAATTTATTCAAGAAAAAACTTATACATCGTTCCTTCATGTCCTAGGTTGATCATATTTTGCATAATTTTTTTTTGCTTAGATGACATAGGAATTGTTAAAGAATGATGAGATCCTATAGTTTTGTTGCCACGAGCGGTGACTCACTGTTTACTTCTGACATGGCACTGCTTTCAGGTACTTTTTAAGGAACAAATTCGAAAACATAACGTAATGCATCAGGTGAAGCGTGAGATCGAAATCCAGTATCATTTGCGGTGAGTATCACTTTTAGCTAATGAACTGTTTCTTTTTCTAGTGCTTTGTCCATGAATTATAACTGTCATCATGCTGCAGTACGGTCTTTTGGTGGGGTCATATATTGGGACTTTGACTTTAAAAATCGTGAAGTATTACTTCTAGTTGGGTCCTATTTACGTACATTGTCCCATGGCAGGGTCAAGCTTGGTATTGGTAAAAATTCGATCCCGAAGCGACCCCCCCCCCTTGTAGACGGGAAAGATGCGACCACCTCCAGAACATTTGATTTTTTTATGCTTTCAGTTATTGTAATCCAACAACTTCTAAATATCTGGAAGATAATTTTTGGATTCAATTAATTTTTAAGATTAATTTTTCACTCTTCAATCTGTAATTTTTACTTTTGAGCTTCAAGTTTTATCAATGGAACAGCCAGTAATTGTCGCGCATGTCTATGTCGCACATCTACACCCTTATGATAAGCAACTGGAGTGACGAAGAAGTCGCATCCGTGTTCAAATAGGTCCAGGGTTCGATCCCAGCCGGAGACTAATTTTTGCAAAATGGAAAGTGCATGTGGAGCAGTCGGAAGTCAAGTATCTATGTGTATAAACGAAAACAAATTGTCAGACCCTTTTTTTGAGCTGTGAAAGTAGCGTGTGAGTGCTGTTCTTTCACTCAGATTTAAAATCGTACACGTGCAGATGTATGGTTGTTTGTCACGAATTTTAAAAGGATTGGCACGTGAACTGGCAAAATGGTTTAAGTCGTTCTGCTATCAGAAAGATTTGCGCTTTCTGGAGCACATCTTCTTTTTTCAAGAAATTTGGTCTATTAGGGTCAAATTTGGGTGGGAATTCGTTGGTAAAAAGCTGGGAAAATTGCCATTTTTACCAACGGTTTACCATCTGTTTACCAACGGAATAAAACTCCTTCAAGGTAA
This sequence comes from Ancylostoma caninum, assembly GCA_037903475.1. Taxonomy (NCBI): domain Eukaryota; kingdom Metazoa; phylum Nematoda; class Chromadorea; order Rhabditida; family Ancylostomatidae; genus Ancylostoma; species Ancylostoma caninum. The sequence continues at coordinate 1,017,243 of JBAJFG010000150.1, forward strand.
ATTTGAGGGCTGAAATTTTACATGAATATAGAGATTGACTTCCACTTTCAGAATCATTCTCAAGGTTTTGTCAATTTCCAAATGTACGCTGAAAAAAGCCATGGAAGAAAAACCTGATTTTTGGCAAGTTTAAGAATGTGGTGTTAATCTGAGGCCAATAACTTTATGATTGCTCTGCATGAGGGAACAGCTCCAATGCTTTACGAAACAAGAAGATTTGCTCTTTCTTATACATGTGGTCATATTTTACATGACCTTCTGATTTTGTCAATTATTGAGTGTCAACGTACCTCAAATTTAACAAATTTTGCGGCTATGTCTTATGTGGTCTTATCGCTATAAAAAAATTCCAATGAACGAGAAGCGGTGAGATTTTGCATCATCATAAGGTTTGATTCTGGGAAACAGCCTCCACAGCTTCGGAACACCATGTGATGTTTCAGAGGTCCTAGGACAGCATCCACGGAATTGCATTTTGAGCTACATATTTATTGGACCCTAGGAGTCGATTTACAGCCAAATAAAGCGTCCAAGCTTAAGTAGAAAGTGTTCAACGAAGATTTTACACATGTCATTCACGGTACTAAAAGAAAACGAGCATGTTGAAGGGTTTGCAACACTACCACCCTCGCGAGGAGTCGAACTTGGAGCCCGCTGATAAAAAGCGAACTCCTCTACCTTGCTGTTATCATAATATCCTGTTCAGGCAACCCCTCCCCCTCCCCCGAGGCGACCCTCCTTGGTAAATTACCATCGCACGCTCGACCCTGTCTCATGGGCACATTTCCACTTGCTCCGTTGTTCCGCCCCAAAATCTCTTGATCAAAAATTCCTCTAGAACTTCGTCTAGGGGAGTCATTTGACATGCTGATCACGAATATCATACTCATTTTGTGCCGTAACCCCATTTTGGTAGGATTACGGTATGGTTAGCGTAAGGTATCTCACGGAATCACCTGAATTTTTGTCTACGGCGGGTATTTGATGTGCTGATTACGAATATCACATTGATTTTGCAAGGTGAAAGCAGTTTGAAGTTTTCCTATGTGCAATAGTCATAGGTGGAATACCATTATTACATAGGAAAAGAGAGTGAGTCTCACCCAACCTTCACTTTTTGGTCGACCTTGGGAGGAACCATTACTTTGGGTGCGGGTGGGGTGTGGTTGGGGGGGGGACCTCCCCCGCTATGGGATGAAGACTTGAATTATTATGGTTGATGTAGAGAAATGACAGATTAAAGTAATAAATGTTCCCATTGCAGCTTCCCGTAAGGACTTCAATGTGGAAAAGATTTTTTTTTAGATTTTAACAACCTTATTTTCGGAAAACTGCAAGAGTCTTAAGGAAGCACAGTTAGAAAGTAATGGTGAAATAAAAGCACTACTGAAATATGTTCGGAGAGTCGAGCAGAAACGAAATCATGAATGAGAATCGAAACGAGAAAAAATGATTCTTTTAATTTCAATGCCTATTTTCTGAAAAATCCGGAATCCCACCGCAGAATTCATGTGGACGAGTGAACAAAATTTACTGACTTTTAAAAAAAGTATACTGTTTGCATAGATTGCTTTTTTCCTTTTTTTTTTGGACGACTTTTTTTACTCAGGCTTGCAGCTATGCTGCCAACAGTATTTTCCAGTAGTGCCTTTTTTGCTCTGCCGTAGATAAGCGTGATTCCATAAGTCTCCAGCATACAAATATAACCCCCCCCCCTCCCCTCCCCCTCGGCGACGCCTGGCTCAGACTGACCCACACACGATTTTTCTCACCAACCTTCACATTTGCTGGCCCGTTCTCACAGCTATTCCATCTACGGCAATAGTTGCCCTATCTAATCACGCCTTACGGGAATACCTCCTAGAAAATGAGGAACAGCTCTCTGGGGGTGCACGAGTAGCAGGTAATAGAGAAGTCACCCGACTGATTCGCGGTGGCTATCATCGACCCCGATGAGCCTGCATTGTGGGCGTGGTCGAGGACCACTGTTGTAGTCAGTCTCACTTGGACGTTAGAGTATTCCCAGACTTCGCCAGTGCAAAATGAATAAATCCATGGATCGCTGCCAAACGGAGCTCATCGCCCGTACTCTCGAAGATGTGCCCAGAATGAACTGGCGATGTGAGTGACAGCGATAGCGGAAACGATGTCTATTGATCGCCACTCCCTATTTATTATCATCCCTCTTACGGGGGTCTCTTCATTCACTTTCTCCATGTGGCAATCGCCGGCGGGCGCGACGACAGCCGGCTGCAGTGGCAATCGCCACTGTTGTTGGCGAAGTCTGGGGATACTCTTAGCTCTGTTCGGTTTGATTCTCTCGGCAATAAACAATTGCACTCACTGTCTTTCTCACAGCAGAACCACGAAACCACCTAACGGTCTGTTCAAAGGATAAAAAACCCAAAGTCTTTAGCACCCACTCAGTAATAGTAGGTGCTCCTGAGCCGGAAATTAGTGAAAATGTTGGGAAACGGGCCCAATGATGGGTGAAGGGTGCGCCTGTGGTATTATTGGGGCAGACGACATCCGACGAACTCACAATTGCATGATAGGTGCTTCGTCGCCCAGCAAAGTACGGCACAAGCTTAGCTCGAGCAGAAAAAAATTACGAAATCCCCTTCGACCTACCTTAACATGCTATCATCATGTTAAAATTTTCCCGAACTGAATTTTCAGCTAAAATTCAAAAGGGGAGAAAATATGAAAATTTCAGAGGCTTTTACCATTAGTTTGATCGTGCAACACGTCTTGAATAGAATAGTACAAATAAAGTTGGAAATATTTGGTTTTGGAAACACTTATTTCAGAAAGTTGTGTCGAAATGGTGCTGGAGACCGCTTTTTAACTCATTTGTTTCATTGTCACCTGATGAACGCTGCAATTTTACCACTCATAGAAATGAGCAACCTCCTTAAGCTAAGCGCTCTCACGAAAATTGAAATAATTGATTTTTAGAAAAGTTACTTGACGGAAATCCTTCGGACCGGTGCTGAACCCTAACTTCTATTGTAAAGTTAGGGTTCAGAGAATTCCAAAGCAAAATCTCTCAAAATCAATCAATTCCACTTTCCTTGGACGGTTAGCCTGAGAGTAGTGTCAGAAATCTAATTACAAAGTTTGAATAGGATTCGTTCAGTACCAACGATGCTGTGGGTACTGCTAGGTACTTTTTCAGCTGTTTCAGCTTTTCAGCTTACTGTTAGCTTTTTCAGCTCCTATCAAAATCAATTAAATCCAGTTCTCTTTTGGACTTGGATATAAGTTGCCAACTGCAGCCAAATACCTAGTTTAAGCAAAATTCGTGCAGAACCTGTCCTTTTGTTAGGTTGGTGCAAAAAATAATACGCGTTTTCATGCCTTTGATTCCGAACCTCATAGCTCCTTTCAAAATCGATCTTTCTCAAAAGGCTCAGAACTATTGTAATCCGCAAATCTTTAGCAGTAAGGTAGATGTTCTCCGACTACCGTGCGATTCTGACAGGACCTTCTAGAATCGACTAACTTCCGGAGGGCAATTTTGGTATCATTTTAGTCTTCCAGAAAATTCTCTCGGTAGAAGTGGTCCAGGTCCTCGGTGAGGTGGTAGTCGGTGAGCGAAAAGGTTGCGTGGTTATGATGTAAGAGTCCGAGCTTCCTAGCTCAGTTGTTCCAACCTGTGAAGTATCTGTCGTGCAGGGTGTGCCTGGACGGTGCCGTGTAGGAGTGAAGAATCCATTTTATTGAGCAACGCTAGGGTCAAATGGTGACGTTTTAAATTTATTTCATTTACATCTTGAAAGTACTCACCAGATTAGGAAGAAAGAATGAGTTGCAGTGAGCAATTTTTGCAGCAGGTCACTACAAAGTCGCCGTGACCCTATTTTGGCGCTGTTTCGGTTTCTGGGAATGTTTCGGTGCATATTCCTCGTCCAACTGCTGAGCAAGGCACCTCATTTTGTCGAAGAGGTTCTACACTTTATATTTAATTACTAAGCGACCGACCGTTTGGTCGCAGTTCTTTCATTACAGAGGCGCAAAGCACATCTCTCAACAAGGATCAATGGGGTATTCATCCAGTATGCGCGACATCAACTAGTCGAGCCTTCTCATCCTCCCATTTTTACTGAAGGGAGGGATGGTCTGACAGCAATCACCGGCAATGTTCTGCGAAACCAAATATGGTGTTTTGGATGGGTGTTCATTGATAATTGTCATCAGTTGGGGATCGCAAACCTTAGGGGGAAGGCTTATGCGACATTCCTTACTTTCGAAGCAAGACACCACGTCGAAAAAATCCGGAAGCAGCCTCGCGGTATTCGTTTGCTCACACTCCCTTCGCCAAAACTATGGTGGTATAGTTGTCCGAAACAACGGGTCCGCCCACCCACGCGGGGATCGAGAGGCGGCGCGGCTGGAACGGGCGTTGTTGGTTGCCACGTCGTCCACATCACAGCCAAATCATTGGTCAGTACCATGAAGGTAACGATGAAACGTGATACACAGATCAGGGATGATGACGTGGAGCGCTGGCAAACGTGACAGCTTCTCGATCCCCGCGTGCATGGGCGGACTCGTCGTTTCGGACATACTGTATTTCGAACGCTTCCTGCTGCGATGCCGACGAGTTTTAGCCCGCTGAAGTGAGTCTGGCAGAAAACTTGTTTTGGCGCTTTTCGTTCTACAACTAGAAATTCACCAAAAACATGAACTTCGCTCAAAATGCATGAGATGTTTGAAAAGGCCATGAAATTTGCTACAACACCTTGTGCAACTTCTTAAACCGATGATAAGAAACACCGGATGTTTTCTGCACCGAAGATGAAGCAACAAAAAACGCGCATTATTTCTGCACCAACCTAATGCAAGCGCTGGAGGCAGTTCTGTGTGCAGGATTTTCCCCACAACTCTTGCCAAAATCAGGTAATTCCATTTTCCATTGACAGTTGGCGGGAGAGTAGTATCAGTAATACAATCCGGAAGTTTGAGCAGGATCTGTTCAATATCAACGATATTGTGAGTACTGTTATGTAGATATCTAGGTACTTCTTCAACTATAGTTTCCAAAACAACTTTTAATTCTACTTTTACTACTTGTTTAATGTTAACACTGGCTTGTAAAACCAACTGTTATAGTTAAGCTTGGTATCCAAAATCTTGGACACAACATTATTGCGGTTCATATTAATCGTTTAGGGCTAATATAACTTGACGTGAATAAACGACATTTTATGTGCATGTATTGTTTCTCTGAGGGTGTATCATCGTGAGGGAAAACGGGGCATGGTACATTTCTACGATTGGTTCGTTCGAATCCTCCTCTCGTCCAAAAGGTTGACTCGTTCTATTCGCGCGCGATTCCACTATACATGACAATGCAAATTTGAACGCAAGCGCGGACGAGTTGATCGTGACGGGTGGGAATTATCCGCCTCCTTTCCCCTCACGATGATACACACCTCTTCACCGATTTTACCCATATATTTTCAAGGTTTTGCTGCGCTCAAGCCTTTATTCATGTTGAACGCGCAAGACAACCACAATGGACATCATTCTACCATGCCGGAATAAAACGCCAAAAATTCTCGATAGAGTCCTTAAGTCGATAACGGTCGCGCAGTGTGGGCGGCAGATTTGTAATCAGCGTGGTGGAAACCCCCCGTGGGTGCGGTCCCGCCACGACTGCAACCCAGATTACGAGAAATCAATAAATCAATAACCATGCTGTACAAAGTGGCCGTCAGATTCGTGATCAGCAAAGTGAAGAACCCCTGTATGCCCATTTCGATCCGGATCTTAGTTAAACTGACGAAAATCTATAAAGTGGATCGACAAATCGATGTCCGGGTCGATACTATCCATTGAACAGTGTGCTTGGCCCTTGGCCCTCCACCCTATTTGGATGGTGTCCCATGTTTCCGAGCCCCCTCTTACCATCTTGCTCACAGATGCATTCCTATCGCTTGAATTTGGCGCCCACGCGCGTCGTTCAGATTTTTGAAAAAAATGTGTCGTAAGCATTTCTGTTCTATAGATTTCAGTCAGAGTTAGTGGAATTGGGAGAGCAAAAATTCTTCCGCTCAATTTCCGTTCGTTGCTCTTATCATCAAAGAAGTGGATTGTTATCCTATCAAAGTTCAAGTTCCAGCTACCAAGTCCTCTTTGCTCACCTCATCTTTTACTAAGTCCGGTTTGCCTTGAGTAAAGTCCCTGCCGAAATCTGGCTCCCAGTAATGGATAACTGAGCGGTGTACCGGTGGTTGGTAATGCGGATGACTTCAACAGACAGGGTCACTGATAGCTGAGGGATACGCCGATGTTTAATCGACCCCATCCTGCGGACCCACAGCTGGATGCAGTGGCGTAGTTTAATGGGAAGATGCTGAGAATTGGGTTTACTAATAGATTAAGGGTACAGCTGCGCCTGCATGGGTAAAGACATCGTCAGGCAAATCTATCAACGGTTCAACGTTGTGCATCTATTAACGACAGACAGGGGCAGAAAGGACGGATGCGTGCTAAAGCAATAGTTGAGTACTGTATTGGTTCGAAATATGAAGTCTTACGTTCTGCTGTTTTGCCTGTTTTCATCGAAGAATTTCAGTTTTCCATATGAACAGTTGCTCGGGCCATGCTTTTCACAGAGTTTCGAACTCTAAGGGATGTTCACAGCCCATTCTTCAAAGTAATCGCTCGCTTTTTCAGCCACCCCAATATTTTGCGTCTGAAGGGCTATTTTCATGATCAGCAACGAGTTTACATAATTTTGGAATATGCTGACGGCGGAGAGCTGTACAATCGTTTGAAGAAGAAAGGGCGATTGGAGGAACATGAAGCTGCTCGGTACGCTTTCTTTTTCTTCAACGATACTGCAAGGCATGCTTTCTCCTAATTTTTCATGTACAAAATCTTTCCAGAACCGAGCTTTTCATAAACTGCTGAACACCCTGCAATACACATGATGTTATAATGTTATCCCTCCAGAATCGGTTTTTTTTCAAACCTCATTATATTTGGAAAGGAAACCCCTCGAGTTAATCTAGAGCATCGACTCTCAACTAATTTGAAGTGCGCGACGATTTTTGCGTACGCTATAGCTAAGCTTCTTTCAGTTTGGCTCTAAAGGAGAATTTGCGGTGATATAAGGTGATATCACAATAATCACTTACCAGCCTGAGAGTCCGGCGTTAGCCGGACTCTCACGCTTCTTTTCGTGCTCGCTTCGCTCGCATATTCTCATTGTCAGATAAGATTAGTGCAGGTGAATGAACAGACACTATCCACAGAGAAGTATTCTTTACCGCGGTTCATGGAACCATTGACCCACTATGGACAGCTCCTTTCCAACAATTTGTGGTAACACAATTCGGTTCGCTGTTGTGGACGTAAATAGTAAAAATTGACCGAGTAAGTGCAAACGTGGATTGGATGTGAACACAGATGCACCCTTATCTCACTATTTGGACCTGTCTCCAGAGGTTCCTCCACTTTTGAACGCCTGTACAACCTTATCACGCCGTTGGACCCGACTCCAGGCGTTTGCCCACTTTTGGACGCCGGCGTACCCTTATCACACTGTTGGACCCGACTCCAGGCGTTTCCTCGCTTTTGGATGCCGGCGTACACTTATCACACCGTTGGACCCGTCTCCAGAGGTTCCTCCACTTTTGAACGCCTGTACACCCTTATCACGCCGTTGGACCCGACTCCAGGCGTTTGCCCACTTTTGGACGCCGGCGTACCCTTATCACACCGTGGGACCCGACTCCAGGCGTTTGCCCACTTTTGGACGCCGGCGCACCCTTATCACACCGTGGGACCCGACTCCAGACGTCTCCCCGCTTTTGGACGCCGGCGCACCCTTATCACGCTGTTGGATCCGACTCCAGGCGTTTTCCTGCATTTGGCCGCACCCATATCACACCGTTGGACCCGACCCCAGTTGGTTCTCCATTTTCTAAACGCCGGCGCACCCCTATCATGCCGTGGGACCCAACTCCAGGCGTTTCCTCGCTTTTGGACGCCGGCGCACCCTTACCACACCGTGGGACCCAACTCCAGGCGTTTCCTCGCTTTTGGACGCCGTTGCAGCCTTATCACGCCGTTGGACCCGACTCCAGGCGTTTGCCCAGTTTTGGACGCCGGCGCAGCTTTATCACACCGTGGGACCCAACTCCAGGCGTTTGCCCGCTTTTGGACGCCGGTGCACCCTTACCACGCCGCTGGACCCGACTCCAGACGTTTCCCCATTTTCTAAACGCCGGCGCACCCCTATCACAGCGCTGGACGCACCAGCGCATCACTCCCACTGCTGTTCTCCCTTCAACGGCAACTCTTCCTCTACCGGGCGCCGATGCACCTCTGACATACGCTACGCTCGTTTCATGTCACCTTCTCCACCATCTATGCGGGCGCATCCCCCATCCGTGTCATCCCTCGTCCGCCTGGTTCCTCCTCTTCGTTATAAAACTGACCTGCCCGTCTCTTTCCTTTTATATGGTCATGTAATCATAGGCCTATCTCACTCATTCCGACCATGATGAAAACAACCGTCGGCCATTAACATGTCTGAACATGACAAACCTGGCCCAAAACACCTTCAAACCAAGGTAAAAAACAAAATTTGCAACTTTTTTGTAACTAACATAACTCGATACGCTGAACACGATGGTGTCGGTACTTTTTAACGACGCTGGCTGGTTCTCTTGCACACACACGCACATAAAATGCCAATTAATATTAACTATGATTACATGCGTAGAACACATGTGAATGTAACATAGGTAAAACAACCATGTGATACACGTGACACCGATCCAGTAAGAACAACAATAAATTACAACCGTAATTTGAAAAAGTTAGTAAAAGTCAACGAGGAGAGAAATGAGGGAAAACTTGTATAAACACATTTTTTGGAGCTTCACAAGCTTGTCAACTAGTTTAGAGAATAAGTAGAGGCTAGCGGTTAAGAAAGAGTTGCTCAGCTTCTGGAATTGCGACCCAGCTCTATGCACAAAAAAAAAATGTTGATCTAACCGTAATCTTAGCTAGTGGCGACTTCATGTTTTACATAAGCGGCACTGGCAAACGGGTCTGATGAATCACGTCCACCTCGTAAATTGTGAACCCTCTAATCGAACTGATTGTTGTGGCATCCTTGCACATATGTATTAGGTTCTCAAATAAGTTGTTTTTTTTTCCTCAAATTTTAAGTTTATATGAGAGGCAAGGGTCTGGTGGCTGTTCGGCACATTGGATATGGATGAGAGATAATCGGAGTGACTGCTCCACTTAGGTGGGCTCTTCCCCTTGCCATTAAGATCCGCCCACCCTCTTTTGTTTAGTCTGACGGGTAGCCTGAGTTAACTTCTGGCGGTATTTTCAGGTCTCATCTCGAGGTAGGTGTGGGGTGTGAGCCTCTCTGAAGGATTTTTCCAGCTTGTATTTTCGGTGCTGTAAATGTTACTTTTGCTATTTGGCGTTGCATACTACCATTCTTGCTATTGATATATTAGGTACCGTTCTCATATGTACCGCGCTCTGTGTACGGGACGCAAGCGTTCTGTCGCTTTTCGACCGCGGCGAAACCGAGATAAAGCCTTTTGCTGCTAGCCTAAAGTCTTTTGTTGCACCTGGAGTGTCCACTTCTAATGACCGCAGCTTAGCCGAAACTATTTTAGTTAGGAAACGATCGCAATTATATTTCAGAGGACGTCTTTCAAGTGAGTTAACATCTCTGGTGAAACTGAACGCTGGAGGGAAAGTAATCTATTTGAAATAAAAACGCACAAATTTGTTCGACAACTTACCACAGTGGTGTAATCGTTGATGTCCTGTCATTACAATAGACTCCTGCTGATTTGGTTGATAAATGAAACTGAATTTTTCCAAGGGAGAGACAGTGCATTTGAAGTTATGTATTGTAGTTATGTGCGGCAGTTAGCAGACGCTTTGAGCTATTGTCATGCCAAGCGTGTCATTCATCGTGATATTAAGCCAGAGAACATCCTTCTTGACCAGAAAGGCAACGTAAAGGTAATGCACCTGTTCGCCTCATTGCTTTGTATAACGCCCTCTTCTGTACTTCAGATAGCGGATTTTGGATGGGCTGTGGTGGCTTCCCATTCTCGTCGACAAACCGTTTGTGGAACACTGGATTACTTACCTCCGGAAATGATCAGCGGAAAGTCACATGATCACACTGTAAGTTTTCGTTTCCCTTTTTTTGGCTTCTTTTCACTTTCGCATTTCTTGAAGCGCTGTCGATGGGCCTATAGCGCTTTACAAACTACCGATCACCTTATGTGATGCTGGTAGTACGATTGGAGTGTCGTACGCAGTCTAAAATGAATATGACTCCCTTTTTCTATATTTCTAACCTCCTGCATTATGAAAAATGCACACCTCCCTAATTATGTTGCAGCTTGGTTACTTTGACTTTATATTGCTGTCTTTTATGGTTATCTCGCTGCAAGGATGATGATCTTTTTATCTTTTTGTTCTGCATGTTCCACCCACAGAACCGACCATTACCTTGGACATCTTCTTGAGCCTCTTTGTCGATGCAGTTTTTGTAATTACTAAAGTAATTGTTTTGAAGGTGGATAACTGGGCCATTGGCGTTCTCCTTTACGAAATGCTTGTTGGAAAACCACCCTTCGAGTACAGCGATCAGAGTCAAACCCTGCAAGCTATAATGCATTGCAGGTTCATAGTGAGTGCTTAACTTTTTTTTTTGAATTAAGCTTATGTCATATCAGAGTTATTTTTGTTTGCGATCTTATCCATAATCAGGTTCATGACGGTAGGAAAAACCGACCCTCAATACGACCCCCCCCCCCTATTCCCTCGTCCAGCCCCACCTTTTCACGAGCCCCCTCCCTTCTGATCCCGTATGTTTTCTCTGTACACTGAACAGTTTCAAGGAAGAAGACACAAAGAAACACATTAAAAGCCCAAAATTGGAACTAAAACAACCTTGAAGTCGATATGCATCCTTTCTCATCCGATCGGACCAGACTGCCAGCATGAACGATCACGTCATTACGTGTCAAAAAAGGACTGATTGGCAGCGCATACGAGGAATCGGTTTCAGCGTTGACATTTGCGTGCCCACGGGTTCGATCCCCGGTGCCTCCAAGAAATTTTTGCACGGGTCGAAACCACTTCAGGATTTTGTGTTGAGTAGAGGGGATGGAAAGGTTTGAATATGAAGTGAGGGAAGCGAAATCGATCGACTACACATGGGAGAATTCTCCTGCATGACCCTCCAGTTTGTGGAAAACTAGGGTGAATTAGACCTCATACTGAGGTTCTCTGACTCAAAATCAGCAAATGCTTTTCAATGTACTCATAGAGGACGATCAGCTCTATCTTTTGCCAGAGCTTTAATTTTCTAGGCCTTCATATTTTTTTTTTCGCGAGCTCGATGAGAAATCGATGGGAAATTTGGCGAATTTCCCATCGATTTCCCATCTAAATTGCGAGAAAACGAGCGAACTTCGTGAAGCCAGATTCTGTATTTAAGTGGGAAATTTCCCGAACTGAAACTCATAAAAGAAAAGTTTTCGTGATATCCACAAATTGCTTCTCAGTGATTTCCCAAACAGATTTACTCTGTGTTCACCATCTGTTCAAATTGCGAGGTTTTCACTTCTTCAATTCCCATGAAGAGAGTTCGCCTTTTAGCGAAATTTCACTACCTTCACGTAATAGAGCTCCAAGCATTGGTTCTTCTTGCCCATTATCGTACCCCAATGGTTGCTCCTGCTAGCGTGAGTTGTATGTGAAATTTCCCGTCGGAGACCCGAAAATTTGGAGAATTTCTCATCGAGCTCCCAAATGCGTATGAAGATCTAGAAAGTTGAAGCTCTGGCAAAAGATAGAGTTGATCGTCCTCTATGGAAACGTAGAAAGAAAATCGCTGATTTAGGATCAGAGAACTTCAGTACGAGGTCTAATTCACCCTACTATTTCATGCTGCGACGGGCCCTGCAGGCTAATTCTCGCATGTGCAATCAATCGATCACGCTATCTTCACTTCATTTTTTAACATTTCCACCCTCTACACCCAACACATGATTGTGAAGTGATTCCGACCAGTCCAAAAAAGGCGACGGGAGTCGAACTCATGGGTGCGCTGAAGCCGATTTCTCTCTGCCAACCAGTCCTGCTTTAACTCGTAATGACGTGATCGTTCTTAGTGGCATGGGCGGACCGTCATTTCTCATAATGTCATAAAACAATCATGAATTTACCTTTGGTCAAGCCACCCCTCTACGTACCCCACCCACACCTCTCCAATACGATCCCTCCCCCCCCCCCCCCCCCCCCCCCACCCACCTTCCCAGTCCCCTCCCGTACGACCCCCTCATGGGAAATTCCCATCGGACGCCTCACCCTGTCCATAATCAGTAACATGTACTGCTTTAGAAAAGCTTTTCATTACGTCCACTAAAATACTGAAGGACTTAGAGAACACTAAGCAGTTGATGTAGTAGAGATACCTATACCCTGTTGTTGGAAAAACGAAACTTTTTTGAAAACTAGCTAATTTTCCTACGCAGCAGTCCCTTCACCTTTGGTGGTTTCTTGTATGATTTGTTATGAAGCATGAAATTCGCTAACACTTTGCACCTTCAGACGAAGGTTCACGCATCCACATCAGCATTTACGAATTTCAACTATTTTATCTGTTTGTTCAAGAAATTCTGCTTCACGGCTCCTCTTGCGCATTATTTGACAACTTCGTACTCGTTGCTGAGATTAATTTCCGGTTTCTTACCGATAAGGGGTTAGGGTCGTATGGGAGTTTAACATTTTTCATCTAAGCCAGGGATGCGCGTAATTACGATTTACGATTTATGAATCACGATTTACGGTCATTTTGCCGATTTTTTGACGATTTGCGATTCACGTAAAATGGCCTAAATTTCGTAACTCTCGTGCAGCCCTTGTGCTCAGGGTGCAAATACGCAGGATTTGTCCGTTTTTGCATTTTGCAGCAATAGTAAGAAAGAAATCGCGTAGTTCTACCGAAAGTTTTGGATTGTTTTTCTGACTCCAACCGCGGTGTGATGTCCTCTGCGAGAATGTTTTCTTCCTGATCGAGCTCTCATGAACCAGTTAGTAATGGTTATAAACAGTTTGATAGAGTGCAAGAAGTAATTCTTTTCTGAGACCACGCATTCTCCTTCATCTGATAATAGAAGAGATATCGAATGAGTACGCGTCCCATATAGTGACTTGCTGGGAGCTCCTGATACCGAGTCAGTGCCTTAGCCTTCCAGACTCCTCCGGCACCAGTTTGCTTACCCCACAGAGGTTAATTACTTGGCTTGCAGGGAAGCACATAGAACCATCGACCACGTTTACTTCAGAAACATTGGCTAGGATAAAGAGATCGCAGCGATAAATAAAACTCCTAGAGCTAGATAGCCCTCTTGAAATATCGAGAAAAAATTTTTCCATCCATCATGATGTTATCACTCCGAGGCGATGGCGATGTTCTGTGAAGACCAATTCCACAGCATTAGATCCACGCCTCAGATGGTTTTGAGAATGACTTTGTTATGAAACGAGTTGAAATTATCTAAATTTTGTCGATGGTACTTCATTTACTATTTATGGTGGTTTTCGAGAATTACGATTTACGAAAATTGAAATTTTTGTTGCGCAAATCCCTGATCCACATATGACTGTATTGGAAATATTAGGTCTTCGAGTATGAAATGACTGATTTTGAAGAGGAAGTTACGAGTACTGTTTTTCGAACAGGATGCGGTATAAGCAACCCAGATATGCCTCTATACTATCGCCACATCCATCTTAACTCTAACTCTCGATCGTATGGTGCTATTCTTCGGGTGATACTATAGGCAAACGAGATCTGAACATCTTCCTACCACCCGGCATGCTGTCTCGCGTCGCGGTTGCCTTTATCTGTCTTGTGGAGCAACTCGTCCATTCAACCATCATCGGGCTATAGAGAAGAGTGTTTAACTAGCGGTGCGAGTAGTTCTTAGGATATACGGATGAATAATGTTTTGAACATCGAGCTCAAAGGCAGTGTGTCACCTCGTTTCGTGGGCTGAAATTGCCAACAGACTGTAGACCTCGTCATCACGCTAATTCCAAAGATGTACGTCAAAGCTCATAAAAATAAAGGAAATCCCTTTTGGGAGGGTCTGAAAGTGCGGTTCACGGACCACCTGGGCGGAGCGGTGCGTGAATGTGCTGGCTGCCCGCCACGTCTGGAGCGTTCGCCAACACGTCTAGACGTGTCTGATCGATGAGATCAACGGCTTTACTCGTCCACTCGGCTCGACAAACTGTCACAAATCCCTTCCAGAAAAACGTTTAAAAATAGGGTTTAAAGACCTTTCTGTAACATTTTAGGTATACCATTGGATTCAGCGTGTCGAGTAGATTCAGAATCTGGTGAAAGCTCAGAAACGAAAACGAGGTGACCTGCCTACTGCCTTTAAGTGAGCTAATCCCTGAAAAGAATTGTATCAATTAAAATGAGGTCTAGCCAGTACGGTGAGTGATAGGTGGATGCCCATTCTATTCCATTCTTGCTCTTCTGTTTTTATCAACGTGATTTACGAAAAATAGTCGAAGATTCATTAGGTTTATTGTGGAAAACTCGTTTATTGAGCCACTACCTTGTCGTGTTGCCCTGAATTTCAAGACTTTCAGGGTTGCTGATATAGTTGTTCAGTTGAAAGCTCCTCAATGCCTTTATTAGTAAGCTTTCGGCATTTAATGCCTTCTTCAGACCTAAATATTAACAATCCATTGTTATCTCATCACAAGCTTACAAATAGGAACAGTTGAACAATACCTAGAGGCAAGAAGTTAATAAGTCTTTCTGACTTCGTGTGCTCTCAGGCAATTGCTGACCTATACAACGATAACTTAGGTTGGTGTTCCACATAATTCAACATGTTAAGAAAAGAACCTTGCTTCTAAGATGTTGGTCACAGAATGAATCTACGTCACGGCAAGAGATCGGAGAGGCATTTATACTCATAGTTATGAGATCAATCTCAACACATCACGCAACTCCTCTCTGTTGTTTATCTCTGGACTGTGCCTCCTTATTTCCAGTGCCTCCATAATTTTCCTTTCCAGAGTATTCACAAGATGACGGTGGAGGACTTTGACCTTCAACTTCGGAGCATGCTCGTACGTATGTTTCAGAGTGCGATGTCTTAACATGTTGAATTATGTCGAACACCAACCTAAGTTATCGTTGTATAGGTCAGCAATTGCCTGAGAGCACACGAAGTCAGAAAGACTTATTAACTTCTTGCCTCTAGGTATTGTTCAACTGTTCCTATTTGTAAGCTTGTGATGAGATAGCAATGGATTGTTAATATTTAGGTCTGAAGAAGGCATTAAATGCCGAAAGCTTACTAATAAAGGCATTGAGGAGCTTTCAACTGAACAACTATATCAGCAATATTTCATGAAGCTCAGAGACAGAACAGTACTGAAACTTTCAGGGTTCTCAAGGCTTATGACAAAGCACACTTTGCAGGTCTCTATCACCGAGAAGAAATTTCTCGAACCATTGGTGTTCCTTCCTTCTATTAGTCTTTCCCTCAATCTTGCCCTCTCCCTCTCAATCCTGCACCCAGGGTGAAGCACGGGGTGCGATTTGGAGCTCCCCAATACTTTTGCGAACTTCTTCCGGCCTCAAAGGAAGCAAGGACCGTTGAGATTCTCCCCTTTTCTGGTCCGATGATACTAGTAACCCTAGAGGTTTAGATCTTAAATTATTTTTGCCCAACTATCGATTCTGGTCCCAATTTTCTTATCGTAAGAGCGTGGAACCATGCGGGCGCGGCGCTCTCGAAACGGGCGTTGGTCCCACGCGCCAGACACGCGAAAATGCGTGCGGTCGTCAATGGGTTAAACAGCTTTCATTATGTTTTTTGTCAGTGTTCGGCCTCTCTCAACCCGGTACACAGATTCCAGACATCATAGTCAAACCTGCCAGTTTTAAGGAAACGTGTACAACAAGTTTGAGCATGTCGGACATACTAAACATAACACAAAGAAGAAGAGATCAGATTGCTAGAAAAGTGAACTTGTTTAAACAATCTTCGACATGTTTTAACATATTTTTACGTAAACATTCGTGTTGTCACTCTCTGCTCCCTCTTCGCTTTGAACGCTTTATGCGCATCTCTGTACTACTGAATACTGTAGAGTCCACCAAAGGGCAGGTGCGATAAGGGTGCGATACACGCACCTTCTCCGCACCTGCCCTGTGGTGGAAGCTACACCGATCTTTTGCAATGGAGTGCGGAATCGCATAGGAGCGCGAAGTAGCTCCACAGGGGGTTTCAGCTGAACTTCGGTGCAATTTTTGCAATATTGAACCGGTTTAACGTGCGCGACTTGCGTAGATGGAATGAAAATTAGAACATTTACCGTGATTGTTCTCCTGTGGCGAGCAATACATACTAGTTTTACTAATTAATGCGTCTATAACTTATCACTATTACTCTGTGTTGCTATACCGATCTACTGTGATGGGAAATTTTTGAAGTAACAGGAGAGATCGTACAGGTGTGGAACATCTCATCCACAGCTCGAATAATATGTTAGGACGTGGACGCCATTCCCTTCACGATGCTTCTCGGATAGAAGCAGTCGGACATTCTGCCGAAGTTGGTGCATAGGTGGGATAGTATAGCTGTCGTAGGGCGAGGATCAGTCATAAAGAAAAAACACAACGTACACCTCCCCCTTTGCTTTTTCGCTTTGCTCCTCTAAATACGTAGGGGTGGTGCTTTTTCGCTTTGCTCCTCTAAATACGTAGGGGTGGTTTGAAATATCGCATCTGTGCTTTACCCTGCCTGCACTTCCTCTCCTTCTCCCTCTCCACCTCCCTCCCCCTCCAAGCTCTTCATTGATATTACGAGTATTCTTCGCTTTGATGCTGTCTGATTGAGTTCATATTCCACAATGACAAAATATTTGGTCTTTAAGTAGTTTCACAAAAGGTGCTCTCCAACAAAAATCTAGAAGCTGGTCGAGAATCAAGGGGGTGATTCCGAAAAAGGGAGCATATGATGAAAAGAAGGTTGAGAAGTGTTGAGAAGTGATCTAGTGAAACCTTGAAGATACCGACTATCAAAGTGATAACTTATAAAATGCGACACTTCACACTTGACGTCCAGATAGGCACTAAAATGCAGAAAATCGCAGGCTTGGCGATTGGGATGTTTTGAGTTTGGTTTGAATTTTGCAGTATAAAATTGGTATATCTTATTGTCGAAGTCGTATATTTCATCCCTTTTTTATACTTTCTTTTCAGATTCCACCATTTGTTAGCGAAGGGCCATCTGATTTAATTCGAAAACTCGTTGTAAAGGAACCGAGTATGAGGTTTGATTTTCGCATTACCTTTTCCAATATTGGGTCTGGTTACCAAATAATTCAATCATCACCGCGGTTCCTTCTAGTTCAAGATATCTACCGTTTTTTTTTCGCGGGATTGAAGAGAGTGGGGAGATTTTAAGCTTTGTGGTAGAGATTTATCAACTTTGTAGTCGAGATTTATCAATCGAAAGGATGTACACATGGTTGAATCATTTGTTCGTTCTAGGTTATCCCTCGCCGGCGTTATTGCTCACCCCTGGGTAGTCGGTATGGCGAACCAACAACATATTCAACAACATACTCAGCAACATACTCACCATGTAACTAACACTCTTGTGCCTACTGTGTAGTTCGATTTCCTGTGGCGAGCATTTGATATCGCCCGTGTGCAACTATTTAATGTGCTTGACTGACAATATCTTCCGGGTAGACTTGTATTGTGAACGCAAATTAGAGGTTAGACTTTTGTCAATGAGATTATTTGAATATTTCCAGTACTATTTGTCCTAAAATCGTTCCTTATATGCATAGGTAAAGTTTCACTGAGATTAACACTATTTGGTTTTTCGTACATTGTGGACAATAATACTAGTGTTGTACTTGTAAATTGGCAATTACTTACCTTGATTAGTAAATTTTCATCGTCCACCTGTGTTGCACATCGTAATTCAGTAGGAGTGGTCAACACATCCACAGAAGGGTACGCAACCGGTTCTAAGCATTCTTTATAGACTTCTTTATGTTGAACGTTTGTGAGATACGGATGATAACGGAGGCTTCCAATGATGCATAGTGTATTAACCATTACTCAACTATACAAATATGATACAAATGTGTGAGCAATGGAATTCATCGATATTCCGGAAACGTTCTGTCGAGGAATGTTCTGAGCTTCCCACTCATTCAATTGGACGAATTTGTCGAGCAAAATGTTGCATATTCTGCCGTCTTTGCAATAATTTGTCGTGCTGACTGTGATCAGTCGTTTGGACAAAGTGTGCCCATTTAAGTTTGGAAAATCCGTCCGCTCTAGATGGGCAGGTAGATCACAGCCTTCCCTGGATGTTCACCGATCTCACAACTGATTTCATTCCCAGAATTCAGACAGGATCTGCCCCGATTAGTAGTACCCCTCCCCCAGACCTGGATGGGGTGACAAACATTTCTATGTGAAAATTTCCCACTGGCTTGTTGTCAACCCCTTATTTTCATCAACACTACGATTTTTATACAGCTTTCTATTGAAATTCTGAAAGTAGGCTTGCCCGGGTTCCCATTCTGATCCCCCATTTTTTCTCTTCACTCACTTCTGTTCAACTGTAACGATGTGCAACCAGACGCATTCTCTCCTACAGCCCTCCACCGACTGCTGTGTATGTTTTGAACAAATTCCAGATGATTAGAAATTTATTTGATGTAGCACCGCCTATGAGTTCAATAACGTCTTTTGAGAGTGCCGGAGCAAAGAGTCGATCCCTAAAAATGTATCGTATTTTGAGAATGATTCTTCTATGAGTAATCAAAAACGTACGGTTTAATATAGGTTGACAGTCCTTCACTGAACAATTCTCCTGCTTCCATTGCTTACAAAAAAGGATAAGTGATGATTGATACAGTTTATTCATGGCTTTCATATATCCACCACATGCGATTGCGGATCTAAACGAATTGTCAGTAAACGAGCTAGTAGGTAATGAATTGCAGCAAGTTTTGAGCGCGGGTATCTATCGCATTTTCGCCTCTCGTCAGCACAATACATGTGCTTCTCAGTCGGCAACGAGAAAGGAGGAGGAAGTTGTAGGTTTGATCATCTCAGTAACCAAACCTGCATAAGTAGTGATGCATAAACTTCGGCAATAGTGGGAACACTTACTCGAGGAGGTCGCCACTTCGTAATACTGTTATCAACATCGATGTGATGTTTATTCCCACTACAGCGAGAGGGAAATCCTGAAGAAGTCCAAGTAATGCGCAGTCAAACGATCTGGATGGAGAATCTACTCTTCACTTACATTGGGCTCATTTCGTGATAGTTGAACAATAGTAGCGAGTTTGCTCTCAGGTAAATTTTTTACACTGCTGTACAGTTGTATCAAGCTGAGGATTCCTGTCCCACGAAAATCAGTTGCAGGATCACTCCCTGGAAAGATAAGGATTGTTGACAGATGGGTATACGACACATGAAAATGTTCCCATGTCACTCTAATTCCAAATTTTTCCCAATATTATGGATTCTTAACATCTATGACAATATTGCGGAGTAAATTCGAAGCTTACGAAATCATGAGTTCATAAAATCTCAGCAGCGAACATGGAAAAGATATGATGTCATTCTGACTACTTCTATAATATTATCATTTATTTGTTGCTACATTCAATGCTCCTTTTTGATTGCGCGCTCATGGTTACCCATTATTTCAACATTGCTGGTTTTGCTTTCTTCGTTAAGTGGTAAGCTTTACGTGACATGCGGTGAACCACACATAGTGCCAGCCACCCATTTAAGGCTATCTATTGATGAGGACATAAAATTCATATTTCGAGCACGGAACCTGCCATCACAACGAGGCTCAAATATACAATGGCACATAAAATGCGCTCTCTTCCCCCAACTCTCCCCATTCGGGATATGGTTCTGAATTGAACTACTACGTTCACAGATCAACACGAAGTGCCTTTGGAAAATTTTCAATTTCTTCTAAATCGGGAGAAGATATGTTAATGCACTTTATATACTTGTGCATTTTGCTACAGTACTAATGATGCGCGATGGTCCACCACGCGGAAGAAGAACAAGGATCGTCAAAATGGCTAAAAATTGCGAAAAAAAAGGATCCATGGTGAATAGAAAGAGAAAGAATGCACTTCAGTTGTGGGGTTTTCTCCGATTACCGCCACTAACAGGCATTCAGGCAATCACGAGAAAATCATGACGCCTGCATTATTTTCGAGATTTCGAGAAAATGGAATTTTCCACAAATTCGGCAGCTTGTTTCTGCAGCTGGCTCCAGCTGGTATGGAAAGAATGCCGATAGCGTTCACAGGAAAATGTTGAGGAAATACGTATTTGTCTGATACACGTAAATCAGCCCTTCCCCCCCCCCCCCCCCCAACAGCTGAATGTGAAAAAAGTTATACAAATTTTGGAAAAACCGAGTGACCTGAAGCTTGCTTTTCGAGCCGACCTCAACTGACCCTGTGCCCATGTTAGGCAACAGAGAGAAACCCTCCATAGAGTACTAACACATACTCAAACGTAGTTCCGATAGCTTATTATAGGGCCAATACATGCGAAAAATACATCGTCCAAAATCATGGGTGTGCTAAATATGTGGCCGCCAGTGGACATGAAGCAGCTTTCAGGGATGATTTTGTGGCTCTGGTTTCTTTTCTGACGACCTTGTACGGGGGACAAGAAATTATGAAGCGAGTTCGGAATCGCCATAAATTTTCTAGCGAAATAATATATATTAGCAGGTGAAAACCAATATATTCGTTCGCGAGGGGACACGGTCGTCGAGATGGTCCTCAATGCCATCTTCATTCTCTCCGTAAATTCGTCTACAGCCAGTCTTTCCAAATACGTTCAACTAGAAGAAACTCTTTGAAGTTTCGATCAGACCCTTTTCAATGGCTCTACCCTGGAAAACCTACAACCTATTCCAATTGGCAGCAATACTTTAAGAAATAAGTTCGATCGATTCATGTACAGACTCGATTAAGGGTAATTTATACTAAACGCGTATTTGAGGTAGAAGTATCACTGCATAATGAGGTATAATCCTAGTCGCGCTTCTGACATACGTAGCTCAAACGCAAGTGAGGCGCGGGGTCGAAGGCTATTCGGGCGTGCTCGTACTGCTCTCATTAACCTAGGGTAAGGTCTCAGGAAGTGAATAATTAATGATGGACCGACATCGTAGCATCAGTCTAGAAGTAGGTAAATCGTTCTTGAAGCAATCATACAATCGTGAAAACACATCCACAGACTTTCTTTTCTTTCAGAGGAGCGCTACCGAAATAGGCACAAACATAAGTACTCATGGAAAACAAAACGCATCACTGTGACGACACTTTTCTCACCTTGAAATCCCACAATTTGCCAGTGATTCCCTTTCCGTGGACATTCAGATGCCAGTGAGGGGTCATCGAGAGCAAACGTGGCGACGGCCGAGTAGAAGGCACGAAGTAAGGACCATTGCGAAGTTGATGCGTTACAGTACGGCACTAAAAACAAGATGTAGGAATTAAAAAAGGACTCCGATCAATTCCTTTTTAGGAAAAATGTGGAAGGAGGCAATCAAGACGTCTTTGGAAGCGGATGTGGATCATCAGTTGAATTTTCTGTTGAATAACTTGAGCAGCAGAACCGAGATTTTCACAGTCTTTATTCCGGCTAACGTTTCGGCGTCGTCGCCTTCGTCAGAGCCTGGAAAGTCAAAACCAAATGTAACATAACCTCCCAAACGCCCAATCAGTCCACAAGTTATAATCCAACATGAGAGTAAAAGCGAAAAACGAGATCAGTGAAGTAGAACCCGTCAATGCTTACCTAGATAGCCGTTAGCCGCGATGTAATGGTACCGCCGCGTAGAATAGGTGTGCCGCTACTTGTAAGTAGGGTGCCCCCGCGCCTGACCCCGCAGATCAAAACCCGCAAAGGTCTTGATACAGAGCCAATTCGTTTGTCACGGCAATGCACTCTTCCTTCCTATTCATTTTGGGATTCCTAGCGGTTATCCAAAACGCTTCTAATGTTCTGCGGGCTACAATTTCCGGTTCCCACGATAAGATAGTGACAGCCACCTCGAACGAACTGTTTTCATGCCTATGTCTGCGATGAGCCCCCAGAGGTGTAGCTATTCTTGATCTGTTCATGCCGTCCAGGTGTTCCTTGACGCGGATACACAGTGGACGTCCGGTTTCACCAATGTACTGATCTCCACATGTCTGGCAGGTGATGAGATAGACTACGCCTGAGACCATGCAGTCTCCATCCTTGCCGAATGGGCATATAACGCAGTTGGGCGTTATACAGAGCCGATCATAAAGACGATTGCGAACGAGTTTAGTTTTTACATTCGCCGGTGGTATCTCTACCACTCTTACGTGATCTTCCAGATCGGCCTTACGTAGACTGGCCCTTACTGCCTTGCTCATTGCATCAGAGATGAATGGCAAGCAGAAAACGATCTTAGAATTGTCTTCTTCTGTTAGGTTTCTACGTTGAGGAAAATTACCTGATTTTCTAGGCCATTCCTTCTCAGGGTAACCGTTAATGCGTGCGATGTGTTGGGCCAGTTTTATCGAACTCGCTCGCTCCTGGGCATCGGATGTGACCCTTATGGCTGTTGTAAACATATTTCCTAGTATAGATTTTTTGATTTTCTTTGGGTGTGCGGAGAGCGAATGAACGATGATGTTTTTGCTGCTGGGTTTTCGATACCATTTTGTCTTGCACTCCCCCATTTTCATGTACACCTGAACGTTTAGGAAAGGAAGCCAATTGTCCCTAGGTTTTTCCCTGGTGAATTTTATGTGAGGGGATTGCTGATTAAGAAGATCGAAGCACGTGTCCAGCTCGAATTGAGTTGAGCACACAATGCAACAATCGTCGATATAACGGCAATACAGGAACGGATTCCGATCCAATATAGGTTGTTCAACCTTAGACATGAAGGCTATGGCTAATGTTGGTGCAAGCCGTTGCCCCATCGCCAATCCCCTAACTTGCTTGTAGTAATGCCCTGACCAGCGGAAAATAGCGCATTTTAAACATTCGTCCAGGAGCGTCATAAATTGTTGTCAAATCGTCATAAAAGTTGAATTTTCGTATCACAGAAGAGGACCTTACTTCTCAAATTTTCTTTTTGTTTTTTTTTGTGGTTCCTTTCCTTTCGACGCGTTTTGCGATTATTGTGATGAATGAGCAAATAGAAGAATAATTGCACGAAAAGGTAGAAAGCATCCTATGGTTATACAGTGATACACATACATAGGTGAATCCTTTTGTGATGGGCTTGGACACCGTTCAATTAACAATCTGTTTATTCACCATTGGACGTCCGCGCTTCAGTGCGGACGGTAACAACACTGAACATAATTGCCCCGCCCATTTCTGAGCGAGGAAACCGAGAGGGCGTTGCGGCCTTTTTTATGATGGGCCGCAACACTCCCGCGCGCACTTGAAATAACAACATTGTGGTGTGAAAAATAGTTGAGCTAACAACTAGTACATATTTTCACGGGAAGTAAATGCGTGTGTATGGCGATACAAGGGAAGATTATAAGAGGAATAATACACCATTGTATGACTAAGTGATCGGTTAACATAAACGGCAAGAAAAAAATGAAAATTGCACCGATTAAGTGGACGTAGTAGAGTAAGGTGATGATCACGTGTGATTTAGTATGATTTTATTGGAGTTAGGAAGCTTTTGCGGTATGGCATTGCTCTAACTTGACTCCTATACTCGGAGCGAATGTGATGAAAGTAACTTACAGTAATTAATGGATAGTAGGTGTGGGCTGGACAGTAAATAAGAGCGAGTATTAGGGTGCCACGAGCATTTTCTCGCCAAGTAGTGTGAGCAGTGAGAGACCGCTAAGGTTATGAATTACTACTGTGTGAGAACTCACTAATGATCATCTTACAAATGAATTCGGGATGGAGAAAAATCAAAACATTTTTTCTTCATGAAAATAAGGGAGAGTTGCTAAAAAAAAAGGGAGAAATCAGGAAAAATTACATCCGAAAATAAACAAAAACAAAAAAAGTCATTCAATCACTACGATGACGTTTCTGCGGCGGACCAGAGCGGTTCGAACACAATACGGCGTGATGTTGTCCATTACAAAGTCGGCACTTCTGACTGCAGCTCCCATGTGCCGCAGCGAGACAAGAGACGCACTTGTTGAGGTCGCGAAGTCGAAGTGTACGGGAAATGGGGTCGGAATATTCAGGGCAGGTGGTGGTACGATGGCCGTCGTCGTTGTTCCCGTCACAGAAAATGCAGGGATGACGGGGAGCGGTGTTAGCGAGTACAGTGTCGACTTTTCAATCAATGGCGAGTACCTTCGTTTGGATCTCAGTGATGGAAGCTTTTAGTAGGTTGAGGGTGAGCCTCGTTGACACTTCGAAGGTGTCAGAGTGCGCCGCCGCCATTATGCCTGGCGCGAGTGAATCATCAGTGGTTGGAGTACCGGACGCTGACAGTTTCGGCATGATGAGTGACAGCTACAATAACTACTTGCTACCGTAAGTGCAATGGGCGTGGCCCGAGACTTCAACGCCTACGAACATCTAGGAATGCTGCAGATGAGAGGCTTTCAACCAATTCCAGATGAATCGCACGGGTGGTCAAACAGGTGTACAGTGCGACGTATACCTTTTCACCTGTGTTGATGGTTACAGGTCCCATGAAGTCACAGGCAGAGTTTTGGAAAGGTTTGCCAACTACCAATCTGTCCTTTGGAAGCGGTGCCATCTTTTGATGGGGGAAAGGGAGACCTTGCTCTCGCTTGCAAATGACGCATTTGTTCAAGATGTTCCGGATTTTGCCCGAAGGCCTTGGAATCCAGAATTTCTGACGAATAAGAGCTAGTGTGTGGTTACGTCCACAGTGTGCATTGTTCCTATGTACATCGTTGATGATTAGAGGAACAAGTTCTGAAGATGCTGGCATGAAAATAGGATTTTTCGTGTCTTCAGGCAAAGCGGCATTCTTGATTCTGGACTTGGCTCTGATAAGACCAAGTTGGTCTCTGAAGATGTTTTTGTTCTTGTGTTTCACATGTAGCTCTTTGATGTCGATATCCTTCGTTTCGTTGGCAATTATTAGACGTTCACTTAATATCATTTCCTCAGCAGTAACATCTTTATGCGGATCGAATTGATGTATATACTGGGTAGGAGCGTTTTTGCCTTTTCGCAAGCTCCATTTTGATACCCATAATGATAGCGCTTTGAACATAGCGAAATATGATGGTCACCATTGCATGAGCGACACTTGTTTAAATTGCATTCGCGGCTGCGGTGAGTGGTTGAAATACATTTCCAGCACGCAAGTATAGCTCTTAATGCTTTTCTGCGATCGGCAGCGTTGGCAACGGTGCGGCAGTCTCTGCTGTTATGGTTGGTGCGGCGACAAAAGAGGTATTGCGCTGGTATCGGGCCTCTTTGTTGCATCGTATTAATTCTTGGTTGTGGACGAGTTATGGAGTTTACACGTCTTTCAAAGATGACTCTTGTTGAAACGGCCTTTTCAAGAGCATCAAGAAGAGTACCCACACTTATATTGTCGATTTCTGAAGTAGAAGTCACTATCTCTTTGATGACATCGTAAGGGAATTTCGACAGAATAGTGTCAACCCACAATGGATCATGTTTCGCGCGAATGTCGTGGCCAGTTGCCACCATCTGGTGTACCAGGTCGCTTATTTTGTCGAGCGGCGACGCGCACCTTTGTGCTGAGTTATTGGCGGCTGGCACATTTGTTAGTCTCTGGACGATTACTGACCTGTAGTTACTTTTATTGCCGAATTTCTTATGGAGAATATCGACTATCAGTTTGTAGTTCTCGGCTTTCTTGGAAATGCTCTTAACTGCGTCCAGGGCTTGGTTTCGGAGAGCATCTTTCAAATAGAGTATTTTCTCTAAGTTTCCAAGTTGTGGATTTTTGTCGACAATTAGTGAATATGTATCCCAAAACTCCTCCCAAGAGTCGTTATCGCCGCTAAATGTGGGGCGTTTGATTTCCGGATACTTTATTCTCAGAACAGGAGTAAGATCCAGAGCATTTTCTTGAGAAAGGATGTTTGCACGAGTGCCCTGTTGTGAGCCGTATTGATCGTCTGGTTGCTCGTTATGTGCGCCGAGTAACGGGTCAATTATACCCTTGGTTTCATCGTCCATGTGTTGACTGTAGTGCCCCTTTATACTTGAATGCGGCGCATTTTTGTCCATTTCTTTTGGTTTTCCTAGGTTCAGAATTGCCATTTGGGTTTCCAATTCTGTCAACCTAGCATTGACCACCATTATCACATTGTCACTTTCTTGTAGAAGTGAGCGGAAGTTTACTTGGGCTTGGAACTCGTTAAGTTCGTCGATCATGTCTTTTTTCTCTTCTTTCGTTGCTTCTGCGTAGCTTCTGAGGACGTAGTCGTACGCTTTCTTTAGTGAGGAGCGTTTGCGTTCTATGTTTCTTTCGGCAATCTGCAATTCACACTGCCGCGAATAACAGTAGTTCTTAATTTCCTTCTCATCCCCTTCTGGAAATTGATTGGGAGAGGTAGAAGACTTGTAATAGTCGAGTGTTGTTCTTAGGGAGGAGTGCTCATCTCCAAGAGCTTGCAAAAGTAGAGTTATTTTACTCATTTTTGTATCAGCGGTCCTTTGCCGGTTGCGGGAGGACGGGCTGATATGGGATTGCCACGCGGGTGGTTAAGTTTGGCCGATGCACCAGAAATTTGTGATGGGCTCGGACACCGTTCAATTAACAATCTGTTTATTCACCACTGGACGTCCGCGCTTCAGTGCGGACGGTAACAACACTGAACATAATTGCCCCGCCCATTTCTGAGCGAGGAAACCGAGAGGGCGTTGCGGCCTTTTTTATGATTGGCCGCAACACCTTTTTCCATCTCAGAAGATGACTGCGTTGCTGAAAAAGGAGGGCGCGCGTTTGGGATCAGCAAAAAAAGGGGCGTTTAACGATGCCTAGCGGATATTCACACCTTGTGCATCCGCCAGCTGACAGTCTCTAGGACGAAGCTGTGAAAAGTATGCCCTCACACTATTTGTGTCTCTAAAGTGTTGACATAAAAATCGTCTTTTGTAGTTGTAATAGATGGAGATCCGCTTCGAACCAAGTTATATCTTGCAAAGTGATACTTTCTTTCACATTTCCAACGACAGGCACAGCATGCCAGATAATCTCGTGGCATTGTTTCTTATCGCATATATGTAATTTGATGATGTCAAATGGGATGTTGGACGACGAATGTGGATGAGTCCTGACTCTAGGGCACTTTATGCTATGTGGGTGAAGCCGTGCCTATATCATGAAAAATAGGTCGGAGATGCGATGACGTAATGCGCAGCTCATACGCACGCATTTGCAGTGTGGCCGCTGCGATGGTTGTGCGGTATTCTCACTCACCGCGTACCTATCCCATTGATGAGTTTCGTGGGAGAATCGCCAAAGAAGAATGGGTGCGTGGTGGTCTGACGCTCTGTTGACACACGCCTCTGGTACAGATCACCCTTTACCCGTCACTTATTCAGTGATGGAATTTGTGAACACCTCCGAGAAGTTCTATGCCCCCATTCATCTGGAATGGACGAGTTACTCAGCCTAAATTTCGTGGATTTCACTATTTTTAGCTGCAGTTGCTGCTTGAGGCGAATAGTTTGTACCGTATGCATCTCCTTGCTGAAGAACGTCCATTTTAAGAAGCCGTGGGAAGGATAACCATTCCGGGGATATCCATTGGGTACGATTTTTGATCATTTGTGAACAGAAGGTAGACTAATGGGGGTATTGGATAAACAATGAAAGCTGCCGTGTACCTACCAGTGCTCAGTGCCAGCAGCAACGTTCGTTCTCTTTTGAGGGAATGACTCTCTAAATGATGCTTCGGCCTGCACAAACATTTCCTCACAATTGTATCCAGGGTAGAGGGGTGTACTGCACACATCGTCGATGCTACAGCTGCCTGCAACAGACGCTGGTTGAGTTCACTGCCTGCTTTTCGCTGTGAGGAACGGCCAAGCAAAGCGTATTAGTCGCACTTGCCATTTCTTGTTCATAGTCCTCATTAAGGATTTCTTCTATCAAAGGATCAGGGTCGTGAAAGTGATGCTTATCATCTTTGTCCGACGATCGCCGCCGGAATCCGTTGCCATTCTGTGTCACACCATTCGGATGGATTGGCGGCGGACCATCTGGAAACCTCAGCTCGATCTGAAATGATGTTTTGGAGCGAATGCAAATTTCAAACAATACATTATTCACTATTAGAATAAAATGTTGAAATGCTAGTGATTCAGGGCACTACCGAAAAAAAAGGAATTCAATCTAATACAATTTTTTCACGTTCTATAGAAATTGGAGAATTTTTCGACACATTTTCGTAGGGGGGAGCTGAATGATTGCTGTGAGATATATACACTGATGAAATATTAGATATGGACTAGTCAAAATGAAAATTCCTTAGAAATTTTCATACTGACTAGTATAAGGAAACTAGTGTAGATCTTGAGATATGATCAGCTGAGTCGGTACACAGGCCTTGAAAATTCTTACAATTTTTTTCTCCGGTAAGGCATACCATGGTAGCAAAAAAATTAAGATTTGGACGCTTCGCGAGGACTCTTACGTATGTACAACCCCGACTGTAAAATTAAAAAAATCGTCCAATGCCCAAGAAAACTTCCGTCCACTAGTTTGAATTGGAGGCCTTCGGGGATCTTCCTCATCTTCGTTAGTTGTGGAACGATCTGCTCATTGCCCTACATGTATGAGTGGCCACCGAAAATTTTTCTAAAACACAGAAGCGGATCCTATGTTCTATGGATCAGACATATGAAAAAATAACTGCTAGAAATAAGAAGTCATAAGTTACTACAAGCAACTCAGTAGAAAAAAATGTGGAAAAGTGTAAAACAGATGAGGTACAGCCAAGTCCGATGATCCTGGTTAATGATGGCATGATCATTTACTAAGCCAAGAAGACCAGCAGTTTCCGATCAATATCGAACAGACGGAGGAATTGAGTATCGAACAGTGCATAATTGGAGCAGTTTCTAAATCTGCGGAAGCACCACCAGTCTAGGACTTGAACAATAGAGTGGGCCATAATTAAGGCACATAGCAAATATTAGCATAAGCACACACAAAAAATTATTCCTAACAAATCGGGAACACCGTAGAAATTTTTATATTGACTAGTTCATGAAAGAGAAAAACAACATAAGATCTTAAAACGATCTGCTGAGTTTTCAAAATCCTTGCATTTTTTTCGATAGGACGCAAAGGATCCCGAAACTTATTGCAACTACTTGCACCGTTTTCTTCAGCGACTTTCCATCCCAATAAGGGAGAAAGTTCTAACACCCAAAAATGGTCAAAACTACATAGCTAACTATTCCAGTTGACTAAGATCAGCGAGAGTAGCAGCTACTAGTCAGATTTACCGAAATCGTAGTGCTTTCGAGGCCCTTCTGTAAATCGAATCATCCCTCGGCAGAATGAATTTGTCCATAACTCCCTGTAGCTTCCGATAATTGTGCAAACCAATTTTCCCGATAGTACTAGCCTCCAAAAAACTGCGCGCCGGAACACCTTTCTGTAGAAATGAGCATTAACGTAGTGAGAAGTGTAATGAGTTGTTAACAAGGGTTTCGATTTAGACTTTATGGATAGAAAGAACCTGAGGGAGGCTAGAATATAAGCATAGGAAATAGTAGGCTAGTCTCTGAGTTTTGGACCGAATTTTACACCTTTTTTCAAACAATCGGAACATAATTGTTT
This sequence comes from Ancylostoma caninum, assembly GCA_037903475.1. Taxonomy (NCBI): domain Eukaryota; kingdom Metazoa; phylum Nematoda; class Chromadorea; order Rhabditida; family Ancylostomatidae; genus Ancylostoma; species Ancylostoma caninum. Next base: position 1,047,152 of record JBAJFG010000150.1, read on the forward strand.
ATGAATGGAAGCTGGTTTGCCAGTATTCATAGTTGAGAAATCGTAGAAGATTCTAGCCTATTCTATTGCCAAAGAATATTAACTCAAGGGCGAGAAATTCTGGACTGTAAGAAACCTAATGTTATGCAAAAAAGGAACAAGCGAAAAAAATAAAAATGACAAACGGTCGCACGCTATAATAGTAACTCGGCCCACCCAGAACATTGCACTTCTTCCACCACTAGTTTCAAATCCAACTCGTCAGCCACACATACCAACGACACGTACCAACTCCTCATCAATAGTAATGAGGTCATGCAGTGGATGAATATGGGACAAATGTGAGAAGTGAATCTACAACTCGTTTGACGAGAGGGCTTTGTGTGGGACGATGCAGTGAAATTGCATGGAACTCCTAAGGTAGCTGGAGAAATGGCAATGCCTCATGTGCATTAGAATCAATGACTACTTACGCATAAGAGCACACAAGAGAATATCATGAAATTATATGCATATGATCTGCTCAGTTTGACAATGCACTCCTCACCGCGCCCCAATCGAACGCCACCTCGTGGCAAGAGAGGCTAAACATCTTCCACGATCGATGAGTGGAAGCCGGATCAGTTCATTGATTTTTCTGTGGAAGAAAGAAAACAACTCATGGAGCAATCGATCCGTCGCTTCTCTACCGATCGCAGCAACTGATCGACTTCTAGCAACTGATCGACATCTGGCGATAATTGGAGTGCGATACAGAGTGCATAGTCAAGGTGAACAGACTTGTGTCGATTCTGAAGAAATTTTATGTATTTGAAAGGTGCGAATGAGAACCCAGTGGCGCTAGCGAAAAATGGGCTCACAGACGGAGTACTGAACGACGTTCCCATGTTAATGGCCGTCCCAGAATTTTCAAACAAAACACGCATACAAAATTTTCGGGAAAAGCAGTACTCCCTCTGGTAGCAACAGTTGAAAACATGTTGTACAGCACAATAAACTGTGGAGATGTAGCGCTTAGCCATAACACTACTTCCAAACTTTGCAAGACACACGACGTGCTCCTGTAAGCCGTTGCTTCTTCATAACTTTCTCAAAGATCAAGGAAACCATCAAAGCTCATTCCTATTGATTAAAAACACGAATTTTCGAAACAGTGCCAAAAAAATGTCTGATAATGAAAAAGTGACACAAATTCAGACTGGCTGTCCATCTCGCTTCGCAACAAACTGACGGATAGCGCGTTACGTTTTCTTTTCTTTTTTTTTTTTTTTTTGAAGAATAGGAGAGATATTGTACGTAGCTCATTGTCGCTTGGACTTATCGAGGTTGCAGCGTTCTGCATACTTCACCGACAGCAACAGTTCGCTACAGCTATGGAATTTCCCTTGCAGACATGCGTTAACGCAGTGAAAACCTCACCATCATAAGATGTATCCAATACTCAGAAGCTGGCAAATGTCCGATGCAGCAGAAATGGCGCTGTTTCTGTCGTTCAGGAGAAAATAAGCTTGCAGAGTTAAAATGCACTTTTGCCAAGAGAAAAATCCGCGTGTACCTTGCCGAAGGTTTCTGATTTTCAGGACACAAAATATCGTGAATGCTGTGGGCTCTTTGCTCAATGTGCCTGTGTATTTCAGCAACAACAACAGTTCTGTGGGGATTACTTGTACTTTACGTGTTTATATAACTGACAATGGTCTTTATCTCCACCCACGTACGCACGTGGCCATCCAGCTGTCTGGGAAATAAGACTGAATAACCCTTTCAACATGTTTGCCGATTGATGGGTGTCAGAGCCTGACTTTTATGTACACGAAAGTGTCTTTCGTTATGTTGTTAATCACGCATTTAAGGATTGAGGCATTGACCGACACACAAAAAGACAAGCGAGCCTGAAAGATGTAATATGGATGAGCTTGCACCGTTTTTCACTGAATTTGTGGAGAACACCGAAAATTAACAGAAATTTCATGGAGATGTAAGAAAGATGAAATATTTAACAGTGGCAGACAACGAGGAGAGGAGGGGCGGTGTGGTGGGAGGAAAAACTAAGAAAAACTAAGCCAAAAGTGGGAAAAGAACGGACCCAGTTTCCAGTGCAAAGTACTAAAAATTAATCTTAAATAAGAATGAATGAGAACAAATTTCCAAGGAGAATAACGAATTAAATGTAAAATAGCATTGTCTTTCCACTTATTTTTTTTCGAAATGCTCTCATGAGAAAGTTGACAGAAGTTGCCGACAATGTGAAGAAAACATAGAGGGGGCATTGTTGACAATCGTGACCAGCGTCTGAAAGAGCCCCATATGCGAAATTCGGGATAATTCGGAGAAGTGCAGTATCACCAATATTTCTATCTCAACCTCACAAAAATGAGGTCACGGTACAAAGCGCATGCTATGTTCATGATCGTATGTAGTTTTATTAATAAAAATTTGTTGGGCTACTTTGGAAACCTCCGCTCCTCTTGAGCCGCTAAGGAGTGAGAATGTCCACGGGAAAGAGGGAATGACTATGTGAACGAAAGGGCCTCAGGAAACGTGAAATAATATATGATAGAAAGAAACTGGAAGTAACCTAATCCTCGCGATCAAGGTGTACCGATGTGATAAACGATTGTTGGCATGACGACAACGAAGGAGAGAGGTGAAAAACTACTACACGAAGAGAACAAAAATGAATAAATGAGAATGAGGGAAGAATCAGACTTCTGCTGAACATCAATGCGAAAAAGGTTATGAACGTCTGAACAGTATATGAGTACAGTATATCCACCCGCATACCTTGACCCTAGAAAAATGGCATACCGTACAAAGTGAATGGAGAATTCGTGATCATCATGCCAAATAAACGTCGAATATAGAATTTCAGAGAAAAAAAAAACATAGTTATGGGTACGGATTTATGCTTTGATGAACCGCACACTGCTGGTGAAGAAAGTTCATAGCCTCTTTCGCAGTCGCATTTAGCAGAAACAGGAAACGGATCCGCGATCCAAAAAATGTTGGATACGGGGATTGTTTGGGATGCCGGTCACGGGTTTTGTATCCATCATCATCATAATTTATTTGTCAGTAACTGGGACGACAAAAATAAATAACACAAAAAAGCATTTTGTACGATGACGCCACCCTTGTGGAGTAATTGGATTTAGAAACTGCGACTATATATGATGCATACTGTACAGACGAACATCTTTTTTTGCAATGATGTTCAGCAGAAATAGAAAATGGATTCCAGATCAGCGTTGTCGAATTTACATATATGGCAAATATTTTATTTGGAGCTAGGCCCGTATGCATCGCTGAGGATGCTAGGGGTATACGTGTTGACCCCGGTGCACAGTGTGCAATTTCCCAAATCTTCTTCTTCTCCTCAGCGTCTGTCCCGCGCATTCGCGGGGTCCGCTATTTTGGTTCTCCTTCGCCATAGATCGCGATCCTGAGCGTCATCCTTGGTGACTCCAACTTCTTTCATATCCTTGCCTACGGCGTCCTTCCATCGTTTTTTCGGTGCGCCTCTGGGACGCTTGCCGGTAACTTCCATTTCCAGAGCCTGCCGGGTAGGGTGTTGCAGTGATCTTCTCATGACATGACCAAACCATCGCAACCGCTGTGCACGCATTTTCAGCTGTATGGGCGCCGTCTGCATCATTGTTCTGATGTCTTCGTTACGCACCTTATCATATCGCGTAAGTCCACACGCCCATCTGAGCATTCGCATCTCGGCCGTGTTCAACATTCGTTCGTGGGTCTTCGACAGCGGCCAACACTCACCGCCGTACATCATTGCCAGCCTCACAACAGTGCGGTAGATCTTCCCTTTCAACACCCTCGAGCACCTTCGATCGCAGAGGATTCCGGTTGATTCCCTCCATTTCAACCACGCGCAGGCAATCCGTCCTCTAACTGCCGCATCCACCGTTCCATCAGCACTCAAGACGCTACCCAAATAGTGGAATTCCTTGGCCTGTGTAAAAGCAATACCGTTTGCGTCTGAAACGACGTCCTCTTCCTGTGTACTGCTCATGACCTCGGTTTTCTTCAAATTCAACCTCAGACCGGCGTCTGCAAGTGCTGATTGCCACTTCTGGATCTTGAGCTGAAGTTCTGCTCTCGAATCTGCAATTAGAGCAACATCGTCCGCATAGAGCAGTGTGTATGGCGGACCTTCCAGGAGATGCTTTACCACTGTGTCAAGTGTCATAATAAAGAGGAACGGGCTCAATGCTGAACCTTGGTGCACCCCCACTGTTATATCGAACTTTGATGTTGTGCCATGTGAAGTGCGCACCCTTGCCGTCGATCCATCATACATGACTTGGACTGCCCTCACCATGTATTCCGGGATGCCTCGTTCTCTCATCACCTCCCAAAGCACTGCACGCGGCAACCTGTCATATGCTTTCTCCAGGTCCAGAAATGCGATATGGCATGGTTTGTTTTTTTCGCGGTACTTTTCCATCACTTGACGGGCGATAAAGATGGCGTCAACTGTCGATCGCTCTGGGACGAATCCAAATTGATCCTGTGCAATTTCCACCATGTCTCTCAGCCTCACATCCAGAAGACGTTCGTAGATCTTCATCGTATGAGCGATGAGCTTGATACCTCTATAGTTCGCACAGTCCATCACATCACCTTTCCTTTTGAAGATCGGCACTATGATGCTGTCCCTCCACGCTTCTGGAATTTTTGCTGACCTAGTGATGTTATTGAAAAACTTGGTCAGCCACTGAAGGCCTGGTTCGCCGAGTGACCTCCATGCTTCCACTAGGATGCCGTCTGGACCTGAAGCTTTGCCAACCTTCATTTTCTTGATGGCCTTTCTCACCTCCTCAATTGTCCAAGGCTGCGTCGGTCCAGCTACTGGTTCCGCGGGAATCTTTTCCTTCCTTGGGAACTCCTTGTTCAAGAGCTGTGCAAAATAGGCTCTCCAACGCTCCTTGACTGCCACAGGATCTCTCAAGACTTCCCCATCTTCGCTCTTAACAGCTCTGATCTCAGTCACATCTAGGGATGCTCTGTGACGCGCTTTCGCTAGCCGGAATACGTGCTTTTCAGCCTGTGGGCTCTCCAGCTTATCGTAGAGGTCGTCCATCGCAGCGTTTTTTGCACGAGCTACTGCAGCCTTCGCCTCCTTCTTTCTCAATTTGTACTCCATCAGTGCCGAGAGCGATTTGGTCTTCTGCCAGGCTTTGTAAGCATCCTTCTTGGCCTTAACAATCTTCTGCAGATCTTCATTCCAGAACCAAGTTGCCTTATCTCCTCTCCTTCCACCTCTAGTTTCGCCTAATGTATCCCTTGCGCACGTCAGGATAGTATTTGCTGCGCTGGCCCATACAGAGTCTATGGAACCGCAGGGATCCGGCAAACCGACAGCTAGAATCTTCTCACGCAATGTCTTCTGCGTTCCATCTGCCAACTTCCACCACCGGATGCGTGGCTCTACTCTAGCTTTAGTTTGCTTAGGCAAGGTCATGCATACATCCGCTAGCAATGGTCGATGCTGTCCTGCAATTTCTTCTCCCGGGATAGCCTTCACATTCTTGATCGTTTTCAGAGAGTGCCTTCTCACAAGGATGTGGTCGATTTCACTTTGCCGACCTCCGCTACAATATGTGACCTTCTGGGACTCCCTCTTTATGAAGAAAGTGCTAGCAATTGCAAGGTCATGAGCTTCAGTCAGCTCAATGATCCTCTCACCTTCCGGATTTCTCCTTCCAAACCCTCTTCCTCCGTGTACTCGTTCGAAGCCCTTTCTATCCTGCCCTACATGACCATTGAAATCTCCTGCAATCGTCACGTAGTCACTTTCAGGAGCGCTTCTAATGACGTCGTCGAGCTCATCGTAGAAGGCCACCTTATCCGCCTCAGTACAGCCACACTGCGGAGCATATACGGACACCACTGTCCAGAAGCCGTCCTCGGTAGCGATACGAAGGGAAATTATCCTGTCGTTAATACGATTCACAGACGAAACATGTTCTTTTAGGGGCCCACATATTGCTATTGCCACCCCGTTCCTTCTTGTCTCAAGTCCGTGATAGAACAGCTTAATGCCGTCTCCGATCTCTCTAGCTTTGGACCCTTTCCATCTCGTCTCCTGCAGACAAAGAACGTGAATCCTCCTCCGTTTCATGAAATCTGCGATCTCCCTCGTCTTACCGGTCAGAGTTCCGATGTTGAAGGACCCGACCCGAACTAACGTCTTTAGCCGAGGTCGTTCGCCCCTCGGTAGCCCTCGCTTTTTAACCACAGGAGGCGGGCGGGCTTCCTGCAGGTCACTTCCGGGTGACGTCCTAGCCTTTACTCTATTCCACATTGAACCTATCATATTTATGTGACACTGGTCTCCATCAGCCGGCCTGTCAACCTGGGCCTGACGCTGGAAAAACGAAGAAGAAGAGGTTGCTTTGGTCACCGTGCCAACCTCATACCACGGGGCGGGGACCTTGTTTATAGAGGCGGTCCCGACTCGCCTCTCCCACTTGGCCGACCTTCTCTGGCAAGCATTTTATAGGTCGTGAGGTGCCACCCCCACGCCCGCCTGCGAAACGTAGGCCAAAATAGGATCGCTCATGGTCCGCGGGGATTTCTCCCTACCACCATCCGCCACACGGTGGACGCGCTCGGTAGCTAGAGCGACTTAATAGCCCCGAGTGCAATTTCCCAAATCTAGCCGCTCAAAATGTATTTTTCGACCTACTATATCACGTCGCGTTTACCGCACCAAAATATTCGCCGATAGTCCGCGCATACGAAGCAAGTGATTTTTTGGCGATCGATCACCTGGCGGTGCATGAATAGATAACTTAAAGATACTATTTCTAACACTGCCTACGTAAAACAGATGAGTCCTTCATGTGTTGTCCTTCTCGTCTATGTTGTTGCCTGAATTTGCTGTTAAGGACTCTTTTAACAGATCTTGGAATAGGTTTTCATATTTCCTAGTAACCACATTTCTCAGGCATGGGGAAAAGATCCAAACATGTCTGAGAAATAAGCGACTAAGCACATGACCTATATGTGTTTTCGTGTAAATCCAAAAAAAGTTCCACGAGATTCCACAAAGAAAATATGCGTATTGGCTAGCAGTAATCTTCCTGTATGCGAGCATGTGTGCTATTTTTGCGACCAACTGCGACCCTGTACAGAAAACATTTCTATGTGGGCCAAAACCGCTTTTCTCTAGGACAGATCTTTTCGATATGTTTGAAGGAAATGGGCTTGCAATTCCACAAGAGGTTTTGTTTTCAGAATGTCATTGCGGATAATGGAACGCAAGACGTTCCTTAGTCAAGAGGTGTATCTGAGCAACAACTAAGCTCTGTTAGACTCTCTTCAGTAGCGCTGAAAATAAGTGAGAAAAAGAAGAGTGTCACTTTTGAGATCATAATTTGAGTAGAAAAGCACCGAAATTGGGAAGTTGAGACCACTCAGCGACAAACATAACGGAAATAGAAAGTTAGGTGGAGAAAATATCAGTCAAAAATGGAATAATATCGTCTTCAAAGGCATTCTTAGGTGGACTTCCCTACAGGCGACCATTTTTATCTAGCAAAACCTTAGCAAACCTACTGGAGTTCTCAAGAATTGGAAGGTTTTCATGTAAGTTAGCATTCGGGGACCGAGTAGGCTATTTCTATGAGCAACAGTCCTAGAATTACTATTTTCTGAAATGCAAATTCCAAAAAAATATCGAGCAGTCTAGTACGTTAGATCATGCCATGCTCAACACGTGGAAATGTATGCAATCTTCGAACTGAAAGCCATTTTCATCTTTTACATGCTCATCTGTGCGCAAACATGCATAGAGACTCAAATTTATGTGACGCAGTTGCTGCGCGGAAAACTATTCTTCAATAATGGTTTTGTGCTCTTAGGCTCCATAGCACAAGTATTAAAAATTCCCCCTAAGTCCTTGGCTTCCATGGGCCATGTACGGTGCATAGGAGCAGCAGACCAGACAGACTATATACGCTGAAAAGAAAAAGAATTCATCCATCGGTTCCCTAGAAAAATAATTTTGATCGGCTAGATGTTCGAAATTACCCACTGTGCGGTGTTGAGGACGGCTAAATTAGAGAGAGGTTAACACGTTTACCATAGGTAATCGTAATAATGCATGCCATAACTGAACTCAATGATAGAAGAAAAGCCTCGGACTTGCTTTTCACTTCTTCATTTTTCCTTTCGTTTTCTTTACTCAAGAATGATCAAAATACTATACACACATAACCAGAAAATTCAGACAACAACTTATGATGAAAGGAAAAACCACATATTTTTTGCCTTCCTACAAGTTTGAAGAGGTAGATGAATTGAGTTCACAAGGAATCTCTTAAGGGCTAGTGAGCTGCTCTTGAGGGAGCACGTAAAAGAACAAGAGATGTAAGACTTCATAATATGACTTTTCTGGTTTAAGATGTGAAGGGGACCATGGCGTGGGTTATAACGAGAAATATTAGCGAAATAACACATCAACGATGCGGCCTTATTTCCTGATACCGAATGATCTAACAGAAAAAAATTTTGGTACGCTCGGTACTGGAAGACTTGCAGTGTGGCTCGCAAAATCAGGAAAATAGAAATCATCGGAAACTTGGAGAAGGATGAATGGCGAGTATGACTCAATATCACTTACAACGAATTCTTTAGGAATTTCTGACTCCTGAGCTTGATGCATGCATAAAAAGTATTAAGCATTGTAGTGGACTAATGAATTAGTAAACGAATGAATAAATGGATGAATGATTGAATGAATGAATGAATGAATAAATAAACAAATAATTAAATAAATAAATGGAAATTTGGAATTTCGCTGAACATCATTATGTCCGGCGTATATCAGAGAGTGAAGACGGGTAGATAAGACTACCCTCCAAGGAAGTCAATTCTGAAGAAAAATAATCCATTAGAAATAAAAATTTCCAAGCAAAACTCTGCATAGAGGGGCCCATTCCTTATTCAAGTAACATTAACAAATTATTTACAAGTGCAAAGCCAAAAGTTAAAAAAGAGGCAATCACGAGGAAAGAGGCAACATACCTTAGGTCCAGGAGACATAGGGCTAGTGCCAACAGCGAATCAATAGGAACCCCACCCCGCACCCTCTGCTTCGGGCGCACTCTCACTCGCTCTCATTCACAGAGGTCGAAGAAAACAAGCACCGAGATTCAGTGTCTGGTTGTTTGGACAGCTTTGTGGTGATTAGGGGAAGGGCGGGACGGTTTGCTTTTACCTGTTGGCTTGAACATTTCGTGCGTTACGTGCGTATTGTTCGAGAAAGGGCATGTAAAAGCGACGGGGATTCTCCTTTCAGAAAGTGCAGACATTCCACATGTGCACATTTCGAAACCTTGTCGCTGTAATATGAATGCTCAAATGAAGCCATGGTAATGAAAAATGATTCACATCTGTCAAGCTTGCTGCTGCATAAAATATTGGCGAAAAAGGAAGCGGATGAGAAGTATTGGTGATGCGAGGTACAGAAGACCTCTCTTTTTTCAACATGTGAACTCGGTCTATTCCTCTAAAGGAAAATTATACGACATCTATCTCTTAAAATGGGAGGTGATAATAACAAGCGCATTGTTCGGTTGCCCGTTTGTCCAGTTTTTTGTTTGCGATTTTTTAATCATAAATCATAATTTTCAATTGCTGCCTATTACGTACATCAGATCGAACATCACTGCTTTGAGACTTCAGCTCTCATTTAATTCCATTCTTGATAACCACTTTCTGGTTTGTTTCAAAATGACATCATAGCACCAAAGCTTAGGCACAACCATATGCTCAATGACAGCAAATGGTTCTAAAGCAACTCTTCACCAGTCGTTAAGTTATTCAGCTGTCGTTTCCAAAACAGTACGCTTTCTTATCCTCTAGTACTCCGCAGATGACGCTTTCTATTGATGTGCCAAAAAAGTGGATGGATCTGCTCAATGAAGTTTTGTTTCTTAGCAAGAAGATAATGAATGGTAAGGATCTCTTTAGTAGCTAAAGCTCAGGAGTCGCAAAGAGTGTGTCATCACAGCGTTGAGATGCCCTCTAAGATATATTATATGTATTATGGAAACAAATCACTGTAGACACACACATAGTGTACACACGTGTACATAGTGCTCAGTTCATAGTTGATCTCATGGACTGTATCCGTAGCCTTAATTTTCGAACACATCAAAACGGAGATTATAACAGAAACTGTTCCATCTTTTTAAACGTTCTCGACCCCTATTCTCCATCCATTCCAAACCGGTATTTCACCATAATCCTTCTACCTCATTGTATTGCTTTGAACTCACAGGGTGGCCTAAAATCATGTGAACACAAACAAGAGTACACCCGAAATGCATTTCAGCTTTATTTGAAACGAAGTCATGTTAGTTTTGTTGATGTGTGACACATGTGACAAGGAGGCGAAACAAGCATCTGATTCTATAACATCATCCGTCAACTGCGACAGGGGTGCTGAGATGTGCGCTAACTTTGTAGACGATGGTATGCAAGCAATGTCATAAAACCTGCCTCAACTCAAATGAGTTTATGCAACAATTCTGAGAGAAATGAACGGTTTTGCATCCTTTGATGCCTTCATAAGACCGTTGCCTTGGAAACAACAAGCTGAATGATTCAATGGAGTGAGGAGACTCGGGGGTTTTGAAGATCACTTGCTCAGGTCATTGAGATCTATTCATTCATTTCTGTCACGCCAGTAATTCTTTCCAATGGGATTCTTATCAGAAATCGCTCTCAGCTCCTTATTCCTCTGAAACACTGTGCAGGTGCGTTTCCTGGGCCGGTAGTAAAGTACCCCATGACGTGACGTTCAGATGGGCAGGTGCTCAAGGCATGTTGGCATCTTTGCTCCCAACATGATCCCCTCTACAGCGGCATCACAGTGGGAAATGAGGTAAGCATCGTAGCAGGTAGATGCCAACACTTCGGGAGCAGAGATGCCGACACAGTGTGCATTCATATCAATGCAACGTTTGAGAAGTTGGTTGGTCCACTACACAGCTTGAGGAGATCAGCCTCTACGCTGGGCTCTATCCTTGGAAACTGTGCAGCACGAACGCAACCCGAACAGTGCAGTACGTTGAGCTCAAAGCTTAAGACCATTTTTGACTTTTTGCTTTCTCTTCTACTGTTAAACCTTCGTTCCCATGACAGAAATTGAGGAAGAATGGAAGAAATTGACGACAGCAAGAAATAAGAGACGCGCTTATGTAGAATTTGAAACCAACGTATTACGCCGTTCCGGCGGCATTGGCGCTGCACAATTGTCAGAGACATCCATTTGAAGGCTGCATGTTGTGGCTGATGGCTTGTTGCCAGGAGGGACTCTGTAGATAGCAAGGAAGTGCGATGGCGGGAAACAGAGGTGTATATAAGGCCCTAGGATTGAGCCTTAGGTGTGTCCAGTCAGGAGTCAGCCGAAGCCGCAACCGCCCCGCGCCTACTGTATTCTCTATTAATAAACTATTTCTAATCTAGTGTGAGGTACAGAAGTAGTGGTTGGAGTTACCCTCGCAGGAAGAGAGGGTTGAGGTTGAGGGTCGTAAGAAAGAGACCCTAGAGGGAAGTCGACAGATTGTGTGCCCGGAGACAGGCGGGTACACAACACTGCAAGAGCACGATGTGGACGGTAATATGATTTGGGATGGCCCAAGGTCATGTACTAAACCAAGCGATGTCCAACGAGCACAGGTACAATAAGCCTGGTCTGAATTTGGGTAATTGGCGTAGGTAGCGGTGCCGTGATGGAATTGCCATTGAAGGGCTATCCAATTGACGAGGTTAAGAGAACAAGCGTAGATGTTGCCACGTTAAAAGACTCAAGTTCAACTGTTTAATCCTTTAAAACAGCTTCCTTACATCAAATAGTGCTGGATATTACTCTTCTCTAGTTAAAATTAGGACAATTCCATGGAAATGGAGTTTGGTAGGAGGTGCTGACGCCCGTCATGCTCCCGACCGTGACCGAGCTTCTGCGTCGGCACTCTCTTCCCTCTACATGTTCTCTCTTCATTTTCTGACTTGCCGCCGTGGGCTCAGGTCATTTTGGGAGCAATCGAGCTGACGGCAGCCCTGAGGTCATTGCTGCCAACAAACTGGACTGGTGTCTGATGTGAAGGCACATGCTTAAGAATAGAAAGATGCCGACATCCCTCTGGCTATTTGTCGGCAGCTACCTCACGTCACGGCAGTAGCAGATGGGTGACAACATTGAGGACTTTACTACCGGCCCTGTGGACAATGTCAGCATTCTGGAGATGTAGCGTTTCCTGAACGCTAATGCTATAAAAGCGTGTGCTAGCTTCATAATGGCCATGTGTGAGAAACATCCATGAATTCTCTGTATAACATGTTCAATAAACAGCAAAAGTGCAAAGTTAGCCATGTCGAATAAATACGAGCAGTTTTCAGAGAAAAGCATCGATTTCTAAAGAATGAAAAAATGAAAAGCCCACACCATGTTATCATGATTTTGAGCCACCCAGCAGAAACAGAGAGCTAAACCGAGCTTGAAAATGTACCCAATCACCTAAACACTGGTAATTCTACTGCTAGACCAATGGCGACTACCGTTGTTTTCAAACTAGATTGGGAACAACAGAATTTCTTCATAGATCTATTTGAATAGAAGCGAGAAATTGGGAGTTTCCCATCTCTCATCTTGTCTCGCAGGAGCAGCGTGCTGTGGGTGGTAAATCTCCTATCATCGTCTCTTATGCATTCAGAAAACCATCCGTTCTTGCAAAAACATGCGCAATGCATAAACATCCACAGAAGCTGCAAGGGAGATGAGGCGATAATATTATTTGCAATGCTTCTTTGAGCCTATTTCTAATTGAAGCGATCAAGTTGCGGTTTAAGATCAGGGTACGTTGTTGGTATCGAAATGGCTCAGCAAAAGTCCCCGAAGCGAAGTTTTTCTTTGCCGAAAACTTCTTCAGAATTTCTGCAGAGGTGGGTGCATGACGTAATATTTCTGTGGAATTTCGAAAAATTAGGTTCCGATAGTAAATCATGCTCCGTGGAAGTTCCTAAAGTTACTCTTGGGTGAATGCAAACATGTCCTATGCAATGATCTGGATGGTGGTGGGGGGAGGGGTAGAAGTGAAAGTTCCATTTTTGAGGACGAAAAGCAACACGCTGAATGCTCATGAATTCACAAAGGTAACAAATAGCGCAGTTAGAATTACACTACACTTGCGGCTGCGGGATCTCAAAAATTCCCGAGAATTCGCGGGAAATCGCAGACTTTTCGGGATTTTCTTATTACTTGATTTAAAAATCTTTTTCTTGAAAGCAAGACATATCAGACAATTCTGCGGGCCATGCCCTACCTATCCGCATCAATTGCTCCACAAATGCTCTTCTCGTTACTTTGTAGTCTGCATGACCTCATTTTTTCCGCGTACTTCCCCTGCGGCAGTCTATCATATGACCAATTAGCAATTAATTTGCCACTCAAAACTTAACTTTTCGTGAAGGAATCTTTGACAGCCGATATTGCCATAATCTCACAGGTGAGTTCACGAGCATCCTTTTGATACCTCATTCAGTGTCGAAATTCGAAAAACTTTTCAAGCTGAAATGAAACAGAAATGCTAATTCTCGGGATTTCTTGCTGGTAATACAAGGAATCAAGTGACCCGTAATGACTTATGATCATCATCATGCTCCCAGTTTCTTCTGCTAATGCAGAAAAAAAATGATGTTGAACATGAACTGGTTTTTTTTTCATATTTCTGAAAGGAAAAAACACCTTCAACATCGATATGGGAGGAATTCTATCATTTGCACACAAAAAGGAGGAAGAATCGGGTGATGGAATCAAAGTACTGACGAATGGGATGGTGGACATTCAACTATCAAGCACTGATTGCAATAAGGACGAGGTGGACTTGAAAAATTATTCGAAAAATTCAAAGTATCGGAAATTATAGGGCTGAAATACAGAACAAGTAAAAGTTGATACGTTGATTAACAGTAAAGAGGCGCTCGTTCTTTTATGTGCCCTCTGCAAGATAAGAGATCCTGAGGGATTTGCTGGCAGTATTGTGAGTGCCTGAAGAATTGCCTGGAGAAATGGGCGGGGGAATAACCCAAATCATATGACGTGTGAACTGGGTAACTCAGCCACACTTAGCTAAACCAACATTCGCTGTAAGAATTGGATCAAGATGATCGTCGAATCGCGTCGAAAGTATCGGCCTCAAGACAGGCTCTTTCTATTTTTTCTTAGAAATTTCAGGTATGCTTTTCTGAACGTATAATTTCTTTAAACAACCCTTTGTGTCCATTTTTTCTACTACAGACAGTGCGTGACAGTTGATCAGTGTTCCACTCCTCCCATCATTTAGGGCTCCCTCCTGAGTGCAAATGTAAGAAATCTGAGACGGTTACTGGAACTTTTTTTCATAAAAATATTTCGCTTACATTTAACGTCTTTTCTTTATATACTACACTGCATGAGTGAAAAAAAAGCAGTAGGGCACGATATTTATGATTGTTCCTTTGATTTCTGTTTTCACCATCAAAAAACCACGGAAAATTAGCAATTCATGGTTCTTTCCGAATTGAAATTGTTTTCCGAATTTCGATATCGAATGAGGTATCAAAATGATGCTCGTGAACTCATCTGTAAGATTATGACAATATTGGGTATTAAAGATTCCTTCACGAAAAGTTAAGTATTGAGTGGCAAATTATTTGCTAATTGGTCATATGATGGACTGCCATAGGGGAAGTACGCGGAAAAACTGAGGTCATGCAGACTACAAAGTAACGAGAAGAGCATTTGTGGAGCAATTGATGCAGATAGGTAGAGCATGGCCCGCAGAATTGTCTGATATGTCTTGCTTTCAAGAAAAAGAATTTTAAATCAAGTTATAAGAAAATCCCGAAAAGTCTGCGATTTCCCGCGAATTCTCGGGAATTTTTGAGATCCCGCGGCCGGTAGTGTACACTGCACTAGCACGAATGAGGAATCGTAGAAATAACGATAGCCCGAGAGAATTAACGACAAAGGTGGTGAGCTCAATTAAGTAAAACATGTTCCTCCTCTAATGCATATTCCATTTCTAGAGGAAAAAAGTGTGAAAGTAGTAGCAAGAAGAAAAACTGTAGAAAATTCAGCACTGAAAATGAAAATCTAGAACAGGATGAAATGAAATCATAAAAAATGAACAGTGGAACCACCACTGACAAGAAACGATGTAAGTTCGACTTCTTGTATTGGCAAATAAGATTTGCTAGACCAAACGATTATCAGAACTCACTTCGCTCCACTCCTCTAGTGCCTTTTCTCTTTCCTCTCGCCAGCGCTCCTCGTCTGGTTTTAGCATCTGTTCATCTGAAGTCAAGAAATTAATCTTGTTAGACAACATGGAGAAAAATGACGTGGTGAGAGATGTTACCAAGAGCGAGGGAATCAAATGAGGCGGAACACGTGGCTTTTGCAGCTGCTTCAAGATGAGTCAGTTCAGAAATATGCGTTTAGACTTCTGAATGAGATGATTATCACTGATTCGGACCGCTTGCTCTGATTTTACCCTCGAAACCATGTCTTCAAGATGAATACAAACAGATTATCAATAGTGGTCTCCACCTGGGTAGGAAAAGTGGAATTTTCCTGGACTAGGATTCATGAACGGATAACTAGGCGAAACCAGGCTAGCAAACCAACTTTCGTGTCATGCGTTTCCTATCATTGCGTAGTCTATACGCTGACCAAGCACGCTAACCATCATTGGTTTGCTCGGTTAACCTTTCGTGAATCCCACCCCAGTAAGGAAAGTGAGGTTGTGCAAGACTACATTGTAGGAGTAAACCAACTCTCGTTGCATGACGATCTGGAAGCGATGATCAGACACATATCAAGGTCAACCATGCGCCGCTGAAGACATACCCAAAGATAAAACCTAAGCAATTTCCTTTTTTTTCAGCAGAGAAAAGCATTCAAAGCGTGGTTATGAGGTATTCTGAAAGCCCTTGGAGCTGCTGCCAAAAGGCCTGGAGCCGTGCTTCCCTCTTCGCCGTAGTCCCATAGCCTCACAGTCTCGCAGCGTCCCTACTTTTTACCAAACCTGAGCTAGCTCCTAATAAGTGTTTGTTCATATATTATGATTCTAGTGAGCGATTACTAGCAAAAGAAATTACTGATGCGTTCAATTTCCTGAATTTCGGGGAGTTTGTTTGAACAGGAAATTAAGTAACTCTAAAGTGCACCAAGTGCGCAGTGCAATGTTCTCTTCCAAGACAATTTGTCTTTCTGCTACGAACCATTGTCGCTAAGCAACGGAACACCAGACGACAAAATCATAGGTGCCATTGCGTGTCAAAGGAAAGACATTCAACCAGGAATCTGCTCACCATTCTCTCACTCCCACGTAACTTTAGCTCGAGTGTTTGCGACTAATTCGTCTGCAACGCAAAACATTTTGCGCTTTGAAAAGGTATCAGCGAGAAGTTTATCCTTCTCTAGTACGATTGGCCGTTGCAACAAATACCAAAATACATTTTTTGAGGATTTCATTCTAATCGATGAATTGTTCAAACAGATTCAAGGGTGAAAGCAATTCATTGACGTCAGCATTGCTGAGTTCTGAGGGCTAACTACATAAATCATGAACATATTTATTTTGATGCAGTCAACAGCAGCTAAACAAACAACAGTCATTAAATGCTTTCAAATAAACTATTTCCGCATTTGCTCAGGATAGAAGAATCTTCCTGGTTGCATCGCCTTGGATGCTAAAAGAACTCTGTTCCACCTATTTCAGATAAGAAGTACGAGCAAGACTTATGCTTTACGTTACGTTACGAAATGCATAAAATGGTTCTCCATTGGAACACATTCCTGAGGTCATGAAAAAAAAATTCCACGAGAAGGCCAGCCATGGGGTGGAGGCCAGGCTCCGGGGCCACAAGGCAACTGCCAGGACACTCCCGGCTGGTAAAGGCTTGGCTCCGGCTTGTTTACCCATTGCCACACATTTTCGGACTTATGAAAAAATTCATCCAACCACTTATGAAAGAACTGCATTATAATGAAGGTGTATCCTGCTTGTAATATTATAGAAGTCCAGTTGGAGTTGCACAGAAGTGGCTGTGATGAACTTGGCCATGTTGGACAGGATAAGTACACCTGTGCAGATAGGGTGCACGTCATTTTAGGATGAATCCAAGTTGATGCTCCCACTGTAGCAAGCCGCGCAGCCCCTCCAAAGAGAAGGTGGCCAGTCATGTTACAAACCAGCGGCCACCACCAGCCCAAGGCAATCGCCAGCACACTCCAAAGGAGTGGAAGCTCGGCCCAGGCTAGTTCACCCACAGGCCCATCACAATCTTCACAAGTTACCCGAGAAATGGCATTTGCTCGTTAATTCGATTGACCCACAACGTTATATCGGACAGCACTAAAGTGAACTCATGAGAAATTTCTCGATATCAAGCCGTATAAAATCAATGCAAAGTCAGATCGAGGCAGGATCGAGAGAGGCACATAACGCGCCCCTTTCCCCTTTCAGGGAGCATGAGGCTCCATCGTCAAATATGACGACATTGCAAGCGAGGTCGTTCAAATACAATGGGTAAACCCCGACTACCCCCCCCCCGCTCCCCCGTCACTGGAACAGAACGGTATTCGTTCATAACTATTGCTATTGGTGCGCTTACTATTAGGATAGCAATTATTAGGTTGTTGCATAATTAATGCGGCTTTTTCCGCGACTCCTTTTCTCGTTGAAAATAGACGCTTCTTGAACGGTTTTTGACATAAGTAATCCCCTTCTTTTATTTAGTAAGGGTGCTATCGAAATATCCACATCCACCATCTCATGCTCTACACTTCGGAAAAGCTTAGAATGCAGCACATTCATTCCGCGATCTCAACGAAATTTTGGCCGAAGAAAAAAATAGCAAAGCCAAGTCGAAAGATATTTCAGTACTCCAGTTGGGAAGGTGCAATACTACAGATGAAGAAGACCCACCATCAAATTCCGATGACCAGGAACTTTTGGCAGCCGTGGAAGGGAGAGGGGTTCGATTGATGAGATTTTTCAGAAATGGAGCCTGTTCGTTTTGCTACGGAAAATAGGTGGAAACATTGTTCCTGTCTGAGAGTTCGCCCGGACCCATTTGGCCAATTTCCATGCTTTTCCGAGCCTTTCGAGAGGAAGTGCCATGGTCGAATTCCACATTGAAGAGTTCGGACAACATTCCCGTTGTTAAGCTTTCGTCCTCTTCCACAGTTGCCCAAAATTCTCAGTGCTCGGAATTTGATGGCCAACCCTTTCTTTCTTCATTTATGAAGCTTGTGCCTTATGAATATGAACAATTCTTTCAACTTAGCCCTGCTGGTTGGTCCATCTTTGAAAAACTCGCTGAGATCGCAAAATGACTCTGCTGCATTCAAGCATTTCCCGAAGTGATACAGCATATTATGGCGAATGTGGATGTGGCTTTCGATAGCATCCTTAATAAGTGGAAGGAGATGATTGTTTTAATGAAAAAAAAACATTAAAAAAGTTCAATCTTCATCGAGAAAAGAAGTCGCGAAAGAAGCCGCATTAATTATTCACCAACCTAATAGCAAGCGATCTCCGTTATTGAAAATGAGTCATTTTCACTTGTGGGGACCACCAGATTCAGAGTGCTACTATATCTGCGGGTAAGGTCCAGTAGCCATCCGCATGACGCCACAATGCACCACTGCAAAGCATTGGTGGGAAATCGGAAGCGTTGACGAAAAAAAAACAACTGCCCCATAAGAATAGGAAGTCATTCATTTTTTACTGCCACGCTTGAGATAAACGACCTTTTGCAGGGGGAGTAAAAAGTCGCTGAAAAAATATTCTGCAGTGGAGGAGTTTTGAAGCATGAAATGTCCACGCTGACATGCCATTAGAACCGCAATGCATGCTGCAGAAAAACATGTAGTTTGCATACAGCGGCTTCGGACAGACTGTGAAATCCAGTAACGAGCACGTAATTCAACGCGTTATTAGTTACATGCATTAGGTTGAGCAGAAAGTGATAGGAATTTTTTTTGAAACTTTCGTATTTTTTATTGCTGATGATTCGATCAGGCATTGCCTGCTGACATAGTAGGAGATTCTCCAATGTATTTACCTGTGGCTATTGAAGGAGCGGGAAGTGCTTGTTGGTGCAGTTACGCCTTCAATCGTGAAAGGGTGCCTTTTGCCTCAACCTCCATTATGAGCTGCCCTGCTGCACCTTGGCACCTTGCCCTGCTGCACCGCTCTCACGTCACAAAGCGAAGTGATTGCTGTGATTCGAATTGCTCCCGAAAGCTAAGACAGACACGGCTAACATATGGATAGGTCAGGTCTGAAAACTAAGGGGAACCTATGAAGAAAAACAACAAAAACGAAAAACCCTGCTCCACGCCACTTACTTCACATGCTAATTTTTCCACTTTTTCCTACCCCAAACTAGCTGGGCTGTCCTGCACTCTGGTACCATAGTATTTCTACTCTCCTGCCTTGTCGCTCTCTGATCACTATCTCCAACCCTCAGTTTTTTCTTGGGAGAAAAAGTGCTAGCTGATTTTGACGATTTTCGAGCGGGGGTCCCATTGTAAGAGCAGCCAGAGCATGCGCAATTTTGAGAAGACGGAAACAGAGTCCTAGTTAGAGACGAAAATCTGACTTGGATGCTGCTTCTTCCACTACTTTCTCCTCAACCTAATAATTACAACTGATTTCGAATATGCAGTAAGTATGACTTGTGCAAAAACAACGATGTATACCAAATCGCACGCACGTGATCCCGCAATCTTGCCGTCGAAAGAATGTTCAATCTCACCACTGATAAAATGCCCATGTTGGCGTGAGCACACCAGAAATCGCAGCGATCCATCCTCTACTGTATGCTGATATTCAGAGAGTTGGGAACGAATACCACGGTGAGCTTTGTTACTCAGATATTGTATTCAAGAGCAAAAACAGAAAAACAAAAACGCAAAAGTATAACAACTTTGTACCCAGTCTTTTTGAGTGAGAGGTACTCAATCGCAGCGAGGCACTACGGGTACAAACCGCCTCATCATTTTTTAAAACAAGAAGACGGGGGAACCCACGAAGAACAAGCAGATCTGGAACAGCCCCTCACAAAGTGGGCACCTATGTGGGGTGTTCTGGAAACCATATCAGGACTGTGTACTATCATGATAGCGGCTAATCTCTACGGCCATAAAAATGCTCCTCCCCTAGCAAATGTTTTCGAGTACTTACTTGTTAATTTGTGTGATGTTGCCTCGTTAAACATGGGTAATCTCAATAAAGCATCCAGGCCCAGAGATGGACCAGCATCTTAGAAATCTTAGTATCTTAGAAAACACTCTGTGAAATGAACTTGATGATCCTATAAATTTATGTTTGAAAGCAGCATCCAGATTTTTATGTTTTTTAAGATATTTTTATGTTCGAGATTCTGACCGTTGTCGATACTAAGCAGTTGTCGCAACGATTCTACGAAAGTTGCGCAGTCGTAGACTTCAGCATTTTCAACCTATGAAGAGATAAAGTGTGTGCTGGCTATCAGTTAGGATGAGGTCTGGTATGAAATGAATGGGTGCTTTTGTTCAGAAACACTCTTTTTTTCCTTATGGTGACACCTGCTTCCGCTCCCACCTCCTTCCATGACAAGCCCGGGCAACTCGGCCATTCGTTGCAAAACTGCTAAAGTAGCATTAAAACCGCTTTTTTCGCAGGATTTCACTACATTGATCATTGTCTTCGCTTTCATTATGGTGCTGAGCCTAGGAATATAGCAAAATCTGTAAGAGCAAAATTTGCGTGTGTTGCCTTTAATTCATTGCATTCCATTTATATCTTATTAATTTTCGCGCACCCTACCCTATTCTCCCACGTCCTTTGCTTCTGTCTACGACCGCCACAAGTACAGGAGTGGGTGTAGGCAGAAGAAATGGGCCTGTGTTTCCAAGAAGTTGGGAACAAATACGAACAACAAAGAATTTCCGAAGCATGAAAAAGATCAGAAAACCTTTTATATTTCGAGAAAATCGGAAACAGGAAGGGCCTACAGCCCAAGCACATACTATTTTTCCTATCGAGCATCCTAACTGGTAGTAAGAATGTAAGAGGAGTGTATGTCTTTAAAACAAAGGTGTTGAACTTATAATCATTTGTTTATTTATTCACTTAGAGGTGAACTACCTAACAGTATACAGTGAATAACGAAACAGAAAAACAAGCAGAATGAGTCAAGCAACCAAACAGCCACAAAGTCTTGTTACAACAATGCAAACGCAATTTTTTGAAGCGTTGAGGTATGTACTGGATCTTCGTGTTGGAACATATTTAAATGATCAAAAAACCGGTTGAAAGGTCACCCACAAACCCATATTACCACCACCACCACGCTTGGCACTTTAAGTAACAGTCCGTACCAGTTGACTCGGGTACCATCAACCTAAAAAGGTCACTGCAGTTTTGACAGAACTACAGATAAGAATGCACAAATAAGTTCTGAGCAGTGTATTCTTCTTGCTATGCTTCTGCTTGAACCAGGTTTCAGGTGGACGTTTATAATGGGCCTAAGGTTTCGGCTGAAACGTCTTGCCCAGGTACAAGAACCAGAGAACATGTGCATTGCTTTTTGCACATATGGTGGAGAAAAGGCCGCAGGAGTAGCGGAATATTAGATGATTATCAATGAAGCATATAAGAGTATTACGTAGGTGGAGGAATTCAACAGAACACCCCCTTACTGGGAGCGAAGTAGTCTTAGCAGTCTCACAGTGATCGAAGGAAAACCTAGTGGGTTGCGATAGAATCATTATCGTTGTTCTCGTGAAGTGGTAGGGAGAAGACACCTTCTTTCAGACACAAATTCTATGTGTTATGCCCCATCTTCGCTCTTGGTAAGCTCCCCTAGGAACACAAGAAGCTCTATACTGGATGGAACTGTTGGGATGGCCTTTTCCTGTATGGAATTGAAACTAAAGCGGTAACAATGAGCTGGTTTTGGAGGAACAACCAGCTGTGAGATTGAGATTAGTAACGAAAACGCCAACTAACGAGTGAAGAATTGGTTTTTGCTGCCGTGTAGCAGCTATGGTGGGCGAATGTACGAAGGCAATGCGCATCGTCGCCATGGAAACCTCTCCGCTTCAGATTTGACATTAAGATCGCACAAAAAAAGAGTAATAGGTGAAGAGTGGCAAAGAATGAAATGAAGGAAAAATTGTTGGAAGAACTTCTATCACATCACCTATTGTAGCAGAACGAAAGAAGTAACGACTTAAGTGTGTTACGGTACCACTTGCTTAGTTCCCGTCATAAGCTGTAGTTATAGTCCTTCGGAGTCTGTTCGGGTCGGATAGCAAACGATTCTATCGATCGTCTTCTGAGGAGTTCCGGCGAAGATCATTACGTATCTTCTGTTATCCGACCTGATCGGACTCCGATGCACTATAAATATTAAATACACTATAAATATATAAATATTAAATACACTATAAATAATACACTATAGTGGTGATGAAAGAAAGTGCAAGAGCAGACGGCAGGGTTAGTTTCGCGAGGTCAAAAATAGCGAGGGGAGAATAACAGGGAAAACACACTTCATTAGTGCTATATCCTGAACAACGTGACATTAGACGATATATTGACAGTTTGGTGGGGACCTATTTCCTGAATCCGTTTACCCGTAGACAGTGAAGGGAACGAAACGAACACAAAGAAGACATTCCTTTTTGAGTTTTTATAGTCTTTTCCACATGAAACCTTCTTATTACACCAATAATTTCATTGAAAAAGTAGATGAAAGATCTTCACCCCACACATTGTATAGTTTGGTGAGAACCTACATATACCATCAGAAAGATCTCGCTGAGATGAATCGAGGCGTCATCGCCAGCATCCAATACTAGGGTGGTAAGAAAGTCTTGAGCCGTTTTAGACTTTTTTGTGCTTTACTTTATTACTCAGCATACAGTGGGATTTGCTCAACAATCTAATAGCCATAGTTAGTCACTGCAGTGTCCCACCTAATGGGCAGGTCAGCGGTCCCCTTTTCCCAGGAATGGGAAGACTGGGAGCCAAAGGAATCGCTGACCTCCCTTCCAACATGGTCAACTTTGGCGGGTTTTTTCTTGACTTGAAATGCCATGAAAGAGCAAAATAAGTGGTAGTCGGAAGGGGCAACGTCAGGAGAATAGGGTGAGTGAGAAACCGTAACCCAGCCCAGCTCCGCAAATTTTTCACCGGTCTCTTTAGCTATTTGGGGCCTACCCTCATCATGGCGTAGGGGTACAAAAAACTCGTTTCGACCGTTTTTCTCAAACAGCATCCGCGGCTCTCTGAAGCTGATTGGTGTATGTGTTACTGGTGACTGTGTGTGTTTGCGGAAGCCGCCCATAATACAACATTTCTAGCGAATTCCAGAAGTAGCAAAGGAGACAGATGTTTGGGTGGGGGTGCGATTTGGCCGATCTTCTTCTTGACGGAACCACATGGCACGGTGCGTTTTGAGGACCCCAATGTCATCTCCAATAGTTAGGCATTCTAGAAACTCCTGTCGATGTGGACAGAGCAGGAAAAACAGATTTTGGCTAGGGGGACCTCTCGTGGATCTGACGTCGTAATTGAAGTTGAGGAAGGCAATTTGGCTGTATATGCCTATTATGGAGATGCCCCAAGTTTGTCTACAAAAAGCACGTGGTAGGTCATGGATACCGATCAAAAAGCAAAAGTTCTGGGACTTCTGTAAAAATCGGCTCAAGATCACCCTAATATATTAGATTGGCGTGAAAGTCCCAATAGAAATGCTATAGAAATCTCTTTTATTTGGAGAACCGAGAGAAATGGGGAGTGAATTGATACGGGTGAAAAAACGGACGCTTTCCTCATGTACGAAGATAAGATCAGCAGAATGACGAGTGGGTACTTCATACCATGTACAGTAAACTAATCAGAAGTATAGAAAATTAAGTGGATACATACCGTATCTCTAAGTGCGATGGTAGTTACATATTCATGTGATACTTGATATGTTTTGAGCACTTCACATTACTCGACTATGAACGTACATCCTGCATCTCTTCGTGTTACGTATATGATAACCAATAGCCAGGGCGCAGCACCAGGTGGTCATTATCCACCAGGACTTAGTAGCGTATTGCAGATTCAGGGGGCTTAGCACCAATGTCCGGGGCGTAGCCAACCGCTAACCGTCTACTGATGTTAGACACAAGCAGATTTCAGCGATGCACGTCTGGAGGATCATCAAAATCGAGACAGAAGATCACTGTCGTTCGATTGCTACATCCCTACCCTGCATTCACGTGCGCTCCAATGATAATCAGGTGTTGCTCAACTTGTAGGAGACGTATCATGTTGGAATTCTGAAAGTAGATGCGCACTATACCCACAAGTATCCCCCCAAAGTGGCATCTTTCGTTTTTGAGAAACCGTCTTCGTTTTTGGAAAGAACCGTCATCAATGGTCAAAAAATGGTTTTGACCATTTTTTGACCATTAATGACAGTTTTTTCCAAAAACGAAGACGGTTTCTCAAAAACGAAAGATGCCACTTTGGGGGAGAGTTGATACCACCTAGGCGCATTTCTTGGAGCTGACAGCGTATTGGAACCCTTTTTCAAAAAGGAGTAATTTCCTGGGAAAGTTCCCGGTTCGATAAAAAAAAAACACGCTCCAGTGACAATTTCTTGTATCTGACAGGTCCTATAACAAGTTTCAACGAGTTTTAGCGGGATCAAACAGTTACGTACTGAGATCGGTTTTTCGAGGATTTTAGCTTGAATTTGAGATGATTTAGGCTGTCGCTAAATGGTACGCATTTCTTGCTGAAACATCATTCGTCGTCTCACTAACGCTTATTTAAGTCACTTTTTAGTGCTATCTGCTTTTTCTGAGAGAACCCTAGTGTGTAGGTACCTAGTGGCCCATTTCGGAATCTGACTGGACTTAGTGCTCCCCAACCGACACTGACCACCTGGTGCTGCGCCCTGCCAATAGCGCCAACCTTCGCGGGTTTGCTTGGTAATTGTTTCGTGAATCCCAGCCCCCGGAAGTGATAAATCTCCCCAAAAATTGATCTAAACTAATTAAATCCATCATTCAAATTTAATTTGATCCACCTAGTATATATTCACGCAGTTAATGCTTCGAAAGCAAACGGAACTATCCCACTTCATGAGAATGAGGAAATGCTCTAAGTACACTCAATCAATGCGATGTCCCAGGGTGACAACTTACGATCTTGAAAAAGTCTTCCCTCTCAGGGATTTCGATCAAGCGTCCATATACTCCTTCCACGATGCCTGTTCGGAACTTCATCAACTGTTTGCGCAATGATTGCACCTAACGATGAAGTAGAATTTTATTCCGACATTCGCCAAATAAGGATAGCGCAGAGTGTTTGTTCCATTTCTCTTGCTGATGTTTTAATTCAAGTGGTGCTCTTATAGGAATAAATCTAGCGAATAGAGACAAAAAATGAACGGAAAAAGAAATGAACGAATGTTTTCGCTTACAGTGAACTTCCTTCTTGGTGATGAGACTTATTTTCACTACCACCCCCTTCTATTCATGCCCAGGCAGCTTGACCATTCTTTGCAAACGGGCTAAATTTAAGTTTATTTAAATTTGGTAATGAAAGCTGGAATTTCTCTAGGATTTGGTAAAATTCATCACTTCGTTCATTCACCGTGTAGCACCTAACCTAGGAACATAGCAAAATCTATGGAAGTAAAACTGCCGTGAATCCTGCTTTTACTGCATTAAATGATGACGCCATTGCAGGTTGTCCTTCCGCTTCTGCTTCCTTTTGCTCTCCTTGCTCAGTACCTGTTTACATGATCTTCTAACTATAGCAGTCAAGGATAGGGCGAGCTAGTCTAATCCGCGGACATCTTCATTAGAGATTCCGATCAAATGAAAGAGAAGTTGAGAGGGGGGGGGGTGGGGGCGGGACTAAGGAAAGGATTTATCTGCTTCGCATCCTCGCTCGACCTATTAACCGTCCCATCCTTGTCGACTACAAGTAATGATAATTATTCATGAGATTTTGAGATCTCAAAAAAAAAAACAAAAAAACAACTTGATGCGTTAAGAGTGATGTGCACCAACGCAGCCTATCCAATACGTGGAAATGAATACCAAAAATTATGTTCAGCAGTAATGGGAAATGAATACAGGGTGTGGTCCAAATACTGAGGTGAAACAACCTACGTATTCATGCCTTTTGTTATAAAGGCGGGAAACTTGCTCCTCAATAATATTTGCGAAGACTCTTCGAATTACAGTCATTGGGATATATCTAGTATGGTCTCCTCATGCCTTCGACGGTACATACCTTTTTGGAAACCACACACAATCTCTGAAAGTTCTCTCATCTTCAATTTGGGGAAGAGACTCACCGAACTAGGTTACGTGTATTGAATCCCCAACTGGGGCTCTGGTCCACTCAGCGCTTTACGCCTGAACTTCTCGGTTTTGCAGTGTATGCGTTTCTCTCCAGCTGTGGAGCTTCGACAGCCATGGGCAACAAGGCCAACGTAAGAATAGTCCTTGAATGCACTACCCAACAATGCAAAATGGCCGGTCTAGTAGAGTTTGTCGACAAACGATCTCGAAACCAGGGCCCCTAGTTAAGTGTCATGGCGCTGAGATCGGCTGCCTGCACAACTCGTCGCCACATTCGAGGGCGATGATCGCACGCGCGACGACCTTCCAACACTAAGGAATGGAAGATCATCACCATCTGTGGCGGTGCTGCGAGCACGCATGTGCGAGGCGCTGATCTCATCGCCCTGGAGGGCGATGATCGCCATCGTTTGGCAATTAGATAGTGTGCAGAGCGAAGAGGCGCCGAGTGAAGTACTCGGAGCATCTCACTCGGAGAATGGTGATGGTGTGAAGGTACGTGTGATCAGGTGCGCGAATCACACAGAATACACCTAAGCCTGCCTACGGACTCAGGCATGTTGATTTTCGGCCAGCAGCACAGAACAAGCTGGAGTGTGTATGACTTGTCAGGAGCACAGAGGTGTTTCTGGTGCTTCTGACAAGTCGTACTCGTCCTAGCTTGTTAGCCGCAATGGTTCATAACTGTCTCAACGCTAAAACAGTCTCGGAACTGATGTGGGAACACGTGAAACAGGTACATTTGATCACTTTTCATGTACGGCCCGTCCGATTCACCGTGGCGATGTTCACCATACTCCTCTCCAACGCGAAGTGCGATGATCGCCCTGAAGATGATGTGCGATGATCGCAATGGACACTTTACTACGGGCCCAGATTATCTGAAGAGGCCACTTCGGATTCGTGCATTTTATGACGCGAAGTGATGAATGTGGAGTAATAAAGAATTAAAGTCATGCAGAAAAAATATGACAATGTTGATACTAGTAACGGAGAAGAACTAGCGACAAAATGAGACACTGTACATTTAAACCGTACATGCTTTATCCCTGCTTCTTTCTATTTCTTCTTCTATCTCTCTCTCTGCCACGACACTTGAGAGAATGATTAGGAATCTTAAAAACCATGTATTTCATGAGATTGCAAATCCCACGGTCAAGAGATGCGTGCTCACGCAAGGCCCGCTTGTTTCATCAATAGTTCTATCAGTATTAATGGTCAAATCCATGCGAAACACACGCATACCCATGACCCAAGGCAGAACCCACAAAAAAGCCCATCATTTTCTCAGTCGCATGCATATAGCAATGGTCAAATCCATGCATACCAATGTTCTACATGGGTATGCATGGATTTGACCATTGCTGGTATATAACTACTGATTGAAAAAGCCGTTTTTTGCATGAGCACGCATTCTTTAGTCGTGGGATTTGCATCTCGCGTGCAAAACACGGTTTCCAAGTTTCTTGAGTAAATGCAAAAAAGGCACTGCTTCTGCTTAGTCAACAATAAAGCTTCGCTACCTCATTTCTACTACGTTTATATTTCAACTTCACTTTTCCTTTTTTTTCACAGCTCCAACAGCGTAACGCTCCTATTTTCGACTTTTCTTGGAAGTTCTTTTTTTCTGCTTTCTCATGCACATTTCGAGCATCCATCCCAGTGGAATTCCGATCCAATTGATACAGATATGTTTTCTTAATGGAAATGCCTTCAAGAAAATAGCTCGAGAAATGGAGGAGAATGCGTTCAAAAAAAATTTACTTGTCATTCTGCTCCTATAAACACCTAAACGAACATTATATATGGATTTAATAAAAACGATAATTATGTGTAATTGTCCGACAATTATCGGAAGTTTGGAGGCTCTGTTCACGAAAATAACACAGAGGGGCAGTTTGTTCGACGATTACTAGAAATTTGCCCGAAATTCGTACTACCAATGCTGAAAACCCTCTATGATTTTCCTTCCTTCTTCTTGGCTTCCTTTTCTTTTTTTACAGCTGTCAATCAGCTAGGAGCAAAAATTCAGCGGGATATGGAGAGGTAACCAAAAATTAGTTTCAGAAGAAAAGATGTACATTCTGTATTTAGTGATAGTACGGAGCTTGATTTCCTTGATTTACCTTGATCTCCCTCCAGTAATCAGCAGATTGCCTCATGCATGCAGAGTGACCGTGTGCAGCTTTCAAAAAGAGATTTCTTATAAATTTGTCAGAAAAGAAAATCCGACAAACCCATTCTACATATTTCTACACACTAGCTGCTGTAGAGTCTCAATGCACCTTGTAGCAAGTTTTCATTAGAATCAGGCAATTTCATCGAAGTTCAAAAGTCTTCTCAAGGTTTTTACTCACAAATCTAGTAAGTCGGAATAAAAGAAGCTGTGTGCAGCGAAAAATCTCCAAAATGACAAACCTTACAGTACTCACAAGCTCCCAGATGCATCAGAAAGCTCTCACAAAAGTCTTAGGGCTATTTCAACTGTGATTTCATTCGATAATGGCTTCGTTGAACGCACATTATGGGGTTTGAAGCGCCTGAGTTTGAGACCTACAAATCCTTAGCTGGGAAACATTACCCACAAAGAACCAAAGTGGTTTTGCCACTGTGGGCTGGCGCTAAGCCGTCGGAGCTTCGAAAGTGAGGGCGAGGGTTGGGAAGCCAAGGACTAATAACCAGGGGTGTACGGCAGTAAAATTATCTATCCCCCGAGTTTCAAAAAGGGCACAGAAGAGTACACATGCTTGCATGACGGGCGGAGGGAGGGGGGGGGGGAGGGGGTGGGGAGTATACATTGGTATTCGAACGAATATTTTCGAACGAATATTCGAATAATTCGAAATTTTCGTTATTCGAATATTCGAATAATTCGAAAAGTCCAAATATTCGATTATTCGAATATTCGAATTATTCGAAAAGTTGAAATATTCGATTATTCGAATATTCGAATATTCGAGTATCCATGATTCGAATAATTGGTTTAATGATAAAATCGCCATGATTCATGGATCACACATTAGGATGCAACCGACTGAATGCGAACGACAAGCATGCGTCAATATTCATTTATTTTTTCAGTGATTGCTTAATGGAAAAATTAAACAATACTGACAAGACTCGTGGAAGAGACGGGCTGACTTGTTTCAAATTACACAATAGAGACTGTTCCCGATGCTGCCTCCTCTTTCGGCTTACCGTTCGGCTGAATTCAAAAAATTACAAATCGAAAAGTTCATGCCAATTTACGCGGACTCAGAGGTGCTGGGACGGCGAACATAGGCCACGTTTCAACAGCAGTTACACCGCGATATGAAAGCTTATTTCGTCGCCTCACGAGCTGCATTCGCAAAGGCTGTGTTTCGGTGACGATGAACTGGTATGCATGTTTCAAACCCGGGATTGCAGCTCAATCTGGGCACAAGGCTGTGTTCATACTGTAGATCTGGGTAAGTAGATGTTTACTCAAGCTCATCCAAAAGTAGTCCCAAGCGCGTAGTGGACGCAGTGGTCTCGCGACGGACCTCGAGATCCAGGTCGCACCCGCACGTATGCGCACTGCACGGATCTCGTCTGACCGATTATTGCACAGAGCCATGGTTTTACCCGGGCCTCTGCCGGCCTGATGAGTCTAGCAGAGCTCTCCTTGCCCCCACCGTAGCGGAGACACGACTAAGGTGCTCCGGTGCTCAACCATTGGCTTATGTACACTTCCCAGGAAGCGGGTCGCCACGTAGCAACAAACAGGTAGAACCGCAGGACATGAGCCCGCAGGACATGAGGGGCAGAACGCAGGTTGAACGATACTCCAGTCAATCATGCAGCAACTACTCCCTTCAACGCAGCCGAAACACGGGGTTTGCTGCTCTTAGCAGTCGGAGTGCAGCATTTCATCCTCCTACAGCAATATCCGCCTTAGATTTCTTGGGGGTGTGGCTCGGGAGGTTTGATGCGTTTGCCTTATACAGTTATCTAAAGAGGTACGCAAGTTTGAGAGAAATAGGCGGGCATCGAGCTCCGTAGGAGACAAAACTAAACCTTATTAGTTTTGTCTCTCACGAAGGTTGGGGACAGAAATGAGATTGATTTCTTGCTTAAGACACGGTGCGAACATAGCGTGTGGGTGCGATGCGCGCATTTCGACTTGGTTACAGATAATTCTCTATGTGAGCAGCAGTGGCGAACGCAGAAAGTGGGCGGTATGGGGGGGAGAAGAAAATTAAGGACCACTTTGACGACCCCGGTTCAGAATTAAAAAATCGAGAATATCACTTATAATATTGAATACACAATATAAATAACTGGAAAATTGAATAGTCAAAAATAAATTGATGCAAATTCTTCATCTATTTCCTAGAAAGAAGTAAAGTGATTCCAAAAATTCGGTGACCCATCCTTGGGTAAGAGAGGATGGCGTCCTATTGCATCTGCCACTGGTCCATTGCTATACCATTATCATCATTCTGGGGCAGTCCATAGCGACATTCTATGTCATTTTATTTAAAGACAGCAGGAGCTGAAATTCTCGACTCTGAGCTGAGCTGCGGGTGGCGAAGTACAGACTCAGCACATCATAAATGTGAAATGAACACAGACAATGATGGCTTACCTGCACAGAAAATGGAACATTCGTCGCGAACACGCCTGGCCGTGTTCGTGCGCGGACGAGTTTTCCTCGACGCGAAAGCCATTGCGGCGCGTGGTTTTGGCCGAGTCCCGCCATGAAACCCTCTGAATTGAATGCATTTCGTTTTACCTTGGCGCCAAACCACGCACCGCAATGGCTTTTGCGCCGAGGAAAACTCGTCCGCGCGCGAACACGGTCAGGCGTGTTCGCGACGAATCCATTTTCTCTGCAGATAAGCCATCATTGTCTGTGTTCGTTTCACATTTATGATGTGCTGAGTCTGTACTTCATCACTCACAGCTCAGCTCGGAGTCGAGGATTTCAGCTCCTGCTGCCTTTAACGGGTCCGCCTTACTTCCTTGTCTTACTTTATGACCCCAGAGAGGGGACCGAAGCGGTGCGAGAAGCACAACGAATTAAAAACTAAAGGCGGGGTAAGAGCATTGTTCAGCAGAGTGTTGCAGACAACGTCCTGAAAGACGAGTCAAAAAACACCTTGAAACATTCTGTGAATAGCTTTTTAAGAAAACCAAGAATCTGTTCAAATTCAGACATGCAAATGAGACGGGACATCGCTTCTAACGTACACCACCGGAAGTGTTAGTTTGAAAACGTGCATTTCTACATATATCTTCGCACATGACAAGACGGTTTACCTATTTTCTGTGGATCAATACGTACATCCAAAACCACTTCTGAGACAATGGCACTCATTTATTCGAATAATTCGAAATTTTCTCTATTCGAATATTCGAATAATTCGAAAAGTCGAAATATTCGATTATTCGAATATTCGAATTATTCGAAAAGTTAAAATATTCGATTATTTGAATATTCGAATCATTCGAAAAGTTGAAATATTCGATTATTCGAATATTCGAATAATTCGAAAAGTTAAAATATTCGATTATTCGAATATTCGAATTATTCGAAAAGTTAAAATATTCGATTATTCGAATATTCGAATTATTCGAAAAGTTAAAATATTCGATTATTCGAATATTCGAATTATTCGAAAAGTTGAAATATTCGATTATTCGAATATTCGAATAATTCGAAAAGTTAAAATATTCGATTATTCGAATATTCGAATAATTCGAAAAGTTAAAATATTCGATTATTCGAATATTCGAATATTCGAAAGAAAAAATTCGAATACCAATGTATAGTGGGGAGGTCGAAAGAGAAAACGGAAAATTTCACTTCCTTAGGTCTTTTTCAAAAATTATTTCGCCCCAAAAGGGTACATATCTCGCGAGGATTTTTCAGTTGCTGTTGAAGAGGCACGCACTTTCAGAGTCTTTAAAAAATGCAGTGGAGATTAAATTTAAAAACGTTTAGAATTCTTTAGATAATGAAACATGAGGGTGAAGTCCCAGAAAATGTAAAATGCAGAATGGAACAACAATAATGAGCGCACAATGGAAACGGAAGAACCAAAAACGAGGAAACATTCATGGATCGAGATTTGATTCGGATTGCATCAAAATCTTTATGAATTTGTAACGTCGGGGAGGAGCAATTTTACCAGCCATTAAAAGGGACCACTTAACTCCTTACAGTCGTCACTAATACAAGGGCTCCTACTACTTCTGTGGGATGCATTTGCATGTATTTCTGCTGATGATAACGTCTTGTTGGACATACATATAATGACTCAGAAATCATATCAAAAAGTAGCGTCTCGTCTCGACGGAGTTGAATCGCGGTGGAGACAGCTGCGGAAAAACGAGCTGAATAGCCTAAAAGTGCAAACCTGCGACTACTTAGAACTGAGAAAAAAATTGGTACCTCATTGGGCCAGATCTTCTGCTATTCAAGTCCATTTACTACCACACCTCTAAGAGAGCCGAAGTTTTAGATGAACATTTTTGGACGTTCGCACCGCTAGTCCTACTCAGTCCTGCAACCCGATGAAAAGTGAATTCGTGCACTATTTCTGATTGCCTCTAGTCCACTATAAGCGCACTTCATTTTAAGTCGTGCAAAAATTCTAGCCTTGGAGGGGATCGAACCCTCAACTACGGAGATACGTATATCGATTTTTTTTGCCAAATTTGAAGCAAGCAGCTTAAATAAGTCTGAACGCACGTCTCTAGAGTAATATTCACCACCATTGCTTTAATCTTCTTGCAAAAATTCCGGATAAGGAGGGGATCGAACCCTTGACAGAATACGCAGTCGCTACTCCTACTGCTGCTATAACGTGTGGATTTGGAGTCCAAACATTCGTCGAAGCGCTCGTACGCTTTTCTAACATTTCATTACATTCCTGACCATTCATCGATCACATCTAAGCCTCGAGCTAGCTCGAAATCGCGCAATGCATAGTTGTATGTATAATCACCTATGTAGCTGCACTTGACAGTTCCTAACCTGTCTGTTCTTCTTGTTTCTGTACAAATTTCTTTCCATAGCTAGTTACAGTCCTTCCAAAAAAAAAACGCCTCACTTTTCGCCGCCCATTTGCTAAGCCGCGCCTCATCACCTTCGTATCACATACGTGGTGTGACGTGGCTATGCTGACGGGCGGTTCAGCGTAAGGCAAGAATTTTTGAGAAAGTCTGTAGCTTCTTTTTAGTGTTCCTGTAGTGTCTGCATTTTCGCTTCTCATTTCTCATTTGTGAATTTGTGTGCGAAAAGGGGGGGGGAGTGATTTCTCATTTGTGAATTTGTGTGCGAAAAAAAAGGGGGGGGGGGTGAGTCGCATGGTGGTCGACTTTTTATCATCATCACCCTCCCCTCATAACATCTTCAAATCTTCTTCGAATAGCTCAATCCGTAGTTGAGCTATAGTCTGTTCCACGGAGAAAGATAGTTGGGAAAACGCCGCAGAGAAGGAGAGGGCTGGAAAGTGCGCAGAGATTGGAGAGGGTGCAGAGAAAAACAGACACTGCACGAATACTTAACTATCATCGCTGGCGAAACAGACTATACATTATAAGATTCTGCCTTCAACAATGCCACTGATTATTTCTTTTTAACCGCTACTGTACGTACATGCTTCACTGCCCTCAACGCCCATATCCAGGTAGACTTGCTCTTTCTTGGAAATTTTCGGGGTTCACACCCCTGGTGACCACACTTGGGCTTCATGAACTTCTGTCAGAAATAAATGTCATATCAGCAAGTAATGAAGGAGAACGTAAGTAGATTAGCTATAGTTGAGTATCTCCTGGTAAAAAGCAGTGCGGGTATGGGGACCCTTAAGAGAGTTGTGGTCGAGAAACAGAAAATAACATTATAGAAATAACCTTATAAACGTACTGTGTCGGCTTCACTTCTAGGTGGATAGGCTTCAGGCAGCTTATTATATTTCTTTGTTCAATCATTTCTTTACTTGTGATGTCGTGTGCTTATGGGAAAAGCATTCACCAATAAGGGCAAGGGAGATAAGAGCACGTGAGTCAAAAGAAAAAGAAAACAACGGAAAACTTGGGAAAATAGCTCAGGCTATTCGTGCGATCTGTAGTAGGACTCTTCATTTTAGCTTGAGCTCAGAAAAATATCGGTAATTCTCATGAATTTATTATTATACTGAGTATAAACCTAATAATGTGATTAAATATAAAATTCATTGTAGATGTCATATTAAATGCACATATAACTATCGCTCTCAATTGCCAATATGCAAATCTTTCAAGGAATTTTCCACACAGCAACAATTTGCAACTTCTCAGGGCGCTCCTTTTTATGGAAATCAAGAGCACTCCCTCGCTGGAGAAGGATGGTGCAGGCAATTATAGAGGCAAACGTGGAAGCTTCCTAGCTCTCTAGTTAAGGCTCAAAAACGATAATGAACTTGAGAATGTGCGGCGGACGCTGGAGCTCGTTTGATCGCCCACATCCTGGCAAAACGCCCTGGCTGAAGGACGCGAATGTCACCCGCTCCAAGCATGCACTTTGATCGATACCGGGACATATGAAATGAAGTATGGAGGGAAAAACTGAAGCGTAGAGGTTGTTCCAACTGGGATTGTATGGACTGCGCGTGAACAGCATGTGAGCAGGAGACTAATGCTTATAGTAGTTAGCAATAAAAGCACATTTTTCTTTACTAATTCATCCTATTCCGCGTCTTCCGAGCTGCAAATGTTCCGTGTTTTTGCAGCTTTTGATGGGAATAATAGAGCAGTGAAGGAATTAGTCAGTTAGATTGCATTCGCTATGCCCTTCAGAAAAATCCAAAGGCGTGACATTTGGAAAGAACCATTCATTTCATCCCCAGCACTGAAGGGAACCTAACAGAGTGCATTTTACTCTCTTCGAAGGAAAAATTCGGATCCGCAAGTCATCTGGAACCCAGTGGAATTGTCCTGTGTGCCGGGATTCCTCCAGGCTGTTCATTGCCCTCGTCGACATCTGCATTGCATCAAATCGCCAGAAATTGCGGTAAATTCGAGAACCTCCGGGCAGACGCTCACCTCGCGGCGAGCTCGGCTCTGAATTCGACTCTGGCCGCTGCCTTTCGTAGTAACCTCCGTCGTGGAGCCGTCGGTCGCCGTCCCGGACTCGCTCTAACGTATCGATCCGTGTGCTGCGAGCAGGCTGGGAAGCTATTTGGGATAACTATACCCGAGATGCGGCAGATATGCCTGCTTAATCATATGAATGTGTGTGTGAGCGTGTGGTTGGCGCCGTGTCGAGCCAAAAGATCATCTGCTGGCTTACCGACGGCCGGCATTTTTGCTCGTGGTTGGTTTTCCTTGTTTTGCAGAAAATCCTCAATTTCTTGCTGTCGTCTGCTTCCTGGGCCTGCTTCTGCGCCTTGTTTAAGTTGTTTCTTCATTTATTTTTACTTTTTTCTGTTTCTTTCCTTTTTTGAATGCAGGCGTCGTTTCAAGCTATTGAGCACTCTTTAGATAATCACCTTCTTTATTCATTTATGGAAATACTGCCGGAGATGCACTAGTTAAACACTTCAAACATCAAAAATCTTAATGAATTCTCAATTTTCCAACTTCTGATAGCAGAACAAGGCACTGAGTAAAATTCTGCTCCGGAATCATGACCACATTCCAGGATTAAACTATTTCTTCCTATATCTCTCTCATTTTTACCGATTTCCTTTGGATATTTCCGGAAACCCAGCACCCCATAGATCTGCTGGTCTGTTTTCGCGTTGTTGCTTGCTCGTTTTCACCTCCGGACAATTTGTGTTCAGAAAGGGGCGCTGTGGTTTTAGCAGTGTCCGACTGCACTCACCTTGGCATCGATTCACGGCTCCTTCATGTGCCTTTCTTCCATGGATTCCTCTCTTCTCGTGTCGATAATTCCAAATTCATTCTTTCTCTCATCGAGCAGGAGAGGAGCGGCAGTTCTTGAATTCTGTCGCCGAGACGCGAGCGATTTTGTGCTCGGCCAACTTAGCAACTAATCAGATTGTGTGGGTTGCTAAGCTGCCTCATTCACGATATTCTTTCTGTTCCCTGCCACGATGTTGCTAAATTTGTTTCTACACTGAAGTTGATTGGAATCAGTAGAATCAGGCTCTGAACATACTAGTAAGTTATAACTTTGGTCATTTCTTTCTGGATACTATAGCCATATGGAGAATCAACTATGCATCGTTCCTTCGATTTTTTCAATTGTTTTTTATGCTTGTATGTGTTACTTGGTAAGCAGCTTTTCGAATCAACTATGATATGACTTTCGAATAATAGTTGCTTCACATTGGAGACTTTCTACTGAGGTGGTAATTTCGTCGTCCATAAAGAAGCCCATGCGAGGTCATAAAAATCAGGAAAAAAAAACTTTAGTGTGTTCGCTGCACATGCACTGGCGAAATCGCAAATAGTGTGTTAAAATGAAAGAGTGTGACCTAGGAAGAAAAGGACTATGGATGTAATCCAGCACTTTCTAAGGCAAAACTTTTCTCCTTATTCTCTGTCATATTTTTTTATCATATCACCAGGTTCTTGTCAATCCACTTCAGTTTTATTTCATTTTGCTTTCTAATCTACTGAAACATTAGTCACCGTAGACAGGCCACTATCCCCGTTTGCTCACAAAGCAACTAATATGTGTGTTATGTGAATATGTCGAAATCCTTCAGTAACCGATTTGACTTGGATTTTTTTCGTTTTGGATCCTTCTATTCGAATTTTTTTGTTTTTTTTAATGTTTTCAAAACTTCTGCTGGAAGCGACCAGGTGTATCAATGGAAGAATTTTGTTGGAAGATATCCAACAAAAAAAAAACGTCTACGTTCACGTTCTTGTTCTCCGCCGCCTTCCTCATAGAGCTCGCTGCTGCCTGAAGCAATTCTAGAACGATACCATCACAGGATCACTGTCTAATTGTAATTCTAAGCACTATTCCGAAAAGAGAAATATGAAACGTACATATTTGTTCCATAATGCTGAATGAAAAGAAGGTAATGGCATGCAAGCTATCGTTTTTATGTTAATAGATATATATATATATATATATATATATATATATATATATATATAATGGACCAACAAAAGTTGTACTTATTGCAAATAATATGTCGTCTAAAATAAGTACAATAAAATAATTGAGGAGTCTGCCCTCACGTAACGCAAGCATTTTCTAGTCGTGTGTTCATTTCGTTGAATGGACCAACAAAAGTTAATCGATATTCCACAACTACATGTCGGTCAACATTATATACCAAAAATATACCAGTAAAAGAAATATTATAAACTTCAATTCATCCGTTTCTTTCTCACGCGAGACCATTTCTTTCTACTTCGGCCTTGAACGAGACTTTGTCCGCAAGTACAAATGCGAAGCAAAGTCGTTGGCAGAGGTGTGTTACAGGACTTCAGATCCTAAGAGAATATTCAGGGCCGTACAGGATTTCCCATTTTCCGTTTTGCGCCTTCTGTTCTGCGGGCATTCCTTAATTATGCCTCAGCTTTCACGTTTTTCATTCTTTCTGGAGCGACTGATACTTCACCACCCGGCTCCTTCGGGGGTGACCCAAAATTAGAGTCAAGGGTGTAGTGAAAGTTTGGTACTGGGTGGCTCCCATTCAATCCTATCGCGATATGCGATAATTATGCTACCAGCAAAGAGTAAAGCACCACTTTTGCGTTTGCCGAAACCTTTGAACTGGTGTAGTCTTCGTAATCGACAATAATTTGACCATTTAAAAACTAGACGAACTTTAGCGCCCAAGTTGCATTCCTCCAGTGATCCTGACCTATGTTAGACGAGGTATCGTTGTAACGAAAAATACCAAAGTAATGAACATTTTTAAATGTCTCTAGATAATGAATATCTGATCTTCTCGTATAAAATCAGCTGCATTAAGAAGAACCTTAAGAATTTTTTTGCGCCTGACAAGGGAAGTGCGCGAGCTTTAGCTGCTAATCCAAGACGACAGAGCCTGTCCAAAATGATGGTGCTGGTCATACCTTCTATCTCATGAGGAAACCTTTATGGACATTATCTTTATCCAAATACATGTGTCGTATACACGTGACTGACTGAAAACTGGATGTTTTTTTACTTTAATGAACATATCAGGAAACAATTCGAAGACCCAAGTATCCGAGATTGAAGAAGCTCTACATAAAACTATCGTTCTCTTTCATACCGCACTGTATTGATCTCCAGTGTTGGAACATTCGAATTTTCCATTCATTCGAAATGGATAATTTTTTTTCAATTTTCGCTCCCAAATATCGAATATTTTGAATGAAATTCGAATGTTCCAATAGTAGAGAGTCATTCTCAAATATCTGGATGGTTAACTTGTTTCCTAAATTGACAATTGAAGTAATGGAATTATTCGGTTTTTATTCGGTCACCTCAACAATACATAGCCTGTTAACGCATTAGGAGCTTTTCTTCGTGCACTTTCCTTATGAGATGCGATGTGCCTTAAAGCGTTGGAGTAGTTCCACGAACTGTGAATAATTTGCGAGGAATCATCGCCTCACCGATTAGTGTTGGAGTCAATAGAATTGTTGTTACACGTTGGATTCGTATACGTGGTGTTTAGGGAAAAAGGAGTAACAGGAGGAAGGGGGAGGGGTGCACATATTACTGAGAAACGCTCGGAATCGTGTGTTAATAATGAAAGCTCGGAGTATGAATTTCCTGGGATGATGTCCTTAATGTTTGTCTATTTATACGTATAATTTTTTTGTCGAACGCCCAGACATAATAACACGAAATTAATGGAGCAATAGTGTTGTGTTAATTTCTTTCATTACTATTATTACTATGAACTGTTATGATCAGCAGCGACACGCCCGCTCAGAGGAATTTTTCATTGTTCTTGCGTCACAGTATGAGTTAATTGAAATTTGCGGTCTCCGGGGATTCCACAGTTGAATGGAAAGTGCGGACGGCTGAATGGAAGATTGCGTCCCTGGCTGTGGAACCATTTTCTCGTTTAATAGTTGGAGAAAAACGCAGGCGCACTACTCTCTCATGGAGGCCATCCAGCCGTTCGCCAGGGCTCTGCAACCCCAGCAGCAATGGATTACAACGTGGACGACTTCCCGCAGAGGCTAGGCATCTAGCAATTGTTTTGATTTCTTTATAGATTTTTTCATGAGTATTACCACATCAACGCCTTGGTACTGCATGGTATTGTGCACGCGGTTCTAGAAAACAACCGTTGATTTGTAGTGGCTCTCTGACGCTCACGTCTAGTCTTTCTAGCTTGAACAATTTCAGCGAAAGACGGTTTCCTAAGACGCTCTTCCAAAAACCTTACGTCGTAGTCATTACTCAGATGAAAGCGTAGGTATACGCTACACAATTTGTAGTGGTGAGCTATCAATGTGTTCCTTTCTAGTGTCCGTCTGCTTCATCTAACGCGGTCTCCGCGTTTCGTGGCCCACGAATGTCAGTGGACCCGCAATCAAGCCCATGTAAAATAGCGCCTCGTTTCCGTGTATATCTCTGCCTTGAAATTCCGGGACGTGATGAAATCATCGACATGAAGATTTCAGTGAGCGCTGTCTTCAACGCTGCGCCCACACCCCTATCCTGGATTATCCGTTTTTGCATTGCTTAAATCCAGCAGTCATGAAACATTGACAGAATATATTTCCAGTCAAAACTTCGGCTGTTCGATATTCCCTAATTCCTGCAGCTCACGCGCTGCAGCCAATTCATGCGGGCTTGAAACATCCACGATTACAACACCTACTACGTGAGTTGTGCGGGAAGGGCGCATTCGAAACTGAACCCTAGCAAATTTCCATCCTGGCGATATTGAAGGGTGAGCTTCAGGACCTTCTTGATACTCTGGTTGCATTCTTTTACCTGGAATCTCGAAAACATACAGAAGAACTTATCTTTTGGGAGAAGAGCAAACTAAAAGTACTGAAAAAAGAAAACATCTCGAGAAAGAAATTTTCCGCAGTTGCTTTTTCAAGCCACCCTTGCTCTTTTGCCTCTCTCATCATGTGTTCACAATTTATTTTTACAAAGATTTCATTCTCGTTGAAGATCTCTTAGAGGAACAAAATGCCTGAGAACCTATTTGAACAGGATTTATTAGACCCAAGTATTTTTGGTCCCATCAAAATATGCAGTTTGATGAGTCTCAAGCCAATCTTGTTATATGCAATGATTTTTCATAACCCTAGTCCAAGCTTTTTTCTTGTAAAGCAACAGAAATACTCAGCAATCCGTCACCTGTCCTGGTAGCATATGTATAGGAAACTTCAAACTTACGTGGACAAGAGTCGAGATCGCGGCGCGGCTCTCATGGACAGAGACGCAGGCGCACACAATGCTGAGCTCCCGTGACTCTGCCCAAGACAGCCGCGCCGCGGTCCTGACTCGTGTCCGCGTACGTTTGGAGTTCTCTGTATGTAGAGCGTACTTCACGGGCGCTTCGGTTTCATCTCGAATAACCACTATGACGCCCTTCCCACAACCGCATGGTTAATCAACATGTCAAAGCCCTCAGTTTCGCCATTGTAAGATTCCTCAAACGTTTGTACATCCGGGTGGCTCGGTACGCTCATCTCAACGGACCCAGAAGAATCATGTCATCAGAGCATGGTAGCCGATCACATGCCCTGCGCTGATGAATTGGCGACAGCCCAGTGCTTCCACCAATTCCCGTGTGGTCGCGTCTGGATGCTCGCCCACGAATGTTTCGGCTCTTCGTCATCTACGGGAGCTGCCTAGCCCCTCTTCCTTTCCAACAATAGCGTAACCAGGGAAGGGAGGACAAGGTGGAGTAATACGCAGTGAGTTCGTGTATTGTTTTTGATGACGCTCAAGACGTTAGGATGGATGGGTTGTATACATTTGGCCTCTAATGGGCGGAGGCGACGACGTTAAAAAAAGAACTTGGCTAGAAAAGATGTCTTGTGTACTTTGCCGATTCCCCAGAAATACTTCACCACACTTGGTACGGTGTGTTTCAAAAGCGATGGTAATTGGATATTCTATTCATCTACCCTGCTGCTTCAATTTGCACCCCTTCCAATCACTGCACCCCGGCGTCCCTCCGACTATCTTCCTTCAAGTGGACTACAGTCGCTATGTGAGGACCCAAAAAAGATTTTAATACGATGCTTATACATGATCCTGCTGCATTGAATCTGGTTAAGGAACGTTTCTCCAACTTCCTTACTCCTTTAGTCATGAAAGCAACATTGTAGAACATACTCGGACTGTTTTTCTAAAGAATCTTGCAATCTAGTAACATTTTGAGAAAGGTTTTAACAATTTTCTAGTGTAGACAATTCTGAACTAGGGTATTTTTCCTCAAAAATCCTCTAGAAACAGTATGGCACGTTCTTCCCGTCTTTTGTTACCAATTCGGAAGCATGAAGACCGTATGCCCTCTTTTATTTTTTTTTGCTTTTCTTTCGTTATTCAATGTAGGTCTGCTACAAAACGGTCTACTTGTGCCATAGCATGTTTCTTCCCATATATCTTTAGATATAAAAGTGAAAGTTTGTGTGTTTGTTTGTGTGTTTGTGTGTGTATGTTCCGAATAGAAATCGCCGGGGATGAACCGGTCGATTTTGCAAATTTTGCACGAAAGTTCTTCAAGGACCGGAGGGGGTTTATTCTATTTTTCATCCGGGACTATCGATTGTTCTACCGATTATATCGATTTTATCGATTTTTTACTATTTTCGTCCAAGGGTCTGTGAGAACATGCCTACTAGGGTTCTTCAATATGCTAAACACGAATATGACAACCATCTTGAATGACGGTATCGATTTGTTGATTTCATCGATTTTTCACAACCTTTGCTCTGGAATTGGTGATGACATGCCTACTGGAGTTTTTCGATGTGCTGAACACAAATGCGGCAACCACTATGCAAGGAAACATTTGTTTATTGGTTTCATCGAATTTTTAGTCAAATTTTTGAATTTTTCGCCTTTTCTTAGGGACGGGTGGGTTCGCATTCACACTCAAAGAAGCTGAACACACATATGTCATGCATTTTCCATAAAGTTATTGCCTAAATAACTTCTTTTTTTATTTTTCTCCAATGGTTTGGTTTAGAAAAGGCTATTGGGTCCGTCAACATGCTA
Organism: Ancylostoma caninum; assembly: GCA_037903475.1. Lineage (NCBI taxonomy): Eukaryota > Metazoa > Nematoda > Chromadorea > Rhabditida > Ancylostomatidae > Ancylostoma > Ancylostoma caninum. Next base: position 1,089,706 of record JBAJFG010000150.1, read on the forward strand.
ATCACTGAAGTCGCGAGCATCTGGAATGGATTTACCAGTGGTAGCAAATCACATCATCAGGTGTGAAATAGCCGGGGTAGTAAAATACCCAAGCCAAGCCGGCCATACCGTTCTATTTATTAAGGCTGTAGTTAGATTCAATTCTTCTTTTCCTTTTTTGCTCCTCTTCTCGCTGATTATGGTATGGGAATCCAGTGTTCTATAACTGGTAGATGCTTCTGAGCTGACGTCTCACTGTTCTCGTTAATTAGTGGGCATCTTAGGTTCAAGTGAATTAATGAATTCCCAGAATCCATTATAGTGCCGAAGCTGACAATACACGAGAGGCTCCGAACGCAGTATGATTACCTCGTTCAAATCTGCGCAAATCTGTTCGTTGCGGCTGCGCACAAACAGTGGCTGATCCTGGGATTTAGTGGGAATCCATCAGACATTGAGCATTCGGGTTTCATGTTAATTTTTCAAAAGCGTCTGCAAAATTGCCATGCTCAGTTCTTTTTTTGACTCGAATTCATACCACGCATCTACGTTCATTGTTATGCTAATGACAAAAGTTTTTATGATTTGGGGCATACGTATGCACGGCGGTATGGCATAAATATTGCTCATCAAATTTCACTTCGACGTAGGCGTGTCGGGACCGGGCGCCATTTTTTTTCTCCCTCTCAGACGTAAATGCTCGTAACTATCTATGATTCGCCACTTTCTGCTCGATTTTCGCCCTTCCCATCTCGCGAAGCTGCTGTTCTTGTAGCCAAGCCAGAATTGGCATTTTCTCTAGATTCAAGATGAGTGAGCTCAATTTTCCCCCACAATTTTCAGATTACTTTCCAACAGTCTTCTCGCGCAGAATTTCTCTCCAAATAATCCGACTGGTTTGGTTACTAACACAGTCAATACGTACATAAATGGTGTGCTCGAGCATGTTTGTCTTTCCTTGCATTGAATTTTGGGCCACTGTTCCCACCATGGGAGCTTTTTGATGACCTGCTCATGGATCATGGTTTATTGAACGCTGCAAACCGTGACTTGACAGAGCTTAGGCGTTTTAGATTTGTGGCGATGAATCTTGGCGGTAGCCTTCTCAATGGGACTTGTTTTCCTTGCGATTCTTCTCTCTGAAGAAAAATTCAGCGGCTCTTCGATTTTCGCTAATTATCGCAGAGAACTCGCTTCCACACATGCACATCTTCCCCATCCCATTGGTTTTTTCCCCTATTTTGCATTCTGAAGCAAATGAGTGCCACGCAAAAAAGCTGTCTGGGACGACTCATCCATAGAAAACCTTAAGTTGAACAGAAGGAGTGCATCGCAGAAAGAAACTTCATATTCAAGGTTCTTGAGGTGGAATCGTTAAAGGCAGCACCCACGGAAAAATTCGTCTTTGAGATTTTGCCATTTTCTAGGGTAATCGACTACGCTGAGTCGAGAACCAATGTCAAAATACGCCAAAAGTACCGATTTCTACGGTTTTTATTATGCCCCAGATAATGCAGGTGAGAGATATTGGACGAGTGATCCGCTCATTGCGGCACCGGCCGCTATCATTGTCAATTATCATTTAATCATTTCAACACGAAATGATTAAAAATCACATCAAATCAGAGCATTAGCGCAAGTTAGCGCAAGCGGCCGAATTTTCGTGGCCTTAACTGCAGTTACGTAGCTGAGGCAGTGTGGGATTTCGGCATCGCATCTCAGTGGCATCTTCTCTAGAAGCAACTTCGAGCTAATATTTGATTTTTTTGGCTTTTATAAAAAAATTGTAGAAGCACTATGACCTGCTAATAGGGCCGATCCAGACCAAAGTGCATTTTTAAGAGGAATATAGGGAATTGTGACCCATATTCTGAGTTCCCACGTTTCTGCATCTAATTTGTTCTATTATTGCTGTGAGTCGGATCAGAAGTCCAAGGCATGTCGATAACCGAACGTTGTGCGCTTAGTGAGTAACACTGGATGATTGGGCACCATTCCACTTGTTCTGCCCCAAAATCTCAAGGTCAGAAATTTCTCAGAAACCTCGTCTAGTGGAGTTATTTGACATGCTGATCACGAATATGACACACATTTTGTACCGTAACCCCATTTGGGGTTACGGCGGGGTTAGGGTAAGTGGGGTATCTCACCGAATCAGCTGAATTTTGATATGCTGATCACGAATATCACATTGATTTTGCAAACTGAAAGCAATTTGAAGTTCTCCTGTGGACTGTACCTACCTCTAGCCCTACCGTAACCCTACCCCAGTGGGGTTACGGCACGAAACGAGTGTAATATTCGTGATCAGCACATCAAATAACCCTCCTAGAGAAAAATGCAGATGATTCTGTGAGATACCGTACTTACCCTGACCCCGCCGTAACCCTACTCAAATGAGGTTACGGTACAAAATGAGTGTGATATCCGTGGCCAGCATGTCAAATAACCCCCTCAGACGAAATTTCAGAAAAATTTTTGATTTTGTGATTTTGGGGCAGAACAAGTGAAATAATGCCGATGATTGTGAACTGGTGCGCTGTTGTGTTGCTTCTGGTTATAATTGTTCCTTTTACATTATTTAATGGTCTTGATCTTCACATGCAATCGTTTCCAGCTTTTTTTTTCCTGTCAAGATGTTACTAGTAGTGCTAGAGTGAACCACGAATCTTAAATAAATGAATAGATCAATACTGCTACAAGCTAGCGCGTCGTTCTAGAGTTTTTCCATATCTGTGGCTACGTACTTCACCGTAAGTTTGTTGGAGTTTTCGCTTCTCTTCACACTTGTACACGAGCACTACCTAAATTCGGTAGCAAAAATGTTTGTGGATGTTGCATTTAAAACCTTCACGAGCTGTTATTTGATGAGTAACGCTGAGATATGTAGCTTGTTTTTAATTCATGTTTTCACACAGTCTCCATAGTTATCGCTCGTCTCTTGAGAGGAGCACACTGTAAATCGTCTGCAGTTTGACGAATAGTCCTTGTCTTCCAACAATAGGTTCTAGTGTTCTAATAATTCCCGCTAATGGCAAGTTAGAACAGTGATCTCAGACACTGATACACATATCTTAGCACACCATCCCCCTGTTCTGAGCAATATCTTCAGACAATCTTACAAGGAAATCCAGTGTTTTTTTTTTTTGCATTATTGCAGCTTTCATATCGATATATCGGCCTCGGAAGTTTCTAAGGGCAATAGAAACTAAAAAATAGGACGCTGTCAGCGGCCGACGCAGGGGATGCAGGAGGAGGGAGGGAATAATTAAAAACTTTGCATCAGCTTATTTTCACTTGCTGACTTCTCCTGTTATCTTTAGATAAAAAATATCAGCTATCTAATCTTACAGTTCATATCTTTATTATTATAATTTCATATTGCGGGTCTTTGAGGTGGCGGAGGCCTCACTTTTTCCACCTCCCCCCCCCCCTTCCCCTCCTCCCGCTCACGTTTTAATGTAGCAACAATTGGATTGAAGTGCTGAATTCTGCAAAATTCATGGTAATGATTGATTATGTAGAAGGCAGCTTTTGCTTACAGTCGGAATTTGTAGTTCCTGGCTTTTTTTTTCATGCAAATGCCATGAGGAAAGATCATTGCAGGAAGGATTACCAGAGATAAAGCTTATTTGACGCTTAAAGGCACAGTCCAATCTCAGAATGTTTCGTCGTTTTCATATGAAAAGAATCTCCAGGAGCGCCTCAACGTAATGGTATATGTGGTCCCGAGCAATACGGCCGAGAAAAGCCGTTTTCAAGCCCCAATTTTCGAGGAGACTGTGCGCGGAGCCGAGGGGCAGGGCAAAGGCAATGTATGAATAATTCACTCTCGGAAGCACACCGTGGTTTATTTAGCCTTATTTTTTAAATTTCTTTAAGATAAATCCGTTTTCTCGCGAGAGTTCCTCATCCACTCTCTATCGAAAAAAAACTGTGCTCCATGCGTGACGAGCAGAGGAGTACATAAGGTGAAAACCCTGTTACTTCGCAATGGCTCCGCCCACAGGCTCCTCAATAATTAGGTTTGAAAAACAAGTTTTTTTTTCGGCAGTTTTTTGTGGAATCACACATAGCACTCTGATCAGCATCTATTGGAGATTCTTTGGCGATTTTGGCGGAAATCTCACGAACGATTCCGAGGTCGGATGATGCTCTTGAGAACAACTGGAAAAGAAACCGTGTCGACCTGAATATTATGAAGCTTTCCATTGTCAAAAGTAAGTTATCCCACTAAGGCTCTCTGAACTGAAGCTTTTATCAGTTAACCCCGTGTATTAGTCAGTGAGAGTAGTTTACATATAGCCGTATGAAGGTTGACGACTCTCACGGTGTTTGAAATTTCCGAAACTTAAATTTGAGCAGGAAATTGTGGAATAAAGGAAGGAAGAAGTGAATATATCAGTTAGATGCAGTATTAGAGCTGTAATTCTGCGTTGGATTCTGCGTGTTTCACCAAACTCGTGACTTTCGAAGTCATCTCCCTCAGTTCTATACTATTCGCGTTTGTGATCTTCCATTCTATTAATTCTGAAACTGCACAACATTGTCAATGAATTCTTCTTTTGGAACAAGAGAACTTACCCACTTCTTCTTGCTACAAGCTATAAGAAACTGGACGATGTAGTTTCTCCTGGGAAACTGCAAAACGAGTTCATTTTCTTTATCTTCTGTGCAAAGTTCTTTTCAAATGAAAAAGAAAACTTCAAGCAGTGTTTACTCCGATTTCTCAGAAATAAGCCATTTCAATTCTGAGACGCAGAAAAGTCCATTCATTCGCATTGCTTTTCCAAAGTATTAATGTTAGCGCATAGTACATTTCTCGTACATCATGGAACGAATTAATTCCTTCCTTCGAGCTTCCATTCAACAAAGACGTCTGGCCAGCACAGAATTTCGACAGCTGATCATCCTCGACTCACGATTAAGAAAAGATACATATAGATAGATATATAGATATAGATACATATAGATAGATACAGATATCAGAAGATACATACTACCCTTCAGAAGAAATGTAGAGGGGTGGTTTCATCTACCTTGCTTGCATGTCACGTAAGCTGAAGCTCTGTTTTTGTTCATTCACTCATTCATTCATTCATTCATTCATTCATTCATTCATTCATTCATTCATTCATTCATCCTTTCATTCACTTTCATTTTCGAACTGTTGAGCCTCCAGTGAAATTCCTTGATAATTATTTCGCATTTTTACCCGCTCACTCAATCTCGGCACGAACATGCATTACCAATCAGGCTCTAATGGCCACCTTCAACAAAATTTCTCGAAAACGCCTCCTTTCAGTTTTCGTGTGATATTTTAGGCTGCTATGGGCTGTTCCAGGAAAACCGCTCACCTGTGCTAGAGATCACTGGTGGTGGGATCTTCGATTTTCTTACAAAGTACTTACTCGTCCCATTTAGGTTTAGCTAGTGTCACGAATGGAAATTCGTTATTTTAAGATTTTCCCTCTTTCACTTGCAGTTCAGACTATTTTGGGCAAAATGCAACAGTGTTTCTTCAGGATTTCTGAGTTTTATAGTTATGTCAGACGTTTTTCACGGACGTAGCGACTCATTTCCTGTCAATCAAAAACACCTATTCAGAACATACTCTTTTCTTCAGTATACTATATGGTTCCCAGATAAAATTCCTTGTTTTTCCATGTCTAAGGATACAGCAAGTGAATATTTGTCCACGCTTGGCACACTTCTCGTAGTAACCAAGATTAAGTAGAGGGCCTGCCGTCCATCAAACATCAGTGTACTTTTGACAGACTATAGGATCCTACCGCGCTTGCGTCGGCATGAGCAAAACACTTGACACCACTTCACTTTAGGGGATCTAAAATCTTTAGAAGAAATTGCTGGTACGTTTTGTAGGCGGCTATTTGACACAAATTTCATTACTTCTCTGTAAAGTAACTACTTCTTGCAGAGTTACACAGTAGGTGTACTGTGAACGCTGTATCTCTTGGGATCTTCTCATCGCCACATTGGTTGTTCCATAACAGTGTTAGCGATTCTTCAAATTACCCCGCAAGAAAATGTCATTTGCTTTCTCAAACTGACAATTTTACCAATATCCCAGCAGAAGTCCCAGCGTTGCTCCAAGAAAATGGTGCTATGGTAGGCGTGAAAGCGATGTTCTTGAAATGAAACAGTAAGAACTCGTGCCTAATATTCCATTTACGCAGAATTTCAGTAGATTCCATGAGATGTCATGCTACCGTAACTCTATAAAGATGTGTTTACGGTACATAGCAGATGCAATCCTCAGGTGACCAATTAGTTCGCTTACGCCGAGTTCCAAGTTAAAAAAAACGTCCAGAAGTCGTTGGGTCCCCCGGTTTGGGAATATGTCGAAGATTTTTCTTCAGCGCTCATCTTTTCCCCTCTTTCATTCCTTTACTTTATCTGTTTATGAAATGAGACATTCGGAAGTATAAAAAAATCGGTAGCAATCCATGTTCAGAGGGAAACCTCAAACGTTCACCAAATACAGTGAGCGTCGATGGAAGTGCATTTTGAGAAGTACTTGAGTAGTACGCGGCGCGGCCACACTGCTCCCGCTAGAATCCTCTCCGCGACAGCAAACCGTGGTGTTTTCTTTACAGTCAGTTTTCGTGATCATTAATATGAAAAATGATGAAAAACTACCAAGAAAACCCTGATTTGCCACTACAGCACCAAGTCCTGCGCGAGCGCCGCGGCCGCGCAGCGCAATTTCCTCATCCACGTAGGGCGCACCGCCATCGACGTTCACTGCGAATGTGAAATTTTGTTTTTTGTCTGATGTTTCTAGTAGGCTGATAAATTTCGAGAAGGTACCCAGGCCCACCCATTGTATGTACCTGTTTGAAGAAACCATATCATTCTTCCACTTCACCTGAGCGTGAAATGAGTACTAGATTATGTAAGCACTTAGACCGAAGCTTCAGTTCAAATCGCACTTTCAGTCTGTAGCTTTCAAACAATGCCTGTCAAGGCGATCTTTGCTGGTGAAGACGGAATTGGTGTTGGAATGATAATGGTTTATCAAAATTTTAAGCCCCTTCATACGTCGTAGCGTGGGTTTGTGTCACTAAGCCGTGCAATTCGCGCCCATTGTCTGCTTCCTTGTTTCGTGTCTTTGCTCGCCGAACAACTTTTAGTCGCCGTTGATTGCATGACACTTTTTGTACCTTGCACTTGACCTTAATCTCGAAATCAAGTCTGGTGACGGGTGATGCGACCGTGCGTGACTTTCAAACCATAATGCAACCATAATGCTTAGTACCACGCTTACTACTACAAATGGTTGCTGAAGATACCAACTTCATTGCTACCACACACTCTCGGTTTCTCCTCTGTACAGAATAGCTGGTCCATGGTTCAATAAATCTCACAATTTTTGCGCCAAATATCTTCGCAAAAGGGCAATGATTTCTTCTCGAGCTGGCATATTCTCACAATCTGAGCGCAGGCTGATTCCTGAACGATTCTGAGCACTGCCAAAAAAATGCTTTCTTTCATTCATTTGGTTCCGTTTTTCTCTAACTTCTAGTCGCCAATCTGGCACTGGGTACTCATATTGTGAGGGAGGGAGACTTTATTTTTGTTTATCGATTTTCTCTGCCTTCTCCTTTTTTTAGTTCTTCTCTCATCGTTGTTATAGCGATGCCACTTTTGACTAAAGCAACGCTACATTTTTTGACAAAAATTGCGCCGTGCTCTGCAGATCATATTTCCCAAAAATATTCTTGAGGAGGTATGGCTCATTTGCCGTTCAGGTCAGCTCGAAGAAACCGATTGAGACAAAAAGAGTGATAATGAGATCTCAGGATACTGCTGTAGTATGAGTCTCTGCACATTATCATTATTCTTCTTTTCATCTGATGGAAGTCCCCTTGTTAAGACATAAAACTATCTCATGCTATTCCTCACTTGGGAGTTCAGTGACTCGAGAAAACGCGTGCTACCGTTCGCTGGGATCGTTGGCTTTCTCGAAGCTTCGTCGCGCTTTTCCCTAGAAATTCAGGAGTCAAATAGTATTGCGAGTTTTTCTTTGGGAATGGAGCTATGTTTAATTTTTATGCATATGCACTGATTTGGGCTTAAATAAATTCTGCAGCGTTATCCAGATTTGGTAACAATTGTGGCTGTCGACCGATTATCGGCTGAACTATTGCAGCCGTTCATGCCCTCGTAATCGGTCAAAATCAGTTTTTGTGTCTACCACCGTTCTTTAAATATGCATCACTATGCATCACTCATCATCACTAGAACTGGGACTAGAACTCGGTTTTTTTCGTTGTAGACACTGAGATGCATTAAGTAGAGCACTTGAGTAGCGAAATGCGCCAACAACAACTTGCAACTTAGCGGCACCAGAATTCTGGTAGCATTCTTTGTTAGATTTGAATACTTCCTGTGAGGAACACCTCTTCTATACACCTATTCTGAATAATAATAATCTGAACTTGGTATCTACATAGGTATGGGATGTGTGCAATCATTAAAATAACCTCTACTGTAACTGGCTACCACCTCCGGAAGGCGTTCTAGCAGAGACTACACTACATCATCGCCATCCAGACTAAAATATGTACTTGAAGCATAGGAAGTAGCATAAGGTATAGGCTTCAAATACTGTAGTTTACAGATAACTACACACGGAAAACGGCAAATGACAACCACTAAACCTATATCATTGCAAAACTAATCACATACTATTGAGGAGGTGCAGTTTATTCAAAAGAATTGCAGACCTGCGAAGAAGAAAAAGAAGATTGGTTAATATTGCCACGCGACAAAAACAGTCCGCGACATACTTTGTCGCCGTTCGCGCCGCTCGCTGGGCTCGCGCTGTGTGGCAGCCACGTGTGTGATGACGTGGGCGACTCGTTTTGTGGCAAAACTCTGAGCAGGGATTAAGAGTCCACTCGTCCGTAATAGAGGCATCCATGATAATCGTACGATTCCTCAATTTTTTTTGATAGAAACGGGAAGCTACAAGTTTGCTCTTCTAAAATTCTCTGTTTCGTGACAAGTGAAACTCAAAATTTGAACTCGAAATGGAAATGTCTTTAGAGCCGCGCTCTGTAGAACTATGGCTCCTGGAGCAATCTCCAGCGTTTTAACTAGTCCAGCTGTTTTTTCTTCGCCTCAGTTCGTTTCAGTGTATTATGAGATGATTGTACCAAACATTCTGCCACTTTTAATAGTGCATTAATGTGTATGTAGTTCATATTATACTGCACTATATATTTTAACACCTAGTGTACTTTTATGTGCAGTTTATTATTGCATGCCGTGTAACGTACAGTCCTTGTCGAAAAGATAGACGGATTGCACGTGTGGTTTCATGTCGTCGCGGCCGCAGAATCGCGTTGAGACCTACTGCACCCTCTCCCTGGAGCATGCTCTCTCCACATCCATCGTTCGGGTCCCACCGCGTTTCCGCAGTCACGGAGTCCGTCTATCTTTTCGACAAGGACTGTATATTGTTCACCCCACATATTAATCTCTTTATTTAATTATTTGTCATGCAATTGAACAGGAATGTGTGCAAAAAACCGATATGTATTAGCTAGGTGTACCTGAGTATGAAGCAGTACATTATGGCAACAACGGATAATCGGATCTTCCTCTTTTTAGATCGGATCTTCCTCTTTTAGTAGTAGTAATAACAAAAAGTAATATTACATATTACTTTTTGTTATTACTACTATGTGCTAAAAGCTGTCCATATTTTCATAATTTCTCCTCAAAAATAACAAGTAACAAGGGGTAGCAAAAGCAAGCTTTTCTTGGCTAAAGCCAAATCATCTCATAAAAGACATTTCTTTACCTATAGAGCAGGACTTGAGTATGCCAAATTACTTAAGTTAACACCATCTATTGGTAATATGTCCACTCACGTTAATTTCTAAATATCACCACCTCCAGGTTATGGGTGTCATATCTGTTTACCCATGCTCTTAATTTTTTTTTAATTTTTGCTCTTTTTTTCTCCGGTGCGTTGGTTGTGTCCGTTTCTTCTTTTTTTTTGTTTTGTCCACAATTCATGTGCCTTGCACGTGCAATAAATGTTAAATGTTAAATCATCTCGAGTAATTATCCATCCTTTCCTCTCTCGTTTATTAAGCCTGTTCTGAATAGCTCCATAATTACCTGAGGAGCATGCATCAGTAGGATTACCCAGGGTAATCGTTTTAACAGCACACAACTATAGTCATCGTTAAAACGGTCTGTCCACATTTGTCCTGGGTTGTCTCAGTGATGCAAGGGGCAGAGGAGGCTCGAACTCTCGGTCCCAATCCCGATAGGGTGGAAACGAGTCATCCTGTTATAGAATAACGAACGACATTGTGAAACTTTGTCCCCGTGTCTGCCAGCCTTCGCTAGGGATTACTGTTCTTCGGTCTGAATGACGTTTTTTCTACGCAAAACACTAATGGTGTACCAGTCCAGAGGAGATTACCATTTGTAAAGGCAATTCAGCGCGATAAGCGGTTTAGCTCATAGTGTGTTGGCTGTGCTTAGCCTACATAGTTCCGGTTAGTGTAATCTCTTATTTATTTATATATTATGTTTCCCACCCAATCCTTAAATCCATTTTGTATTTACTTTGATAAAAACTTACTTCTAAAACTTCTAAAACCAATCTGCTGGTGACATCACATCTAAATCTCCTTATTTTCTGGATAGAGCTTGAGCCCTAGAAAACTTTATTCTTTCACAGCCTCATGACATCCACTTCTCTATCATAACAGAAACAGCTTCACCTCTTTCGAACCAAAAACAATGAAGTGGTTTTATGGAAGCTCCTTGAAAACTCTCCTATGAAAAGTACATACCTCTCAATCATGGGGCCAATGTAGGACATACATATCACGTGAACGTCTGTGACAGTGCTGGATGGATGTGTGACTAATAGCTTCCACTGAGCTGTTTTTCCACATAAGACATACGAATGCTTTTGTAGGAACTGTTTGTTCTTTGGACAATAACCTGTGGAATTGCCAAGATCTCTGGAACAGAAATGGTATAGCAATTAGGAAAAAAGTAATAGAAATGGATCCATTCGATTGAATCATATCGAAGACATGGGAAAATTTGTCGAATCCGCTATGATGCCGCTGCTTTACTCATGGAACACCCTGGCAACGCTTCTCTTAGTTAAATTTCTAGTGTCATATCAAGTTACATTCTTCCACGTTACTCATCCTTTGATGTATTTTCATCATAAAATGTTCAAAATCTCTTGGACTCGTATCAGCAACCGACCAGTAACAGCAGGCTTTCGTCGAGCAACAATATCTTCGCAGAATACTACAATTCTTCATCAGAGTTCTGTTTATGGAACAAGAAAGTTCATAAATTTATTGCTTCGTCTTCCAGTGGTTAATGTGAAACTCGTTTGCCTGTTTCTTTTCGATTATTTTTCAGACCAGCAACTACTTGTGATTCAGTTACGACTGCCATTAAAGAACTGTTCTACTGTTCGCCCGTGACCTATGATTTCAATCACTGCTTAGTAGTAAGAAAGTGGCATCGTTAACTTGTTGTCTTCAGAACTACGCCCTTCTTGGACTCACAGAAGAAACCTTTGACAGAACCAATCCTCTTGCATCACTCGCTGATTCGTTTTCTTCACTCACCTCTATTCGTCTGCTCTCTGCTTCTGCCCACTTGAATTTTTTCTCGGTTTCTAATGCGTTTAAAAACTATTTTTTCGCCTTAAAAACCAAGTAGCTGAGATTTTTCACTCCTTTTTTTTGAAAAATGCGAAGAAATTAAAAGTTTGACAAGGAAGTCAAGACCTTCTTAGACCGCAGAAATCTCACACATCACTACGCCTTGCGCTCCTCTAGTTGCTTAATTACCAATAGAGTACATAATTTCAGTAATTTAATTTCTACCACTTGCAGCAGCCCTTTTTATTTCTCGTTCCATTCCCCTTTGGTGGTCATTATGTTGCAGTTCCAGCTCAGAGAAAATGAATGGATAGTTGAGTTAGAACTAGATTAAATCTTCATCCTATAGTCTTCATCCTATAATACGCACATATCAATTGTTTTGTATCAATTGGTTTGTGCTATTCCATGATTTTTACTCCATTTTCTGGTGTGTTGGCGAAATATTATTGCACAAATCACTTTGCCGTCATTTCTACATATCACGAGTTCTTGGTGCAATTTTTCATTTTCTATTTTTGCCTTGGACAACAACCTATTTTTGGCTTCATTGGCATTGTGATTCATCATAAATAGACATAGTAGTTCACAACACAAAGAATAATATTCTTTCATTCGATCCAAAGTAGTCTTAGAATCTTCTTTGTTGTTTCTCTCATTTTTGTTTTTCCAATTCCTCTCCTGAAAAGATGTAGCACTCTTCCCATGTACTGTCAATGTAGTAACTCTTTCTAGGTACTGTCATTCTCATTTCTGGAAATAGTTCTTTTTCAATAGGAATTATTACAATAGGAATTACATTCTGCAAGGAATAACGTACATATTTGAAAATAGGGGCGAAACCATATTTGTTCTCTATGGTCCTCTTTCCTACGTTTCCTATTCTATGCATTTTCTGACTCGTTTCTGGTGTTGAGCACATTAATTCCAGAGTAAACATATACAAACAAACAAGTGGGAGTTTAGTCAAATAGTTTTCAAGAAATGAATAAAATATTCTGGTGTTCTTCAAACTCCCGTTCTAGTTGCGTTCTTATTCAACCCTTCTCCACTTCCTCAAAGTAACATAACGAATATAAACAGGCTTTTGAAGTAGTGACTAGAGTACAGTTTATACGTAGCTACTATACTAACATATAATAATACAGAACAGTGTGCTCGAATAGATGCCCAAATGAATATTCGATTTTGAATAGGTCGAACATTTGACCATTTTGAAAAAGAGAGCCTCACAACGTCGTTTTCCCTGAAGAGCTGTAGGCCTCTCTAACTCAGGCACTCGAATCCTCGACCCCATCTGAAATTTAGCAAAACTTTATTGAAGCGAATACTCACTTGGATTTTTCTGCCACCTTATTCGTTTTTACATGTACATATTGGGTTGGGGAATAAGTTCGTTCGGTTTTTTCAACTTGTTTTTTCACGGCGACTTTAACTTTCCTTGACCGGCAACCGGCAGTCATAGTCTATTTTGAAGCCCTTGATTTGCTCTTTCTGAATGTTGTAACCTCATTCCTGAATTCTCGTTTTACCTTGCTTTCTACCGCATGGATTGTGACCACCCAAGTCGATAAAATTGAACCTCCCCGCAACCGACAACCATTCGACTTCAATCGTGGATCAGAAGTGGCTTAATTGGCTAGGGAAATCAATGGCGTTTGGAGAGGAATCTCTACTAATGAAAGGACAGCATAGAAGTGGTGAACCCACTTCAGACAGGGCAAATTTGGCCTCGAAGTCACTTCTCGTTCTGGATGCCCAATTTGTAAGACATAAAGGCGATTGTTCGCTAAGGTTGCTTCGGATGTAAGGAAGAACCACTACTGATGCTAACCCTCAACAATACAAGGTGGCTGTTAGGTATGGATCGCTCAATTTTCTAACCTCCTTCTCCAAAGAAGTAGGATTTCGCGATGCCATATTGTTTACTTGTTTCGCACAAGCATTGGCCATCACCATGTAAAGGTCCTGCTCGAAGACGTCTGATTCAGCATCGGTGCAGGCCCTCAGTCGCCCCTCAAGCAAGACTTCAGTTGGCCGCGAGAGGTTGACGTCGGTCTTGCTCCACACCCTCGTAAATGCTATCCTGAGGGAGTTCACACCTCCATGGCTAGTAGCGGACACCTTGACCTCTAGGAAGCTCCAAACGAAGTAGACCAGCGGATTGAGATCAGGGAGAAGCAAACCGTATATCTTTGTCTTACCAATCGGGAAAGTCAGAGTCACACAAGGCGAAAGTGGATTATTTGGCCAGATGAGAGGCCCTCCTTTGCTACGAGATAAACCACTCTGCGCATCTGTGTCTGTTGGTCCCTGGAAGGAGTACATAGCGTAAGATGTCCTTCTGATGAAAATCTGCGTCAACTTTCGGCAATTTCGTCACGAAAAGCAGCGAAGAAGGCCTTCCTGAGGTCAATTCATCCCAGACCATAGCAGACTAAAGAAAAAGAGCTCATTCACTTGTCACCTATTTCTTCATTGTACTACGATACAATGACAGTGGTCGTGTTGGCTCCCACAGAATTCACGCAGCCCAATCAGTAAAAACTTTTTCATCAACAAAAACGAGGTTGAGGAGGCGGCCACAAAGATTTCTTTTGGAAACTTTTTTGCCTAATTCAAAAGTTCCCTGTTCACCCAATCTGACAGTGTGCTGTTTCAAACGTTCAATAACTGCGCAGCCCCAGCCCAAGTTTCGCGATCTTCTGAGCAGTGTCTATGGAGATATTCGAGTTGGAAGCCACGCGATTCAATGTGAAGGAATTGTCGCAGGCGATGCACTTCTCGATAATGCCACGTAAACGTGAAGTGCGAATGGATCGAGGTCACATGGTTTCTGGAGTGGAGCAATACGGCCTGTCTCCCTTTGATGTTTGACAATATTCCTTTCTGTTAGCGCGGAGAAATCAGAGCGTTTAGCAAATTCAGTAACATGGAGTGTGCAACCACTGAAGTTCACTGATGGCAGTAGATGAGGAAATCGTTCTATAACTTCTAGAAGAATCCAAGCAGGAAACCAAAACTCTCATGCTGACCATGAAAGCCACTAGTTATCGTATCATCACAAGATTTAGGTGATAGCTGTTCTCCAATTTCCTTTCTCATCTTCAAAAAACGCGATCCATACTTAACAGCCACCCTGTATATAAGTTTAGCTAACACATTCCGTGCAAAACCTCAAAATGCTGGATAAGTGGTGATCGTCCACATTGGGTGTGCTCGACTCCTCTGTACAAATTTCACCAAAATGACAAGCAAAAATCTCAAATGTAGGGAATTTTTACCACTACCGACTCTTCTGATCTAGTTCAGTCATACATACCTTATTTTGTTCGGTTCCCAATTAATTTGATAAATATCATCCAAGAGTTGCGGTTGCGGGATACAATTTTAGTCGTCTCAAACAAAGAAATTTTTCGTAGACTTGGAGCTGACAAGCAGCCTTGTGCCTGGCAGCATTAATGGAGGAGGAAATGCGCTACGCTACCCATTTAGTGTGGTTTACAATGATGGTGGAAAATGGTGGTTTCTTGCTCATGAAAAACCGAACGAACTTATTCCCCAACCCAATAATTAGTAATCACGCCTAGTAAACCATTAGACTTCATAAGCATTAAACTTAGTATCCTGCTGTTGTAACCTTAAAAATTACTGAATTTACATTGTAAATTTGTCCAAACACCATAACTGGCTGCTCTTTTGCCACAAGAACACGAGCCCAACCCTTCTCAGGATTTCTTCAGCCCGGTTTCACCATTCTCAGCAGTCTGGACGGAAGTGGCCGTTTTTGCAAGCCTAAGTGTGAATCTACGCGTAGTATCAGTTTGCAGGTGTGTATGCTTAACAGATCGCACCGGGCGGATGGCGATGAGGTGCTCGGGGAAGTGGGCGAATATTTGGGGAATGTTATCTGTGACGCGTATTCGTTGAATGGAGTCAGTAGTTGTGGCTGAGGTCGAGCCGAGGACCGGTTCGAGCCGGCTGAGTCATCGCCAGCGATCGGCCCGCGTTTGTTTGACGGGTGGCCGTGGCCGCGAAAAAACGCACCCTCTGTGTACACATTACGCAAATTGACAACTTTCCGATTAGGTTCGCGCATTCCTTGCGTTGCGTGGGCGGGCGTGCGTGCGTGCCTGCACAACTCTGCACCCACACTCGCACTATTTACCCATTGTGACTCTTCCGAATCGTCATAAAAACACTCAAATATCATATCTTTATTCGTGGATAGGTGAGGATGAACAACGATTCGCCAAAAGAAAGGTGTAGGTCCATAACTGGAGTGTAGTCACAAGGTCGCTCCTTTCCAGATTTTTTTTTTGCTTAGTAAATCCTTGACATAATTCTTTTGAATACCTAAGAAACATTTCTAGTTGGTGGTGTTCTCTTTGAACACTGCCGATCTTTCGGTACAAGTATATGAACTAATGTTGACTGATACACTACCATTGAAGGTTAACTATTTCTAATGTGATGTTTGAGAGTCGCGTTTCAGGTAGTTCCGCGTGCGTTTGCTTAGTTGAGAGGAGCAATTTCGGAGATATTATAGATTCCTTCCGATACTTTTTTTTTCTATTCCAATTTTGATCAATGAACAATCCTTTTCAACCCATTGACAATCGGGCGCTTTTCGCGTTTTTCCACATTTCCTCCATTTCTGAAAACTTTCACTGCTCCAAAATGTTTATAATAACTAAAGTCTGAGTTTTATAATCACATCGTATTAGGAGTTTTATTACGCCCCCCTCTGAGAAAACGGTCATTAGGGTCTAGTGATCTCTCGAACTGGTCCATGCGAAAAAAAGGCGCGGCTCACCGCTGAGCCACGCGGTCATCAATGGGGTAAGACTATTTAACAAGTAAGTACCTATTCTCCTCCAGTAAAGCTTCCATTTACATTCCATTGGAAGACACAGATGCTGACCTCCTTACATAATATTTGTTCATGATTTCAGTAGCCAGAGATTTATGTTACCGAATGCACAGCACATCTTAAGTTTTTGACGCAGGAAAGTAGCTTTCAAAAACTGCAACTTGTCCATACATTAGGGATTTTAAATGAAGAATTATGTTTTGTCGTGTCATCAAACACGTTCCCATCAATCCATTTCTTTAACGAAAATATTTCATGAAGGGAAAAGGTGTGACTAGGAGTGAGGAGAACTCGAGCTTCAGCTCGGGTACAAACAATCACATTATTCAATAAAACGACTGACATTCTTGTAAAGCAAAAAAAATAACATTGTTGAACGACTTTTTTCTTTTGGTGCACCTAGAGTGCTCTGAATGAATGAATGAATGAATAAATTCAAGCAATTTGTCAAGCACCTGAAAAGCAGGAAATATGAACAAGTTGTAAGAACTGCTCGATTTTTCGAAAACCTAACAAAGAAGCTCCCATATAGCATATAGCAAAAAGGAACCTCTTGTTATCGATAAGAATCTCCGGAAGTGTTCAATGTTGTGGGCATCTTTTGTTTGCAATATCGCTGGAACGTGGTTGACTCTTCCAAAATGGCAAAACTCACTCTTCTTTTTTTGCATGCGTAAGCCCAGGCTTCTATAGAAGTTAGAATTTCGGCTGACACCGTCGATACTTCCAATGCTGCTACCAACCATGGAAGAAGAGGAGGAGCATCAAATACCGGGCTTTATTGACGTACTTTTTTGTCTTATGCCCAACTCATTCTAACTTATTAATATCTATAGGTGTGATTCAAAAGTTAAGACAAATGTGATCCCGCTCAAAGAGAAAAATCTAAACCCGAGTAGGTTCAGGCAGGTGGTTTCACAAGCCAGTTATGTTGCCGGTTAGCTTCAACTAAAAAGTTAGCTTAGGTGAATTTTAACAGATAAACATTGACGGAGTAAATCTGAAACGTGGCACTCAGCTTTTTTGGCCATGCTGGCATGGGGCCTTGAAATTTCGACCATCCCGACTCTCTTAAATTCCTTATTGAACAGCCATCGAAATCTTGTGATGCCCAGTTCCATAGTTTTAAGGGGAAATGTCTTTAGTTAGTTTTAACCCAATTTTTTCAAGTTATACTATTGCGTTAGGCAATAAGTTCGTGCTGTTTTTTCTTCAACTTAATTTTTTTGCTGTACTTGAACAATTTCCGACGGCATGTCATGGATCACTTTATAGCTCTTGCTCTGCTCTTTACCCTTGCAGTAACCAAGTTCTTGAATACTACCCCTATCCCGTTTTCTATCGCAAGAAATGTGACCCTCCAATTTGACAAGAACAAAAATCTCCGACACCTCCTGCCATACGACTTGCATCGTTGATGAAATACATTTCACACTGCTAGAGGCACAAAACGACGTCTTCAAAGAGGGTTTTGCCGCTGGAGGGACAACGTGGGAGTGGGTGTCCACTTCAGAGAAGTCAATTTTTGCCTGTAGCATACCCCTCATTCTGAACGTCAGTTTCTAGAACAGTGGGCTAATTATCCGCTGGATTTTGCTCTTAGCGTTAAAAAAGAATAACTACATGTGCTATTTATTTGCATTACCTAAGTCCAACTGATCCACTTTGAGGAAAAAACGTAGAAGGGCTCAGTACAAGGTGAGCTTTCACATTGAGGAAGCGCTACTACTCTGGACAAATTTCGCCAAAATGATAATTCGGATGCTGGGATGAAGGATGATCCTACTAGCTTCCCTTCTGCATTTTCTATCCACCTATTTGGTTTATTTTACTCAGCATATTATGAAGTTCCACCTGCGCGTTTGGACCGGGGACCACAAATTGAGTCCTCTCAAGCAATGTAGCTTTTCAGGGATATGGAACTGAGGAGGTGCCCCGTCTCTTGCAGCGTTATCAGTGGAGGAGATGCGCTATTTAAGATTCTCGTTGCGAATGATGTCGTTTACGAAAAAAATGTGATTTCGATCTCCATCGAAAACCGCACGAACTTATTGCATAACCCAATACTTTCAAGTAACACTGGCGCCACAGCGGCTACCCCAGAATGTACTGTATAAAGTTATTCATGCTTGCGACGCGTCAAAGTTTACGCGGCTAGACAAAACTTCACGAAGTTTTCGCGCCGACCCGAAGCGGCGAAAATGGAAACGCGGTTTGTTCGCGCGGCAGTCGCAACGGCGAAACTAGGAACATTGCTGACCTGCCAGGATTTGTCTTCTACCTCTCTCTTTTGCACTGTGTATCGGCGCGTAAACTTTGACGCTCCGCAAGCATGAATAACTTTTATATTCCAAAAATTAGAGCAATTCAATGTGATATATTTAACTGCACAGCGCGCATTTTATCCCACGCCAAATCATGGAGATGGGGCCCTATCAATCAACGATCGATGGCTGGAAGCTCGCCAGAACATGTCTCGCCTATAAGAAAATGGCGAGACTTACCTCATCTTAGCAGCCGACCAAGTGCCAAGATCCGTGGAACAGAGAGTATAGCCCTGTTGCGGACTTTGGATATGATTACCTTAAACGTCTGATACCCTCTTCCAGCCAACATGTCCGGTTTTGGGAAACATAGAGGTAAAGAAATTCCAGTCCAGCAACAGTTATTCCCCTCTGAGATTTCGCACCAGCTCGCAGCTTTATGATATGTCTTCTACACTTTATACAATATTAGATGTCATACTTATGTGTACTGTACAAAAATAAATAGGAATATATAAAAATCCCTGTCTTCTTGGAAGTACAAGATGCCGCATAATTGCTGTCCCGCTATGAAAATGCACCCAGAAAAAGTGGAAGGGCACATTTGCGGACGACCTCTCCAGGAACTGTTAACGGATTTGAGTCAGATGCATTAAAACTGTAATATAGCGTCCACCCCTGCTCTCATCGTTCGGATGGTAAGATCCGGTTTAGGTTCTACGGCTGTCCTCAACGCCTGGTCGTCAACCGACAACCCGCCACCACGACCATGGTTGCATTTGAGTTTAAAATCGTGGGAAGAGGACTTCGCGAACCGCAAGCCCACTGTCCGTTGGGAAGGCGATTCCAAGCCAAAACAAACGCAAGATTACAGCATACTTTCCGATAAAGAGTGATCGAGTTTGAAGCCATCAACCACAATCACCCGAAAATCGCGTCGGCTCATCATTTATTCGCGACTTCACAAAAACGCTCAGTAAAGAGCTAGCCAAAATATTCAAGCGGCATTCCAAATAGGAAGAAAGCTTTACCAGAAGGTTACTCAAGCTGGGCTGAAATCGCCCAAATTGGACAGAATAGAAAGTCTAGTTGAGCATATCTCGAAACGGAAATTATTTTCGCAGCAACATGATATCTTACAGCGAAACTAAAAATTCAGATGTCTTTTCCCCTGACAGCCCCCAGACGCTTGGGATATTTCGTCACTGTGGGCCGTTTGTGGTTACTCGAAATTTGTTTTCTGTTGATGGTTTTTGATTCCTTGAATGATTCTGGTTTATCCTCGAAGAGGTTGTTGGAGGACGTGCTCTCATACTATTTCTGTCCATTTTTTTATTGGGGACAGTAATTAGGCACCACCCTTTGCCGGAACCCATTATTCTTTCTAACTGGTTTTTTGTACCTGGAGTCTTAGTCAACGTTGAGAAATCTGTGATTTCTTGTTCCTGGTAGTGAACGTTCAATGAGATTTGGCAACTGTTCATTAAAATTCCCCGTTCTTTCTCACATATGAAAGTTAGACGAGTTTTCGCTGCGCAAAAACCATGCAGTCACATGATAACGGTAGAACGCACCAATTTCGGCAACAGGACACAAGAAGCGCCAGCAGTCAGTGCCTGGGTACATAGATTTTAGATCGGCTTCGATGATCTCGTAGATAGACAGCGCGACGCTCGCCACTTGCGTAGTCATACGTTGTTCCCTTTCGGCGACCGCTTCTAATTCGATGCCGCACTCCTGGAAGCTCCGGAAGCATCCGACTTTCACTCCCATGCAAGCGATTCCTGATAACGAATCGGAACAAGGTACTAGTTATCACTCAGTTTTTCAACGTCTTAGCTTTTTCATGCGGCTTGGGGTTTATCTCACGTGCAGGCTCAGACGGCTATGAGTCAGCATCCGGGTTTGTCGCAGAAGCTGCGACGAAGTATTTTTTGTCGTCGTGCCAATCCCGCAACAATTCGTGTCTACCAGCTGAAGATGAACAATAGTGTTCTTGAATGGACAAAAAAGTCATAGTACTCGCGCGAAAATTGTATTAGGTGCGTGCAAAAGTTCCGGGGCAGTTCCACGTTATTTTTCAAAGCTCCATAACTTGACTCAAAGTCAGCAATTTGGTTCAAAACAAAAAGCATTGGCATCTGCATAATGTTGCCAATATGGCACAGAGAAGATTTTTCTGGGAGCTAAAAATTTGACAGGTCTACACCTGTGATAATGGCGCACGTCGTTTTCCAGTAGGGTCTGTTCATTAAAAGTTTTACAGCGGAGGTAAAGCCATGGAAGGTTGAAATGGGGGTACACTGTTAGAGGCAGGTCCGAGGAGTAATATAGGTTAGGCTAGAATTTCGAAGCACGAATGGCCAATTCTTTATACGGTTGACACTGCAACATGCTGGTGTGCGCTATCCCACAGCCGGAACAGACCACATATTTCCGCCTGTGTCGGCCCTATGCTTAAGAGTATTCCCGTGAATACTTTAGGAAAAAGAGAATACTATAGAGCGATTATTGTGCATTCATTAGAAAATAAATTCATTGCAGATGAGTCGCGTTGCTGACTATGAAAAATCAAAATTTTTTAAAAGAAGGTAGTGAGTGGGTGGCAGGAGCCCGGACTTTCGGATGACCTCCTCCTATTGTCGCACCTGACCCATTCTCTATCAACAATAGCAATTCTTCCCTGAAACTAATTGCTAGAAAATCTGAAGGTCGAATATCTGCAGACTTGACAGTGTGGACCTTGATGCTCTTCGCTCACCTCACGCAAAATCCATCTACTCACCTTCCCCTTCTTACCGATTTTCTTCAAGTGACGAGGCATTGTTGACTAAATACCCCGTAATGTCTTGCCCACTTTGCACAATGTCTGGTTCAACCTGCTTTTTCTTGGCGCCTTTGCGATGACCAAATCTCTGACCAACTTGTGAAGCATTTTCCAGGCTCTTATCTCCGCTCAGAATTCCTAGGAACCCTCAAGCACCTGGCATTTTAGAGAACGTACTCTCCACAAACGCATTATTGATGCTATGGGTTGCTTATCTTGTTAGTCTTCTAGATTTGATTTTATAAAGCGAAATTCCCCAAATTATTGCACAGCTCATAGCATTGGTTTTACACCCATAACAGAGCAACGCTGTAACCTAGACCCGAGCCAAAAGTAGCATAGGTAGCAGATTTTTCAGGCTACCAGCATACATGAAAATCGTTGCAGGATATCGTAAACGCAAGGAGCAAAACGACGTTGAACGGTGAAATACCACCAACTGCCCCGGAACTTTTGCACGCACCTAATAGCTAGCTGCTACACTATATCCAGGAAAGTTCTCCGTTAGCTCAGAGATATGTATATTCCGGGAAACTTCTGGGCAAACACCAACGTACATATGTATGCAACAGGAAAAAAAATCTTCCCAAACCCTGGGACATATTCCGAAAAAATTCTAGCTAAACACCAAGTTTTTTTCGAAAGTTCCATGTTCTCTGGTCATAAAGCCTAGGCATCCCTACTTAGATTTTATGCATATTTCCTCTGTGCCATTCTCAAAAGTACTCTTAGGTTTTCTGGCATCTCCAATACACTTAAGATTTTCCAAAACATTTTCCCTGAATTGTGCCACACAGAATCCTCCATACTAATTTTACAACAAGCGTAGATGTTTCACAACTCCTTCCTTTTTTATCCCATCTTTTTAGATGGTCTACGGCCTGTACCAGAAGCGACGGAAATAGAACACTTGCGCATACCGCTGCTTGTTTTCCCACATGTTTTTCCGAATCGCACACTCTTTTCTTTTTTCTTTTCTCTCAAACGCGTCTTGGTCAATTTTTCGTGATGAAATGAACTATAACCAAGCGATAAGTGCAATACTTCAGCATCTTTATGTAGAATTTTCCGTAGATTGCCCAGGACGTGGGATAGTTTGGGATACTTCGAACTGTTATGCTATCACAGGAAATAGACTTTCAATTGTACTAAACTTAATAGAGAATTGACTATGGAATGCACTTGGCCTTTTTGTGAGAGGAAATGGCATGGCACATGATCACTAGAGTTTTCTATTGACCTATGGCATTTATCGCTTCCCCCTCGTTTCACTGCGACTCCACTTCTCCTTGTGTCGCTTTTACAGATTTTCAATCTATGTAAGCGCATCTGCATATGCAGTCGTATCCAAAAGTTTGATATTGTAGCTATACGCAGGAGCTCGAAAACACAGTTGTGGAAAGAATGAAAAATTCGAAATCGAGCAGAAACAATCATTTTTATGTAGCTCAATCAATAGTTTCATCACCATTATTCCAAAATATCCGACTCGACAGGAAACCACATTTTCAACCTCGAACTCTTTCCAGGACATGTAAAGCGAAAAAAAAAGCGAGAGATCCTGCTCTATACCCCCTGACATGAGAATTTCTTCGTTTTTTTTTTTCGATGCAATTTCTACCCCAAGTGGCGGGTCTCCGATGGGCAGAGTAATGGCCTCATTGTTACTCTCCTGGACTGCGATTTATTAAAGCATAACCGGCCAAAACCAAGTTAGCAAGCCAACTTTGATCTTCTGTGCATCGTAACCTAGCGTAGCCTCTTGGGTATCCAATAACGCTAACCATCGTTGGCTTGCCTGGTTAACGTAACACGAGTCTCAACTCTGTTCTACCACTCCTTGATCACCACCTCCTCCTAAACTCCAAATTCTTCAGACGACAGAAGAAGCTCGTTGACTCTCACCATTCTTGAACAATGGCCTCTTCGTATACCCAGCAGCTTGCAATAATTCGGAGAGATAGGATCCAGATTTTGCGTTACAGCGATGTCCTAGATTTCAAAGATCTGAATGGCATCTCTACCATTACTTTCTTCTTAACCCGGTACTATTCAAGTCTCTTTTCCTTTCTATACTTTCACAGTATACTTATATGTTCCTCCACTTCCTTATAGGAGTACATATTTCATGGATGACTCCTTCCTCGCGTAATTACTTCTCTTTTCTGTTCACTAGACCGTGTATTAACCTTATTACAAACTTGTTTAGCTCAGTTTCCCCGTCAGAGCTGAAGTTGAGGAACTGAGGTGCAATAGTGAAGACAGTCCCCAAAATTTCATTTTTGTTAGCCTTTTTTTGCTTTTGTCACGTGCGTGAAGAAGATTGGATACTCGAAAAGGAAATCAGAGAGTTCAGGCGACCCTACCTTTTTATGCAATGCAACTATTTGAGCAAAAAATGGCCTTTCAATTCTTTCACACCTGACTCGTTCGTAATTATCTTCTGTTTATCGGAAACGCCTACAGTTTTAGATTTGTTCGATGAAATATGATGGAGTGGTGTGTCGTGTGGTCATTATCGCAACAAGCGCTAGAATTAGACCTAACTTCTATTATTTCGTCTTTTCTGGCCTCAGTTGCCTCAATTGCCTCGATCTACGTGCCTTCTCTCCAAGAAATTTAGAGAGATCTCAACAATGCAATATACTCTGAAGTGCAGCCTCCCACCTCACCCCCCCCCCCCCCCCATCTTCCTTTCACTCTTATATATCCCCCGCTCTGAACAATGGGAAAGGACTGCAATATCGCAAGCACACTCGTACTGCAAGCAAAGCAAGTGCTTCTGATCAATCTGATCCTGCTCCAAAATATTCTCTTAAATGTACCGATAAGGAATCAATAAAGATCTCCCACGGAGGTGCAAAAGTTAAGGTGTGGGGTGTGAAACGCACATGAATGTACATACTATATGTGCTGCAGAAAATTGAAATCTTCTGGAAGGCGGTTAAACGGTGCTTAGGTACTTTTCCAAGGAATGATGTGCGTAATTGTGATGTTAAAATTTTCCTCAAAAATGGAATTCAAATGTGACGTTGTCATTGAGGATTTTTCATCCCTTCATACATACTGCACCTCATTAATTGCTAATATCCTTATGTACTTTGTCATCATTATAAATGAGCGCGTAACATCGTTTGTGGAATCCTTGTTTGTTACAAAATAATTCATATTGCAGAGACATCAGCAACGGCGACAAATCTGGGTGTTTCGCTGGAAACTCGCCCCACTTACGCTGCAGAACTGGCACCGGCAGATCCGAAAATCACTAGAAAACCGCTGATCAAAGTGAGAGAACTTGAAATCAATGTGAATTTTCACATGGTTTATTGTGTATTTGTCCTTTTTTTCTATTTAATCAGATTTTCATTTCTTCAAAGTATCAGAACTATATACTCATTCATTGCTTAGTAGGATAGGAGCCACAGAAAATCTGATCAGCTATCGAGGGTAAGCGAGAAGGTACAAGCTGCAGGGTGGTTTGGGGCCGTTGTTAGTTAACGATTACACTGTGTAGTTAGAGGTTTGACGCATGTCTTGCTTGCTTCGAGAGCCGTCAAGTCGACTGGATAATGCATTAGATATGTTCGAATTCGAAAACTCGATTTCGAATAAATCGGGAGAGAACCGGAGAGAATAAGTGGATTTCAAACTTGGAATAATTTCGAATAGCTCGGATGTTCGAAAAACTGAGAATAATGTAACCCTCGTGGAATGAGCAAAAAGCATTTGGACTTTCTCCTGTTGAACATTTGATTTTCGTATCGGGTCCTGAACTGATAAGTGCATTAATTGAGTTATTCGATTTTCATTCGTTTTTGAGTACAATAGGTGCTCTATAGAACAGCGTCAGAAAAGGCAGGTGGTCCGCCTCATATGGCTGTTCGGGACTTTCTCAGCAGCAAATGTGGACATAGCTATATGTACGTGTGCTACAACCAATATTGATACTTACGTTCCTCAAAAGCGGGAAAAAGTTACCACTTCAAGTTCTCCCTACTCTCATTTTTTTACCAAGCTTGGATACTATAGCAAGTATTGTAGGATGTGAAAGCTAAGACTACAATGGGGGATGAAGCTCGCGAAGAGCGGAATCAGCTGGCCAGGCAGGACGCGAGCGTCTCCACCTTCAACCGCAGGAGCCCGCTCGGAAGGTTAGTTGACAGTTATCTTCAACGCTTGGGA
Source organism: Ancylostoma caninum (assembly GCA_037903475.1). NCBI lineage: Eukaryota > Metazoa > Nematoda > Chromadorea > Rhabditida > Ancylostomatidae > Ancylostoma > Ancylostoma caninum. The sequence continues at coordinate 1,115,512 of JBAJFG010000150.1, forward strand.
AGACTAGGCTAGCGCCAAGGGTGACATGATGTTGAAATGTTAAATGCTTCAAAGACTATGACCTGCTTCGGGGATCAAGAATGTCCAGGGGGCTGTTAATTTTGTCACGTTTTTTTTCATTTTCACATTTCCTATTCACGTTTCTTTTGTCATAACTCTTCTTGTAGCTCAATTGGTGCGAGTTGGCATACCAGTTATCAGCATACCGACAAGTTCGGCATAGCGATAACACCTTCCACACGCGCAATGAGGCAATTTGCTTCTAACCTCTGCTTGGTTATAGTATTTATTTTTCTGTGCTTGATGATTTCTTTGCTTCTCTCAGGTTTTCTCTCGAAATTCCACTACATATGGTGGCTCCACCTATGAATCTCTGAAGGACCCCGATAAACTTGGAAATGGCAGTTTTCATTGAATATGCTGTCAAGTACTATCATAATGTTGCTATTGTAAAATTCTGTTCCGAGATTCTGCTCCTTACCGTGGGCTTGACCAAAGGAATCCTCTAAAAAATATGGGGGAGTTGTTCTACTTCATTTTAGCTAGGCGATAACGACAATTATTCCTAGACTACTCGTTAATCATTTCTTTTGTTTCCAAATTATTTGTAATTTGGATAATTTCTGGCTAGAAACGAAGGAACGAGGGAGTTAAATTAATTATCATAGCAGAAAATGTAGAAAATGGCACCTATTAGCTACTGAAGACAACAAAGACCGAATGGGTGGGCCATCGACCTATCGGGTCGTTTTTTTTTGTTTTCGTTACGGAACAGAATGAGATTCATGGAGCTTCGAGCCTTACATATGTTGATGTTGAGTATTCAATTTTCCTACACGTACTTAATTTTGTGAGTTGGAAATTACTTGGCTATTACTCTAACAAAGTCAGGAAAGAAAAGCAGTTCATACGTATTTCCGACTCATTTCATTTATTAATCGGAAATTAGGTACTGAAAATTACCTTCTCTGAACCACATCTCCATCAGTAGTGAAGGAAGTTCCTTTCGATAAGGGGAGCGTTTAAACGAACCAATCTTGACTAGCGACTTCTTCCCTCTCTTCTTAGTCGATTAGGCTGTAGATCTCAATACGGCATACAGTACGAAGAGGATTGTGAAACTACATAGAATTGAAAGCCACAGACAATTGAGGAATATGTAGAGCTTAACGGTTCACAATAGATATGGCCAATAAAGCTTGCTGTATTCTTCGAAGATTGTAATCACTCCATGTAATTAGGATACTAGCGGAGTCTTTGCTCTACTTAGCGTGTACTTTAAGCTCCTTATTGCCGTTGACATCAGCGAAACTTTGGCGGTGTTACCCTCGGTCCGGTAAATTTGGGCCAATCCCTTGAGCGATGATCTCTAGGTCTGTTCAATTCGTACCATGTCCTTGCAGAACCATAGGATGCCGTGCTGGTGACCAGGGCCTGGATGCATCATTGAGATTACCCTGGGTATGCGTCCAGACGCCCATGTTAAGGGGCTGCTAACACGTTTACCCTGGGTAATCACGATGATGCATGCTGTTCCCTACGGGTAGCAGTACCAGTGATGAAGCTGACTTTGGCGACAGCAAGGAGCGATGTTGTGTCGGCGCGACCCTTAGTGGGTTAGGAGTTTAGACTCATCAGAGACCACACAGCCCACGAAACGTCTACACATGGATGATTCTGCGCTACCTCCGCGATACAGAGTGGCGCTAGCCCTGGGCTTTTACTGTCGCCGGGGGTAGATGCAACACAAGTGATGGCAAAGGCACTTATGCTTGTTTTGATGGGTGACCAAGAGGTTTCGAGAAGGCATACGCCGCGATGCGACCGTACCGCATGCGAATTCCATTCTGCGGATGCTCGACCGATCACTAGAGTCCGGCGTTGTCCTTTGAATTTGACGTATTTAGGGACAACAGGGGCCAACTTCTGGTTGTTAGTCGAGGGTCAGTAGCTCTCGTCTCGTCCCCGAAATGGGGAAAATCGCCCTGTTTCACATGTATCATACAATCACACTACATCATCGTGAGGATGCACATCATATCCAAGTATTATCATTGTTGGTACGTGGGAGGCGGAGGTTCACTGTTGGAAACTGCTGTTGTTGTTGCCGAACATGTTCAAGAAAGATTGAGGAGTATGTGGAAAGAAGACAGAAATAGCTTGGATCAGTGGTCGTATAATCTGCAGCAGACTGGAGGGGGGAGGGCAGGATCTTGAAAAGCTCCAGAATTCGAAAACATTTAACATAAGGGGTCGGACTCTGTTCATCGCTGCTTCGTTCATCGTCGTTCAAGTGCAGACCCGTGTCCAAGTACAGACCCGTGTCCAAGAAAACGTCTTATCGCTCCTGCTCTATTCGTAGCTGCTCGTAAAAGACGAAAACACTAAGAAAAACCTTAAAAGCGCCATTATCTGTCCGTTTTGAGGCATCGATTCATCGCCTTCATTGCTCACCAAAACGCTGATTACCTATCAGTTCGCAAGCTGTTAGCGACCTAGAGCCAGGGATGCCCTCACAGCTGTTGCACACTCCAGCTACGCAGGCCTGCACTGGGGTCCCTGCTGTTCGCTTCCGTACACCCAGCCCTGCGATGGGAAGAACGACAGCTCCTTTGGAGCGTTCACCAAGTATGGCAGTCGACGTTTGGCGAGCTCATCCTCCGCTGAAGAGGACCTTCGGAGCGTCGCCATATGCCATGCCAATGGCGCTGGCTTGCAAGGAGCAAGACGACAAGGATGACGCCTGTAGATCTATTCCGGATCGGCCCACTGTTCACGAAGTGCCACAGTTGGATGATATTCAGCAAAGAAGCAAAAGCAGCACGAAGAAAGAGCTCGGTATTGCGAAAAAGTAGGTATTATGTATAGTCCGGTAGCTTAGGGAGTACGTCTGGGTCTTTGTCTGCAGTTATGGCTGCCGCATGGTATCAGTTGCCTGGTCAGCTGATTCGATCTAATTTTTACACGTTCCTCCGTAAGTTCTAATATGCGTATGGAGTGATTTCTTCCATTTTGATGTCCTCATGGTTACTCTGTAAGATCACCTGCCAGACGCATCCTGCGGCGTCCTTCCATCGATCGAATCAGCTGGTCAGCCGGTCGACATCGTACTGCAGCCGTAATTGCAGATAAACTCACAGGCGCACCCCCTAAGCTACCAGACCACATATTCCTCAAATCGCTAGGTTTTCGGTATGTGCAACTCTCTTGTTCTGTTTTGCTTCTCGAAGAGGCTATTATAACTTTGCCATTCGTAATTTTTAACAGATGACGGTTTCATTGACATAAGTTTCATTTATAATGTTTAATTTTGTCAAGAAGCTGGGGGGGGGGCTACTCCTCTCCCTCCCTGAAATTCTTCCAATAGAAAATCACACTCCTCTGACGAGCATATGAAGTTCTGTGGTTTTCTCAAATATCTAGAGACTAGGGAGAAGTTATTTATGGGCCATCCTCCTTTAATTCACTGCAAAACGCCCATCGATAAGAAATATGGATAAGGAATCGTGACTACTCTTCTACCTTAGGGTGTTGTGGGTCTCTCATGAAAGCTCTAGTGCACGCTTAACTCTAAGGCATAATCCTAGTTTTGGACTGTTCACCCTCCCCCTCCCCCACCTCTTCTTCCTGTGGAAAATTTACTGTGTCATCTTCGTAGCTGTTCGGCTTTGGGATCCCAAGCCGATCAGTCCATTAGTCACCATTTCGCAGCCAAAAATATCCCCGTCTGTCGTTAAGCACACACCCCCAACTCATAGCGATTAGAGTAGGGCTTAGAAAATATAGCTTGCTGTAACTGTCTTCATCGTTTACTACATACATGTAGGTGGATGATCCCTGTAAATAATACGGAAACTTCTGCCAACTTTGGCTCACGAAACCTGGAACGTACGTAATGGATAGTGCACAGGGCTAGGATTTATGAAACGTCAACCATGGAAACCAAAGATGGTTACCCTAAGTGGTTATCTTACATATAGAGAACGCGATGGTGGGAGACGCAAAACATCAAAGTCGGTTTCCAAGCCTTTTTTGCAGTGAGTGAGTTCATGAGTCCCAGCTCTCCGGTTTGGAGATTCTTGCTCGCTTCGTGGTTATTTGGCTCTTCTTAGGTCGTTTCACAGTTATCCAAAGCTCTATAGATAACATGAAATTGAACTGGTTTAACGATGATCGAACGAATTGGGAGAAAGGACTCCCTCTATGAACTTCTCTTTTACGTTTGAAAAAAAAAGATTTACGAGGAATGAAGACCATATACGCTATCAATCCGAACAAATTCTGCTCAACAACACTGTATTCCTGAGAATGTACTCTACTCTAAAAGAAGTTCATAGAGGGAGCTTCTATCAAGCCAAGATATAAATAAAAAGTAAAGAAAAATACAAGACATTATCTCCAGCCAAGCGAGCCTATTCTTCGCAAGTGACCTTATTCTTGTGAGCCTCACCTCTTCTATGTAAAAGAAGAATGTTCGAACCCGATAACGGTCTAGTAATTTTCAATAGACTTCTCGACCATTCTCATTATTACCAGCTCATTTTACTGGAACTAATGCTCCGCGTTACCTTAGTAATTTACTTCTTCATGGAGCATGTCGCTGTGAAACTCTCATTTCGGATTCCTCATTATTCTCCATCTCTTTGGCTGGTAGTGCTGTTTGAACTCGTGTTATCTGCTATTCCATCAAGCATATTTATGTTGTAGCAGATCGTATCGAACACTGTCATGCTTTTTCACCTATGCTCGACTCAGTACGAATCTATTCTGCGAATGAGGTGCACATGGGGAGGGGACAGTAGTTGTTGTCGTTTCATTCTCATTAGCGAGTTAGTTCATCAATTGGATTAGGGTTCCACTGTAAAGGTCTGTGGATGATTCTATAAAAGCTGTCATCGGTGAAGGCGTAACAAGCGCAATGTCACCAAGGAAAAAGAGTTTCAAAAAAAAAAAAAACTAATGAAGTGCCTTTCGTAGCAAATATGGAATGGCTTGCCAGGTTGCCCTGATCGGTTTGAAAAGAAATAAGTTTCGAACATCCGGTGTCTTTCCTGCTTCAGGCTTTTCACCTACAATTTTCCAAAAAACGCGCAGGTTTCGGAAGTTTCAGAAGAGCAGATGTTCGCTTGCAGAAGTCCGCTTTGAAAGTCAACTTTTGCTCCACCCCTGGCAAGGGGGGGGGGCGAGGACACGCCACGTCACTCGATAGCCCACGTTCGTGCCCGTTAGCCCAAACTATGGTCCTTTGAGTTAAAACATGAGTTGAACAGTGATGCGGCGCGGCCCCATTACCATCGATGCAATAATGATTGACCTTTACTGTGTCTATACACCAGGGATGTGATTCAGAGAAAGTACAAATTACGTGATCCTTTTACGTTGGCCTTTTACGTTGCAGGGAAACTGCGTCAATAGCTTATAACACACTGCCGTTGTGCAAGCGAAAAATGAAGCTATGAGAGATAAGGCTGTGCTCAAGTATGATAGTATCCTTGTGTTATCTCACGGAGAGGTTATAAGGTTATTAGTCACCATGATCGGCTGTCGATGAATATCGACATTGTGGAGAATTTGAAAAGGTGTATTCGAACACAATCACCTACTGTACCTACATTCAGGTGCTTAAACAGCCTGGATGTACTCTCATCCCCTGCCGCTACCTTGTAGAAGGTCGAGAAATTATGTACGGTTTCTTCGTTGTCTCGCGCCCTTTGGCGAAAAATTAGGCTTATTTTCCATAGGTTTGCGTAGGCGTTCAGCCGAGTACATCGCAATCGAGTGCACACTTCAGGCTCTGAAAAAGGCGAATTTGCCGGAAAGTGAGCCTAATAATGATAATGACAATCTCGTGTTGGCTGCGAGCAAAATATCCACAAAAAGATTATTTTTTACATCACCTCCACGGATTAGTATTAATTCGTTACACGTTAAAGATTAGTAGCTACAGGCACGAGCACTCTGCACCTCCGATCCTCACGAGTTTACTGCTCCCAGTTTCTATGTCACAAGAATTTGAGCAGAGCATTTTTGATAACCTAATTGTTCTTATCTTAATAACTCTACTCCACCCTTTGTTTAACTTACTCTTTGATTACTCATACTACCATTCGATTACTTCTACTTCCTCTCATCTCCGCTTGTGGTTTAAGTTAAGTGGACCACGAAGATCCATCCATACTTGCAAAGGCTGGAAACTCCTTCATAAAATGATTCTCGACTTTCTGGAAAGCTGTGAGGGTACACATAATCTGAATCGCTCTCATAATATTTTTTCTTCGCATTTATCTTATTATTTTCTGTTCACCTGTTGTTATTGGAAATTATCACCCTTCCTTCTTTTTTTTTCGAGTGAGAACCTTCTTTCCTATGAGTATTGCCCCATCTATGTAGTTTCAATCCATTTGGAATTCAATCCATTCTTGATCTACGTAGATGTTGTCCGTGGTTGACTACATAGTCGCGTCAATTTATTTGGAGTTTACTACGAATCTCAGTAAGTTTGATCAACCATTTAGGTAATTCTCTTACCTATCCATTCAATTTTCCATTTACAAGTGGTGCAACAAAAATGAAGAGCTAATTGAGAAGAAAAACGTTCAGTTCATGCAACAAAAATGACAAAGGCCGTGAGCATAGCAATAAAGGAGTCCTAAGCCACGGCGGTAAATCGAGATTCATGCCCATTTCTCTGGAATTTTTCCCGTGACGCATTGGACAAAATCTTCCGTTCCAGAACCATGCAAAAATAATGTGCTGGAGTAGGGAATGAAGACGTGTAGCCTATATTTAGCTCAAATAACTTTCTGAAAACGGTACATTTCCTTCAACTTCAAATTTTCGGAAGGACTGCAGCAGAAAGTTGGAAGAACGCACACGTAACCTGCGGTTCCTCCGAACACCTGGTGTGCTTCCTCCGGCTTTCTGCAGCTCCCTTCCCAAACCATTTTTCCAGAAATTCATTTTACTACGGTCCTTCCGAATCTTTTTACAGCTACATTTCTAGCTTCCTAACCACGTGGTCAAGATCTCTGTCTGCTGCGGTCCTTCCGACAGTTTGTCTGAACGGGACTCTCTCTATTTTTTACGATTTCCTCTCTATTTTTATTCAGAAAAGTTTCCTTCCTCTACAGTACCGCTACAGTGAATGCTGGAACCTACATAAATGAATGGCTCTAAGAAATAAATCGTCGCCACATGTGTGCGTGGTTTTGTCTAATGAAAAGCTGTTATATAGGACTTCCTGTATAATTTCATAGCCGACAATTTTGATTTTCTATGAACTTCTCCAATATCGGTTTTCAGGTAATTGTATTTTTCTGGGTACGCGAGATTGTAATGTTCACTATTTACTGGATCGACATGTAACTCAAAACTGCAAATGAGAATTTTGAGCATTTGGATATAAATATTTCATTGTTATTTGTTACAACGGGTGGAACGCATGTTTTCAGTTTAGTTTCCGCATTCCTATCCAACAGAAAGCTACTCTCACAAAATATTTTCCACTGATTTTTTTTTGTATTTGAAGGAGCAAGTTTTCTCATCTGCTACTATTACTATGATGTCTTATGTCTCAAAAACAGAAAAATTATAGTGAATTTATATTCTTTTGTTTGTTTGGGAAATATGCAACAAATTGGTTTATTGTTTATTGCCAGAGGTACGTGTAAATTCCTGATTGTGCAGAAAACATAATCTTACTATTATATCTATGTATAATGACCCGAAAATAGGGGTTACTCGGCGCATCGACTCCAAATGCACTGTCGAGCACAGCGTGCGAATTTAGAAAGAGAGGGTATTCCAAACGCACAGTAAACAACTTTTAACTCGACCTAAAAATGAATTCTGCAGTGGATGGTAGGGGAAGATAGGTGTTTAGGACTTTAATTCGACATTGGTGAATTTTTACCCTGAGCGTGGTACATGGAACCTTTGATTGCCTTTGATTTAGAACTGGAAGTGGATTTGATGGATCACAAGTTATCTCTAAAAATTCCGCTACCCACATTTGTACAAATTAAACTAGTACATTTTAATCGCCGACACACGCTAGCTTACCCATTTCATGCCACCCATTGCACATCCATAGGCGCTATACTCCACGAAACGTATAGTACTTTCGGCGGCTGCGGCGTAGCGACGCTGGTTTTCGTGGATATCGATTGCGGTCGGCCCGTTGTTGTAGCCGTCGCCTCTCGATCGATCCAGAATCGATACGTATCAAAAGCACTGTCCCAGCGACCGAGACCGCTCTACTGTGTGTACTTGGGAAGTGTCAAACAGTGTTGTCCGTTCTACTTACTATCTCAAACTAGACTGGTGGAATCTCCTCACTTTTCTGAGCAGAGAAGTACGTAATAAAGACATCTCCTCTCGAAAGTGCAATAGATATACTACAGCGACCTCGATGACCTTAAACTCCTGAAAATTCCTCAGTATTTTACTTTATCTACACCTAAACATTTCTCATGTATTGTACGTGGTGCTAGGCAACGCCCTACTTTGACAGCTGCCCTTTGTCGCTAAAAGTCATTGGATTATACTTTTTTGTGCTGCTCATTGTCACTAAGGTCTCTGCTTTTGAGTAATGGCCGGCAAAGCTTGGCAAATGAGCATCGCTGTCGCTTGCTCGACGCTCTGTTAATCTCGTCGGCAAATTGCTGCTCAGGACACCCTGACGACCTACTGCTGCACTACCTCTCGTGGACACTCTGTCCCTGTCAGTATACTAATTTCCATGCTGCACGCCAGCGCTCCCACCCCCCCCCCCACCTCCCCCCTCAAGGGGACCTACATTTACAAGTTGCTGAAGCAAATGAGGCTCACCACGGCCGACGAAGCAAATTATACTGGAAACCTTAATTAGCTTTGCTCTCCTCGATCGAATGTTTTCCGAGCGGGTTGCCACTCTTCGGGCTAAGATCGCAACTGGCTGCTCTGCTGCTCTTCACTTTCATTTCATGGTGGCGTTTGTGTCTTTGAACCTGTAATGAAGCATCTAGCCCTATTCTGTGCCTATTTTCCCCCATTTGGCTGATTGTATACTCATATATTTTAGCCGCGAGATAGAATTGAAGCGAAGTACATGCCACGCTCTCTCTCATCTTAAATCGTCCGATGCCATCGAACACAAGCACGCTCCTTGGAAGTCTGAGCGGCTTTATTGCCACAATTTTCACCAGTTCAGTAGCGGGATTCACTGATTTTTTGATGAAGGTTCTGTTTTATCCCGACTTTTTGAAGTGGGCTAGCTTCCCAGGTGGGACGTAGGAGTACTTTGTGCATTTGACTCACCTCCACTACCAGTAAGTGGTAAAAGTACTGTGTTCTAGTTCCAATCATTTTCCTAGAGAAACTTGCCCACTCTAAGTAAACGGGAAGCAAAGAAATTCCAGTGAGCGTCTACGAATCCCGTTTTGTTGTCCTTCAATATCCTTGAAGTCCTCGTCACCTAGGATCACCTGTATAAACAGCATCGCCTTTACTCCAATTGATCTTCTGCCAGGGTGTTAGTAGTCCCTCCCTGTCCCCTGTCAGAGTTGCCCTCGGATATGGAACAAAAATTTCTCAATACAGAGAAAGTGGGAACAGGCCAAGAAACACGGCAAATAGTTTACTTTATTGTTACCTTGGCTTACCCATTAATGTGTTTGACGAATTCCCCTTGTAAGAGATCCGTTAATCACCCGGAATTTATTTATTCATTTACTTATTTATATATTTATTCGTTCATTTATTCTTTTATTCGTTCGATAAAATGTTGTAGAACATCATTCGAAACAAAACTGCGACAACATCCAGAACAAATCACGAGCGCGAGAATAGAATTTATCAGGAACCACAGCTCTCCCTCTTAATAAACCGAGAAAATGAGGACTTCATAATTTCCTTGTCTACCTGAATTTATGGAAACTGCTCAGCACTTCCTTTGACATCCATTATTTCCTGTTTTCTCCTGCGCTCCACTGTTTCCCACGTTTTGTTTCATCGTCGATCAAAACCTGGAAATGAAAAGAAAGTATCTATGCATCAGAGCTTCATTCTTAGCAATAATTCGAGAGTGGAAACTGCGATTAAAAAAAAACAAAAAAGAGAGGATTTCATGCTCGCAGGACTGTTGAGTTTACTATTTGCTTAAATAATTTCTCTGTAAAATGTACAAGCGATGACGTGCGAAAAGTTCGGAATATGTTCTAAATGCTCATCGAAAATAACCCACTCGTCCTAGGGTAATCTCCGCATCCCAAGTAAGAATATTCCCATTCATGTAGACTGCTTCTATCGTTGCTTCCTAAATACATCCGCGTAACCCTTCCCAAAAACGAGTGGGCACAAATTAGTAGGTTAGCGTTTATGCATGGCCGTGTTTCGAAGCGTCGCCGTCCACTTTTATGAGGATCTCATCAGAGGTCGAGAGTGCTCGAATTCACAGAATGCTAGCTCAGATGCTACGTCGAGTCCATGAAGCGATTCTTCCACTTTTGGCCGCCTACGTCCTCCGATTCAATGAATGTGGCCAATTCTTTCTTCTAATACAGAATTAATGATAAATTTAGCAGCATGCGTGCAGTGGCCGCGTTGCACGACGCTGTTTCTCATTTTCCCATTTTCTTGCGCTCTCCGTTGCCCCTACAGCATCAGTGTCTTCCCAGCATGAATCCATCCAACGAATCAGTGCTTCGAATTACGAATAGTTCGTTGATGCGCCAGTGTTTCAATGAGTGTTCGCACGTCTGAGCATTATTCTGTAATTATGTTTTGTCTTTTCGCCAACGCATCATTTCCCAGAATGGGAGCCCAAATGAAATAGCTGAGATGTTCCGGCGTGGGCCACGAGGGGCGCCAGCCGATCCCTAAGGTCAGCGCCAGGGTTCCGAGCGCCAGCGCTGCTGCTGGGATTCAGCAGAGATTCCCGTGCACCGCTCGGCAGCCATTTTCTCACAATAAACGCCCGCGACCCGTGTATTTAACCGCATCGCGGTCCTCCGACCTCTCCGGTGCTGAGGTGCTTTTATTCATTATTCGTTAGCCGCTAATATAAGTATAGAATCGATTCGCTCGTCGTCGCCCACATGCAACCGACGCCTTCTACGGAAGCTTCCTCTTCTGGTTCGCTGCCCTCGCCGCGTTCGTGCCGGATTTCCAGAGTTTTTGCCGAGGTTTTTCACGGATATCTCGCACTTTCTCGCCCTGGACCTTCCACTTCTTCTTGCTGCTGCTTTCCAATATTCATGCTCGTTTTTCTGCATCAAACCTCGTCTGCAAGGCTACATTCCCGCTCAACAAAAACATTTTGTCGGAATGCAGTTGCAACCCGTCCTGCGTGCAAAACCACTAATCACCGGAATGGTACGAGCTCTCCCTGTTACTGTAATCGTTTCGGATTATGCGATTTTTTCATACCAGTGACTGCTGAGTAAACCCGAATCTGACCAGAACAGCAGTAATTACACCCAATTGCCGTGGATTTTTGCGCACATGGGGTTTTTTTATCCCTCACGGGACCTGTTCGTGAACCTACTCGTTTTGTTCTTAATTACTGTTGTGCAGAATTGTACATATGTCGAATTGTATGAGAGAACAGTGCACTTTCCGCCATTTCCTGAAAGAGCTGCCAATATGCGTGTTTAACCAGAGAACACTTCCATGTTTGCCCTCTTTCCGGTCGTGTCGGGAACTGTTTTCGTGAACTCATTTGGTAATAGGTGCCCATGGGCTAATAGTGCAGCTGCTACTCATATTTAGTTTCAGGCATAATAATAGAATAGCAAGGACCGAATAAAAACCGAATAGGTTGACTAAATTAACCAGTGATTAGGAACCCATTTTAAAAAATTCAAAAAATACGAAGACATCTCCTTGCAGCCCTCCTCATCTATCCTCCAGTGCTGTATACTTTTCTACTCTTTCAAATATTCAAATTTCCTACCTATTCAAGATCAGATATTCGATTTTTCACAACTGATACATTGTTCGGGGGTGTAAGAGTATATTTGAATAGTTTCCCAGAGTCAGTGACTGAGCTATTAATGTGTCAATGATTCATAACCTCATCATGGAAAATTACAAGGAGAGCACCTCCCTCCTACACATTTTTTTCTTTTACAAGACTTATATATTCGAGACCATCCTATTCTGTAGGCGTCCGACCTCTTCGTGCTCCACATTCCCTTCAACGGATGTCTGTATTCAAGATTCCTGGGTGTTCCCGGGAAAGTTCTCACATTTCCTCCTCAAAATGGACGAATTCTTATTTGTCCATTTTGAAAAAGAGGGAGCGAATGAAATTTTTGAAAATTTCGTTCAAATTCGATTGCATGGAGCACGTTATTTGATTGACAACGGAATCAAAAAACGTGCTCCATGCAGTGGAATGGGTCGCCGAATTTAAAAAAAATCATTCATGAAATGGAACTTTTGCAGGAATTTCTTTCGATTCTTCAATTGTATTCTTATTTTTTAAGTGTTAGCCAATCGCCTTATTCTGGTTTCATTTTTGGAATTCCTCCAACTTGGGTCCTCCAACTTGCGGAGTGCCGGTTTTTTACCCATGCACCCTCCAATAGAAGTGCTGTAGTCCAAATGCGTTTCTCCACGAAGACTCGCTCATCACAGTTAGGATCGAATGACTTATTAAAATCCGAATTTTCAATTCTGAAGATTGCTAGGATTTGGATGTTTGAATGAGAGAGCTACAATCTCTTGGGGAAAAGACTGAAAAGGCTGCAGGGTTTCCTATTTTGGGTGCTCGAATGTTTTTGAATTTGTCTTTAAAATACTTGGTGAACTATTTCAGCTTTAGATTTTTTTGATTTTTAGTTGGTACAAGGTATGTTGTCCAACCTGGATGGAAGGATATGAAAAACCCTTCCGGATATCGCTCCGATGAATTCCACTGTTAGCCCACGCGTGAACTCACTGCGCCAGGAGCTGGTTCTCGTTCTTTACGAAACTGCTGAGTCGGCTCGTGTCATAGAAGCCACTCAATTGATGAGAGGGGTTGCACCGGCGGTGTCAGGGGCGTCATTGCTCTAATGCGATTAAGCCTATCGCTGCCGCTGATCTCGTTCGTCTGCTGCTGGCGAAAAACACTTGCAAAAATAGCCCTGTGTTCGTTGTTCAGCATCTTGCTCTCGAGTACTACGTGTTTTGTTCTATTCTTAGGCAAATACTCATCCAAAATGCGCCTGAAGAAGGTCGCGCTGGCAGTTTGGAGCCCATGGGACTCAGCAAAATTGGCAATTTCTCTTCCTCCCCGCTTTTCCTGACCTCCTACCCTTCACCGCTTGAGCTCCCCTAATTTTTTGGTTGCCCGACCCTTGAGCGGCTCAACACCTTCAAAGTAATCGTGTTGATTCCTCTCTCGATAATGATCTCCTTCCTATAATGCGCATTACTTGTGACGACGTACATGCCGTTGTTTGTCGCTTCACCCGTTCGTCTCCACCCGTCGTCATTCGGGATTCAGGCCAGTGCCTCGAGCAGTCAGGAAGTGCTCGAGCCAGTGCCGCTCACTGCCTTCTTCTCCATTGTGCACGAAAAAGCCGTGTTACTCATGTTTATACATATATTCGTGAACAATTCCTGGTCGTAGATTGCTTGAGTTTGCACAGCTTATTAATGTCATTTGCACTTTACGCTTTGTCTTTGTTTCCGGCGAGCTCCTTCTTGTTTTTTTTTCATGTCTGTAATGATATGTACTTTGCTGTTAGATTGCACCCTTTTCTTAGTTTTATAACCTGCTAATTAGCGATATTCTCTAAATCCCCTTTTGACAGCAGCGGTATTCATGCAGAACGTGTCCTGAATGTTATGTGACCTTTAAAAAATTGTGGTTGAGGGGTTGGGCTCTCTCATTAGCTACTGTCTTTGCAGCAGAAGAGGAGGCTGAACTCTGCTGTGATTTCTACGTTATCTGGCTTCAGATTCTGGCTTCTCTGCCTACACTGCACCAGAAATAGTTTATACTTGCTGCTCGCGTCCCGAAACGCACGCAAACCTGTAGTGAAATCCATGCAGCAACGCACGCAGATCAGACGCTTACGTTGGAAGCCTGCTTTCAAGTATCTGGGAAGCCCGCGCCAAGGACTCGTGCGTATCTCGGTCGTCGCAACCTCCGTGATCTGTGCAAACTCATCTGGAAATGCTTCCATTGCGGTGTCGCCCGCACGCAACGACTATAACCTGGCCGTCATTCTTCCAGAATTTTTTGTTAAAGGCCTTGAACACTATGAAACGACTGTGACTTCGTTCTGGTGTGATTATTTCGGAAAATTTTCAGTTCATGGCCGCAAGCGATTATCCTGGCATCTACGCCTCCTTCTTGGAGTCCTGCACGTGGGTTACACTCGCGACCACGTGCTCAAGCAGTATGATTTTCGACAGCCATACTGACAAGCTCCAACGAATGTTTTGGTTGTGAGTAGTACGCACTACGCACGCACCTGGCATAAATTGCCCTTGTACCCGTAACTTCCCCCTAACATTCATTATCATTCATACGTGGACCATTACAACATCTAGTTGTAGGGATTCCGGTTGTTCCATTCTTTTTTCCAAAGGATTATCTGGGAGAGGTGAAAGATTTGCTAGCCCATTCCACATTGGGAGAATTCCCCCTCCCCCCCCCCCAACCACTAAAAATCGTGGTGAGATCCATAGATTTCTTCTCTTTTTTTTGGCTAGGCTTTGTAATCGTGGTTGCGTAGTTTTGTCCCTCTCATTATCTGCCCTGCTGTTTCTTACACATCTTAACACCTTCCATGGGTCGCTTACACCTTTTGCTCCGTAGAAAGATAGCGAAGAGCCGTTATCATCCTGCGAACTGCACTGTCACCACCACAACAAGGCTGTGCCGCGATTTTTGTGCTTTGTGTTGCATTCCGAGGGCGGCCACGGAGTCTCCATTATTTACTCAAGTACCAGAACGTAGTTTGGCATGCGAGCTTTTTGTGCGATCACGCGCAGCGCACTTCGTATCTGCTGTATGCGAGTGCTGTGACGACACTTCCGTCATGGTGGCACGAGCTGCCCCATGCCGCCGCTGCTGTTGCAGTCGTGTCGCATCGCGCGCGAGCGTAGTGCATGAGGATTTCGTCGTTAATCGCTCCCACACTCATAAACAGCTAAATTAGTCCGGCTGGCAGGCCGCGAGCGTTTCGCGAGAGCTACATTTAAGGCCCGCGCGCTCATCCACTGCGGCCGCTGCTGCTCACCGCGGTCGACGGACTGCAGGGTGGTCGTCGTCGTCGTCGCCGCCTCCTTGCCGCTAATCCTGTGTATCTTAACGGCTGATCGCTCGTTCGCTGCCCGGAACTGTCGATTTCGTGCTCCGTCTCCATCTTTTTCTCTTTCTAGAGTTGCTGTTTCAGATTAGACCACTGCTATCCATACATTTAATCATTCTGGAACCGTTGAAAAGTTGTATAGCAACTCCTCCTAAAAGGATGAAGAACATTCATAATCTTATGATCAAGTGAGTTACAGGTCATTGGCTGTTGTTCTTGGCTACAAACTTTACCACCGAAATCGTCAGGATCACCTTATCACCACTTTATATTTTTTACTCCTTTCATCGCCTTCAAACACCTCTTCCTGGATGTCTTCGCTGTGACGAGAAACTCATGGCTAAAAATTTGTTGTATGCCTAGGGGAGTATTAAATAAGTAGAAGAATAAATAATCAAAAAGTTATCCTTAGTCGATAAGTCGATCGTGGATAGCACGACACTTATGGACCTCTCCTCAATTTCGCAACAGTATTTTATATTGCCTTCCGCTTTTCTCATTAACTGAATCTATTCTGAGGGGAGTACATAGTAATTCTGGCCTGTCATTGACAGCTGTTCACCTCTTTCCCTTCTCCTGCGTAACTAATCTGCTTAGGATAGGTTAGGCAGTTTTCCAGTTTTCCCAAGTACATAGGGTTTTCTGCGAATTGAAGGATATCTAGTGAATAATCAACCTTTTCTGGTTTTGCAAAATGATTTTTGTTTCATTCTCAGGCGCCCAAGAAGTCACAATTGCGTCTCTTACGTTTTCAGTCGATTTATTCGGCGTTAGCATAAAGAAATTGGTTCACGCGTAGGTGGCTATGAACGAATGTGTACTGGAACTAGTAGATACACCTTTTTTCACTGAATTGTGCGGATTTGCACAGTGGTGAGGTAACCAGTATTGTTGTCTATTTGATCGAATTTTGGGCAGTTGCAGCTTGGTGTATATAATAATTCACCCAGAATACTTTTGGGATTCTATTAGGTTGCAGGAAAAGTTGCCTGTTACGTTAATTTTTCGAACTTATTGTTTTTTTTTTGTTCTAAAAATATATATGTTAGTCGAACAACTGCAGAACAATTGGCTATATGAGCGCAAAGAGCATGAATTCAAGAGGAATAGATTCACTTAGTATATCCAAGGAAAACATGTGAAAGCATTGTTAGGGATCCTCGTATGGCTAATTTTTTTACTGGAAACTCAAGAGAAAGTCACATAAGGGCCTATGTAGGAGGCTTGAATGAGCCAGAGGAAAAAGGCTTGAGACGAGATCTTGTGAATATACCCAGAACTTGTTTCCTTTTGTCCTTTGAATACAAAGAACAATAGTGTTGGCTTTCTTCTCAAGTAAGTTTCAAGAAACACTCGTTAATTAATCGAACGCGTCCATATTATACCTTGACTTACGATTCTTTGAGCTTTTGGGTAAGAAAACAATGGACTGATAAGATTTCCCAGGAATCTTATCATTCGTAGAGGCCAAAAAGTGTGTTGCCCAGGAGTCTAAGCGATTTCTGCACTATAAGGCCAGTTCAACTTCAGGACGAACGATCTGTGGCTGGAACTGGACGACGACATCTGTTCCTCGGACTCCTCGCCGCTGACATCGCCCAGCCTGCGAACGCCAGCGATTGCCCTCCCTCCGCCGCCTCCAAAAAGCGCACCTCCGTTTTCTCAAGCTGCACAGGTAGCAAATGGACGAGCTTTGTCGATATGGCTGAACTTACTCTGATCGTTTTGCAGTTCGCCACCTCATCACCAATATGCAATGGTGAGGTGTCGCTCAGTAACGGCGGTACGCCGACGATGCTTCGCCCGGATGACAGTTTGCTACGACCGCACGACCTGGAGGCAAACGGCAAGCGAGTTGAGATTCAGGTTCGTTCATACTGCCTTCCACCAAAACTGGTGATGTGCAGGATGTCGGCAGGATAGTT
Source organism: Ancylostoma caninum (assembly GCA_037903475.1). Classification (NCBI taxonomy): domain Eukaryota; kingdom Metazoa; phylum Nematoda; class Chromadorea; order Rhabditida; family Ancylostomatidae; genus Ancylostoma; species Ancylostoma caninum. The sequence goes on from JBAJFG010000150.1 coordinate 1,132,727, forward strand.
AGGTTCCAATCCCTGAATTCGCAAAAGATTGAATTTCCCCGAGAACCGATCCTGTTTCATGCGACAACAGCAATAAAATGGTGAAACGCTAAGCCAAGGGTGGCGTTGTTGGCGATCTTATGGTAAATCTTATGGTTGGATGAAAAGGAAGAAAACCAAAAGTATTATTCAGATGGGACCATATTAGGAACTTTTGTATGTCTGAAAATTTACCGAGAACCTTACTCAGTTAGAGTCACTCGTTGATACTTGGACTCTTCCAAGAATTCACCAAATTCTTCCATATAACAAAAAAGGAACTGGTATGCGCATGCCATAATTATCCAGACTCACCGAATCGTGAATCTTCGGAAAAGGCCAGCTTTTTTCTTTCTTAATGTTGTTCACGAGGTGTTGAGGCGAATTCTATCCTATTTGTAAATAAATGACTCACAATTTGTTCGTCTCGCCACTTATCAGAGGCGTTTTTCTTAGAATTCTTATGATCGTTACTGTTACAATCAGTTCTAAGGATTTCCCAATTGGCTTAATAAGTCGTGCTGAATTTCTTCGCAAGGCGAGAAATTTCCTTATAGTTTGTAAATTTTTCCACTTGTATTATATGTTTCACATCGCAGCGCTAGCAATGCATCTGAGAGTCTTCCATTCATACGCAGTAATACTGCTTGGAACTATGAGGAAAATTCTCCGAAGTGGACCAGAACAGTTAACCGTCCTCCTGCTTAGAGAGGGAAAGAGTTTGACGAGTTGAATAATAGTAAACAATTGATAAATATATATATATATATAGGTAAAATTACTACCACGAATCCGACCCCATTCTGTAGGGTAAGTCATGAATCTGCAGAGGAAGTTCGGAAGCAGCTTTCGGAAATATAAATTGTTGCATCTTAGAGTGAGGCGATGTCCATAGTACGTTGCGAACGTCGCGTACGTGCAACCGATCCAAAGACGGTTGCTCCCGTATGGACACTTCTTGCTGAGGTCAACATGTAGTAGTAGTGCCGCCACTCGCCATTACAACTCCTGTTTATACTTTTTCTTTCGGGAATCCCATGATGTTCCCAGTTCGGGTCGCGTCCGCTAACAGACGCTATGTTAGGACATTTTTTTTCTCTTACTGTACCATTATCTAAATAACCATCCTTTATCGTTTTTCGAACTAAAAGCTACTTGGGGTAACTTTTTAAATTAAATTGCAGAGGTGTATATGCCTTATTAAGCGAAGAAAAAAGAAATTAGGCAACCAACATGGAACCATGTGCCTAACTTTCGAGGATGCGAACCTCTCAAGAGGTCGAACTTCAGCCATAAGTAACCTACATGCGTAAAAATCGGTATTCCTGAATGGTCTCCCCCTCATTAGTCGCGATTATACCGTTCTTAATTTAAGAGATGAGTACGTACTACTTGAAAGTTGGAGTTTATTCTCTATTCTCCAAAACTTACATAGTGTTGATCCTTCTGTTAGGCTATTTGGAATAAATTATCCAGGATGCCGGTCTATTACCACAGGATTCGTCAAATTTCTTTCTCTGAGGTATCCGATCAAATGGATTAAGTAGATATGATCTCCAAGAGAATGTAAGTGAGAAAATATAATTTTATCAGAAAAACCATGGTTATATGTGCAAACTTGATGTTTTTGCCACCATAATTTCGAAGGATTTGGTGCAATCACAAGTAAGCCAGGTCTTAATGACTGACAACTTTCGCTGTCAGTCAGTCTGCAATTTCGCGGGATTTTTCGAAAAACAGTCTGAAGCGATTTTTTTCTGCTGCAGCGAGAGCAATTACCACGCAAAGTCAGCGCCATGTGACTGAGAGTTCGTTCGGATTAACGCTTGCGTGGGTATTCTCGTTGAGTACACAAACAGGACGCCATCAGAAGCGAATCTGTGCTTACTGCGGGGAGGCCCTGACGTAAAAAATATTTTGACACCGTGGACATTGAACAATTGCTGGGCTGAGTCAGGGGGCTTATCGTTGGGTAGTTATTCTGGCATTACCTATATGCTGAACCACTTTTTACTATTAGTGCAAATGACACGGCATCGTTATGACTGGATTCTTGCAAATGTGGCGGAAATTGTTCGCAGGCATCCAATCCTAGCGCTAGCGACTTCCTTCAACAACAAATTTGCAAAGGCGTAAGCAGCGTTTCCCCTAATATGCAGGAGGAGAAGCTTCCTTGCCAGGGGTTCATCGTTAAAATTACCATGATGGTAAACGTATTGGCGTAAGTGTTAGCTAATCTACCCTTACCAGGCACCGATCAACATGCTCACCCATACGTGACGTTGCCTATACCCAGCTTCTCCTTATGGATATGACCATGGATATGAGATTACCCATGCTTTCAATGGTCCCCCCGACTATAGATGTAAGGTGATCCAAAAGCACGGTGATGACCCTATGCGAACCTCATCGTGGACGCGCTTTTCGGACAAGTTCACACATCCTTTTGCGCATCATCTGTTCATTAATATCATACAAAAAAAGTAGAGAAAAGGCCTTAGATTATTCTATGATTGGCAAATTATGATGGCGATACTATATGGTACTGTACATCAGCGAAGGACTTGCGAGGATACCCCTCTTCGAACGACCCACCTAATGTGAACGATACCATGTGTTGTGAATGGAAAGAGTAATAAGTGTTCTGCTTCAACCCTAACGAAGCCTCAGGAAAACTGCGTATTTCCGTCACAGAGCCGCTCCGCTCAAACCAAACCTATGCTGGCAATCCGAACGTTATCCAAGCAAATCAACGATGGTTAACGTGATTGTTTTGGGCGAGATGATGTTCGGCGACGCAGTGCGTGAGGCTTGGTTTGCTAACATGGTTTAGTCATTCGTTCATAATTCCTAACCCCGATGGCTGTCATTTTCCAATCCTGCGCCGGAGGAAAGATGCTGCTATAAGTGGCGCTCATTTCGAAAAACATTAGCTCTGAAGAATATTACTGCGTTCCGTGAATACTGTTTATTATGTAAGCCCGTGCGCTTCCTGTCAATTCTTATTCTTATGCACTCTAATAGACGCATGTTTTAGCGTAATACAACGTTTTGTAGTTTTTTTGCTCCTCGTAACCCCTAATGTATTTTTGATTAATTTCAACTAATGAAAAACAAAATAATCAATGGCTCAAATATGTTGAAGCGGCCTGTTTTGGTCAATCCTTCCACTCAGTTGGGAAGATTGCTTACGTGCTGCTTATTAAGATAAAAGGCACTGTCAGAAGAGTTGAGAAGTTGCCCTTTCTCAGCTCAGGTATAGCCTTCGAACAGGCAAAGGAAGCAAATCCAAGTTCTTTCAAGCATTCGATTGAGATTACATAAGCAATGGTGAATCAAAAGTATACCAAGGTGGGAAATCTGAAAAAAAAAAGCTGTAAAAAAATAGATGTCCCTTCTTAGTTGAGCCAAAATCTCGAAAATCACTTCCGCAGTCTAATATTTCCCTAAAATAAGTAAAATTCAGCCTCTAGCCAGACATTTTCAACCAGATCACCGTTGATACATTTTCAAAGACTGCGTTTCACAGGCGAACTTTAGAGATGAAGGCACATATACGTAGCTTTCTCGTGTGTCACATATAGCTTTCTCGTGTGCAAAGAACGCCGCTACGTCACCAGCAAGGACCCATTCTGGGATTTGTTGTTCACAAATATGCGACATTCCCGCCGAAATTCCACATGAATATACGAATTACAAACACACACACACGTACATTTGTCCAGAATGGATCACACCTATTATTTTCATTATTCTTAATTGGACTCAAGACAACAGTTCCAATTTCAGTAGCTCCCTCTCAAAGCAAGAGAGCATATTTTTTTCAGACCTATGGAGTTTCTGGGACGATTTGTTTCTACTGCTCTCAATAGCTTACGCCGCTTTTCTAATGTCATGCGTAATCGGTTGAAACTACGAAGTCTATCTCACGAAATGAAAATCACGTAAACCTGCAAACCCCTCCCTATTTATTTTGTGATTCACGCTGTTACTCATCCTATGTTTACACGTAATCAAGCGGATCACAGGTATTTTAAGCTAGATCCGTGAAGAAAATAAACAAAGTCTGCCGCCCCCGGATGGGGAAAGCAGCTCAACGCCGTAGTAATTGGTTCTTGAGAATGGTCTGTTCTGTTCTACATAGATGATGTTTTTGTATGCGTTTGGTGAAACTACTGCTGTCAGCGTGTAAAATAGCAGTGTTTGGGTCTCCAGGGGTTGATAAATTTTCAAAATCTGACCCAGCGCTAAGTGGCTAGTCGTCTACGGATACTTACTGCCTGCGTGCGCAGCGTCAAGCCATTTTGCCAGTATGAACTTTTTTCAATTTTGCCAGTACGAACTTTTTTCAATACAACTATATGTGGTTCAAAGGATAAACAAGTCACTTGTGCACCTTTTTTAGTCATTCTAGATCAGCGTTCCATGGTTTACGAGAAAGCCGGGGTGAAAAGCTGGAAAATGTCCTCTAATTATGAAGCACTGTATTTACACTGCACCGTATTTATGCAGCAACATAAACATATAAATACATGTATCTAAATAAGTATAATTAAATGACTAGGTAGATTATAATTCCATTGGCTTCAAACGAAAATTATTGGTTTTACTTGTGAGGGACTTGAGTTTTCCGTGGCTGTCTCAAAAGTTGGGCACTGTTGGCACGTGAACATCGCCTCCTTACTTGTCGCACGCTTCCCAGTGGCCTGCACTTCCTGGCGACTGGTCTTGCGGTGAACTTCCACCCGCACGATTGCGTCAGCAGCGCGTTGTACTCTCGCGGGATACGGCGACTTTCCCGCTGACTCAGCGTCTGGGCGTTGCAGACCAGTTCGGGGAGGCCCCGCTGGTTTGCCAGACGAACACCTCGTGCTTATTTTGCATACCACGTCCCGACTAGATATCTCCCATCGGTACATTAATCGGTGGTCGAGGGTGTGACCGTCCCAGAAGACCGACAAACCTCACTGAATACCCCGTCAGCACAGCTGGTATGTTCTCTTTGCAGACGGCGTCATCTGAATGCAGGCTGCAGCAATCGTTGTCGACCCCCTGCCCACATGAGGATCAGCCATCCAGAAAAGACTCGGAGTACAGGCGGTTCAAGGTAAGATGTGACGCTGTATTTGACGAATACACCACAATGGAATAGAAAGAACAATGAGCCGTGCCACCAGAGTGCGAGAAATCTACGGAGTTCTAGCACGTTCTGTTTCAGTCAGAAGGGTCCTCTGCCGGAGCACTGCCGGCCGGTCCAGAGATGGAAGTGGCCATCGATGATCTATCTCCCATAGCTGATGCCAGATCTACACCTCCTCATCGCTTCAATTTGATAGCAGTGAGTTCATGGCTCGAATATTGATCTAAGTACTTCGTTTTCCATTCCAAATTTGCCTTGGGTAATCTAAATCATACATCAGCGCCCACACAATCTAACCCAAAAATTGAGCTTGTTTTTAGAGAATTACGTCCGACAACGCGCGGACTCGCCCGAACACTCCCGTTTTTGAAAAATGTGTGGAGAATAGTTCATGTAGATATGAACTCTTCCCTTGTTCGATGTGAATCTCACTATCACAGATGAAGAGCGCTTATACACTGCTTCATTTTCTTTGGACTTCTCGTTTCTTGGATAATGCTTTGGTTCAGTTTTTTCTTTCTCGATCCCCTGAATTATCAAAGAAATGTGGCATTACAAGTTCGCGAATGATGAAATTTCTTTGCTTGTGGATGATTTTTGCCATTAATTGATTTAAATTCAAAGAAAAGGTCGCAAAAATTTTTGGGGACCGTCTAAGCCAATGGTTTCTGGAGAAAACCTCCGTTTTTGAGATTATACTTCAGAACTTTCAGTCAAATCTGTTTAGAGCTATTGTGGAGTAGGAAATACTTCTGCAAACAACAAAGCAGAATCTCTAACTAATAAATATGTACCCTGATCCGAATGCCGACGTAGGAAGGGCGAGTTTGGACTGCGCGACGAGTCCAGAAAAGAGATTGGACGAGTTCGTGTGGAAGTCGTAGTGTCAGACTCGCCTGAGTGCAGAGCGTTATACCTGGAGACGACGACGTGCCCAAGCTCTGCGATTGGTCAATTCAAGCACCTGCCCAGTCGTGAAGCTTCTTCCCGCCGCCTCTCCCGAGTGAAACCTGAAAAGTCCTCCAGAAAGGAGCTGGAAAAATTCTAAGTTTGCGAAGAAATTTGTGGTGTTGTGCAAATTACATCATGTGAAATATGTCCTCTGTGCCCTGTTTAGAAAAAAAAGGAGATTCTACAGAGTTCTTGCAGAAACCCATAGAAACATAGTACCGCCACAAAATAATTATGATTTCTGATTCCAGCACATCAGATAACCACTCAATGCTTGGGAAAAACCTTAGTTTTTGAGATTTTGTCATTGGGAACCGCAAAGGGGCACAGAATCCGAAATAATTGGGTAATACTAAGAGCATTGAAACTTTTCGCAAATTTCCCATTTTTGGGATTTTTTATGGGTAAACTTCTGGATTCATGTCTTCACGAAAGAGTTCTCCATGATCATTGCAAGGATATACGCTTACCAGAAAGTCCCAAGAGGTTTTTTTTTGTGGAAAATGACAGAATGGTGCAAAAGGCGTACAGAATTAGGTTCTCAATGCTCTCTATTTCTTCTTTTAGAAATCATCAGTATAGTATCCTTCCATCACTCCTAAAGTTGTAGTACTCTACAAGGCAATTGCATCATTATTATCTTCTCGCATTCTTTACATTCCTTTTGCAGTTCGAAGGTGTGACCACTATGTCCATAGAATCTTAGTTTAAACCTTACTTTTTTTACTGTATTTTGAACCCGATATAAGGGATTAGCCACCTTCGGGAATTCCAAAATTCCAGTTTTGCTAGGATACCTCAAGAGATTTAGTTAAAAATCATATTCTATAACAGTGTATTTCTTTCTAGTGATTTCGAACCGAGATCTCTTCTACTTATTTCTCTGCACCTATTTTTTCCTTTTTTTAAAGAACATTTTTGAGATATGATTTTTATGGTTTTTTTTATCGTGGACTCCATGTCTCTCACCCGCGAGGCAGTGCCCGTAGCCTCAATCACACGCTGTCTTTTGGGGTAACATTCCCTTCGGCTCTGTGCAGTCAGTGAATATGCAGGTCACGCAGTCTGCCCCCGTGTGATCGCTGATTATCCCAACGAATGTGCGCGGTTCGAGCATGAGTTTTTCCGTCATAAACCGGCCCATGCGCCTCGTTTTGTTGCCCGATTTTGCTGCCGCCTGCGTCATCGCACCGGCGCCGCGACTGCCCTCCTCGAATAGTAATCGCGCAACTAGTGATTCTTGCACGTTGTCAGTACCACGCCAAACATGAGGTGTCGTTCCTGGCGACGCGTCGGCGGCGGCAAACACAGCCATAGCTCCCATCTGGCCCAACTTGAGCTTTCACTTAGGAAGAAACCGATCCTAGATAGGGTTTGTCGCCCTGGTTCATTAACCTTTCAGGCTTCATCGCCTATAAATTACGCCCAGATATCACAGGAAGTTTCTCGACTGAAGGATGATTTTCAGCAAGACTCAGTGGTCAATGGCGGTCCGATCACGAAACACTCCAACACCGAGCAGGTGTTGATGATGCACACGCTGAAGACGAAGACGTCGAAGTACCAATCATTCATCGACAAAGCCTTCCAGAACATTATGCAAGCGACTGATGAGCAGATCATTGAGGTATGTATAATTCCATGGAGAAACAGCTCCTCCCTCCTTTCGGCCTCCTTTTGCCGAGAGTGAGGAGGTGATAATGTCTATACGTTCTTGAGTCTTTCTCTGGATCAACTGCACGAGTTCTATTACGTCAAAGGACGCAATTCTGGGTGTCTTCCCTAGTGATACCAGGCTCTTCCGATCCTCTTTTCTAGTACCCTTCCATCGCTTTCTCGAGGCTTCTCTTTACCTCTCAATTCCAAACCTCTAAGAGTTTCAAAATCTCATTTTCCATATTTTATGGAGTATCGTTCCAGTGGTCCATCGCCTTGAAAAATGTGTAATCGCAGCATATGTATTCATACCATGGATTTTTATCGCAATGGTACCTAACGAGGCCTGACGAAATTTCTGTTTTTTTTTTCACCACTTTTCTGTCTATATCCGCCTTCAGATCACTATTTTGTTTGTGTATTTGAGATTTCCCGGCGTGGGGCTTATTCCCAGTAAATCTTAGCTTCACGAAGACTTTAGCATTCTGCTTTGCATTCTGTGACGGACGTTTTTTTTAAATGGTTTTTCGGCGTGTTTGCATCAGATGGCAATTATCTGCAGAACTACTCAATGGATTTTCCATTCTTATCGAAGTTGTGGAACTTGCATCTAGTTTTGTTCTTCACAGAGAGGTCTCCAAGTAGGCCTCTTTGAATTTGCCTAACCTAGCTTAAAAAGCATCTAAAGATCCTCAGGAGGGAGAAGTGTGAAGTCTTTTGGTGGTACGCTGATTCTGCAGTGTTGACATTTTTGGGAGAAGGAAATAGTGGCATGAAACAGAAGAAAACTGCTTTTAAAACCAAATCCCGACGTGCCAAGCACGATCGCATTCGATTTTTTGAATTTGTACTTCCAAATATCTTGTACAGTCAGAACTGCTAAAAGTGGAAACGCATGTTAATTTGAGCAGTGTTAAGTGGTTCTGGGTAAAGTTACCTTCATATATTGTGATCTTAACGGAAATGTTTTCCGTCAACAAATCTCAAAAGCCAAATTTGGCCATGTCGGACATGTTGAAATCTTGTCTCTGGTGACCTACTGAAGCTCGCAGCTTTCATATTTCTGTACCAATTTTAATTCCAAGGAAGTAGTCTACTTTGATGTGCTCTATACTTTGAAGGCGTGGTGAGAAAGTGCTAAAACATAGAAATTCTGCTTTGTAACGACAGGAAAAATCTCGCACTCGCCGAATTTGACGATAATGGTCTCACTTTGAACATCTACTCTGGAAATTCCTTACCTATAGTTTCTAGGGTGTTACATTTGACCCGGGCACTCCGGGTCGAGTTTCGAGTATTCGCAAATCACGTCAGTCATGAAGTTGACACAAACATCGACAAATGAAGCATTCTGTGACTATCTGTGCCTTCGACAACATCGAATGATCGAAAAAGATCAAAATTTCGAGTTATTCGCGTTTTCTATCTCAGCGGAAACGAAATTGTCAAAAGTCACGTATCCTCACGTTTGTCACGGAGTGGTTCTACCTGCGTGGTTTGCATGGGAACGGTCGGAACTATTTCAAGTCTTCTTTTCCACCGCCATTAAGAGATTACGAGAAGAAGACAATGTGGAAAGTACACTGTAACATTTTATGCATTTGCACGTACACATCAGTTTTTAAAACATTTTGCCAGTTACATTAAGAAATAACACAATCGTTTTCGTGCATTTGCACGTACTGATCGGATCATCTATGAGATTGACAGTGGGAACATTTTAGTCTCGGTCACGTACCCCCCTTAAGTGAAACTGTAAACTACTGTAAACTATTAATTAGATCATTTTCTTTTCGGATGATCCCTAATTCCTACGTTTGTATAGTGAAGTTTCACTTGTGGGACTCTAATACGGAGAAAAATTACTCATTACTGGTAACATTACTGCCGCGCTTTTTTGCATTTCTTAGTCTTAGTCTGGCATGGTAGCAAAAATGAACGAAGCTAGAAGCTACGAAGAGTGGGGGGGGGGGGGGTGGAGTAGAAGTCAGTTCCGTGTTGCTCAGAATTGAAAAAATGCAAGAGATATCGTCCCTGGATTCTCCCTGGTCCTGTCGGTGAACGTCCATACGTCATGGTTTTGTTTGCTTTGAATGCACCTCAACCAGTGCCAGGATTCATGAATGTTCTCGCAATCGTACCAGAACTTTCACTTCTTCAGAATGGACATTTTTGAAAAATATCTTGTATTTCTTTACCTCTACTTGTCAATGCTGAGACATATCGCTGAGACAAAGAAATATCCGTTTCCCCCAGGAAACTCTTCCACTTTGGGAAGGCAGGTGTCCTACAACCTTTCATTCGTGAATCCCCCACAAGAAGAGAAAATTCTTGCCGACTACTTTTTGCCTCGCAACTTACCGCACACACCAGGGGCCGTAGGCACCATTGAGATTACCCAAGATTAACGTGTTAACACCACACAAGTTCACAGATAGTATTCACGGGCGCCAACACGGTTACCCTGGGTAGCTGTAATGATGCATCTAGACTCATGGCTGGGATTCATAATGCGTAACCATGCGAAACCAGGTTAGGTAACTAACTCCAACCAGCCATTGTTGACTTGCTTCATTGTGTTCTATGAATCCCAGTCCAAGGTACCCAAACCATTGAGTCTCTGCCTATTCACTTTGCCATATCAGTGAGGTCATGGAATCACTGCCTATACTTATGTATCATCGCAACATATGTGCAGTAACCATATCTCGATTTTGCCCTGGAGCATGTGTTGTCGATTGGGCCAAACGCAGAAAATGGCCTCATACTCAAGAACAACGCTTTCAATTTTAAAACGATACCCGCTGTCCGCCCTCACGGTCGGGGTTCGATCCTGGCCGAAGCTAACCAAGCCTTCCATCCTTTCAGAGGGTCGATGGTGCCAGCGGAGTCTGGGAGAATGAAGCTCGGACCTGCTACATCGGATGCCCTCCGCAAGTCCATTATACATGGCACATACGCATTCAATGCATCTACGATGCTCAGATGAAGTCGAATGCGAGGCGTATCTTGCAAATGGAGTAGTTCAACGCCGACCACCTTATCTTTTATCCTCTTACCTGTCTGCTTACACCTCCCCCACTGCTCTTGTCTTGGCCGTGGGATGGAACCATTACCCACACAAAGAATAGCCCAAATGCGGTGCTGGGTTATGCATGGTCGGCTTAATGGATTTCGGAGTACGGCTAAGGAAAGCGCTTTTGCGACCTTCTCGGCATCGATGGGTTTTTTAAAAGGACTCTGTAACACCATATTCAGTGATGTTTCTAGATGATTCTGAATTTACGTACTAGGTTACCTTTCAAGATTCCACCTCAGCCGTGCAACCCAGTAGAAATTCCGGTTAAACGGAAGCGCGATTTCCTATAATTCGAAAATTTCCAACAAGTTGCGGTAGTGAGGCGTAGGTGAGAGATGGGTAGCACGAATATTCCAATGTTCAAGTCAGTTTCTAAACAATCAAATTGACTAACTACTCGATAAGTTGTCCAGTTCTGCCTCAGTCCCACGTGTATGTGCCGCCACTGTTATGCCTGAACTCCATAACCTACCGAGAAAGTTCCTGCCTCGTTTCACCTTCCATAACGTGAAGTGATTCAATTTTCGGTGAAAGTCGCTGAACTTGGCCATTTTCCTTGCCCTTTGGAGGACAAAAACCCCAACAATTATTACCGCCACTGAGTCATTTGGAGCATCTACGGGCAAAACATTAGCTTACGTCCGTTTACTGTGCTTCCTCGCCAAACACGTGCTCGCGGAGTACCCAGTAAGGTCATCGTTTGCACAGACACACATTACTCGCCGTAGAATTCCCATTCTCTAGCGATGACTCACAAATGGGCTATTGGGCGAGTGCCATGCGATATTCCATTGTACTTTCTAGATGTTGACTACTGCTTGTTGTGGTTTAGTTCCACAAAACACAGGATCTATGATAAGAACAAACTACACTGCAGTGTAAAGTACTATAGCATACACGAATTCCAGGGCTGCACAATCGTTGCAAAAGTGATGACAAAAGCGTGGATGATTCCAAAAGTGTCGCACGACCTGTCGTTTGCACTCTGCGACTACCTAAGGGAGAAGATGTACCTCGACGCACTGATCAAGCTGTTCATTGGACCCACTACTTGTGAACCTGGTGGGTTCCTGCACCAACTACAGTCTGACTGTGATTTATGAGTACATTTGTAGTTCGCCTGGCATGCGGTCGCGTACTTGAGGAATGCATGTCGCTGAACAATCGCGAGTACATAGTCAACAAGGTGGGGCGAAAGTCGTTGTGCTGACACAATCGCCGCGATTCACACTGTTGCTTTAGGGCTGGCTGAAGAAGATCGTTTCAATGGCGATGAAGTTGAACAGGAACGCCGAGCAACAGCGTATGAGCCTTAGCATTATGGAGAGCATGTTCAAGCACAGTTCGAGCACATCGTTGAAGTAGGTCTAGGCTGCCGGGGAGATCGTGGCTCATTCCAACACTGTGATCCTTGTAGGCTGATTGAATATGGAGTTCTGGATCACATCATCATCACGAGTAAGAGAGCCATGGACACGCCGACCACCCTCCGACATGCTGCCCTTGGGCTAGCCAACCTGACCTTGTACACGTGCTCTGAAGGGAAGAAGAAGCTCATTCAGAAGAAGGTGAGTTTTTATTCGATCACATGGAAAGGTATTGCTCTGGCTGGTCTTGGCCCACGCTTGAGGTAGGGATGCATTAAAAAAAACGGAAAGGAGTGAAAAGAAGAAAACGAAAATTGAAAGATCCTTAAAAGATTACAGACAACGTGATGCACATGGTGTATCACCTCCTTTCGTTCTCATGTGGCCACATGATGCACACGGTGCATCACGCGAAATGTAGTCTTCATATCCATAAAACGTTCCTCTCTGACCAAATAGTGCAAATTGTGAATGATTAGAGAAATGCCGTCTGGCCACCAACTGGAAAAAGGTGTGAACCTGAATTTTCCAGTTACCCGAGTGGCTATTTCTTCTCGTCAATCAGGATGACGATCTTACACGCTACTACGCCAGCTTGGCGATCTGCATGCTAGCCAGTATAAAGGTGAGCTCCGTTTCCTTCCACTTTTCTACATCCGCCCTTACATATCGCTGAGAAAGAACATTCTGGATTTTGGGAGGGGCGCTGCGTTCATTATTAGTGTATCTGCTGATCTTGAGATCACCGCTCTTCTTTAGGAATTCGAATCAGCGGTGATGAAGTCCGACACATTGAAGCTGGTGGAGCCTTTTCTTTTGGCTCACGACGCCACCACATTTGCTGGAGATCACTATAAGCATTCTCAAGGACGTCCCAAGGAGTGGTTGAGCAGGTGTGTGCTGATTTCCCCGATTATCCACGCATCTATAGCTACTGCAGCGAATCTCTAATCCTTCAATCTTTGAGTGGTTATGAATAAGACTCAAAAATTCCCCCCCCCCCCACCTGTCAACTAAACGTTGATAACATTATGTTGACTTTTCTTCATGTGTGATTACAAGATTCACGAGTTTTACTACTCATTGACGTCCATGAAAGAGTCAGGGGGTCGTTATCGAAGCGGTTGCAGGATCTTAGAAAAACGTGCCCTATTGTTTTATCTACAGATAATTACAGCAACATACGGATACAGAGATAAGGAGACGAAATGCAAGAACTGATCTGCATTGAGCTTTAGGAACTTTCACTGCGACATTCTTCTGCAATGCGGAGTCTATATAGTGACAATGTCATTGAAACAGCTCCAACTGGAGCTGTTGTTACCATTTGCATGAAAAAACCTGGAGGTCCAGAATGCCTTCCCTTTCTGGATGCTGAACTGAGGACGACCAAAATTTCTAGACAATGCATGCTGGCAGCTTATATATCTATCCCAAGGGTAAGCTGGTAACCGCTACAATCGGCTCGATCGCCTCGGACATGGAAAGGGAAAGAAATCTATATGAGTGATGCAGCGTGGCAATCAATACGCATCTTTTCCACTCCGTTGCCATTCCCATCGCTGGATTGATTCCCTTTGTAATGGCGGACTCTTGCGATACCTATCAAAGAACTGCCTACCTAAGAGAGAAACCAGAACACCCAGTTTTATTCATAGAAATCTTGTAAAAGAGTCGTAAATGTGAATTCTTTACAAAACTTGCGCTTTTCTACGGAAATCAGAACGTGTATAAAAAAGAGTTCGAAACATGGAAAGAAGATTTTTGCAATAACGATGACTTTTATAAAATTTTCATAATACTGAAAACATGATGCATGGCCATAATGGCATAATGGCCGCCGCTGCATGATTCTTCTCCCGATTGGCAGCAATACGTGGACTACAACTTTTACTCAAGAGATGGCACTCCATTAAACCCTGCGCTCAAATTTCAACCCCTTTTTCTATTTTTTTTTTATTTTTTTGGTCGGTAACTGTTGCTACAACTTTAGATTAGCAATGCCCTTGTTGAGTCTGCTGCTTTTTCATAAGCTTTTTCCCACTTTTCTGCCCCTCTCAGATGACTTTGAAAGGTGCCAAGCGGACCTGCATATTTGAGGGGGAGGAGCTTAGTGATAAGTCCTTGCATTCCCGAGCTTCCGTAAAGAGTTCAGAGTACTACGGATGTGAGCTTTTATCTTAGAATATGACATACATTTTGCGTCAGAACTGAAAACAACTGTTGTAAAGCAATCGGTTTAGTCTGAAGTTACCACTCTTTTGTGAATCACAGGCTTTTCTTCAGCTCAGCTGTATAAATGGTATAAATGTGTCTCTCATAAAGTTGGTGCTGCAACTGCACTGGTTATTCTTCCCCTTATTCCCTTATTCCCGCATGAAGGTACCCGCCAAGTTACCCGCTAGATTACCGATGTGGTCGTCGGAGATGTGGCAGCGACTGCAGTGCTCGTGTGAGGTGACCCGATCACTTTTGAAAGCTAAGATAGAGTTGTTGGCTTCGACTCGGCTTCCAACTGCGCAAGGGGAGCAGGAACGCAGGTCAGTTCGTGGATTCCTCACCCGAGGAGCCGTAAGGTGGCTAGCGGCTTACCCATGGAGCCAGTAGGGTGGCTATGGCCCTCATCGTAATCCAAGTGCACTACGACAAGTTTACCACCCTACTATTCATTATTTTCCTGTCTCTGTGATCCTGTGCTAGTGCTCTTCCACCACATACGTTTTCGACACTCCTAGCCACAGTTCTGTCATGGTTAAAATCAGTTTCTGAAACAACTAATTGTACTTAAGACCTAATAAAAAAATCGAATAACTCAGTCCATTTATTATTCATTCAGCACTAGATCCGATGAACTCTAATATTTCGAGAAGACTGACCTAAATGCCTTTGAGGAAGCAAGACAATACCTTAGAAATGACAATCTTGTCATGACTAAAGTATTGTGTTGCTCCCTCTTTTTCAGACATCCGCATCATCAACTTGTTTGAAATCGGATTTTTCGAACCTCGCATAAGTCGATAGACATCTGGTTCATTATTCAATCCTGAGTATACTGTGTACTGTACTATCTTATGGGCTGAAAAAAACTAAACTGTGAACTGAACGTTAAAAACCGACTAGAAAATTTGAGTTTTCGGGGAACAGAGGGCCCTACGGGACATAATTCCCTTCGTCCAGAACTTCTTTGCTCCTGAAATCTAACGATCGAATGCGAATATAAGCTGTACGTTATTTGCTCCTAGCTATAGTGCGCCATGTCTTCCTTTTCAGACTTCTCCCCATGCTCAAATCGATGCGACGCGAGGCGAAAAGTATGGCCGCATTTCACTTTGCCATGGAGGCCGCCATCAAGAAGGATCAGAATAAGCTGGACGTCTTCCAAGTGAGTGTTGCATCATCACCTCAGCTAGTATTCTTCCCGAACTATCTATGCGCTCGATTTGTTGTTCACCGCAACAAAAATGGACCGTTAATCAGTAGAACCGCGTTTACTTATCATTAGGGAGCGCGCGCGTAGAGTTATGTGTAGGGTTGTTTGTGGGCAAACTTGTTGACGGATGATTTATGATCGGCGACGTTCTAACCATTAAAGACGCAGCGATCACGTGCCCCCGACCGGTATTCTATTCTTAGAGCGTGTATAGCTTTTCAACGCTCTCTGCGCTGTCGCTGCTGTCTCAGTGCTGGAAAGCAGATGCAGCCCTGTGTAGGGTGTGTCCAAAGAACTGGATACCGTTGGAAAGGTTCAGAGATTAGATAAAAAATGGGCGGATTGAATGTATGGTTTTTTTTCTCGAATCTTTCACTACATGATGGCCCAGATTTGCATTAACAATACGTTTTGCTCGAAATTGGTTACAGTAGGGAAGGACGTTTTACTTCCGGATGTTTCACCAGCAGAGCGTTCCTTCACAAAGGTCACGTTTGATTTTGAACTGGGGCAGGAATAAATTTATGGATCTACTGACTTCACTGTGTAGGCAGGCACCCAGCTGCACTTCTCAGATGAGCTCAACGAATTCTTCACCGAAAAAAGCTGGCGAGTGGTATTCAGCTAAAATCGCCGCTGGGTAAAGGGGGCTCTACGTCTTTTATTCAGGAGTAGTAGAAATGATTGCAATTCAGTTAGAAAAAGTAGCCTAGAAGTTTCCTCATCCTGAACAACAAGAGAAACCCTTGCGATTAGAGTGCCCTATCTTTTCGTCTTCTCATGCCCATGCGGTATCACCTGTACTCCTACGGTTCTTGTGTGCACCAAACAGGCGCCAACAATATTTCCTTTTCGTTTTTCTCTGTCGCGTGCCAAAGTTGTCGAACAGGTAATGTCTCGCTCGGGTTACCATTCCCTTCATCTATAGACTTCAGCAACCTTTCCTATGGGTACTTTTTATCATGTATTCCCTCCACATAATAATAAGTTCTAGAACAAATTCTTTTTCTGTCGCGTGTTAGCTGAATCCTCACAAACTCATGAAGCTATCTTCGCCCTACAGTACGACACATAACAGCTGATTCAAGTGCTGGATCAGAGTCATATTTATGATCTGATCTTGAGTCACGATAAACCTCTTGCTTTTTGGCTCCCATTTATCTGTTTCTGAGGCAGCATTAGGAATAGCTTCTGCAGGAATCACACCAGGACAACGTTAGGTTAACTTCTTAACGATCAACATTGTAAGGTTAATATGTATTATCAGAATTATAATTACAAGGCCACAAGGTAACGCAGGTTGAACTTGTAGGTTTCGAAGCCTACCGCAATTGTGAGACCTGTTTCGTAGCGATTCTATTCGAAAACCTTGGCGTTTTTAGGCCATTTCCATCCCTATAAACACATAGTTGAGAGCTTCATGGAGATTGAAGTATTTGCGTCATTGCTGCCCAATATTGCGGAGATTTCCCACCGATTTAGTTATTCAGCCAGTAAACTTCCCCATATGTGGATGGCAGTGGCGGACGCAGATAGTGGGCGGGAGGAGGGGCGCGGGGAGAAAACTGGGGCCTCCGCCGTTCTGGGGACCCACACGGAAAATAAAATTTAAAAAAATATTAATTATAATAATAAATAGTTAGTAAGACGTGGATTCCTACTGGTTGAGCACGCTTACATATTGTTGTGCAATAATGAGCACCGTTATCTAGCCAAGTATTTTCCCACATTGCCCTGCCGCCTCAGCTTTCTTCGCAGATAACATTCGGGTTTAGAGTAACAAAAAACAAGAAGGAAAAGCGTGAAATGAGCCAGAATGAAAAGCAAACCTAGTTATTTCCTAAAATCCTGAGCTATGTATGTATTTTCTTCAGCTTTTTCTGTTGTACAATCTTTAAAAAAGTGGAAGATTCAAAAATCCAAAAAATAGATGACAAAATCCCAGTCGTACGCTAGTTCTTGTAAATCATCAACCACACAGCTTTGCGATCCGCGGTGCGTATCCATGAAAATTGCGTGGCAATCCCTCGAATGTCCCTCGAATTGCATCACACAGCTGCTCGCCACTGCGTATTCAGTAGTCGTTTCGCAAATTTGCACCAGAAGTCGTGGTTTGTGATCCTGAAGTCTCTCACGTTCCGACATCGTCAAACCAGCACTCAGCTCTTTGGTGTCTCTCTTTGTGCGTACACACATCGTGCCCTTCTCACCACTAGAACTTAGTACAAAGTACCACCGCATTCCATTGTATTATACCTACCGTAATTTGGGCAAAGTTCGTTTCCCTAGTGGTTGGGAAATCCAGCCAATTAATTTTTTGTCAACAAGGTCACGTACGCCTTCCAGGACTTCGTGATTGTCACGTAGGCACGTAAAGAATCTGCTGATTCTCACGTAGACAAATCACTTGGAAGTCGTTGCAGTCACGTACGCACATCAGCAGGAACGTCGCTCACCAAACAAGGTAATTAAAATGTTAAGGAGGACGAGCGCTGATGTCGTCTGCAGATCCGTGGTTGAATCAGAGACCGCTCTTACCCCCCCCCCACCCCAACCCGGCCTGCTGCTCCCGTGCAACCCGCCGACGCTTTCCGGTTGTTTCCATCAGCTGCAAGCGATAGTGACTTGCGGCATTGCCTTCTGGCCTCTCACCAAAACACAAAGGGTATACCGCATTTTTTGCCGGGGTGAACAGAACTGTTAATAAACATTAGGGCATTGGCGCTTGGGATCAGTCAAGGATCGCTTGCAGCATCGATAGGAATTCAAAACTTAGGGGTTTGATCCTTAAACAGACACTGGGTTAGACTTCAAGGCTGAGATTCATGGAGCGTTCACCTAGTAATTCAACGAAGGCAA
The DNA here is from genome assembly GCA_037903475.1 of Ancylostoma caninum. Taxonomy (NCBI): domain Eukaryota; kingdom Metazoa; phylum Nematoda; class Chromadorea; order Rhabditida; family Ancylostomatidae; genus Ancylostoma; species Ancylostoma caninum. The sequence goes on from JBAJFG010000150.1 coordinate 1,151,227, forward strand.
GCATAACTGACCAGTATGAAGATTAAGTAATGTGAGGAGACGCTGAACGTGGAATTTGGTTCACTAATCTGGTTTCCTTTACCCGGTTCGTTTGTACATTCATGAATCCCAGTTGAAGCGACCAGAATCATGAATAAGTGCAGAGAACCCTAAAACCCGATGGCCGAGAACCCTAACTTCAAAAGAGCATGGGGCGAGCGACCATGCGAGGCTTTAGAATTCGGAGGCACGGAGTACATGATCCTGGTTCTGGGCACGTATGCTTCATTGAGATCACCCAAGGTGATCGCGTTAACAGATCCTAAATGTACCCATCTTTAACACTAGTGCCAACACGTTTACCCTGAGTAGTCTATGATGCATCTAGGGTCTGGCTCCTTTGGACCATTAGCAAACTTAACCATCGAATAAGAAGCGATATGGGGAATTAAGCTCTCCAGAAGATTCACTGAGAAGAAAACAGTGCTGAAGCAGTTGCTTCCAGGCAATTCCCTTCCATGTACATGCTTTTTATCTGCGAAAGATAAGACGTGAAATACTTTCATCTTTTCCTTAGTGAAGATTACTTCGGAATTAATACTATAGAAAAAAAATAGACTGATTGAATGTAAACAACTTTGTAGTAGCGTACATACCATATTCGTCCCTTATGGAAAAAATGTGCTACATTCGTAAGACACATATGGAATTTCTGCTACATATATATATTGAAGGTGGAAATTTCTTTCCACCAGCGACCTTCTGCAAATTCTTTTCCAAAGGCTTACAGGAGCAGGAAACGAAAGGGTGATGCATCATCTGATGCTTCTTCTGCCAGAAAAGGAAAAGTTCTCAAAAAAAAACTGGCCACTATAAACTTAAGGTCACGGAAGTTAGCCAAACATCTCCATGACTCAAAGTCTTGGAATGTTTGGAATGGAACGTAATTTCGTGAATGATGCAACCGCTCATTGTTCTACCACTTCCTCCCCCGCCAAGTTCGGCGATGGGTTCACTACGTGGTGCACTTTCGGTTTCCCAGCAGCCTTCGGTGACGGAGCCAGTACAGGCGGCACGTCGTACTGGACGGCGACGGTTTATTTCGCAACTCGTCTCTGGTCACTGCGAATTGTTTGTGTCGCAATCCAGGCGACCACCAGGCGCCACCCTCCTGCACGCCGAACTGTATCTCGCCCCCGTCGCGCTTTTCGTCGGTCGCCCGGAGGGCGGGGCGCCGTAACGCACTTATCGCGACACTCCAACATGGATGGTGGTGGCCCACCGCTCGATCCCGTACAAGGCCAAGCCATCGACGGTGCCGTCGACGACTTACGCCTTCCCACACCGCCTAAATGCTCTCCTATTGCACGACCCTCAAGCCTTATGGGTCTGCCAGCCCTACATTCCTATCGACCCGAGGTCTCCATGAAGACAGCCCTCGTCGCGAAGCCCTCTGCGGTTTCGCGGGAGAAATCCGTCGCTATGATGCGCTTCAAGCGGTCGAAGACACGACGATTCTTCCATCCCTACGCCAAGGTGGGTGATCTCTGTTTAGTCTCTCCTTGTGTGCTATTGATCTAGGATATCGTCCGACTATTGTAATACCCCGGGGCTATTTTTAGCCAGTGGTGTTCCTTTTCCGGTAGGCACAGAGACGGACAGGTTTATGCACGCTCCTCGTTCGTTGTTATCGCCAGTGTGATTTGTGTTACGGTATCATTCACTGAGTCACACGTTGTCCCCAGCAAGGTGGTCTGGGATTGATTGACCAGTGAACTTCCGCAGATGGTAGTACAGAGTTTAGCGATCTTTCCTTGGTTTCCGAAAAAATTCTGAATCGATGCCAAGAAAATTCATCCATGCTACCGAATTCATCCACTACGCCTCCTAGAATTCATCCTCATCCAAGGATACATCTTCTTTCCATGAAATTCTCCTCAGGAGGTAATCGTATAATGGGGACCATCAGAAAATTTTTGAAATTTATTCCACTATGCTTTGTATCGTTGCGCGATACATGAACCAAAAATGATCTGTTCTTATCCTCTTCCCACCCGACTCGACCTAGAAGCCCGAACATCAGCCCTTATCAGCGATTCGTGTAAGGCAGCGAGCCCTGCGCAACTAACACGCATCACATGGCTGTTCTGTTGATCAGTTGGAGTTGTTTACCTGATTAATTTCGAGTTTAGACATCTGCAACCATATGATTGCTCAGCTGATCTGTGCGCCTCCTTTCTATGCTTCGAACCTTAGCAAACAGATCCATGACCATTAAAGATCATCATGATTTGTTTGCTCGATTCGCTAGTTCCATGTTTATTTTTAAATCCGAAGCTGGAGGGGAAGCACCCATAGGGGGATCCGGGAACGTCTCCGGGAAAACTGTGCCCTACTTGGTACTCCAGTGTGGACTGGTTTTCAAGGAAAAAGATGTACGTTGCCGCCATTGAAATTCTTTTCCTTCTTGTGCTGTGGTGAGACTTTCTTTTAACACATACCGATCATTGTCTGGAAAACTCGTCCGGCGGAGAGGATGCTGCCCTCACAGAACTCCACTGAAAGCCTTTCAGGCTTGATGATTTTTTGGTCCGTTTTTAGTTCTCAATTACTATCAGATTAGAGTGCATCTCCCTCTCTCTTCTCACAGTAAGATCTAAAAAATCACCACTTTTTTAGCCTATAACGTTCCTGACTGGGCTTTACCGTGCAAATAGCGCTCCACAGTGCATTCATCCTCCCTTATGCAATCGCCACACTTCTCATACACGAAGTCGTCGTGACCTGAGTCATAGTTAAACGCCGGCCGAACTCGTCCTCCTCACCCCCGCATCTCCTGCCCCTCATCTGCTGCGCGGCTGCGTTGATCCAGCTCATAGAACGCTCCGTCTCCCCTCCCCCCCCCCCCTTTGGCTTGGCGCAGGTGACAGTTGTTACCGTTCACTAGTCAGTGATGTTTCTTCTTCTCACGCCACTGGGACTGTATTAGAGTTGACGTCGAGTAGATGTACGAGTCTTGTGACAGTTAGTGATACCCCCGCCACTGCACAGTACAGAGGTGGTTCGTCTGTTTTTTGAAAAGCGTTCGGTCGTAGACTTTGCACCGTGTCGCTTTCACGTGTATCGGGCGGTGATGGTAGCTTTTTTGGGAGTACACCGTATTTTCCATCATTTCGTGCTATTAAATCGATAAAAGTTCATTTTTTAAGTGATCTATGAGTCGTACTACGCTAAAAATTGATCCTGGACTCGTTCCAGAATTTTTCGGACTGTTCTTTGGTAAAGAAGCATTTAAGTGCCCTGTTCCTGCTACGTTTTTGTCGATGAACCCTGCTACAGTCTTACATCTGCGCCCGTGCATAGCACGCGCTCTGTTACAACGTCCACGCAGGAATCTGCTATTGTTCCACGGTTTCGGTCATTTTTTACCGAAACAAAATTAGCCCTGACATCAGGTGACAGTCCAAGTGCAACGTACAGAAACAGTTTAAAATCTTCACGAATGGATCTAGAGAGAATTTGGCAGTTTGAAAAGGCAACACAAAAGTCCATGGCTTTTTTCCCAGCCGAACTTGCAGCATCTATCGTGGGAATGGGTCTGCGTACCCTGCAATATTGCTGAAAGCTGGTTTTCTTGCGCTGGGGGTAGCACAAGACTGTTTCTTCTCCGAGCAGACCAAGCATCAGTGTAGTGTGTGCAAACACTTCCGTATGCCCTGTAAACATTGACCTTCATGGGAGGTTCAAGGTTTTTTTTAACCCTGCGCATCTGTGTCACTCTGTCACTCTGATCTCAATGGCTGCGGAACGCTGGTGGTCTACCTAAATTCGATGTTTAACTCTTTCAGGAAATCGGAGCCATCCAAGCTTTGAAGGAAGTGGCGTCGTCACCCGATGAAGTAGCAGCCAAATTTGCCTCCGAGGCCTTGACCGTCATTGGCGAAGAGGTACGAGTCATTCCTTTCTATTAGCCGACTACTCCCATTCATGGTAGTCATTTCTTCAGGTTCCTTACAAACTCGCTCAACAAGTGCCGAACTGGACGGTGAACGATGTCCAATACTGGGTCAAAAAGGTCAGCCAGCTATTTCTCATTATTCCAGCAGCTATGAATCATCCGTTTTTTGCTACCACATACTCAGCTTTGTGTTTGAACAGCTCTTTCCAACCACATTACCCCAAGAGGTTATCCTCCCCCTTGAATGAGATGAATCAGCAGAGCTTACCCTTGCATAGGAACATCCTTAGTTCAGACATACAAGTCATCTTGTTCTGGACGAACGTCCGTCCACCAAGCGGCTCCGATTACCACGCACGGATTAACCTCTTCATGTACTAGAGATCGAAAATCGCACGTCTTTAGTAGAACAGGTTTCATTTCGACCCATACAAAGTCCACCAAGTTATCCAAAACAGAAATCCATATATAGAACGCGTCCTTGAACCTACTACTACTGTTATTTGCTGATTCAATCTCTACATTGTTTTACTCAGACACGAGCAAGTTCTAGGTCTTGTAGCGATGATTTCCTGGTCTAAGGACAGTTTGATCTTTTGACCGTCGCCGTTCCGCTCTGATCCTTTGCGCTACGCATCAGCTATCCGCTTTATTACCTACTAGTGCGAGAAATCAAAAGGCAAAAGGCAAACGGGCTGCTCATCGTGGTAGTAAACTCGTCCTTCATCAACGTACGGTGTAGCAGTTGGAGCGCCAGGGCTGGTATTTCTGGAAATGCGACCAATAGGGAAATGGCTGGCATGATGGGGTGTGGAAAAGAACAGAGGGCTTCTACTGGTTGTGTTCATGAGCGTTCTCTGAAAGGTTGTAATCTCGCCGCTGCTTATATCACTGAGAAGTTTCAACGAGCGGGGTGCTTAGTACTATCCCAGGAACGCTAATAAATACAGCACTAGATCCAGGTTGTCCTTGTGAAAGAGGTTCCCATAGGACTCAGTAAAACTGTTCTTTCGCTTTGAGTTAGTCTCACAGCTGTTATTGTTGAAGTTCTCAAGTATGCCTTGATATTTTCAATTTAACCAAGTTCACATAGTCTCGTGAGTGTTTTTGAGTTTCCCCCAAATCAGGATCCTATCATACCTTATTGATGACATTTCATCACGGAAGTCCATAAGTACTCGAGCCCAAACAACATTAGAGCGTGAGCGGTCAACGCACTCAGTTCCACCAAATTAACCAATAGACTGTTGTTCTGCCAACGAAGAGATCGAAGTTCTGGAGGAGCTCGTGCACCACACTCATTACGTGTACTTCCAGATCGGCTTCGAAGACTATGTGGATAGCTTCGCTAAGCAAATGGTCGACGGCGACATTTTGCTGCACCTGACCGAAAAAGAGCTCGAACGAGACATCGGAATGTCCTCTGGACTGCACCGAAAAAGATTCATCCGGGAGCTGGAAAGCCTTAAGGTTGGCCACCCGTGTGATCCCATCTGGTTTCTCTAAAAATTTAACAAAATGGAATTTCCAGATCGCTGCCGACTACTCTGCTGTAGACGAAAGCAACCTGGATCAGCTGCTCATGTCCCTAAGCCCTGAACTGTCGGTCTATACCTACAAGGTGAGATTAGCTTTGAATTTCTCAGTTTCCCTTGTGAATGCACCCCAATTCCATGTATTCAGATGCTGTCATGTGGTATCAACAGATCCCTACTGGGTTCCCTCACGGACGAGTTGATGCAGACCGCTTGTGGAATCACGAATCCCATTCATCGATTGAAAATGACGCAAGCTTTTCAAAGTCAGATTTAGCTCATTTCGAGAAAATAAAAATGTTTCTGGCTACTAGTAGGATAGAAAGGCACGACAGCTTGAATAGAACAAGGTGTAGTTTGGGATAACCGTGTAGAATAGGATGTAGCCGGAAACTCTCTCGTGAGTCATTACCGGAGGAATGCAAGGCATCCTATCTGCGTAAACCACGACGAGAGTTCCGTCTCCTCCGGAAAGTTTGCACCCGATTAGTCCACAGATAGAAGGTCCCCTCATCTTATCGGCCGCCATTTGCAGGTCTTCGGGTTTACTGATATTTCGTCATTGGGGTCGTTCTTGTGGAACAGATAGGGAAGTATTGGGACGTTCCCTAGCGGAGGAATCTGCTAATGGGGACGTGAAACGAACTTCAGAAAGACTATGGTTGGGGGTCTGAGGAAACTCGAGCTGTTGTGCACTGCCTCAGTCGATAGCCATTGAAGAGTTCAATATTTTGGAGTGTAAAGCGTTGTGCTCGGAAGTATGGCGCAGCAGAGTCCTGCGATTGGCCATTTCGATGAATCAACCAATCGTAGAGCTCCGCCACACCACCCTTTCCGCGCTACACCCATATCTTTACATGTACGTCAAGCGGTTTTCGCCTCGCCCATTTCCAAAGCTCGCCCATTTTCAGACGCCAAACATCCTGACGAAGTGGAAGTTGCTGTCTTAAGCAAGCAAATTGACGTGTTCATCAGCTACCGAAGAAGTACTGGAAATCAGCTGGCCAGTCTAATTAAAGTACTTCTTCAGCTGAAGGGATATAAGGTGAGTCCTGGAGCGAACCATAGATTGTTTTCGCACTGCACTCTGCTATTTTAGGTATTCATCGACGTTGACAAGCTCTACGCTGGCAAGTTCGACTCATCGTTGCTGAAGAATATCCAAGCAGCCAAACACTTCATCCTTGTGCTGACTCCTAATTCACTGGATCGATTATTGAACGATCACAACGGCGATGACTGGATTCATAAAGAGGTTGGTCTGGATGCAGCGTTTTCCTCACAGTATCTGAAGCTCGTTTCGTTATATTTCATGTTTCAGCTGAAATGCGCTTTCGAATATCAGAAGAACATCATCCCGATATTCGATCAAGCGTTTGAGTTTCCACAAAATGAAGAAGCCATCCCTCAAGACATCCGAATGATTACCAAGTATAACGGAGTCAAGTGAGGATTTCCTTATTCATTTCGGGATTGAAAACCTCACCTGATAGCATAGGAAATTCGCTAAATATGGGGCTTGTTGATCCTAATTCATGGTTAAGAAATTCATTTGGTAAAGAAATAAATTAGAAGAAAATTGGTTTATAAGTAATCCATCATTTTTAGATGGGTTCACGACTACCAAGACGCCTGCATGGGTAAAGTGGTCCGATTCATTGAGGGTGAACTCAACCGAACACCGAGCCTCCCGGCCTCGGTAAGTGGGCAGATCTTAGCTTCAGCTGCCGCCACACTCAACGTAACGTATAGCACCCTGCATCGCCATATCGCCATCAAGTGACATCGATTTTGATCATATCGATTCTCGATGGCGCCTGTACCAGCAGTGCCAGCGAAACTACCCCAGAAGTCGATGGGTACCGAAATCGATGTCGCTAACGACGGCAACTCAGGGTGCTACACTTCTTGTGGAGTGTAAAAGCAGCGTGGTGACGACTCAACATTTTCTAAGCTATCCGATTTTTAGTCAAATTCTGCTCCTCACTCCCGTCGTGCTGTCGGAGGTCGCTTCGCAGCTTCACAATCAAGCATCCGACAAACTTCCACAACCAGTCATCGAACTATTGGAAGGGGAGGGGAGCATCCACCATCGACTCCTACTTGTTAGTCATTTCTCTATTTCATTATGCTCTTACCTTCCTTAAGTTTCCGGTCGAGCGAGCTGACAATAAGGGCGTGGCATCTCTTCTTTGTAATTGGTCGGTCGCACAAATTGACCAGTCGCAAAGCTCGATCGCCCCGGCCTTTCGTTTTATGGCCCAACGCGCCCAAATTGAAAACTCCAGGATAAATCGTCCTAATAGAAATATCTAATTTTCTTATCTTCAGTTACGCCAGCATCATCAACGGACAAAAATCGCCGGAAACACTACACTTCCGTCACCACCGTGTACGATCGCAACTGACACGACACGATGTTGCCTGGACGCGAATTGTTATTCCGAGTGAATCTCAACTGTAACTAGCTACCTACGGGTTTTTCTACGCTGTTTTATAATAACGTGATTCTAGTTTTAATGCATTTTTCACGGGACCTTTCCGTTTCTGAGGACAGCTCATTGTCAGTTTCCCATTCTGTGACTTTCTTGTACAATATAATATTCGAGGATTTCTCTTTCTTCCGTGATGGCCTGGTTCTCTTGTCCCGTTCATGAGCTTACAGAGTAATATCATGCAGATTTCTAGATTTCAAATTTCCTTTAACACTTTCTTTAGCAGAGTGGGTAAACGCGCTTTATGACTAAATTACTTCATGCAGGTGTTCCCTTACCAATAATACATAGTATTCATATATAGTTGTCGTACTGTAGTAACGATCAAAACACTGTTGAGCAGGGATGTTTCTTGATAATAATACCTGATCTACATAAGAGTTGTCTCAGTTTTGTGTTTTATTAAATTTGTATAAGTGGGTAATAAATGTTTGCCAATTTTGGAAATGTGTTGCACAGTTCACGTTCTGGTCTTGTAATTCTCTCCAAGATTCGTAGCATAATGAGGAGAAGGAGTTTCCTTGTTTATTTGAAGTCCAGAAAAGTTCTTAATTCCGCAGAAATTAGTGGTCACGCGCCTTCGCAAATGCTGGTGCTGTTTTCCCCGTTAGTGACAAGACGAGAAATTTACAAGTGAAGAAAAACATGTTACCGAAGGAGACTGCTGTAAAATGAAAGAAAAATCATAGCAGTAGCGTGCCAAAAGATACAGCGAGGGAGCACATGGTGAAAGGCAACCATGGATGAACTGAAAAGTTGCTGTGGTAATGTGGAAAACTATGGAAGAAGGAAAAAACTAGTGAAAGCATGTTCACGGTGAAAATATGAACAACATCTTAGCGAAGGAGTTGCTCTTTCCCAATGAGCGCTCCTTTTCTACGGGAAAAACCGTGAGGAAGCTGTAGCAGAGCACATTATGGTTCGTTCGGTGATCTTGTTTGTTAAAGGCAGTGTCTCACCTCACGATGGGTATCAAGACATCAACGGAATCTGGTCCTACTCGACGTGCTGATTCCAATAATGTGTTTGAAATGTGAAAAAAACGGTTAAAAACCCGTATTTTGAAGGCCAAATTCAATATTGGGGCGGACGAGTTTCCTTCCTAGCAAGCTAGCAAAAGCGGAGCTGAGAAGTTAGAGTTGCACATAAAAATGAACTTCTAAGCAGTGGCTAATATCAACTGATCAGATACTGCCGTGTCGGAAGGATATGCCGCACCCTCAGCTAGCTACTGCTGCGGAACGAAGCCTCTCGTCCACTGGCCGAGAATTTCGAAATTCTCGGCTAGAGAAACCCGTAACTTGTAGGCTTTTCGACGTTTTCACGAATCTTAAAGTACAACTTTGACTCACCGGCTGGCATATGTTCGATCGACGTGGAAACTTCGAACGTGGCCAATGAGATGAGACACTGCCCTTAAGTTAATTTCCATGGTTTTTATGCCGTATTTGTTGAATTATGTTTGAATGTGATAATATGGAGCTACAGCAGGTCATGCTTCCCACAAAATTTGAATTTCCAAGACTCCTATGAGATGAATTCATTAGTTGTCTCTTCGCACCCGTAACATGCTACGTGAAAACAGTAGTGCGTGACAAGTGACTTTTTTTGAGTGATTTCCCTATTATATTAATCCTTGTTCCGTTCAATTTGTGCAGATACGCTTTACAGAGTCTTTTACTTCAGGGGTTTGCGACTTTGTCTGCAATTACATCTGCAGCACGGTGTTAATAGGCTGATCGGTTGGTCCATTGATGGAAGACTTCGGAGGAGAGTCTACCATAGGAGATTTTACCAGGCGACAGTAGAAAGTCTCCTACAGAGGGGAGTGCAAAAATTGGATCGATCCCTTCCGACACCATGCAGCATCAGCGGTTGCGGGCAAAGTCCGAGAAGCATTCCCTGAGCTACGCGACTATGCATGTTATGCTCGTCACACTCAGAAACGGAATACTCATAATGTTAGAGCGACAACTGTTTAATATTTATTTTTTCACTTTAACGTCAATAGTGGGAAACGACTCAGATTTCTTTTATAATTAAATGATAAAATTAAAAATTGGTCTTATTGTTGATCACGTAGTGCAAATTAATATGTAAAGTCATTTGAGTTGAGTTATTTTCTATAGTGGGTCACAAATTAATCCTATCAATCGAAAATTTGCGTCTGACAAGGGAGATATGGGGAATGAGCACGATGATTATCAGGATGATCATCGTCTGGAAGGCCGGCTACATATTCATTGAATGAAATCTTGAAGCGCTCAAATTCCTGAAAGCATAGAAAATTGAATTGCTGTGTGGAGCTCTCTATTTCCTGCCAACTTGCAGGACGGCTTTCAAAAGCATACACTAAAATTTTCGTGCCCAGGATACCGAGCGTTTTGGAACCAAACGAAATGTCCTAGTAATTCAAAGCCAAACTGTAGTGCTGAAAACATCCTAACATGCAAAATATAACAATTAGGAAAGTGATGGTATAGGATCAGTGAAATGTTTCTGTAATGGGAGCAGAGTACTCTTGCCGGCTGATACGTTTTGTAGCCAATCCCTTTTCTCTCAGTATGAATGAGGAAAAACGGGAAAGACAAAACAATTTCCGTTTTGTTCCTACCACTGTATGGGAATTATTAGGTTGAGGAATTATAAATGTCCGCTGCATTCGTTTTCTTTCCTCCTCTATTTTCCCCAGTGTCACTATTTTTGGCAGGACATGTGCATTCATGTGAAAGAGTGCTTTATGGCGCTTCAGAAAATATATGATTTGTTTACTATCCTCCAATTTTTTACTTTTGAGAAATTATTTTAAATTGGTAGCGCACCTACTCAAGGCAGACATAGTAGGTGCGCGAACCGCCATCGGTCGAATCCTTCTCTGCCGTGTAAAGAGTCGCCACTCTTTGAAAAAGTTATAGTGCCAGATAATAGAAGAGTGTGCCTTAAACATGCAGACAAAAACAATTCCTGGTCAGCGACGCACAGTGACAGATTCTCACACGCAAACCCGACAGTCACGGATGGAAGGTGACACTGCGTTTGAGGTAGGATATTAAAGGAACGCCCTATTCAAGGATGATGATTAGTAATCACAAGTTTAGTGCTGATCTTTCTGCGCAATATTGGGACCCCTTTCACGAAGAACTCCATCGTGATGGTATCAGAACAGCGGCTACGAAACTTATTCACGACATGGTCAGAACAACATATCGTGAAAATGACCTAGAAGAGAACCAAAAAGTAAGGATAGGATGCCCTACCCCACCCGCCTCCTAGTCCAGGCACTATCAGACTGGCACCTGTTTCTGCCGATGCAGCGTTCATTGAAGGAGAAGAACTTCAAAAACTGCGGTGGAGCTAAAATTTGGGTGGATCGCTACGGCGCCTCAAAGCGCTGCGATTTTATCACGGAGGACACTCGTTCATTTCGTGGAGGAAGTAGAAGTCATGTAACAATTTGGGAAATACCCCTTGGATGGAGCTCTTGTAGTATTGTCGTGGTAGTGTTTTTAATTTGAAGATCAAACGGACATTTATAATTCCTCAACCTAATAGATAAGAATATGGCCTTCACCAGATCTCATGGGGTAATCCTTCCTGACCTTTCAGCCTCTCTTTCTGCTATGGCCTGCGCATACTACACTTTTTTTCGTCTTATTTTATTGTGATGTACTTGTTTCCACGGATCTTCCATCCTAGCCGGTTTGTAGCGAGGCTACGTGGCGAGTCCCCAGGTGCCGGATAGGGGGCTAATCGCGGACCACACGCGACCTTGTGCCTGCCCTGAAACGTAGGTGGATTGAGGGGATGGACTACCTGTCTCCGCAGTGTCGGGACGATCCATAGCTTCTGTCAGCGCGTGGGTATGTTCATGCATGCATGCGTGTGCTTGCAGATTGTATCTTGCACATCTATCCGACCAAAAGCCCTGCATTCAAATGACTGGAAGGTACAAGGGAGGCGTTTCGGAGTCGCCTCCAACAAATACGTTCCGTCGTCCACTCCTGGGAAACCCAGTTAACTTCCCGGTGAAATCTTACCCCAGCTTCCCACGGGGGAATAGAGCACAGCAAGCTATTTCCTGTGGGGTTACATTTTTTCTCAAGCTACACATAGCAATAATGGGGTGTTCCCTTGATCTCGGAAGAGTCACTGTACGGCAGCGCCAACGAGGACGAGGTCCAAGGGGTTATTCAGGCTGCCTAAAACCAGAAGGACTATGATGACGATCTGTACCTTCAATGCACAGCCGCTTGCATCGGAGGCTTCTATCGAGGATTCGATGGTGCAGGTCAGGAAGATCAGGTACGACGTCATCGGACTGACCGAGACGAGGAGACACCGACAACTGAATGCCACCTTCGACACTGGAGAAGAACTGTTCCTTGGAACCTGCGACAGTAGAGGAGTCGGTGGAGTAGGTGTCCTCGTTAACACGAACTTGGTCATGAATATCGATTTGTCCGAATAGGTGACAACCCCAGTCGGACGTTTGCGACTGAGAATATGTGGATCAACGCCGGCCTTGACAAGGTTCGTCGTCTACGCTCCAACATCCAGCTACGACGAGGACGAGATCGAGGTCTTCTATATGGACTTGGAGAAGTTCTACAGGGAAAACCACACATTCTATAAGGTCATCGTTGGCGACTTCAATGCCAAGGTCGGCCCTAGGAGAACGCCTGAGTTGATCATGACGACGAAGACCATCCATGGTATCTCAAAATTTCGGAAGCAAACCTCCCTACGCTGGATGTTGGAGTCACCCGGTGGAGAGTACCATCATGAAATTGACCACATCATCACCAATCGAAGTTTCTGTTTCACCGACGTCGGTGTTGTGCCGAAGTTCTACACCGGATCAGACCATCGCCTCCTTCTGCAAGATTCTTCTTCACACGCAAAGGAGAGAAAGTCGCGATGTTCAAGAAGTGGAGTCCCAAACCCGTTATCAGTCGGGATCTCTCCACTTCGTTAGCCGGCTTCTGGGAAGATGAGGTTATTCACAACATCAACGAATAGTACAATCCGCTTGTTCAGCATCTCCGCGACACCTCAAAGAGCGTCGACGGTTCAAGATTTACCGATAGACGATTGTGCTACGAAACCCTCCAACTACGTGAGGCCGCGAGAGCTGCAGGCAACTACTAGTTAACATTCGAGCTCGCAAAATGGTGCAGAGAAGCGATAAAGGATGACCTCAAAGAGAGGCGGGCAGCAGCATTGGCCGAAGCCATAGCAGCAGGAAAAAGCATCACCAAGATGGCCGCTCTCCGGCGCCCTGACTGAAAAATTTCTTCATCAAGAGGGGTGATTGAGAAGGTCATCCACGACTTCCACTTGGATTTCTTCAATAGCCACATCCAACTCCCTTCATGTCACCTTAGGGAGGATGGATATGTTGTCCCATCGGTTCTTCCTTCCAAAATCCGACATGCCATCAAATGGGAAAAGAAACGAACAGCCGCGGGTCCCGGCAGGATTCGACAGGAACATATGATGCACCTACCGCCAGTTCTTATCAACACCTGGGCAAGGTTTTCCACGCGGTACCTAGATGAAGGACAGCAAGCAGGGTTTCAAAAAAGATTCAGTACGACCGATCATATACACGCGGTCACGAGACTCATCGAAGTATCGCGAGAGTATAAGATGCCCGTTTGTTTCACGCTTATCAATTTGATGGAAGCCTTCGACTCTGTTGAGACAGAAGCGGTCTTGGAAGCCCTGGGCAATCAGAGCATACCTACTCAATACATCAAGATATTTCATGAGCTCTACAGCAACTTCACGACCAGGATTCCTCCATTCTACGACGACATCACGATCGACATCAAGAGAGGGGTTCGGGAAGGCGATATCGTTTCGCCAAAACTATTTAGCGCCACTCTCGAAGACGTCATGCAGAAACTGGGATCGGATAATATGGAAGTGCAAATTGATGGCCGGCGTCTTAACCATCTTCGCTTCACTCAACATGAATGATGAACTACCTTGCTCCAGAGCTGGGCAGGAGGAGGCGGGCGGCTTGGAGAGCTTGCAAGAGCATCGCGGACGTAGTGAAGAAGACGAAGAACGCCAGGCTTCCTACCCACCTTTTCAACACAACGATTCTCCCTCCCTTGACGAACATCTCAGAAACCTTTGCGTTGCGCAAGCAGGATGAGAATGCGGTCAGCTCGTCGAACGCTCCCTCGATAGGGTGATGCTAGGAATAACCCTCCTCACGCAAGTGAGGGCTGGAATACAGAGTTCCACCCTTCGTCAACAGTAGAAGTTCAAGGACGCTGCCGCTTACACCAAGTTGAGTAAGATCAGGTGGGCCGGACATGTGATGCGTTTCAACGACAACCGTTGGACAGGAGCCTTCAGCGACTGGAGTCCACGTGACGTTAAGCGCACGACAGGAAGACCACCGACCCGAGCGCGCAGGGCTGCGCAAAAGTCTTTCGCCGGCGTTTAGGTTCTGCGTAAATTTTATAAGAGAAACAACGGCGACTAAAGCACTAGGATGAATTTCCAGATGGACGGTCAACACAAAGCTACTGTGAAGACCTCAAAAGTTCTTTTCTTATTGACACCGCAGAGACGAAGAGTTTTCACAGCGGAAATATCTATGGACATCATCGCCTTCGAAAGTCTTTCCTTCTGGGTGCCTTTCAGAAGAGATCCTCAGGGATACAGTCGTGTGTAGGCTCTCAGTGAGAATTAGGCTTTCAGAATCCGCTGATTACCTGGACAACGTGAGTGAATTCAGGTCTTGAGGGGATGGAGAATGAAGAGTATGCTGTTCACGCACACATCTTCCGAACGAGAGATACGTGTTAGATCCCATTCTGTTGGAAGATTCAGCAGTAGGATTGATTTTGGAATCTGTGCTAGGATTTCACCTTCTGCCGCCATCTTACATAAGTCCTCCGGTGAACCTCAGCCCTGTATTTGATTTTAAAAAGTTTTTCATGCTAAAGCAATTGCTCTCCACTATCTAATTTAACTGATATTGTGGACACATTTGGCTCTCATGTAAGCATTTCATGAACCAGTTTTTTCTTCCCTATAGGACATTCTTTTGCAGAAACTTTGCTGGAATGTGACGAGGAAGTGTAGGTGTACACAGGCAATTCAGCTATTGTCGGGTCCCGGAACGGTGCACTCAGCTGTTTTTTCCCACCGGACTGCAGGGCTCGGCTGATTTTTTTGCTTCAGTGCTCTCGTTTCTTGCGTTCAGCCGTGTATAATTCGTGTTCGTGGTCCATCCACATATGGTCCTCGTTGCAGGTCCTCCTTCGGGTTCATTACTTTGAGCTGTCATGCCCACCTTCTACCAGTCAGAATACCCACATTTAGACTCAAAATGCAATTTGCTGTACCCGATATTTTTTGTGGTTTTGATATGCCATATACACCATCGATAGTGGTTCTGTTATTACATGTTCATGTACTGCATCACCAACTACCTCACCAGCGTGCAGACCTTGGAGCGGGGTCAGGATTGGGAGCTTAGTGTAAAGATCTTGTAAGCGGGGACGAGAAGAGTGGGAGAACTAACATGCGATAGGGCAGGGTACGTCAGTGGGGGGGGGGGGTAGACCGTTGTGGCTTCACGGAGCGCATCCTCCACCGGCGTGGCCAACTCGTGCTTGGAGTTCATCCTGAGCCACTGCTTTAGAATCTTCAGCAAGGCATTTCTGTTGGTAGTGCCGTGGCAAATCCACCTTCTACTTTGGTCACCTATGTAACATTTTTGGCAGTACTTGAACATCGACTAAAAACATTTCGGTTACCCTGTAATACCAATGTGCAGTCAACATGATTACCTCAGATTACGCAAAAGTTCTCAATCAAAAGTTTAGGTACTGCTGTTTGATACGAAAGGTGCTCTCACATTTAGAAGCCGTTGGTTCTCTATGTATTTCATAGCCCTGCCATATTCACAAAGTGCTTCTGCGACATAAACGTACTGTATTTCCACCTGTACGCTATGCATTCTTTGATCTGAAAACAGTTCTGCATTGATTTACAAATGATAGGGTAGGTTCTTCACCTCTTAACCGTTTACAAATCTTTAGAAGATCCAGCGTTGTTCCTGCTAGTAGGCATTGAAGACCCATCTCTATTGCCACCTACAAAGATCTTACTTTATCCTATAAAAGGAGTTCAATATACCTATTATTAATTGGCGTTTCATGTGTGCGTGTGTCTGTGCACGAGAACCAGTCATCAGAAACGGAGAATACCCACACCATCGTGTTCAATGCATCGAGCTATATACGAAAAGGTTGCAAATTTTGATTTTTGCCTTGATTTACAGGTGTTTCGGGCAACTTTTGTCATGTTCAGACATGTTAATGGCCGACAGTTGTTTTCATCATAGTCGCAATGAATGAGATAGGCCTGTGATTACAGAACTGTATAAAAGGAAAGAGTAGGCTACCTTTGTATCGAAGAGGAGGAACCATGCAGATAGGGATGACGCGGATGAGAATTGCGCCATAGTGTATGTTAGAGGTGGGCCGGCGGTCTGATAAAGATGTTCCATAGCCCATAAGTGGCGAAAAGCATGGAGTCGCGTCTAACGGCATGATAAGGGTGCACTGTTGTCCAAAATCGGGGAAACGCATGGAGTCGGGTTCAACACCGTGATAAGGGTGCACCTCCGTTCAAAAGTAGAGGAACGCCCAAAGATGGGTCAAACGACGTGGTAAGGGTGTACTGGCGTCCGAAAGTGTTCGAATGCCTGGAGACAGGCCTCAACGGTGTAATAAAGGTGCGCCGATGTTCAGGCCCATCCCCAGCTTGCGCTGATTCGGACATTTTCTACTATTTACGTCCACCACAGCGATTACCACAAATGGTCGGAAAGGGGCTGTCCATAGTGGGTCAAAGGTTCCGTGAGCCGCGGTGAAGACTACTTCTCTGTGGATAGTGTCCATTCACCTGCATTAATCTTATCTGTGGACATTGAAAATATGCGAGCGAAGCGAGCACAAAAAGAAGCCTGAGAGTCCAGCTTTAGCCGGACGATCAGGCTGGTATTTGTAAAAAAAATGTAATGGCACTGAACATTGTAATGTTGATATGCAAGAATCTATATATAACGAATTTGGACTTTTGGTCGTCTTACCAATTGATTTATGGACAACAAAACTCTGCGAACTCCTGAACCCTTCACCCTAGAGTTCCCCTCATTTATTCCCCCAGGGTTACTGACGAATCCGATCGCCCTGCGTTAGGTTAGTCAACCAAGCCCCCGTAGCTTCCCATCAGAACATCTGTGCTCTAGATTTGGGTCAAGGATCTCGGCTGGGAACATTTTTATGTTCTGTAAGGGGAAAATGACCCGACTGTCTAACGTGCATAGAACTTTTTCGGGCTCGTGTTTTGTTTTTTTATGCATGTTGTAGTGTAGGAAAATAAATAAATAATGAATAAATAAATAATTAAGTAAATATGATGAGGCTAATACTTAGCTTACCAGTGAACCTGTTCTTCCTATACCAGCTGAGCAATGAACTACGATAGGAGATTTCGAGTTTCGCACTTGATGCAGAATTCGGAAAACTGCCAACAAAGACTTCGGCACATTTCTGTCCGGCCTGAATATATTTTAATGGCAACGTTTTGAAAACAAATCCATGCTCACTACGTTGCCGTTGTGGTTGTTTCGAATGACGAGACGCGGAATAAAGCCCATAATTAACATAAGCAAACGGGCATTCAAGAGTATCAAGACTAGGTTATTACCATGTTTTCCAACGATGGTGCTTCAAATAGTGTCTCTCCGAGCCTTGCTGTAGCTGAATGGTTGTTCTCGTTACGTGAGGATCCGAGTTGTTCACTTTCATTGTTTTTATCAAGAAGTCTGAAGCGTTATCCGAGTTTCCTAACCGACGATTGCAACAGACACGTGCCTTACCTTCGAGGGTCATCTTCTCACCGTTTTCATCTGGCCAATACTGTTCACATTTCACCTTTCCTCCTTCCTTAACTCCACAAAGCATAATGATATGGCTCACTTTCTCCATCCACACCATGCGCCAAAAGTCGATTATTGTTTCGGGGAGAGGGCCCTACATTTGTTAAAAGAACCTGCCATTCGTTACTGTAGAGGTTCTTCAAAGACTCACCTGCGTACATATGAAATTACACACTAATGGTGCTCCCTTTATGTAATTTGCATGAATATAGTCACTACCTTTGCCGTCGTTTAACACGACACGAGTATAGTCATTGCACGTTACATCTAAATCCGGAGCTCATGAAGAAATGTCGTGAAACAACATTATGAAACAACAATTACATATACCTCTGTATCGATTTTTATCCATGTGTAGGTCGAACGCTTCCCTCTTATAAGGACTGGCTACATATGGTCTCAGGCAATCTTTGAACTCTCTCAAGAGACCATCAATTCCCATAGCAAAGACTTCCTTAAACGCCAAATTGCGATCAGAATAGATATGCAACAGTTGTTGAAAGCATACCCTTGCAAATCTTTCGAATGCAGCCCTTTGGGCATCTGTTGGGAGCTCAACTCCTCGCGACTGCTTGTTTTCCTCTTCCTAAAACCTTCGAATGATGTGGACACGGATCATATTTTCGAATGGAAAAAAGATAGTAGGCTTACGACATCCAGCGTTCTATCAGGGCCACCTAAACAAGAAGTAGATGATCAGCAAAAAAATCATGAGGTATGTACATGCGTGCCTTCACGTGATAGCTTTTCCTGCGATGGCCGCCGTGTTGGTCTTTCCCGCGATGGCCATCGTGATCCTCTACGTTTAGAAGAGAACCCTGGAAATTATTTAAATATGCATATTTTCAAAAGCAAGTGAATGAGCGAAGAAGATTCGATGAAACATTACAGTCAGCAGCAACTGTGCTGCATTTACCGGATGACACATACACACCATCACACATTTAAATAACACAGGAATTACAGAATTACCTTGCACCCAACATATCCCTTTAAGAATGATTTACCATTACTCAAGAAAACAAAAAAGCTAAAATCGCTTGATTTTCATTCCTCTGGCACTAATCACAGCCAAGATATCCCTCTATTGTGGGCCGATAGCGATTCTGCAGGAATTTCTTTCCTGCTCGCTTCGGTGACCTTATCAAGAACTGAAAGCTACAATTTTTTCCTTACATTGCTTCTCCTCCGGCAGCTCCCAATCCAAGGAGTTGACTGCATCCAAGTCTGGGGAATCTGGGGAAAAAATCTGGGGAAAAATCTATTCGAAGACGATCGTAAAGGCAGGCATGTTGACAAAACACCAATCTAGAGTGGTTTTGGTCTTGATGTGCAAACACTTCATCCACCTGCAGATGCACAACCATTGGCCGCTTCACTAGTGGTTGAAGGCGTGTGGAAGCAATTCATTTTTTGTGAACGCTATAATAATACACGTTCTTGTCGATTCTCATATCAATTTCTATCAAGATGAGGAAAGGTTTCCTCGTGTCAAAAGTAGGGCGGAGACCGTGACAAGTCCGAAATGAGAGTTCCGCGAAACCAAGACGATTCAACTTACTCACATCCTCGTTTATGTGCGTTATGATTTTGAGGACTGGGGACCTACTCAATCGTGGGAAGCATAGAAGATGAAGAGCGCTATCAGGCAAAATCCGTGTTCGGTCTGCAATACTGGCCTACCTCGAGCATCTGCTCTGATAAATGTGCCCTAGCAACGCAGTTTGAACAAGGCAATAGATCGAGTAGAAGCCCTAGCATCATCCCTTCCTAGCTGCTGCCATGCCAGAAGCTCAAGATCCTTCTAAGATTGCTTCGCTCGCTTCATATTCGAGTGACATTTTCTCCACCACCTACGTGCCACGCAACAGTTTCACAGCTGTGAAGCCGTACAATGAGATAGTTGACTGCATAGTTCAGCTGACAGCGCACCACTCTCATAGCTGTGGTACTGTCCTATGACATTTTTGAGCCGTATCCAATACCAGTCTGGCCGTCCGGCTAACGCCAGACTTCCAGACTTCTACTGATGCTCGCTTCGCTCGCATACTCCGCATACGATGCAGAAAAAAAGGTGGACAGATTTAGTAGATCCTGCATCCTCTCGAGTAAGTCAATCGACTTTTGGAAAGCTCTCGATCGCGTGAGCGGTAACCTTCCTCCACGTAGGAGAAGTAATTTCTTTTGATTGGTCCTAGTGGCCGTTGTTAATTGGACGTAGCCGATTCAGCGAAAATCTCTCTTGAAATGATCTATCTTTAGCAGGTTGTTGTGGTAACTCAAGTGATAAGGGTCTGCCCATGTATGAAAACTGAGTGAAGGGTGGGGTCGATTCAGATAGGAATGGACCGGAATGAGGAGGGGAATACCGATTGAAATAACGTGCACCTAGGTCACATAGGTAGAAGGAATTGCCGGAACTAGTGCCAGGGCACCATTCATGAAGAAATTTACCCAGGCCGTGACGAATTTCCTTTTCTGGACGTGGGCGCCCCTATCACAACGCTGGACCGTCATGCGTTTCCCCACCTTTGGGCCCCGGCGCATCCTTATCACAGTGATGGACCCGTCTCCCTCAGTTCTGCGCGCCGGCGCACCCTTATCACAGTGGTGGCCCCATCTCCCCCACTTCCGGGCGCCGGCGCACCCTTATCACAGTGGTGGACCCGTCTCCCCCACTCCTGCGCGCCGGCGCGCCCTTACCATAGTGGTGGACCCGTCTCCCCCAGTTCTGGGCGCCGGCGCAGCCCTTCTGTATTGACTCCATTGACGGACCCGTTGCACATTGTCCAACCTTCTCCTCGATCTCATCCCTACCCCACTCAACCATACCACACCCATTCCTAGGCTTTTATATGATCTCAAAATCACGATCACTGACCAATTGTAGAATTTCGTAACGGACTGACACACATACATACAGACAGACATGAAAACAGACTAAGCCCGTTATAATAAGTCATGATATTTGACCGTGGGAGGGAAAACGCCTGTTTCGGGATATGCGGAGGAGGTAGTCGAGGGGTGCGATCTAGTCCCGAAAAACCATCAGGACTTGCGGAGGATGCAGCCGGGGGGGGGGGGGGTGCGGCATACCCCGAACTTTCATAAAAGCCTCGGATGGGTGCGGAGGAACATGGCAGGTAATCGAGAACCTCCCGATGTCAGACATCACAGAGCAGTGAGTTCTGCCTATTTTCCCACTACTTGTTGTCCTGCACACCATCTTTCTCCTACAATGATGTATAATACGCCTTTTATAATCATAATCACTCTGGGAATCTCATTTATAATACTGTTTACTGTGTTTCTTAATGTCATATCCACTGTAAAAACGGCATTCAATGTTTAATTCTCTAAAGTGTCTCTTTTACAACTTTAGCGGACTTTCTACTTACAAATGCATCTATTTTGGTAGTGCCACAGAATGTAGCACTTTTAACACTGTGAGTGCCCTAACAGCAACAGAGTCTTACCTCAGAAATCGTTTTTGAGAATTTTATGGTGAGAAAATCAGTGTGAGCTGGCGTGGTATACATGACAGACCTCAAAAAAGGTGGCCTCTTTTTTAAGAGGCTACGGCTGAATCGGCACTTCCTTACGTTGCTTGGAGAACTTGCAACACCACAACTGACTCAAAACTTAGGTGTTGTCTATACGGACTCCAGGCCTCGCTGTTTCCAGACCAGGCTACGGGTTATGCCTGATCAGATTACGGATGTGAACTGTAACCTGACCAGGAAGCAAGTGTTGCTCAAGGAAACCGAGAGCTGAAGCTTTCTGATACATTTCTATAACGTCGAAAGTTGCCCACTTTCTTTTTTCTTTATATTAACGTACAAGTCGAAACCTGCCGCCACTACGCACCACTGAGGGAATACCCGTAGTAATACTGTTGTTTAGTCTTCAAGACCAGAGCTATGGCAAAAGGGGCTAAGCCCATGAAACCAGCGTGAAATTGCTCGTCTTTACGATTTTTCAAGGTAGATTTCCATGGGTTTCATGGGACAGTACATAGTATGGGACCGTACTATTTGAAATTGGTTGGACGTTTCATGTACATAATGCACATTTCCTCACTGACCCACTCCTGAATGAGAATTGAAGATTAGTTTGAATAAGAAAATTAATAAACAGTCAATGAGCCGATATTTTGCCGCAAAATTTTTGTCATATTTGTGATCAGCGCATAAGAAAACCTCAGCGGGCATGTACTCACTATCTCCCGATCAAAAACGTAAAACAATGAACGTAAAACAAACAACGTAAAATGAATGGTTTAACCTATAACCAGTCTGACCGTCCGGCTAACGCCGGACTTCCAGACTTCTATCGATGCTCGCTTCGCTCGCATACTGCATATTAAAAGCAAACAAAAGTGTAAATGGATTGATAAAATCTGCATCCTTCCACGCAGTTTCATCGCTCTCCTGAGAAACCCTTGATCCCGGTGGTAGCTTTCCATACGAACGAAGTTATACTCTTCCATATAAGCAAAGATAGTGGCCGTGAAGAACTGAGTGTAACCAATTCAGTGCAAATGTTATCTTGAAATGATTTAGGCTCAGCTGGTTGTTGTGGTAATTCAAGTGATAAAGGTCCACCGGTGTATATAAACGGAAAGGAGGGAGTGGTTCATTCAGGCACAAACGGAATGGGAAGAGAACACGGATACGAAAGGAAACAATGTACATTTAGGAGATTTAGGTAGGAGGGTCCTCCAAAACAGGATAAGCGTACCCCTCATGCAGAAATAGACCCGCCTAGCGAATTCTTATTACTTGAGGACGCCGGCGCACCCTTATCACATCGTTGGACCCGACTCCAGGCGTTTCCCCACTTTTGAACGCGGGCGCACCCTTACCACACCGTTGGACTCGACTCCAGGCGCCGACGTGCCCTTATCACATCGTTGGACCCGACTCCAGGCGTTTCCCCACTTTTGGATGCCGACGCACCCTTATCACATCGTAGGACCCGTCTCCAGGCGTTTCCCCCCTTTTGGACGCCAGTGCACACTTATCACACCGTTGGACACGTCCCCAGGCGTTTCCCCACTTTTGGACGCCGGCGCATCCTCCACACCGCGGTGCACTCACCGCTCTCCACTTTCCCATCCTTTAGAGCTTCTCTTCATTCTTTGTACCTCACCATACCCGTCCCTATCATCTCGTAATCACCATCATTGACCAATCAGGGAATTTCGTTTCACACCCACCCACCCACCCACCCACACACACACACACACACACACACACACACACACACACACACACACACACACACACACACACACACACACACACACACACACACACACACACACACACACACACACACACACACACACACACACACACACACACACACACACACACACACACACACACGTGGCAGACAAAGTAAGCCCGTTATTATAAGTCATGATTTTATATGAAACTGTGTTCAGCGTATCAGACAAAATAGCATGTCGTATCGAACAACAATAGACATGTCATCGGCAATTTCAGGACAAAATTAAGCAAAATGAATCAATCAATGAAATCGGTGTGAAGGGTAAAGCAATCCATAGTTCTTGGCGAAAGCGTGCCAAAATCTCCACAGGCCCTTAGGAGTTGTGTATTCAACGTTTGGTAGTGATTGGTGTAGATAAAACTTTGTAACATTCTCTTCTCTTGGGAATGCACTGTGATAAAAACTATAGTGGGTGCCTCGAGTAGTCCCTCGGCTGTGGGCACGGATGGAGCAGAGGTAAAGCAGCGAACTGTGAAGCAATCGAAGAGCAATGATAAGTGATCGGTAGGTCAGTTCGAAATCCTCGAGCGGTAATGGAGGTGATAAGTTTTGTTCAAAAACCTAACTTCGGAACATGCGGAGGAGGGTACCGAGACATGCGGAGGACTAAATCGGGACTAGCGGTCTGTAACAGACCATATCTCCTGACCAAGCTCACCGGGTGCCCTGCAGTAGTCCTACGCATGTGTGCGATACTTTGTCTAAGTATACACCCGTCCCCACTCTGGCATCCAACTCAGGCAATTCTAGCGGGCCTTCCGCGGGCGGATTCAGGCCCCGCGGCCGGCCCGCGTGCCAATTTGGTGGGCGGGGCTTGTTCGCTGCCGGCCCGCGTGCCAATTTGGTGGGCGGGGCTTGTTCGCGGCCGGCCCGCGTGCCAATTTAGTGGGCGGGGCTTGTTCGCGGCCGGCCCGCGTGCCATTTTAGTGGGCGGGACTTGCTAGCGGGCCGTCTTTTGAGGGTGGGGGATAGGAAGGAGGGCGCAAAGCTCTGCTGACACTTCATATACCATTATTAAATACATTTTCCTGTTTTGTTTACACTCTACCATTGCCCATTTGGACATATGACTATCCTCTGAATCTATCTTTCTCTCTCTTAAATCTATATCTCCTAGCCTTTCTGAATAACGCAGCTGCGACAGTCGCCTAAGCATAGACCAACGAGGCAGCGACGGCTTCGCTGCGCCATGGAATCGACGACAAGAACTAGCTCACATTCTGCCACGTTGCCGCCCAGCGACGTAGGAAAATGAATAGCTATTTTTATAATTTTTTGCGAGGCGACGGTCACACAACGCGTAGCGCAACGGAGAACGAAGCCTGCGTCGTGACAGCTGCGTCGTGCCTAACTTCGCAAATTAGATTCTAGGCCTAACCAGCAAGAAAAGCCAGGAAACAATGGCTAGCTACAGTCCGAAGCATTGGCTAAGTGATGGCGTAGCGTCGGCTGGTAGCTGCAATGTTAATCGCATCGTGTTGAAGAAAACAATATAAACACTGAGTGACAGGACCAGCAACTCCACCTCGCGACTCGCGAAAATTAGCGCCAACTACCACAATGCGACGGGTGCGGGTCATGATGAGGCAAAAGTGGGTGGGCGATGTGTCCGCGATTGGTTCAATGAAACCCTCGCTCCGCCCTTCAGGACCTACTCTCACTGATTCGCGCGCGATTTCATCATACTTGCCCATGCAAATCTGAGTGTGAGTGAGGACGAGTCGACGCCAAAGGGCGGGAAGGCGCCACCCCATTTTGCCTCATCATGACCCACACCCCAATGCGACCAATGCACCCCTAAACATCCACTCGGAACTAACCGCTTTCGAGCAGCTTGTTCGTGCGCGACGGTCGCTTCGCGTCCCAACGAAGGACGAACATAGCTAATATGTGAGGAAGTTTTTGTTTTAACGGAATTTTCGCAGCTCGGGGCAAGCTTCTGCCGCGCAACCACTTTTGCTGCAGTGTCGCCGCAACAGTCACAGCAAAGCAGTGTGGGAAACCCAGTACGATTAAATAAAAAGTACTACAAGATCAACATGCTCATACATAACTTCAAACCAGTAATTCGTCCAAAGTTTCACCGCGCGCTCTTCACACCGATTTACCTGCAGATACCACACGAGTGATAACTCAGTGGTATCGTATCATAAAACCTGATGAACACTCATTCCATTCGCTCGCTAGCGTCAAAGGTGGTTGCTGGGAACTTTTGTGAGTTTACTTGTTGTTTTCCCGCATCCAAGGTCGCGTACGGGTAAGCATGGAACTGCGACACCACACACTTGTAAGGTAGCCGCTATACTCCTCGAGGAGTATAGCACCTTGCGTCGCCGTCGCCGGCGACGGCGGCCGCCAATGTTGGCACCCCTCACAATCGATACGCACCGGCGCCGCAGTCGCCAACATTGGCGGCCGCCGATATTGGCGATCGCCAGTCGCCGGCGACGGCGGCCGCCGCCGCCCCGCCCACAATCGATGCGTATCGGCCTCACAGTCGCCGGCGACGGCGACGCAAGCTGCTACAGTCCTCGAGGATTATAGCGGCAGTGTAAATCCGAAAAGACACTATTCATCTAGAGCAAAAATGTCAACATTCAGGAGTTCGTACGGTCTGACGTCGCACAGCGAGTTACAGTCTTCAAGTAGGACGGCTTGCTTGCGAACCCGCGTACTCTAGCTGAAGTCATTCGTGATTTTGCGATCAGTAATATAGCCCACCAGTTACGCGTGAGTTAGGATTTAAACGAAAAATAATTGCAAATTGTTCGCCATAATTTTTTGCAAAACGTCTAGGCCGATATCCTTGCCGCCCAGTTGAAGAGAATCTCACGCGATATTGACGTGGCCAGCAGCAGCGATGCACCTCAAACGGATCCTATTGTAGAATTAAAGAAATGTGTCAATACATGGATACTTGATGCCCCACCGCCTTTTGCCAAGGTATCAGTCATATTTAGCTTCATACGCTATTTGTGCGAGTCTGTGCAATAGCGCCCGGAAATACATAAAAATCTGTCTACTCCATGATATTCAGTGCCTCGAATTGACTACAGACTTTCATTCAAACCCTGCTCCGATAACGGTGCAACGCGAATGCAGCGCGAACGGCTGCTAGGGTTTCTACTCGAAATGCTTCGAGTAGAAACCCTAGCAGCAACGGCAACGATCACAGTTGCTGATATCTTCCCCTCGAGCTTTTATGCAAAGTTGCTATACGCTTGGTCATTTGGATGTTGGATGCGCCACGTACTAGACGTTATCTGAGCATCGTAGCGCTGAATATTTGCCAAGCACACAATGAGGAAAAAATCCAGAAATAAGGGTTCATTAATGATAAAGGGAAAGGCGGCGTCCTCTATTGACAGCGTTGCTAAAGAAGAGATCCCCACTTCTATGAAGGAAGCAGCTGCGCCCATATTTAGTGGAAAGGATGGTTCAGGAGGGCGGTAGGAGGGAAAGCTCACCTAACAGCATAACGAGAATATTAAAAAAACATGAGTTCAGCTTCAGTCGTACATTCAGACTCGTAATAATCATTTGAAAATCTCTTGAGGTCAACAACAGCGAAAGTTGCAGATCGATCTACAGGAGGCAAGTCAAAAGTGGCAACGGAGGAGAAGGGACACCACATTCCAACAAATAGCGGCCTTGTTCAGATTCGTTCTCATGCAGGTCTACATCTATCTAGAGCAGAATTTAGTAATGCATCTATAAAAATATAAGCGCAATATTCGTACAGGCAACAGACCCCCCCCCCCGAAAAAATTCAAGAATATTCTATCTGCATGAACAAAAGAGGCGGTCGCAATGATAATCTGAAAGATTTGCCAGATATTGTTGAGAATATACTAGTTGGTGGGACTTTGCTTGCAAGTAACGTTTCCTTCAAACGTCTAAATCTGCTTGTGTTTAGGATTTGCCGAGGACATGATCGGCTACGGCTGTGACGAGATAAAGGACCCGAGCGGAGTGGATTTGACAAATTCGAGGTATATTTTCTAGCGTTTCCAACTTACCTGAATTTCATATATTTGTCATTTTTATAGATTCTACTTGGATCTTGGCGAAAATGAAGCAGAACGAAAATTTGAGCTGGGTATTCTCATTGCGGAGCGCAAAAAATGGAGGCCCGAAATCTACAGGGCATTGCAAAGAGCGCTGTGAGTTTTGCTCAATAATAGTTCTTAATTTCATGTTTGCATTCCTGACCTTGTTATTATAGCCGCGACATACGCTCCTACAGTTACGAAGCCTCAGACAAGTTCATATGGAAGCCAAATAATGTAGGTCTTTTACATTCTCGAGTTTCCAGTCAAATCTTTTCTCTCCTACCGCTAACAACTACCTTTCAAGCGGCAATCGAAGAGGCGCTTCGAAGAAGCAGGCGGTATTGATGGAGTTTACTGATAGTGTCAAAGAGATTCGTGAAATGTAAAACTGTCCAAGCAAAATTGACATGCTCCGAAATTGATGAAACTATCTAGGTTGTAGAAAGTGGAAAACACAACTTGTGATTCTCAATTTTCAGTCACTTTCCAATGAGAACTCCAGCAGCACGAACAGCACCTAATAACATCCTTTCCTTCGCGCTCCGGGTTTTGCCAGAATTCAGAAATTTGAAGTGCCATACTTAAGCACTACATAGATGAGAGCTAATAAGTGCTTGGATCTCGTCAACCACAGTTCATCTTCATAAATCTTTAGTTGTCATTGTGGAAAACTATAGGTGAAACCTCTCAAAAGTGACATAGAAATCGCTCAAACCTAATGTAGGTCGCACTAAAAATTGGAGCTCAAAATTTTGCTTGGGCGCTTAATTGTATTTATATGGAGAAACAGATGTGATTGCATGTTCTTTGTTTTTGTTTCTTTTTATTCAATAAATTAGTGAATGAGACATGTTCTTCTTTCTAGCATTTGAATGGAGCCTAGAAATGGGCTTGATTACCGTGCCTTCCGCGCTCGATTACCGTGCCTTCCGCGCTCGATTACCGTGCCTTCCGCGCTCGATTAGCGTACCTTCCGCGCTCGATTAGCGTACCTTCCGCGCTCGATTACAGTACCTCCCGCGCTCGATTACAGTGCCTCCCGCGATCTGGGGCCGGCCGCAAAACAAGCGCGGGCGGGCCGCCAGAATTGCCTGAGAACATAACTCATCCATCCGAAAGTTCATTTCTTGGTGCACGTTCGGTGTCTCGGTGAAAAACAACACGAAATGAAGATGAGGTGGATCATGGATCGTTATCAAGTAGAGATCAACCCGGAAAAGATATCATGTACTGAGACGAGTGGATTCGCATATTCGCTAATATGATTCTATTGGATAGCAGATTCACTAAAACACTCCAATATATCCGCTAGAAAGCGTTCATCCGACTGGATAATGTATATTGGATACGGGCCCTTGTTATCTTCTCTTGTATACTTACTAGCTCACCTTTCATCCATATCATTCCCCGTCCCTCTGTCTTCTCCTTCTCTTTATGAAGGCATCATACCCGTTTCTTTTTTATACGGTTCCAGTCTGGCCCTCCATTCGACGCCAAACTTTTACTGATGCTCGTTTCACTTGCATTAACGTTCCTC
Organism: Ancylostoma caninum; assembly: GCA_037903475.1. Taxonomy (NCBI): domain Eukaryota; kingdom Metazoa; phylum Nematoda; class Chromadorea; order Rhabditida; family Ancylostomatidae; genus Ancylostoma; species Ancylostoma caninum. Next base: position 1,180,051 of record JBAJFG010000150.1, read on the forward strand.
GCTTACAGGCTAATTCAACACAACAATGCAATCGACATCCCCAACGGTTGAAATGAAGGGTGCGACATAACTATTGACGCACTGAGACTATACTGTGAAAAAGACAGCATCCGGAAAACTTACATATGCACATCCAAAATGAAGGTCACGTCTCAGTGAATATAAAAATTCCACGATTGTTCGGAGCGCTTTTTCCTCTTGCAAAAGCAGCCACAAAGATGTGAGGAGAGAATGTTGTCGATGTGCCTTAGCTATAGTTCGTCCATTTTCTTCCATGGTATAAAGGAGTTAATCTTCAGAATTTCCATACTCCTACGGGAATTAGGGCAAGTCTTGGTCTTCAAGTATCACATGAAGTGTTGTTTGTTCGCAGATCTTTTCGCGTTCTTGCCTAGGAGATCCATCTATGTTTTACTACAAAAAAATTATTTCCTTCCCTTGTTTCTAATCTATCTTTTTCAAGGACATTTCCTCGCTAATCTTAGTTCTCGTCACAAGATGAGGCCACAGGTGCTTTGGCACGGCTTGGCTCCTGTGCAAGAGACAAAAATTACATAGGCCCATTTCAAATATCTACTCGCAAGACTTCAGACTGACAGAGGAGTGGCTTCCCTGTGAGCCGAATTTCAGCCTGCTGATGACCTCATATCTTACTCAGACATCGGCCGTTTGGAGCGCCGGTGAACCCGCCCATTTTTGGCCGATGCAGGCTTCCGGCAGGTAGTCGCGGATGGGGAGGAATACTTGCTGAAGATGCGGATGGAGCAGAAAAACCTGCCGTGAGCGCGCATGAGGCAGGGTATATGCAGGTTAACCTCCCCCTGTTTTTTTCTCCATTGCCACGTGGCAGCCGGAGTGTATATAAGCCAGCATACGGCTGTGAAAGCTTAGTCTGGTCACCACTGTGGCGGAGACTATACGAGTCCTACGGGAATTGTCCAGCCAACTGAGGCCCGGTTGAAACTGTGATCCAGTGTAGCATTTGGCCAGATAAGATGCGTGGGATGCGGTTTCGTGCTGAAGCGGCGCGGACGGGAAAGTCTGGCTCGTCGAGCGCTGGCGCACATACGTGCCCGGCGAACTCATTTTTGTATTATTTTTGCAGTCAACGGTTGCAAGATAACATGACCTGCCTTGATCCTTCTATCAGGAAAGCAGGATCACAGCAGGTCAAGTGCAGGATAAGGAGCAACTAACGGCGGAATAGGCGCGCCAACTCCGCCAACTTTTGCGTTTGTCCCGCAGTTGTCATGCCGCGAGAAACGGTGTGGACCGGCGCTCCAAACGGCCGAATTTTTGAGTATCTGTTCCATCTGTTCCAGATTTTATAGAGCAAGAGCTGCGCTATCTTCGACAGAAACAGCAAGCTCCCAGAAGCTTATCTTTTAAAGATCTGGAACAAAGTCGACCTGAGCTACTTGCGGCGCAAAGACCAAGGACTTCTTCGTTGTCTTTGTGACTGCTTTAGCAAGGAAGGAGCCTGCTGCAACAAGACTGCATTTATTCTAATCGCCAAAATATGGGCTTTATTCTGCATATGCTTGTTCAAAATGTTTCGCATCTTGGCTTTCCTACATACTCATTTTAGGTGCCTCAATAATTCTGACACACCCTGTAGCCAAAAAGAGCTGCATTTAACCGATGCAACTTGGGAAGAAAGAACACTTGATATGACTTGTGTTTCTTTACTGTCTGCTAAGGGTCATAAGGGTCAGTTTGGACATCTCAAAGAAGAGGTTGCGGTGTACTGGGAAACAAATCGCAGTGGAAGAACACAATGAGGAAGGGGATGTGACAGCACAAATGACACACAAAAGCTCCTTCAAAAACTAGAAATCATTGGGATACATCCTCGCATCAATGCTTGGATCCGTGCATTCCTCACTGATCGCATTTTTCGTGTCCGTATAAACAATACCTTATCCAAACCTAGGCATGTTTGAAGTGGAGTTCCACAAGGGGGAGTCTTATTCCCAATCCTCTTCAATATTTACACCTATGAGCTACCACTTCTTATACGTACAATGAATGTCAGGTGTTGCATGTTTGCCGATGACCTCAAAATTCATGATAAGGTTTCCGTTCACGATGTTCAAGCACATTGCAAGAAGCGATTAACTTAGTATATAGATGGTCTATAGAATGGGATCTCCCATTATCTCAGAAAAAACGAAAGTAATGCACATTGGAAAAACTGGGTACTATCACAAATACGTCATTGAAGGACACTTCATTGATGAGGTTACCCAGATTAATGATTTGGGTTTTTTGTTAACGAATGATCTTAACTTTGATCAACATTGTGAACAAGTTGCCACCAGAGCTATGGGAGCTACCTACAGACTATTCAAGGCATTAACAACAAGGGATAGTTCTGTTCTTCTCTGTGCCTTTAAAAGTTATATAAGACCTCTATTTGAATATGGAACTGTTATTTTCAATCCATATAAACGTAAGACTATAGCAAAACTTGAAAAGGTCCAAAACAACTTTACTAGGGAGCTCTTGATAGGAAATACCAACTACATTACCAATTACGTAAATCTTATTTCAGATGATAGGAATAAAAAATTCGGTCTACACTCCCTCTGTAAACGAAGAAGAAAATTTGATCTAATAATGTTTTATAAATTGGTGCATGGACTATGTGGCCTTGATCCTGACGTATTCTGCACATTCAAGCCTTCAGTTACGAGGGGCGACTCAGTGAAACTATACCTTCCTAGAACTAAAACTAAGTTCCGATCGCAATTCTTCATTAATAGAGCAGGTTCCGATTATCTAGCACTTAGCAGACTGAAGAAAATTCCTGGTAATATTCGATCATTCACTAGAATTCTTGAAAGCTATGTAAAATGATGACTACTTCTTATTAATTGCATGCATTTGTATTTGTAACTGTGTCTTTGTACTTATAGCATGAGATGTCTCATGTAAACAAACAATAAACAATAAACATTCTACTCTCTGCCGATCCTGCTATTGTCGGGCGCAGGCGAACCCTTCAAGCAGGGATGAATCTAGTGGCATGTCTCAACCAACGAATGCCGACACAAGCCTTCTTCAGCCGTTTCCCCACATCTGGACATCGACGCACCATTCTCTATCGGGCGACCCATTGAATATGACCCGACCTTCGGCTTTATAGCCACCCCACCCCAGCCCACCCCGCCACTCCCGTTTCTAGCCGTCTATATGATCTTGCAATCACCATCACTGATCAATCGTAAAGTTTTGTTACAGGCAGACAACCAAACTGACAACCACACTCACAGACAGACTGAGCCCTATATTTTCGTGATGATATTAATTTTAACTGTGGTGGAAACAGTTGATTGAAAGAACTCAACATATCTGAATATACTGAAAGTAGGTCGGCCCATTGTGAATCAAGGTAAAAATCACAATTCGCAACTTCTTCGTACACAACTCGAAGCGCTGAACCGCTGAACAGAATTTTATAATTACTTCTTGAAGACAGTGGCTGGTCTTCGTGCACACACACGCACAGAATGCAGGAGAACCCCGAAAATATGGCATAGTTAACGCCACAGTAACCCTCATTTTCGGGCATTCGTCGCCCCAAAACCTCGCCCCCGAGAGCTATAAAAATAAGAAGTTCATCGCAGTAAAACCGCGTCTCCGAGAGCTATAAAAACACGAAGTCCAACCCTCTCAGGCTTGGTCTCGGTCCGTCCTTACTCGTCCCGTCCTTCACTCGTTGAGGCTCGTTTTTTTTCTCCTTTTGTTTTCTTGTTTGTGTCCTTTTATTTTTTCGCTTCCTTTTCTTTTTTCTTTTCTCCCGCAATATTCTCGTTAGGGCAGGAAGGCCCTTCTCCTGCCTCACAGGGCCACCTGTTGGGCCTCAAATAATATTGTTGTGTTAAATTCTTTTTCCGTGTCTCCTATGCAATTATTAGAATGTTGCCGTCATCAGAACGGAACAAATCAGTAGCTTTTTTTCTGTCTACTCAGAATAGGGTAAATGGCTGGATATTATGATTGCGAATGCATAAGCTTTGGAAAATTTAGATCATTTGGTAAGGAATATAATAAGCGCTGAATTCAAAAATAAAATAATAACGAACATTCTTCTCCTTCTAATTCATCATTTCGTTACAAAACAAATGCTAAGTTTGTGATAAATTATAAGGATTAGGAACATTCTGTTCCCACAGCGACAGTGTCTGTGAAGTATGTCATAGGCCAAAGGCCTGAGATCTTGAGTTTCCCACTCAAACAATGTTGAGCTCGATAACCTGCCTTCCTCCTTCCTTTCTTTGCTTGCCACAGTTCTATCTTCTTTTTTCTTTCTGCCGTACATCTCAGCATCCTTTTCATTTTGAGGAGTTCCCTGAGGCGTCTCCACGAAACCTTCAATGTTGAATTGCTTCTTTTGAAATTTCTTTGGCGAAAAGGAAGTGGCGGAGGCACTCTATATGAGATCGTAGGCTTTTCCTTGCAGGCCTAAGCCTGAGCACTAGCCTGTGCTTATGCTAAGCTTGAGCCTAATTTCATGCTCAAAGGCAGCACCTAGGAAACTTTTCGTGTCATAAGTTTTGATCGTTTTGGATGTCCAGCAGTAGTCCCAACTTCGAAAGTTGCACCATCGTAGACATCAGCGTCCTCAAGATGTGAGAAGATTAGCGTTCTAGCGTTCCAAGAGAATAAGTTGAAGCTTGCAATGAACGCGTGTTTTTGCTTCCAATCACTTTCTTTCTTTATACTAACGCTTGCTTTCATTCGCACCTCTTTCCATTTCACGCCATGGGAACTTAGCCATCAGCTTCAAATCGGCTGAACTGGCAGAAACCCGTCTTTTTGTAGGATCTGACAAAATTGAACACTGCATTCGTTTTTGCCATAGCACTAAACCTAGGATCAGGAAAATCTGTGAGATCAAAATTTTCGAGGGTGCTGCCTTCAAGCACTGGTTCCAGCCTAGGCCTAAGGGTTAGGCTTAGATTTCACAAGAGTGACCCCCCAACTCCCTTCTCCCCAGACCCTATTTTAAAAAGCTTTAGCCCTTTTGTTTCAGGGATGTGCGGAAGTAAAATTTTAAATCCCGTAAAACGTAAAACGGAAAACGGAAGACCAAAAATGTGCGGAAAACGGAAAACGGAAAATTTTGCCCAAGAATAGGTTTGTGACTAAAAGTCCTCCTCAACATTGGATTTCCTAAGTACCTTCTTGATGAGCATAAGTGATGACTCTTTCAAGTAATTAGGTAACTTCAAGCTTACTGATGTAACGTACTTCAACCGCCTGGAATATAGAGGGATCGAGGAGCATCTATCCTTCACCTAGTTACGAGAGATTATCAGAATTATATAATCAATGAGCATATTTCTCACTGAACTTGCTTATTAAGACAAGAAACTGTAAAGTATGAAAAGTGGGACGCCTTTGCTTTACTTTAGAGCAGACCTATTCTGCAAAAATTCAGACAAAAAGGTAGCTACGGTAGTTAATACATTTGCAATCTGGGGAGGATCACGTTATCTACGGAGGATCGCGTTGGAGCTAGTTAGCGAGGGAGGAAGGAGGAGAAGAATAGTGTGTGGCGAATGTGAAACACAAGCAGCCTAAATATCACGCAAAACATCAGGCGCCAACGTGGAGCTGGGGATCATCGTCTGACTTAAACAGTGACAATTGTGATGTAGCCTTATGCTTTTGCCAACTTGAAGGAAAGCCTACATCATGCGTTGCTTCGCAAGAATGCTTGATGCTCTTACCATGGCACGTCACAGTTTCATGGAAATTTTATATATGTTCACCCCACACTTCTGTGGAACCTTGTTTTTTTTTGAGAAATTTGAGGAGAGCAGGGCACTTGCATGGCATACATATCTGGAACAATGATGAGGACCAGCGAAACAATTTTTGCGCCATTGTTGTGAACTCCTACACATTGCGCATCGATACATGTGAACCCTCTTCAGGATTGGGAAATAGCCCGAAAACAAATACCTCGTCTCCCTCCATAATTTTCCGGGCTAAAAACCCGTAAAACGTAAAACGGAAGGCCAAAAATGGGCGGGAAACGGAAAGCGTAAAACGGAAAACGGAAAATTCCGCACACCCCTGCTTTGTTTACACCAAACGTATCTGTCGGCACTTTGATCCCTCGCGTGAGCTATTGCGAAAGAGTCTCTGTGCCAAGGAATGCAGCGTTCTTGGCAATAACAAAGATTTTTCAATTCAGACGTGTAAATTAACGCAAAGAAGAGGGGGAGGGGGGGGGGGGGGTATTGAAGAAGATCCGTCCCATATATACTATGAAGGTTTTATGAATTCTATACTGTGCTGAGCCTGACCCAGGTTGTTAGTGGATATATTTATTTATTGTTTCGCCTGCCGTTTCGACATGAACATCGTCTTCGGAGGCCTAAAAGTGGCTCACAGTTTTTTATCTGTGTTCTAGACCGCCAAACGTCTCCTCCCACTCTGCCAGTTTCAACTTTCTCCCCAGCTTACTACCTCGAAAACAGGACGAAAGACCCACCCTATATCCACCGTTTCTGCGGAAAAGTCCGCACCAGTTGTGACCGTCGTTGCGGACGAGTGAGAGATACTCCACTGTCCACATTCAATCCACATTCAATGTTGTGTACGGTCTACAGCTCACATAACGATATGTAGAGCAGAAAGTCACTTGTTATTGATAAGCACTCATTCTTGCTATTCATTTCTGGTTCCTTTACAGCAATCCAGAAAGCTTCAAGCGCTTTTTTAGCCGAGATCTCATCTTCGCGTGCCAGGATCTTACATTTGACAGCGAAATCATTCCCCTCCGTGCGCTTCATTCCTGTGCTTACCAAGCGGCGACACTAGACTTCCACGCCTTTTACTCGCCAAATGCTCAGGTATTTCGAAAGAAGTGTGTAGTAGTACATTCACCGATCCCTGCGCCAACGAATACGAGTTTTCTGCATTAGCGTGAGATTCTCGAAGTCAAACATGTATATTCATATAGGAAAAAAAGTGAAGTAATAAAGAAGATCTGTCAAATCTATACTACAAGGGAGCATAATTCAACGAAGATACTTGATAATAGATACTTGACTCCCGTCAATCTTCGGATATACCTAGCGGGCGCCAGCAATCCTTCCATTTGTCGCTCTCGCGTGCCAGAGTCATCCAATGGATTCTATTCGTTCGAGGGACACGAAGAGCATTGTATCTTTCTTTGAAGGACGTGAGGAAGTCTGACCATCAGGTGGGTAGTCTTCCTATTGTGCGCTTAACGTGCCGTGGAGTCCAGTCGCTGACGACCCTTATCCAACGGTTGTCGTTAAGACACATCACGTGTCCGTCCCACCTGATCTTACTCAACTTGGCATAAGCGGCAGCTTCGATTGATCTTCGACTGTTGACGCAGGGTGGAACTCCGTATTCCTGCCCTCACTTGTTTGAGGCGGGCTATTCCTAGCATCACCCTCTCGATAGAAAGTTCGACGACGCTGACCGCGTTCTCATCCTGTTTGCGCAGCGCCCAGGTTTCTGGGACGTACGTCAAGGCAGGGAGAACCGTTGTGTTGAAGAGGTGGGCACGGAGGCTGGTGTTCTTCGTCTTCTTCACTACGTTCTCAGTGCTCTTGTGAGCTCCTAAGGCCGCTCGCTTCCTCTTGCCCAGCTCTGGAACAAGAGGAGTGTGTCGAAGAAACGACGAAGCAGTCGTCTATATAGCGACAGTAGAGTAGTGGTCGAAATTGTAAAACGGGAGCTTCAGTCTTGGAAATGAATGAAATAGCCAGAACAGGTGCCAGCCATTGTCCCATCGGCAACCCTCTGAGTTGGGCGTAATAGTTTCCGGACCATCTAAACACAGAACAGTTTAATCATTGTTTCAACAATTTCATGAGCTGCTCGACAGAGAAACCAAACATCTTTGTTACTCCCTGGTGTTGTGTTATGAGTTCAAAGATGACTTGCATTGCGGAATCGTTGGATACATTTGTGTATAGACTTGCTACATCGAAAGATTCCATAACACTGTCAGTCGCTGTTCAACCGTGTATTGTGTAAATGGTCCAGAAACGTTTGTGTATTTGTTAAATGGGCGGGTATATGCTGTAGTAACTGGACTAGTATGTATGAGATTCAAGAACCACGCAATCCTGTCCATTGGCCCTCCTATGCAGTTTACGACAGGTCTAACCTTGAAGGTTGATGGATCATTCGATGCTACTTCACCATGAGAGGATATGTGAGTAGTTCTATCTTCAAGCGTGAAACGTACCCGCATCCAAAACAAGTTAAAGCGCACCCAAAACAAGTTAGAAGGTCATTACTGCGGAGCATGTTCAGAACCGCAACTGATGCTTGTACAAGAGCTGAAGAGAGGAGCGAATCGCTCGAGCTGGCAAAAAGAATTGCTATTTCCAATGGGTACAAAATTGTGTATCCCCGCAGGCGCCACAACAAACAACAACCACAAGCAGGCAACCAACATATCTCAGATGAAATACCATTCTACTTTCCATTCATTTCCGTTGAGGTAAGCACTGCAATCAGGCAGTGTCTGAGGAAGACGAATCTGAGTAGCACGGTGGCACTTGTGGAGTTACCCCGGCACAACCTCAAACGTGCACTCGCCCGGAATCGTCCACATTGGCAAGTCTGCAGATATTCGGATTTCCTAACAATTCGTTTCATGGGAGAATAGTTATTGCTGATAGATGCCGGGCATCCCAAAGTCGACCCACCTAAAAAATGGCCGAACCATCACTGACCTTTCATGGTCAGGTGAAATCTGCAATGAATTTATTTTCTAATGGCACAATAATCGCTCTATAGTAGTTTCTTTTCCTAAAGTATGGCTCTTAAGCATAGGGCCGACACAGGCGGAAATATGTGGTCTGTTCCGGCTGTGGGATAGCGCACACCAGCATCAGTGTCAACCGTATAAAGAATTGGCCATTCGTGCTCCGAAGCCTAACCTATATTACTCCCTGTGCCTCTAACAGTGTACCCCCATGGACCTCCGCTGTAGTACATTGGCCTGTCAAACAGTGCGGCGCCCACTTTTTGTTTTGATGCTCGAGTAAAAGAACATCTAGGGGCAAAATCGAAATCTCCCCCTTCTAATGCATTGGATGTAGCCACCGCCTAAGCTGTCACGATGGCTCGAGCCGGTTTCGCATTGGGTAGCCACCGCCTAAGCTGTCACGATGGAGCCGGTTTCGATGCAAAGACTACAATCCCGGCCTACGAGGCACAAATATCCGCCCGCAAAACTCTAGAAGCGCTTTGGATAAACATCAAGACTCCTAAATGAACCGAAAAGAGAAATGCACTTCTATCACACGGGAACTAGCAGCCTATCTACAGATTCTCTTTTGATCTGTGATGGGTCTCCAATAGCGCCCCTACTGACTCTGTAGCGGTCGTGTCCACCATCAACATCTGTAGATCGTGGACGGTATTACATCTTTTCCAAATGGTTGTGCTATTACGAGAGTTGTGTGAAGTTTAAGAGGCGTTTGACCTGGTAGGTTGCTTGATATTCACCTTTCAGGCTCTGAAGAAGGCGATTTCGCCGAAACGCGTCAGCCTAATAAAGACCTCTAACAACCTCGTGTCGGCTCAGCAAAGCTACGCCAAATATCAAAATTGTTTCGAAAGAATAAACCGTGGGCCCACGGCATTGTTTAAATCGTTGGTCTCCTAAGAGCATAAATTCAAATCTCCAGGCTGAAGCAGGTGAGTTTTAGATTTGAGCTTTAAGGGTCCCTTGGGAAAAACCTGGGAGAAGAATGGTGACGACATGACGATGTCCACGCGCAACTCTGCTGTGGTGGATTTTCGCTTCCACAACACCAACAAAAGCGGGATTTCTGGGACCGTACTAGAAATCTTTGATTAGACGTACCTTCCTCAGACGTTCGCTATAGTTTGGTTCTCTTTTCACGTTACGCGGAGTTCTCACAGTGCTTGAAAGAAGGGCGGAGACTCTTGGGTCATCTTGCACTCATGCAAGTGCCGCAAAGTTCGCAGGGATACTCCTGGTGTAGATCATGTGGATACTCTTTTCATTTTCAATATGACAAGAGTAAACCTCTAACGTGGTGCAGAGTTATGCAGCTTCGCAGAGAATCACGAAGCGCTGCGAAGCTGCGCTTCGTGAGGATGACAGTAAAATTCTTGAGTTTAGCTGGCAGAAAGGTAACGTGGCACACTGGCTCGAGTCATCCAGTGAAGGTAGGGTCTTGCAACTGCTTCTGTACAACTCTTTAAAATGAAGAGCCTGCCTAATGTTTCGGGAAAATGGTGCGTGCAAAAGACCACAATCGTTAAGGACGTTTTGCAGCAAGACGAAGTTGACTAACAAAATCATAGCTCCGGAAAGGAGAATGAGCCAACACGAATAATTGAAGAGGAAAGCTGAAAAGTGGGTTCATCATCAAACAGAGTCATCTAGGAATTGAATTTATTTTACTTGAAACCAGCTTGATCGTCCAGCTAACGCCGGGCTCGCAGGCTTCTTTTGGCTCGCTTCGCTCGCATTCGTGTGTATGTTCCCCTGTACAGAACCCCGGCGTACCACTCTCGCAGGTGTGGATCCGTTTGAGACATTTTCCGTTTGCCGGCACATCTTTTCACATCGTTGGACCTGACTCCAGGTGTTTCCCCACTTTTGGACACCGTCGCACCCATATCACACCGTAGGACCGGTCTACAGGCATTTCCCCGCTTTCCGACGCCGGCGCACCCTTGTCACACCATCGGACCAGTGTCCAGGCGTTTTCTCATTTATGAGCGCCGGTGCACCATTATCATACGGTTGGAACGCCCTTGCGTCTACGTAGATCTTGGCCACAACAGTTGTGCGACAGCATGCGGTTTGTTTTGTTTTAGTCGTTCCAGACCAGTCTCATTGATTTTCACTGTGAGATAAAAACTGTAGGTCTCCCAAGCAAAGGAACACCATTAAAAGTAGACCAAAGCACCTTTCAATTAGGGTAGAAATGAAGGTTTGGTAAATAACTCGACTTTTCGCGCAACCACATACGCAAATAAAAGCTAGTGTGTCAGTTCAAGGACCGCTTTCAAGGTTCCCATGTCATCGAATATGTGCGAGCGGCTGAGCCCAAAGATGTACTTTAAGCTTCGCGGAAACGTCGAAAAGCAGATACATGAGTTACGTGCTTCTTTGGCCGTGAATTTCGAAATTCCAGGTCAGTGGACGAAAGGCTTTCTAACTCAGCAAGACCTTGCTGAGGATGCGTTGATTTACAACACGGCAGTACCTGTTCTATCAATAACGGCTACTGCTGACAAGTTCAATTGAACGTGCCAAATTGAATTCCCCCCCCCCCCCCACTTTTTGCTTCAATAATAAATTTGGCCTTCATAACAGGGTATTTTGATCGTTTTTTCATCAATTTTCAAGCACATCATTGGAATCAGCTCGCCGAGTACAAGCCGATTCCGTTGATACCTTGATACCGATCATGAGTTTATACACTACCTTTAATATCAAGTGGGATGACAGCTTGCTTCTATGTCTTAGTGGCATGCTTCATAGCGATTTTGTCGTCGTTGTGAACCATCATTTTCGTACAACTATTATTGTAAGGGCAATCTGTACTAGACAGACGCACGCATCTGTTTGCGGAGGATTTTCCAAGCAGACCGTTCAACGCGGTATAATCACCCCCAATGAAAAGAGCGTGCTACTGTCGCGAGGCCGCAAACGCGTACGTAGTAATCCCCCAATTTCGTCACAACATGCACGAGCCAAGCTCTTAACAGTTGGAACAAGTCAGCAAAACCGCTGCGGCACCAGGCGTTCGAACCCTGACATGCGCGCGCTTTAAAGGCAGTGTGTCACCTCGTTTCGTGTGCTGAAAATTCCAACAGACAACAGACCTCCTCGTCACGCTGATTCCAGAGATTTCAAAGATATACGTCAAAGCTCATAAAAATGACGAAAACCCCGTCTCCGGAGTGTCCGAAAGTGCAGTTCACGGACCACTTGGGCGGAGCGGTTCGTGAATGTGCTGGCTGCCCGCCACGTCTGCAGCGTTGGCCAACACGTCCAGACGTGTCCGATCGATAAGATCAATGGCTTCACGCGTCCACTGGGCTCGACAAACTGTTACAAACCCCGTCCCGAAAAATGTTTGAAAGTATGGTTTAACGACCTTGCAACATTTTAGGTATATCGTTGGATTCAGCGTGTCGGAAAGATTCAGAATCTGGTAAAAGCTCAGACACGAAAACGAGGTGACACACTGCCTTTAACGGCGCACACATCCTCTGTGCTAATGTGCATATTGTACCCAGAACATTATAGTGGCCAAGTAGATCATGGAGAGTGGCTGACATTATGTGCTGCACCTCGCAGTTGCCTATGGGCTGTGGCATACTACACAGCGACGCTGTCGCAGCAACTTTTCTCACCACCGCAAGCCTTTCACTATTGTTCCTATACCAGCACGGTATTCTAAGCAAACTGTGTGATAAGATATGAGAACTTGTAATATTTTGTTCTCATCATTTCCATTCATTTTCTTCACCGCGACGGTGTCGCTGTGAAGTATGCCAAGGACCTATGGGAAGATCGGCCCACCGATCAGCGGCAGCGATTAGCGAGATCATGAGGTCACAAGATCACTTATGAACGATATTCCTTTTCCTAATTTCTTAATTATCCAAAACGATGGTGGTGGTGGTGGTGGTGGTGGTGGTGGTGGTGGTGGTGGTGGTGGTGGTGGTGGTGGTGGTGGTGGTGGTGGTGGTGGTGATGATGATGAGCAAAAATGGTGAAAATTTGGGTTAGGGAACATTCAGGAAGTTTTGCGTTGCGTACATGCTGCATTATCTAGAGATAAGCCGTTTGGACAACCGTGCATGGCTGCCCTCCTATCATTCACCATTGTTATGCTGGATTCATAGTAATCCTTCATCCGTTCACTGACTACCGACTTGAGCGATTGAACATGTTCTCCGAAATGAAGCCACCTTGAAGCGATCACTTCTATCTCTGCAAAGGATTTCCAAGTTCCGAGATTCTTCTTTTCCCACTACTTGGCCCCGCCACATGAAGAGTGCGCAAGCCTTCAGTAGTGGGGAAGCAAAATCGTCCTATGCTGGGATGCATAAAGTGTTAATCACGAAACCAAATATGGTTGAAGCGATTGCTCACCCATAGACCAGGAAATATTAGGAGATGTATTGCGCAAAAGTAGGATTGCTAACCTGGTCTCGCTTGGATATGTGTTTATGACTGCTAGCTCTAGAAATGCACCCTTCAGGTGCTGGAACCTGCTGAACTGCTGTGTAGGCTTGTTGACGCTACATCCCCGCCGTGTCGGTTCCTCTTCCCTGCATCTGAATAATACTTCTCCTTCGCTTATATACCCAAGCTAGCTGTTATCATTTGCAGCTCGTTTATATCCTGACAAAACATGTAAATCAGTGATAGGGCAGCCATGCACGGTTGTCCAAACGGCATTTCTCCATTATCTATGCCTTAGAGATAAGAAGTGCTTCTGTAACTGCTTTCACGTGCGCCATCATGTGTGCGTGATGGCATAGTGGTAGTGTCAGCTGCTCTCACAGCCTAACGGGTTCGCTTCCCGTTGACAGAAAGCCGCTACACGCTACAGCATTTGCCCGTATAGATACCAGCAGCACAGCTAGCATTAAATTCACGCGAGAAAAAAAACTTTATGCAGCGTTACGAGCTCGCTCGTGCACGAGGGTATGCACTTCGAGACACTCTGCGTATCGCGATTTCTGGCACTATTTCCGTTAAGCTCTCCACTTCTGTTGGCAAGTTGTTGCGAAGTTCATGACTTCGCGACAATCTGACAACCTCCCAACAACGTGACAGGTGCGCAACACCTTCACGACGTACCGCTCTCGCGTGTATTAGCATGCGTTTCGTCTCGAGCCAGCCTCGTGACATGTTCGAAACATGTTGGGACAACAAGAGAGGGGGATTGCTACCAGCCCTGAAGTGCGTCAGCGATGCGACTGCCCGTACTTTCATCTTCTATGCACACGCATACTAAACACACGCACCTAGTACAAATTGCCCTATACAACTACGCTATTCAACGAACAATGCATGGTGAGCTTTAGATTGAAATAGTATTTTCTTTCCACCACATACAGTGTCGCTGTGAAGTATCCATGGGGATAAGGCTTGAAATCTTGAGTTTTTCACTAAAACAATGTTAATTTCGTTAACTTGCCTTCATCCTTCCTTTCTCTGTTTTCAGCATCTCTGGTCTTTTTACCATACATCTCAGCATTCTTCTCATTTTGGGGAGTTCTCTGAGGCGTTATCCCGAGACCTTCAATGTTGGCTTGCTTGTCTGGAGAATCTTTCTCTCCCAAGTCATTTATTTTCGCTCCTATTCCCTTTCTAGCGAACTTTTTGGCATCCACATAAATCTTGTCCGCAACGGTTGCTAAAGCATCATGTCGTTCTTTATCAACTTTCCTATGGTGCTTCCACTTTCTAGTTTTTTTCTTGCTAAATCCCCTCGGAGTTCCAGCGCCTTTCGTAGACCTTTTCTTTTTCTTGCGCCCATCATCCTGAAAATGAACATATTGTATATCATAACTAAATACTACATACACATGCGACTCACCATTGCAGGCGCCCCTCAGCTAGTATTCATAAAAAATGATCACCTTCTCTTCGAAAATGGTCTTATATATGGGTAAGTATAAAACTGATAAGATCAAACAGTGTGAAGGTCGTTTTACCTTCTGCGCTTCTATTTCACAGTACAGCCTTTGAAACACGATGGCACTCTGTCTATACATCTCAGACATTCGTGGAGGTCGACTGCAGGTAGAAAGGGGGTCCACCCTCAGTTGTACCTGGATGTTACTCTAAGACCTAAAGTTAACTTTGCGCTCAGCGGTTCGCATATGTTCGGCTGAGGTGAGGGTCTCGAACGCGATCCTTGAGGAGACACACCTCAAGGATCGCGTTCGAGACCTAAGGTTTAAGGGCGATTTGTGGCGAGTTGTGTGGTGGATGGTTGCGTCTTACACCCTTGGACTTTATTTATCCGAATATACAATGTAGTGGTTTAGTGGATGATATCTTTATTACTGTCTGTACAGGAGATGAGCAATACGAGGAGGATAGTGAGTAAAGTGTGCCTTGTATTAGAAGCAATGAGAATAGAACGTGGATAATCGATCAGTCGATGATACAATTTATACTAGATGTACTACAAGTTAGGGATTCTTTGGCCGAGAATTCCGGAATTCTTGGCCAATGGACGGGAGGTTTGATTCTGCAGCAAATACGTTCTGAGGGTGCGACAAGGTTTTCCAACACGGCAATGCTTACTCATTCAATGGAGGCGTCGAGTAGGACCGGATTCTGTTGATATTCCCACACTCATCATGAACTGACACATTGCCTAGTTGCCGGTCAATGAGAACTCGTGAAGACTCACCGCTGCTCCGAGCATGTCAGGATGAAAGTGAAAGTTGGGGAAGATGAAGTTGTTGATTAATCACATGTACACGTGTTATCATGGTCCCGGCGGACAGCAGCACGTCTGGGATTCCGACGGACAGCAGCACGTCGGGAGGCATGAGCAACACGTTCTGCCAAACCAGAACGTCGATACACGTTCCCCCAATTCAAAATGTGGGCGGAGCGACGGGGGTTCGACCTGCTGTTCCCAGGGCACAATTGTCTGAGATAATCATGTAGTAAATCATTTGCATTATAAGAATGTCCTAGTGAAATCGAAGAGAGTACCTAAGGATTTAAAGATCTGAATAGCCCAAAAAATTTGAAGAGATCTAAGCTTTCCCAGGGAAGCTTGTGCACTTACTGTGAAAAAGTGTGTGCTCAGACTTCTCGGTGTGAACCTCATTATAGAGTCGGCACGTTTCACACATGCACGCATTGAGTATGTACTGCTTTTTGTAAGAGATTCATTGTCCACTTCTTTTACATGACTCAGTTCCTGCGTCGTCCATTGAAGATTTACTGGCCGCTAGTGGTCGTCACTCTTGTTTGGGGTGCACTGATCGGTCATGTGTGTGTGTTCCCGCTATGGACAGAACATCCGATTGCGGTTACCATAATGACTCTATACTCACTAATTCTCTCGACATGTCTTGCCATTACTAGTTCTCACTACATCAATCGACGAGCGGGTGATAATGACAAGGGTCTCTACCTACGGTTCATTGGCTTCCTTTTTTTCTACATTTCCGACTCGGTGCTGATTCTGACTCACACTGGATATAGACTTCCTTTTCCCGAACTAACGATTTTAGGCACTTACTATACCGCACATTATCTCGATGACGACAATGGGACCCACCGGTGGGTCCCACTCTGGCGGCCACCAGGGACCAAGGGACCCACCGGTGGGTCCCACGTCAAAAATGGGGTTCTCCAAATCCGAATCCCGTGAAAGTTTGCGTAGGTGGGTAATTTCACGTGATGAACTTGAATATGACCACCGTTTTGTACCGTAGCCCTTGTTCCGCAGGTTACGGTAGGTATACTGTAGAAAAACGAATCTTTCAGAAACTGCTGAAACTTTGCACAGGTAGGTTATTTTACATGCTGATTACGAAAATAATAACCATTTTGTACCGTAACCCTTGTTCCGCAGGTTACGGTAGGTATACTGTAGGAAAACGAATCTTTCAGAAACTGCTGAAACTTTGCACAGGTAGCTTATTTTACATGCTGATTACGAAAATAATAAAATGGTACCTGCGATTGTTCTTCCATCTGCTCACTCAGACCTCATTAGTGAACTCATGGAGGTTGTACCACGATAATGTGCAGAAGATGAAGTTTAACGAGTTCAAGATAGAGGTAATTGAGTCACTGTTGGACAGCAAACGACAACCCATTTTAGCTCCCAAACATCTGCTCGAGGAAGTGCGCGACGGCAAGGCTTTGTCAAGAAAAAGATGTGCCGGCTGCTATCAAAAACTGTCTAGGAAGGAAGGATCGTGTTACGCCAAAATCCATGCTAGGAAAGTGCACACCAGATGTAATAGATGTCAGAAACACTACTGCATAGAGTGCTTCCAGAAGGAACACAAAAGGTGTGGGATGTAATCACGCTGTCAATTTCCTTAATAAATTGTCACTGTAAATCCAGTGTAGGACGTTCAAAAGCAAAACAGCTGCATCACTCACACTCTGCGCTGGAAATGAATGTCACATTCGTGTTCTGCACACGAAATAATCCCAGTGTGCAAAATTTCAAAGAATTCTGAGAGATTTGGTTTTCTACAGTATACCTACCGTAACCCTACAAATATGGGTTACGGTAGAGAATGAATGTCACATTCGTGATCTGCACACGAAATAATCCCCGTGTGCAAAATTTCAAAGAATTCTGAGAGATTTGGTTTTCTACAGAGTACCTACCGTATCCCTACAAATATGGGTTACGGTAGAAAATGTATGTCATATTCGTGATCTGCGTCTCATGTTACTATGTTCCGGTAAGACAAATTCAGAAATAAAGGTAGAATTAGTCTTGGTCCCACGTGGCACCCACAGCGAAAACGTTAATTGTCGTCAATGTGTTAAATAACTGATAAGTTGAAATTTCAACTACATCATGTGCGGTAGCGAAATGACATGCCCCAGTGATTAACATTACTCGTCCTATTAGGTATATGACCTTGTGATACGATTGTGATGTCAAATGTACATATTCAGTGGTCGAGAACCACAGAAGCACTACAGCATATGCAGCGCTGCAATCTAACTCTATTCGAGGCAGGTCAAAAAAAAAAGCTTCAGCTTTAGGGCAATCTATATTGGATGCGTGCGACGCGTGCGTCTATATGATGAAGAATAGGGCCCAGTCGGATCGCAGTTGCAGCTCAGACGCATGCGTTCACGGCTTTACGGCTGCTGCGCCTTCTCTTCATTGAGATGTGCATGCCGCGTTGACCTGTCTTCATGGAGAATCCTTCGCAAGTGTCTGATGCGGGACTAACGCACGCAGCTAGTACAAACTGTCCTTTTCTTATGATCGGATATGTGTGAGACTGTTTATTTAAGTTTTTTTTTCTATTTTAGAGCTCAACTACTCTACAAAGCAATAATCGCAACCGCATCAATGACCTTCTCCACCCTAAGTGGATGCGCCTGGACCTGGATGCGCCATTTGGATTACCCAGGGTGACCATGTTGACGCCCGAGCTACCGATGGGTTAATTTGGTGTTACCATGCTTAGTTTAATTGATCTCAACGACGCATGCGACTCCTGGTGTCTGCTTACCAAATCTCGGCGAAATTTGGAAGTAAAAACGGGTCGCTCACGTGTTCATTGATTTGTTGACGATTTATTTCAAAGCAGATAAATTGGATATAGTACTAAATCTATTTACGCAAATATACATACTATTACTCTGATAAGAAGGCATGCAAACTGAAATAAATACAACGTAGAACTCTAGCTATCGAATTCGCACATAATTCGCTCTGCAGTCTTGTTGTACATTACAAAGGAGTTTTCTTCAATAGCAACAGCCATTTTCTGGCCGTGGCAGTTCTTCAACATGAAAGTGGCAGCGTCGACTTGGCAAAAACTCATCCCGGCGAGGATTATTCGCGCTTCCAAACGACAGTTAGTGGTCAGTCCAACGTAGTCGAAAGACCTCTTCCCCTGGAGCCACTCTAATACGAAGATACGGATAGCCGCACACGAGATGGTGGTGTCTGTAACGGCCAGCCAGCTGAGCTTTGATGACAGCAAGTAGTCGTCGGACACCTCCGAAGGGAAGCCGATTGCGAGACGATTCAGCTGCAAAATCAGGGGTGTGTAGAATCCTTTCAATCTCGTTATGTTTGATGGACGCTCTTCTTACCTGCTTCGCCTCTGCAGATGCCAGAATTTGAGCTGAGAAGTCTGACTGCGTTGCGCTGCTCGTCATGATACAGAGTTCTGTCAGACTGACTGCGGGTAACAGCTGACAGAAAGTGCTGGAGTCGCAAGAGAAATGACAAATGCCAAAGTTGAACTGTGCAATCCTAATTCTATTCTTGACCATCAAAGAGATGAGCGATTCGACAAAACGCTGGGTGAAGTCGAACTGAAAACAAGGTAATGAAGCAAAGAAAGTTCTTGAACAAAGTGTTAGAGTCCTCTTGTTTACAATTTTACTGCACAGTAAAATAAGTCATTCTTCTCATAAATAGAACGCAGGTGATCACAAAAATAAGTGCAAATATAAAGTATGACTTATGGTCCACTTAAGTGCAGCTTAACAATGCACGGTAGCTGCATGGATTTGGACACCGTTGATGATGAAACAACGACGACTTTCTTCTCAGCTGCAGAAGAAAGTGTGATCACTAGCAAAACTGAAGTTAGGCAGAAGCGACCGCATTAAAATGGAATTCCCGCTGAATTATGCTGAATGCGTGATTTTAAAGATATTCTGCGGAATACGCTCAAACGCAGTTAGTATGAAATCACCAGAGAGTATATTTAGAAACAACTGAACAAGTTAATTTTTCTCTTTAGTTGCCGTCTTTTGATGCAAAAGGTGTGTCTAACACATCCTCCATTCAAATGAGATTGTTTCAAAAAAGGCGTGGGTACGACGTAACAAGTCTTGTCTTTGAAGCGTAAAATAAATTGAGAAGCACTTTTCCACTAGCTTTTTACTCTAATTATTAACGAGTTTCTTGAGCAGGGAACGAAATCTCCAGACAACAAACGAAAGAGGATCATGAAGCACGAGAGCATGCGAGACGTGCCATACTCTTCCCACCCAGCATTGTTCGTCAAAGTAGATTTAGCACCAGCAGTAATGGACAGAGAAAATATCTGGAGTAAGGTCATGCCAAGTCTTCATGCTATTTTTATTCCCAGAAATCTGTTTAACCCATCGGTGATAACCATGCCAGCTATTGGGCAATTCCTCTCGAATTTAGTCATAAAAATTCGCTGAAAATTTGTGGCCAACGAAAAAGCCTTCGAGAACACCTTCTTCGCATCATATCCACGATTATCAAAACGGTTTCTGAAGTGAGAACGTGTGGCAGAGGCACAGGCTCTCCCATTCCGCTTGCTTTATTCCTGCAGGAGGAATTGATCAGAGTTCCAAATGAGCGAAAAATAAATTTAAAAAAAAACAAATAAAAGCAAAAATGAAATAAACAATAAAATAATGATAATGATAAAATAGTAATAATAATTAGAATCGGATTTCAATCGGAAACCAGGAAAATTCGTTCGAAACCGGTTGTGACTCTGTGGATGCAGTGATTCCGTTGCAGTCGTTGTCCTGCCTTCATCCTGATAGAATTCCATGTCCAGCATTAAGAAAAGTCCAACTTACATTAACTATATGAAGCATACTAATGTCACAGGCACGGAACAGCCTGCCGAACTCAGACTCATCGAAATCGAGGCATTCGGCCGACGGGATGTTTCTGCGCTTCGGAACGAGTTCGGCCCAATTCTGAAAGTTATCTCCTTAAGAATTTTATTTTTTTTTAGTTCTGCGTCATTATACATATACTCCCTAACCTTGCTATAAAATAGAGTACACTTGTTTTTTTTTCTAAATTATCTCGCTGTTCTTTTTTTTTGTTTATATTTACGAACTTTGACCTTGTTGAACCCAGTTCACCAAAAAGTTCGGTGGTACGAAAGTTTACCACGAACTTGCAGACTCCGCGTCATAGACAGCACGAAAGAAAAAAGAAAATAACGGAAATAGCTTTCCATAGAGAAGTGTAGGAAAAATACAGCGAAATTTCACTAGCAGACATCTTTCATTCTATGTATAAATTTTAGTGGCAATAGTACTAGAGGCTTGAGCACTAGGGGCACGAGAGGACATCCAGGCGACTTTTCCATAGCAACAACTCTCTCAAAATCTATTATATCTCACCGGTGCTATAGACACTGAGTTGACCCGTCTCCTTGCTAGAGACATGCGATTTCCCTCAACCATCGAATACATCGCAGAAGAAGTGCAGCGGAATCTATTCGTGTCGGCGGCTGGTAGCTAAACAACGGATACCTGCGATTTTTGCGAGGAGTGGTGGAGAAACACAACAAACTCACTTTGCTCAGGATTTCCAGCTGGATTTCCTGAGGTAAATCAAGAAATGGGAAAGTCACAGCTTCATAATCAACAGCCATTCAGTCTAAAGCAGTGTGTGTTCGAAATTTATTCGAATTAGGCCAGTGTAGGAAAAAGATGAATTCTGCGAGGGAATTCGCTGAGAGTAACCATACCAGTTATATATACAATTAATGGTTGCCGATGCTGAGCACCTAGATTCCCATGTGTGCTGCGCCATCACCAGTGGCAGCGTTCTGGGTCGATCACTGTAGCCCAAGGATATCACCGCTTCACAGGCGTCTATCAGGGTATAGACATTGCAAATCATCGCTTTTCGAGTATTCTTCGCGTAGCCGTTCAATCAAGGCAAAGTTTTATGGCGGACTATGTTGATAGCGAGGAAAGAATTGAAGATATCCTGCAACTGATTTGTACAAGAGACTGAATAATCATATCTTGCTTGTTTTATAGAAGAAGCCTAGAGAAAAGGAGAATTGGATTCACCTCATCATAGTGGTAAATTAAGAGCAGGAGGTGGATTCAAACTAGTGTCACTGAGCTTATCCTCAACATTTTTCGAAATGTTCGCAATGCCTCTGCTGCTGTACAAGGAATCCGTGGACTTAGCAGTTCTACAAAAAGAAATTTTTTCACAATGCCAAAATCTGATGAGTTCCTCGTCAGATTTTGGCATTGTGAAAAATCAATTTATTATTTGTGAAAAATTAATTTATTAACAGATTTAATCATGGAATTAGGGCCAGAAGTGGTGAGTAGACTCACCAGAACTCTGTACGGATTTTCGTCAACATTTCGTTTATTATGTGTGATTCTTGTGCCTGCGAGGTTTTTAAGTGGAATGTTTTAATCGTGGTCCGAAGTTTCGACCTTATCGCAGTCCTCAGAAGCCTGCGAAGCGGTGTGGTTCAAGAAACCTGTTTCGTTCGTTTCGCTTATTGTTGAAGGAACTGGAAGAAAATTGTTTACTGTTGAAGTATGTGAGCATCGCTTTCCAAAGGCATTGTCACAGCCCTGTCGAATGTTGTTCATAACATAAGGCTTCGTAAAGACGATGTTATCCATTAGCCAGTTTTTGAGACGAACTCTAAGTGAACGTCGTCTTCGCACGGCAGTTGATTCTAGTGTAATTGGACTAAGTAAGCCCAGGGTTGTTTGAACAAGCACACTCCCAAAGGTCTCACCTGCACTTATGCACTTACCAACAACAGGGCCCATCGATGTCCGCGTTGTCTCTACCCTCTGCAACCCATGGGTAATTATACTCAACGGTATGAGATTCCACATCCTTCTAGTGATGAATGCGGCCTAAGTATTAGTCGTCTGACAACAATTGCTACTAAATTTGTTGGGAATTCTTCTCATGAAATGTGTTCGTTTACAAAATGAACAGTGAATTATGTAGTTATCTATTTGTAATTCATTGCAAATCCATGAAAGAAAAAACTGAAGCAGGAGCAGAGGGTAGACAAGAAGTTAAACACCAAGCGGTTATGCAACAAAAAGAAAGGGCAGTTGCAAAGAGGGGAGGTGCCTTCAAAGAATACCCAACTAGATGAGTTTTAGTCAGTGAAAGGAGCGTCGGCACATACAAAACATTTTATTTCAAGAAATCAAATCTGTCCTGCTTTGAGTATCTTCAGAAAAGTAAAGTTGCAGAAGAAACACCCAAATTCGTGGATATTTTACAGAATCAACTTTACGTTGTGAAGGGAACAACACGGAGCATCTCTTGGTTTTTGTTCAGATCACATCCACTTGCTCTTGGTTACCCAAAACATTTCTTGAAATCTGAAATTCTGGCCTGATTGACCAGAAATTCCTCCATAAATTTAATCCTGGATGGAGCCACATTTACCTATACCCACTCTGATTGCAGTAATTATACCAGCCACTTTGAGCTAACCCCAACGTTCACTTTCGTTTCTTCATCGGATTTGGCCACATTCGTGCATATTTCGGTAGAATACAAGGATTTTTCACCTACATTTTACCACTTTCACATACTCCCCACGATTTCCAATGAACGCTAACCCAGTATTTGTACGCAAAGATTTACCAGCAATTTCTGAAGACACACTGCTGGAACATTTGATATCCTGATTCCATTCTAAGCGATATCGATCCGTTAACCACCCAGCAATGTACGAGTGGTTTGCAGTGGTAATAACTGACCTCCCTAGTGGCCGCAGTACCGCAATTATTGCCAGAAGGCCGAGAATGTCATATAGTAGGTGTGAATTGTCACCCCAGGAAGTGTTGCGACACGCCGGCGGTGACCTCTGCCTACGTCATTTGATCTCCTACCATAATCCAGGCTAGTCATACCTATAGCTCTCTCCGTGTACCATACTGCTCTATACCAACGTTCTCTGTTTTAAGTTAATTTTTATACATCTAACTTCATTTTTTCGCAGATAACCAGTGAACAGAACTCGATTACGAACATGGAAAGTGGCGAACAAGAGAAGCACCCCCCACAGCAGCCCCAAAGCGTTAGGATTTCTTTTTTTTTCCTCGAAATATTATTATTTTGATGTTGCTTATTCTTTATAAATTGTCACTGTAGATCATATACTTATGGAATTTCCATTTTAGGTGCATCGATGTCCCATAACTAGGACAACACGGTCCTCGGGGAGAGTGTATCCGCCAGGTTTTCCAGTCATGAGACCACATCAGATTTCTGCAAAGAAAACTCCACTCCGAACACGTAAGGATTTCCCTCAGTTCTATGAACTTTTCATTCCCCCTTTTTGTTTTTCTTTAATTTACGTACCATTTGTGTTCCAGTTTACCTTTTATTTTCCGGTTTTCTCAATAACTGTTTTAGACCTCAGTCCGATGTATCGCTTCTCGAAAACAAAGACATACATGGAGCAGTGTTTTGAGGTGGTGAAGGTGTTGGGAAACGGCTCATTTGGTCAAGTAAGTTCTGTTACTGTCCAAATATTTTATATTGCTCCCATGGTGATTGGGAAATTTCTTTGACTCACGTGGCAGACGTCTTACCATCATCTTGTCATCTCGGTCATTGTCATCTAGTTAATATTGGCAAAACTGTATTTTTCTGTGCATTCCACATGCAATAATCAACTTTTCCATAGCAATGACTTGCAGGCATCGGGCGATTTTCTTGGAGTGGAAAAAATATGGAAATTATTCGAAGAAATATCACTTTTCGCCTTAACCCATTGACGACCGCGCGCTCCTACTTCTTTTACGTTCCATTCTACTCTCTAAAATTTTTGTAAAAATTGTACATATTTTCGTAATAATATTGATCTGCAAACATTATTATGTTGCCATCCAAGGAATGCGTTGTGTAAACTAAGGTGTAATGATCCCTGGAACTGAACCATGCGAAAAAGGGCAAGGAGCCACGCGGTAGTCAGTGGGGTAAACAACAACCCCTTAAGCTTCTGGTTGGTTTTGATCCATTGTGAGTAAATATTGTCCTGAACTTCGTAGTGGAGCTGAAATTAAAATGAAGCGGGAAATTACATCCACTGTAAAACCCCACTTATGCTTCTACGTCGTCCACCTCCTCATTATCGTCCTCAAAGATCTCCAAAGAAAATTTTTTGAAAACTTTATATTTGATTGTTGAGCATTCGAGTGTTCTTAGAAGTACTCTTAGCTGGATCACTTTATTTGAGCTAACGTCTCGATATATTGCTGTCTTCAGAAGTCCGCAAAGATCTGTGAATAGAATGATCCACCTAAAACATTGAAGGCACAAGATCAATCATGCCAAAGTTTCTGGACAAGAAAATGCTCAAACTTTTTAAAAATCTTTAGTTTTTTGCAGCCCTCACTGCGACGGTTCGTTTCAGGTCCTTGATGTGAAGTGCCTGGAGACCGGCAAAAGATTCGCGATTAAGAAAGCCCTGCGAACCTTTGAGTCCTCCGGAAAACGACGTCGACAGTTGCTGGAGGTGATAAACCACGAGTCCATCTCTCCGCATCCGAATATTGTGCGCTTCGAGAAGGCATGGGAAGAGAGGTTAGCTTCAGATGTACCTCTACCTTGGCTTTAACTGCAGTGTGATCAGTTTAATAACAATACAACGCATATGGTGTTCCAGAGGACGTCTTTACATCCAAACCGAGCTGTGCGGGCCAAATCTGCATCACTACCGGGCCGAGTTTGGACCACTTTCTGAGGATGAGCTATGGACTGTGCTCGTGGATACACTGAAGGTACCATAGATCGTTTCGCTACCCCATATTTTAATTCCAAGTAATATTATTTGATAAAATAACTTTACTTTAGGCACTGGAACATCTACATTCCGAGAAGATGTTGCACTTAGACGTGAAACCGTCGAACATATTCATTTCGGTGGACAACACTATGTGTAAGCTGGGAGACTTCGGGTTGGCAGTCAATCTGAATATGGTGAGGGTTACCGAAAAAATCACAAGATCTGTGAATATTTGTTTGCCGTTTGAGTTCATTTATTGACGGGTACATATATCCAAAATTCTCCATTTAATTAGTCTTTTCACTACCGTTGCGAACGCATTATAATACAGAACAGAAAAAAATTGAACATTCCACATAAAAAATTCAAAAACTCCTTGGTACTTCTTTGCTAATGATTTTGCTTTTTTAGACCTCTGCCGACTCGGCCGAAGACGGCGATCGAAACTATATGGCTCCGGAACTCCTCAACGAGCCTCCTACTTCAGCAGCCGATATGTACAGCCTTGGGATTACCATGCTCGAGGTAGATTTCAGTCTTTCTTAGTCACAACACACCAGAAATAAACTGATTAAATATGGAAATTTTGGGGTGAGGAGAAAGCACAAATCCTAGGCTATAGACTGGAAAAGTTTTTCCCTAAAAAAAAGCTTTCCAGTCCTCTCGGCAGTGTCCTCCCAGTATCTGCCTTTTTATTTTGCTCTTCTTCTCTGCGGGCTAGAATATATTTCATAGGAAATCCATAGAAAAATGTCACTGGTATGGACTGAAGATGTCCCAACCCCTTTCCTCCACCCTTAACCCATTTTCTTTCCCAAAAAAATTCGTTTTCTCGTTCACAGTGCAGACCACAAGTTTTTTTTTCATGAGCTCTTTGGATAAGATGTTATCCTTTACAAATCACATTTCAACTGTTGTGTTATAGCTGGCGACAAACGTGGATGTAGAAGCGGATCGAACGGAAATCCGCGAAGGTTACCTGCCAGAGTCGTGGTTCGAAGGTACGTCCGAGGCAGTCCGAGAGAAGTTCACACCTCTTCTGAATAGTGATCCGACCTCTCGCCCACGAGCAGCACAGCTCCTAGAAGAGGTCAAGCTGCTCGGGTTCACTAGGGCAACTTTCAGGAGGATAAGAAATGTATGTTTTTAAAATCTTTTCGATTTACTAGTTTTGATTTTAAACAAGAAAGTTTTAACTAAAAGTTATTTATTCTAGACGAGATCTCCCAGCGATAAGGACTATATCATGGACAAGGACTGGGACTTTGAATCCGAAGGTGAGATTTCGGGTTCTCATAGGTATCGAACTGATTCTGCAAAGAATTTCTTTCAGATGCTATCCACCCTCCTTCTTTACGGGCCAAGAGGAAGTACGATAAGACGTTCGTAACGCCTCCGCTGAGGTAAGGATGCAAGTTTTTGTTTATAAAAAGTGGCTCGAATGATTAAATTACCCTATTGATCGATGGTAGGGTAAAAATGACCTATTGTTACTGAGTAGGATCAAAGGCAGGGTCAAGCGTGTGTCGATAAATTATCAAGGGGGGGGGGTCGTACGGGGGGTGGGGAAAGAGGGGGGTCGTGGTTGGGAGGGGGTGCCTTAGTGTGGAATAGGAGGTAGAAATTTAGGCTAAAATTTTCGCACGTTTGTACTGAAAGTCCTACTCAGTCCTGCAGGCAGGTAGAAAGTCCTTTTATGGACCCTACCCAATAGTGCTTTGCCCCCAAGTTTCAGGTCTCTAGCTTCAAGAAGAAAGATTCAGCACGGGAATTACGGAGATGAGGTTTCGTCGATAAAAATGGCCTTTTTCCATGTTTTTATCGACGGAGTCGAATCGCGGTGGAAGCAGCTGCGGAAAAACGAGCTGTACAGCCTGAAAGCGCAAACCTTCCACTATTAAAAAACTGAAAAAAATTGGGACCTCAACGGGCCATATCTTCTGATATTCGTGTCCGACTACAACCATGTCTCTGAACGAGTCTAAATTTTAGACTAAAATTTTCGCACGTCCGTACTGGAAGTCCTACGCAGTCCTCCACCTCTATAAACAGCTATTTCGTGCTTTATGGTCGACCATCTCGAATCTACTACAAGCGCGTGTCATTTTACGCCATGCAAAAATTCTAGCCTCGGAGGGGATCAAACCCTTGACCATGTCGATCATGTGTACGGTTGTTTTTCGTGACGAATACGAAGGTACTTCGTTTAGAAAAGTCTGTACGGACGCTTGAACGCTCGACTGAAATTCGTTCACCGCACACGCTCTAACCCTCAGCAAAAATTTTAGCCTCGGTAGGGATCGAACCCTTCACCATGTAGATGATGTATATAGATGTTCATTCTTGATGTGTTCGAGCCTCATTAGTTACGTAAGCAACATTGCATAGTTAATGCACGTTTTTTGTGCACCGCGTACTTTTCAGCGTTTTCCAAAAAAAACTTCCAAACAACTAGTTAGACACAAAAGAGCTTCTTTCTCCTTGCTATGCTCTGGCTCCACCACACCTCTCGCAGTACGAACACCTGAAATGGGATATCTGAACATCTAAATTCTGCGAGCATGGAAGGAAATTTGTGTGCAAAGGGGGGGGGGTCGTATTTTTGATGGTTCAAAGGGGAGTCGTATGGGGGTCGACTTTTTACCATCATCACGCTTGACCCTCATCAAAGGCCACCCTCTCTTGATTGTTAGAGGTGACCTAGATTCTGATGACCCCAGTGAACAGTCTTTTGCTCCTGGCAAGGCATGAGCCGCGGTACTCCAGTCGTGACCTACAGATCACAACTGTGCCGGTAGCTTTACTTTCCAGAGAAAAGTAGGTATTTGTGAGGATTAGGGGCGTGTCGTAAACAATTGCCTATGGAGAGCACTCTAGCGTGGGTAGTGAGCGGGATGAGTGGGAAAATGTGAGCATGGGACCCATTGACCCATGGTCCCTTGTCCGGGAGCGCAAAAAAAAACCACACTGTGTGCCTAGTTCAAGCCGGGGAATCGGTCGAAGTAAAGACCTTAGGGTGATAATTGTGAAATTTTCTCATTTTCATACAATCCCTCCTAATATCAATAGATCATTTCACTAGCTATACGTAGTTAGGTTTTCTCGTAGCAACTACCTACTAGTTCCCAAACACAATGTTGACATGAGATAAGCTGTATTTGTCCTTCACGGCTAGGCGATGGCGTCACGGCGACGGGCACAACATGCACGGCGCGAAAGGTAGCAAAGGCAAATATTGGGCTGAAACAGCCAAAAGATGATGGAGATAATTGGAAATCCTTATCCACAAATTCGACAAAATCGTTGCATCGCGCCTGCTAGCAGAAGGGACGCAAATCGGGCGCATCGCTAGATTTTTCGAAGAAAGAAAAAGTATAAACAGCAAATGACGGGGATCCACGACATCGCGTAGCGCAAATGGAAAAAAAAACGGGACTATAGTATGCACGTGTACTCAATCATGACCAGCTGCTTTTGGACATTTAGCATGTGCAAGTCGGTTGCGGCGCCACGAAGTATAAACACATCATATGAGCGCGCTGACAGTAAAACGAGCGCGATTTCTCTGTGACAGGAAATAGTGGGAGAATTCAGTTCTGCCTTCTCTGAGGATTCAGACAACGATGGGAATGTTTGACGTACCGTGGTAGGATTACTGTGTGGTGAGAAATTCTGATGTAGCTTGAAGAAAACATGCAAATTCCTACATTCATAAAGATTTTCTATGTGTGACCTCAAAAATGTTAGTGAGAGTGAAATATTATATCTAGAAATGGCGGTTTCGTTCCGCGATTGGTCGTTTGACCAAGTCGACCAATCACAGATCTCGATCACACCTCATCCTTGCTATATATGTATATATGTATAGTTAAACACAAAATAATGAAAGTAAAATTTGCCTCCATCCTAGAAGCCTGGACTCTTATATAGTTTTATCAGTGAATAAATTGGCATGGATTTTCAGGAAGCGCCTTGTCTTCGACGACGACGAGGATGAGCTCTTAGCTGAGAAGCGCGATGCTGACTCCACACCACAACCTCCCTCAGCGTTCACACGCCTCTTGGAGTTCAACGGCCAACCACCACTGAAAAAAGCCAAAGTGGTCAAGGCATCTCCAGCCTAGTAATTTCAGATCCACGATTTAGTCTGAAAATCTATTTGATCTCATTAGGTACAACTGTAATAATTTCGTTAATATTCTGTGCAGAAATGCTCAAAATTGTAATAATTGTTATAATATTGAACGATTTATATGGTGAGAATGATGCTGGTCGTTTTATTGGAAGCACTTGTACAAAGAGCGCTAGGGCATAGGAGATTTCCTGCACTGATGATAAATCCTTTTGTCAAATTTCTATTATCGCAGCTCATATCTCCAGCGATGCCTCTTCGATTGTATCATTTTCAATTCTGTGCTTATCTACTGCTTCCATTGGAATAAACATTTTTATGGTTTCTAAACCTAACCTATTAGTTGTGGAGCCACTGAAGGTTATAAGAAAATCTTCGATTGAAGCTACTTTATCTGTTATTTCTCATCGATTTCTCAGATGGTTAACTATGTTAGCTAGTATGGCTCACATTGTATCACAGTAGACTGATCATATCGGGTCGTTCCTATGACATCACAACGTTCTTTATTTTAATTGGGAAGTTTCTAGACAATAAAAAGTAAATGTGTAACAATTCGCTTTGCTCTGCAGAACACATGCTAAGCAGATGGCTGCTTCAGGATGATCACATAAGAGCGAAGGGGGAATTCTTGTCTTGGGAAAGCAGTGGCATTAAGGGTCAAATGCTTGCAGGACGAATAATTCGATTTGGCATTTTTCGTCGGAGAAGTGCGAGAAGGTCTATCCATTCTTTCCTGTCTTTCCAGTAGTCATCCTCTTCCTGCTCCTGGAGCCGTTGTCGAAGCCATCTATGACCCTGTTCAAGGTGCCCAGTCCTAGAGGAGAGGCAGTGTAGTGGAGGAAGGTGAAAGTCGTTCGTGTACAATCGCTACCGTTATAAGCGGCTGCCTCTGCTTCGTCCCACTCCCACGTACTTAAGCATGGTTTACATAACATCGAATAGTTACATTTACCACTACAAAGGTAGTAAAATATTTCTTCTTTCTCGCTCATAGCAAAATCGTTGCGAAGCCTATTTTTAGTAAAATTGCCGCAAAATAAGAAGCTATTGGCAGCTATTGGGTTGTAACATAAGTTTTCGCTGTTTTTGCATAGGCATTTTCAAAGGCTGTTAACAAATGAATGCGGATTAGATTTCGCGCATATCCAGACATTGTTTCAAAGCGCATTATCCCGCGGACATTCGGGAATGTGTGACCTATTTTTTGGGTCTTGTTTTGGCAATGTAATTAATTTCGGGGTGAACCATTCAAGAATCACAATTCGGTAAATGCATTCGCGAGAATAATAATTCCACCAAAATATTGGAGTCATCTCGAGACCATTTTAATTCTCCATGCTGCTTTCTCTCACTATTTCATTCTCGACCGGTCTTGAGCACCGCCACTAAACGGAGTGACCCAAAATCTCGATTATGCCATTTTCCCCCCTAAATTTGAAGCGAACTGAAGTGAGATTTTTCCCGCTGTGACTGGGAAAGCAGCCGTTTGCGGATGCCAATCATCGCAATTTCGGGCAACTTCCAAGCGTTCTGTGGAAATCAAACCATTTTGCCGCACCGAGGATGGAGTCTCAATTTTGGTGGTCGAGCTCTCCGGAAAAGCAAAGAGCTTGTGTAGAAATTCAAATTGCGCATTATGTAAGCCAAATCTGACTCTAATAGAGCAGCGGTTACCAGGTCACGAGAATGTCTACTGTGCGAGAACCGATTTGCCAAAATCAGTGACCTTCAGCACTGCCCAACTCAGTCCTTTGCCTCGCGGTCCAGAGCAGTGGAGGTGAGCTCCTCCTCTAAAAACAGCAAAATACCAGCGACTGTTATTGTGCACACTTTGATTGGTACCTACATATCATTATTCCATTTTTATGAAACTTTTTTTTGTCGAAAATTTCAAAGCAGCGAAGGCTAATGTACTAAGCTAATATTTTTGGAGGGTGTTTATAAGGCGGAACTAGTTGGCAGGCTTTTACCAGATGAAAGCTTGTTTGTAAGTTGTCTTGTGCAAATCTTTGTTTGCAACTTGCCCGAGAGCTTCGGAGTTGATGGTGGAGTGTTTCGCGGTCTTGGTACCTAAACGGCAATTTATACTAGTCAGGCGCACGCGTCCATTTGTGGAGGATTTTCCATGAACACCGATCAAAATAGCATGTACATTCTCACAAAAGAATGTGCGGTCACCGCGAGGCCGCAAACGCGTCAATCTGAGTTGCGAGGCGACTGGCCATACATTTCATCATACAGACGCATGCGCGTCAAAAGCACGCACATAGTATAAATTATCCTTAGTATATACCAGGCGCGCCAGACGTACGCACTCAGCGTTCTCATTGTGGTCTCAGACTAGTTTCCGCTTTTGCGTACAGCGAAGTCCTTTGGGGGTGCGCCTGTAGCCCTACCATTCGCCACGACGTCGCAAACGTTTTAATGGAATATGCAAAGTTATAATCTCGGCCACAGATGAATGAATCTCGGAGAAGCGCATACTCCGTGCACAAGCTGGCCCACACAGACCACACCGCAAAGATCAGCCGATAAATGAGAAAGACCCTCGCAAATGAACTAATTTCCTGATTTGTATTCCATTATCACACTTCGATGAAGATATCTCTTCGCCAACATATTCGTGGAAGAACTGAGTCAGTTTCAATCGTAGATGACTGATGGGTGGTGTGCTAGCGGGTGAGCTGTGTTGTAAGTTAACCTTGTCTTACTTTGTGCGCAACCCTCTGAATGGTGCTGAGCGAATTTCAGCGACTAGGCGGAAATGCCTGCCATACTTGCGTGGTTTTCGCAGGAAGCTGAGGCAGCTGTCACGTCGTTCTTCTAACGCCTCGAGGAAATTGGTAGTTTCCCGATATACATAATCAGATGCCACTGAATTCTGTAAACATAACTGAACTACAGGTGCGCTACGACGTTCGGAACTTCACTTTGGCAGAACTCAGCCTTTTAATGAAGAAACATGCCGAGAATGGAGCATGTCGAACTACGGTACGGAGATAAGCCGTTTGGACAACCGTGCCTGGCTGCCCTCTTATCATTCACATTTTTTATGCTGGATTCATAGTAATCCTTCGTCCGTTCACCGCCTTGAGCGGTTGAACATGTTCTCCGAAATGAAGCCACCTTGAAGCGATCACTTATATCTCTGCAAAGGATTTCCAAATTTGGAGATTCTTCTTTTCCCACTACTTGGCTCCGCCACAGGACGAGTGCGCAAGCGTTCAGTAGTGGGGAAGCAAAATCGTCCTATGCTGGGATGCATAAGGTGTTAATCACGAAACCAAAGATGGCTAAAGCGATTGCTCACCCTATAGACCAGGTAATATTAGGAGATGTATGACGCAAAAGTAGGATTGCTAACTTGGTCTCGCTTAGTTATGTGTTTACCAGTCTGGCCGTCCGGCTAACGCCGGACTTCCAGACTTCTACTGATGTTCGCTTCGCTCGCATATTCCGCATACGATGCAGAAAAAAGGTGGACAGATTTAGTAGATCCTGTATCCTCTCGAGTAAGTCCACCGACTTTTGGAAAGCTCTCGATCGCGTGAGAGATAGCCTTCCTTCACGTAGGAGAAGTAATTTCTTTTCATTGGCCCTAGTAGCCGTTGTTAATTGGACGTAGCCGATTCAGTGAAAATGCTCTCTTGAAATAACCTATCTTTAGCAGGTTGTTGTGGTAACTCGAGTGATAAGGGTCTGCCCATGTATAAAAACTGAGTGAAGGGTGGGGTCGATTCAGATACAAATGGACTGGAACGAGGAGGGGAATACCGATTGAAATAACGTGCACCTAGGTCACATAGGTAGAAGGAATTGTCGGAACGGATGCCAGGGCACCACTTATGAAGAACTTTACCTAGGCCGTGACGAACTTCCTTTTCTGGACGCAGGCGCCTTTATCACAACGCTGGACCGTCATGCGTTTCCCCACCTTTGGGCGCCGGCGCACCCTTATCACAGTGGTGGCCCCATCTCGCCCACTTCTGGGCGCAGGCGCACCCTGATCACAGTGGTGGCCCCATCTCGCCCACTTCTGGGCGTCGGCGCACCCTGATAACAGTGGTGGCCCCATCTCGCCCACTTCTGCGCGCCGGCGCACCCTTATCACAGGGTGAACCCGTCCCCCCCCACTTTTGACCGCCGGCGCAGCCCTTCTGTATTGACTCCATATTGACGGACTCGTTGCACATTGCCCAACCTTCTCCTCAATCTCATCCCTACTCCACTCAACCATACCACACCCATTCCTAGGCTTTTATATGATCTCA
Source organism: Ancylostoma caninum (assembly GCA_037903475.1). Taxonomy (NCBI): domain Eukaryota; kingdom Metazoa; phylum Nematoda; class Chromadorea; order Rhabditida; family Ancylostomatidae; genus Ancylostoma; species Ancylostoma caninum. Next base: position 1,213,744 of record JBAJFG010000150.1, read on the forward strand.
CAATCACGATCACTGACCAATTGTAGAATTTCGTAACGGTCTGACACACATACATACAGACAGACATGAAAACAGACTAAGCCCGTTATTATAAGTCATGATGATGACTGCTCAGACAATTTCGGGGGCAAACCCCGTTCCAACCGCCGGCAAATCCCCGACGAAACGTTTGAACGAGGATCAATAGCGGACAAACAGCGGGCGGAACCACGCATGTTGAGGGCCAAACGCGCTGTCGGGCGAATCGCGGGCTGAACGCAGAATCATTCGGGCTGATGTACCACCGTCGGGGTTCGGCCCGCTATGTGAAGAGTGTCGGGCATCGGCTCGCTTTCCGTGGCCACTGACCGCCGGCAAATATCTCCAAAAAGCGGCCTGAACGACTACATATTTCGGCTCAATAAGGGAATGGCTCGGTCGGAATGGTTGGTTGGTGGTAGTACGCACGTGATAAAGGATGAAGGCAACACCGGTATGGAAGAGATCAGCAGCATGGATGGCCTAGTGGATAAAGCAGCGGACTCTCAGTCATTCATAAAGGACGGTCAGGTTGGTTCGAATCCTCTCAGTAATAGAAGAAATCTAGCAATACGAAATCATGGATGGACCTTGCAAACAGCCATCTATTCGTATTTCTGATGTGAAATTGCGTATTTATGTTGTTTTTATGCTCCGGTGGATCACTGTGGATCCGCTATGGCGTCAAACCCGGCACTCATCAGTCCGAGACTGTGCGCGAGGTGTGACCGATCTTCGGGGGTTGTCACGGTGCCGGCGTACAATCGACAGGTAATTGTGGAGAATACTGCCTTGGGCGCTGGATTAGGAGCGGTAGCGCCTGGTGGTTCGCGGGCTCATGGCGGCCTGAACGCGGACAGTACTCGGGCGGATAGGAATGCAAGCCCCGTTTTCAGCGGCCCTTTAGCGGCCTGAACGCGGCCACTTCTCGGGCCAAAACACCCAAACGCTCGTTTCGACTCTCGTCCCCCGCTCGTTCGGAACGGGATTTGCCCCCGAAATCGTCTGAGTGTTAGCCCTAGAAATGCACCCTCCAGGCGCTGGAACCTGCTGAGTGCTGAACTGCTATGTAGGCTTGTTGACGCTACATCCCCGCCGTGTCGGTTCCTCTTCCCTGCATCTGAATGATGCTTACCCTTCTTCTTCGCTTATATTCCCATGCTAGCTGTTATCATTTGCAGCTCGTTTATATCCTGACAAAACATGTAAATCAATGATAGGGCAGCCAGGCACGGTTGTCCAAACGGCATTTCTCTACGGTGCGTACCTTCAGTGATCTGCCCTAGTATTGCAAGGCTTGGAGTGGTAAAGAGCTGTGAGTGGTAAAAAGCTATTTGTAGTGGGTTTGTTCTGCGTGCATCAGCCGGCACGTATTCATTTGCAGAGGATTTCTCATAAAGACTGGTCCCGTTTGGACATCTGCATAAGGCCTGTGGCACTCGGCATACTCCACCGGCACACCGTCGCTGTGAAGAAAATCTATTAAACAAAGCGCCGTAAGGGGGCTAGAGCGGTTAGAGATACGGGGCGGCACTCATAGACACCGCAATCTTGAGGCGCAGACTGTGTGGCGAAATGGCCGATTTCCATGGACGCAGACACGTTCGCTTCGGGACCCGAAATTACGTCACTGCTGGCTCTCCCGCATGCACGGGATGTTTATTTCATCACTTTCGCTGGCGGTTTCGCCGCATAGGAGTGAGGGAGTGTTTACGAGCTTTCAGGCTGCACAATATACGCAGCAGGAAAACCAGCCTTCCACTGATGCGACGCTGAGTGCACTTGCAGGAACAGATGGACGGGTGCTATGAGGGCTGCCGCGTCTCGGGAGCTCGGGAGGGTGGACCTACGCGGTCGCCTCATCTGGTGGGTGCTATTGCCGCATCGCCTCTAAATGGGAAGGCATGACATTGTACGTATATCCAATCAACTAAATACGGATACGGGTCCACCGATGGAGAAAGGGCCCGCCGTGGCCCAGTGCTGTGGGGAACGCCATGAGGTGGGTCCAGCTATGGAGAAAAAGCCCGCTAGGGCCCAATGGAGCGGGGGACGCCAAGATACTGGTCCACCGATGGAGAAAAGGCCCGCCGTGGCCCAATGGTGCGAGAAACTCCATGACATGGGTCCACCGATGGAGAAAGGGCCCGCCGTGGCCTAGTGCTGTGGGGAACGCCATGAGGTGGGTCCAGCTATGGAGAAAAGGCCCGCTAGGGCCCAATGGAGCGGGGGACGCCAAGATACGGGTCCACCGATGGAGAAAAGGCCCACTAGGGCCCAATGGAGCGGAGGACGCCAAGATACGCGTCCACCGATGGAGAAAAGGCCCGCCGTGGCCCAGTGCTGTGGGGAACGCCATGACACGGGTCCACCGATGAAGAAGGGGCCCGCCTTGGCCCAGTGCTGTGGGGAACGCCAAGATACGGGTCCACCGATGGAGAAAAGGCCCGCCTGGCCCAGTGGTGCGAGAAACTCAATGACACTGGGCCAGCGATGAGAAAGTGCCCGCCGTGGCCCAGTGCTGTGGGGAACGCCAAGATACGGGTCCAGCTATGGAGAAAAGGCCCGCTAGGGCCCAATGGTGCGGGGGACACCAGGATACGGGTCCACCGATGGAGAAAGGGCCGATCGTGGCCCAGTGGTGTGGGGACGCCAGGATACGGGTTCACTTTAGTGTTGAGAATGACAGGATGCGAACCCGCCCCTGGAGAACGGATCCGGCTTGCCCTAACTGTGAGGAAGGCGCCAGAATGCGGGCGCTCTGATGGAGGAAGGGCCCTCCGTGGCCCAGTAGCATGGATAACACCAGGATGCGGGTCCGCCAACATAGGATTGGTCCGCTGTGACTCAGTAAAGTGGAGAATACCAGGATACGGTTCAGGCCTAATGTGTGAAGATGGCGCCAGAATACGGGTCCACCGATGGAGGAAAGTCCGCTGCTCCCCAGTAGTGTGGAAAACACTCGAATACCATTTCGCTTTGTCCAATAGTGTGGGGTACGTTAGGATACAGTACCGAAGACGGAGAACGCGCCTGCGTTGGCCCGATAGTGAGGAATACGCCATACGATGGGGAACGAACTTCTCATTCGCATACTCAACTCATAAGAAGGACTTCATGTTTGGGCCCATTGGAAGATTTGTTCTGCTTCTCTTATACGTAACTTATACGAAGGTCTTTGAATTTGAGCTCAGTTAATGATTAATTTTGCTTATTTGCTAATTTTCTAAGCATTTTGCACGTGTGGAGCTTTTGCACATGCCTCAAGTGGCTGCCCCACCCCACTTTCTAGCGTCCCGAAGGGGCGCTAGTGAATGAAAATGATGGAAAGAAAATGTTACAAATCCCCATAACTTATCACACAATTTGTGTGCTCAGACAATTTTTCGGAAGGACCGCAGCAGAAAACCGGAAGAACCGACAAGTGTCCTTCCATTTCCTGCTGCATTTCTTCCGAATAGCCGCTGCGTCCCATCCGGATAGCTGCTGTGGTCCTTCCGAATAGCTCCTGCGGTCCATCCGAATGGCTACGGGAATGTGAGCACCAATTCCGCACAAATGCGTTACGCAACCATTCTCGTGGGACCAGCACGCGGCGGTACCCTCAAGCAAAAATGACAACCTCGCTGAGGGTCAGTGACTTTATGGTCCGGCTTCCTCATAATTTCCCATCTGAATTCCAAAACCGCTGAATTCTTGTTGGTCGCAGCAAAACTGAGCTCCGTACATAAGGAAGGTGTGACAACGCTCACTCTCTCTTGTATTCTGCTGCGGTCCTTCCGAATCCTTCCCCACATAAATCTATTTTGCTGCGGTCCTTGCTCTTATGCGAAAACTTTTGGTGGTGAACGGTCAACGGAACGACAGCGGCACTGTGTAGGATGCTATGGGTCCAAGTCGTCAAAGACTGCAGGTTTTACTTCGCAACACATCTGTCTTCTCCCACACACTTCGTAGGTAGGCCACATTTTGTCCGGAAACTGAAAAAGGGAAAAAAGGAAACGTCTATGGGATTGCGTGATCAGCGCTTCGTGCGCCAACCCCGACCACTTTTTATGGATCCGAAGCGGGTTTCTGCGACGGCGACACAGACGCACGTGACAGATCTCACACATCTCGCTTGGCCCACATTAACGAACGCTTGGCACCCGCACGCGTCGCGTCTACTGGACCTAGAATGAAACAACCGGAATGCTTCGAAAAGGTCAATTAAAAACTCAATCTAGCATCTAATTAGGCGTACCACAATATTCAAAGGTGACCTGTCCTTCCTAGGAAAAGACAGGGAACACCCACATTCTATACAATGTCTCACCGGTGCCGACGCGCGCAGTTGGTAGTGTCCGATAATCCTTGGCCGTTCCCTACCATGGGCTATGGATTCAACCGGGCCTTTGCCGGCCAGATGAGTGCCGCAGGACTCCACTCTCCACCGTGGTGGAGGCCTGACTGGGGCCTACGGCTGCCGGTATACTCCTCGAAAAGTACCTCACTTAGGGTATCCCCAGACTTCGCCAGCAATGGTGGCGATCGCCACTACAGCATGATGTCGTCGCCATCGCCACGACCGCCGGCGATCGCTAAGCGAGATGGATAAAGTGAATGAGGAGACTTCAGACGTGAGAGAGATGATAACTGATCTAGCGGGGCGATCGATAGGCGTCGTTTCCACTATCGCTGTCACTCACATCGCCAGTTCATTTTAGGGACATCTTCGAGAGTACGGGCTATGAGCTCCGTTTGGCACCGATCTACCGATCCGGCTATGTAACGTGGCAATCGATACGTATCACTTTCACGGTCCTCATCTCTTATATCACCGGTTCATTTCTACTCATTTTGAACTGCCGAAGTCTAGGAATACCTTTACCATCATTACCACTTTAAAATGTGATTGTGATCGGTTCGATGCAGCCGACTGCCCTCTCGCGATCTGTGTATCGAAAATGAAGTCGCCAGGACGGCGGTGATGCTAAATGCCAATCTCCTCAAACAGTATAGAGTCAGCCTACCTATCAACTGTGCGTGTCACGGAGATGGACTGTATCACACTGCCGCTATAGTCCTCAAAGACTGTAGCACCTTACGTCGCCGTCGCTGGCGACCTGGTGCTTATCGAGTGCGGGCGGTGCTTCGCGGCGGCCGGCGTCGCCGGCGACGGCGACGCAGGGTGCTATACTCCTCGAGGAGTATAGCGGCTATCTCAGTCTCAGACAACTTCGGGGGCAAATTCCGTTCCGAACGAGCGGGGGCGAGGGTCGGAACGAGCGTTTGGATGTTTTTGCCCGAGAAGTAGCTGCGTTCAGGCCGCTGTAAGGCCCAAGGCATACTAAACAGCGACGCTGTCGTGCGACCGTTCACCACCTCAAGTTTTCTCACAATTGCTCCTATGCCAGCATGCTATTCCACGCAAACAGTGTGATAAGATATGAGAACTTGTAACATTTTGTTCTCATCATTTCCATTAATTTTCTTCCCAGCGACGGTGTCGCTGGGAAGTATGCCGTGGACCTAATGCCGCTGAAAACGGCGTTTGCATTTTCATCCGCCCGAGTACTGTCCGCGTTTGGGGCCGCCGTGAGCCCACAAACCATCAGGCGCTACTGCTCCTTATTCCGCGCACGAGGCAGCATTCCCCACAATTACCAGTCGATTAAACGCCTGCACCGTGACAACCTCAGGCAGCTTGGTTACGGCTTACACACAGTCTCGCACGGATGAGCGCCGGATCCAACGTCATTGTGGATCCACAATGATTCACCAGAACATAAAAACAACATGAATACACAATGTCTCATCAGGAATACGAAAAGATGACTGTTTGCAAGATCCATCCATGTTTTCGTAATGCTAGCCTTTTTCTTTCATCGATGGGATTCGAACCAACCTGTCCGTAGTGTATGAGTGATTGAGAGTCCACTGCTTTGTCCACTAGGCTACCCATGCTGCAGTTCTCTTCCATCCCGGTCTTGCCTTCATCCTTTATCACGTCCCTACTACCATCAAACAACCATTACGACCGGACCAGTTCCTTATTGAGTCGAAATACTCAGACAAGGTATCGCACACATTCGTAGGAGAAAAAACAATTTGATAAGAATTTCTACTTGCACTACTTGCACGCAACGCACCACATTAATTTTTTCCACAAATAATGGTTGGTGGTTTGGTTTTTTTTTATTGATTATTGTTTTTATTTTACAAGCTATTGCTTTTATTACGTTATATGAGCGTCATTTGTTGGGTAGGAGACAAAATGGTTAAAGGAAAATTAACCCCAAAAAACATACTAGAACTAAAAAAAAACTATTTGTAAAATAAATTATAACCCCCAACAGCAAACTACAATTAAAACTATGAAATCAATGCATATAACTAGAAAACATTCTATTTGAAAAATTTAAGTTATACCCTTGAAAGTAATTACCTATTAATTCTATAAAACACTTCTACTGCAGGGCACCCGGAGGGCTTGGTCAGGAGACCCGGTCTGTTACAGACCGCAATTCCCAACTTAGTCCTCCGCAAGTCCCGGCACCTCCTCCGCATGCCCTGAAATGGGGTTTTTGAACAAAACTTATCACACCCACTACCGCTGGAGGATTTAGAACTGACCTACCGATTATTTACCATTGCTCTTCGATTGCTTCACAGTCCGTTGCTTTACCTCTGCTCCATCCCTGCGCACTGCCGAGAGACCACTCGAGGCATCCACTAATGTTTTTATCACAGTGCATTCCCAAGAGAAGAGAATGTTACAGCACCCTATCTATACCAATCACGACCAAACGTTGAATACATGACTCCAAAGGGCCTGTGGAGATTCAGGCATCTTTTCCTCCAAGAACTATGGACTGCTTTACCGTGCACACCGATTTCATTCATTTTTGCTCAATTTTGTCCAGAAATCGTTGATGACCATTGATTTTATCGAGTTTTACGTTTTTGATAGGGGGATATCGAGTGAGTGCCCACTGATGTTTTCCAATGCGCTGAACACAAATATGACGAGAATTTTCGGCAAAATGTAGGCTCATTGACTGTTTATTAGTGTTTCCTTATTCGAATTAATTTTTTTCGGCAAAATGTAGGCTCATTGACTGTTTATTAGTGTTTCCTTATTCGAATTAATTTTTAGTCTCGTTCAGGTGTGAGTCAGTGAGGGAATGTGCATTATGTGCATGAAACCACCTACTTTCAAATAGCGTGGTCCCATACAATGTAATATCTCATGAAACCCATGTAAATCTACCTTGAAAAATCACAGAGACAAGCAACTCCACTCTGGTTTTGTGGGCTTGGCCACCTTTTGCCATAGTTCTGGTCTTAAGACTAAACAACAGTCTCACTACGAGTATTCTCTCGGTGATGCGTACTTGCGGCAGGTTTCGACTTGTACGTTAATATAGAGAAAAACTTTCTGATTGCAGAAGTGCGCAATTTTCGACGTTATAGAAAAGTATTAGAAAGCTTCAGCTCTCGATTTTCTCGAGCAACACTCGTTTCCTGGCCAGGCTACAGTTCACATCCGTATCTAATCAGACATAAACCACAGCCTGGTGTGGAAACAGCGAGGCCTGGAGTCCGTATGGGCAACATCTGAGGTTTGAGTCAGTTCTGGTGTTGACCCGTAATTTTTCCGAGCAACAAAATAAGCGCTGATTGAGCCGTGGCCTCTTAAGAAACAGGGTCACTTTTCTGAGGTCTGTCATGTATACCACTGTCCACGCCAGTTCACACTGACTTTCTCACCATAAAAATCTCGAAAGCGATTTCTGAGGTAAGACTCTGTTGCTGTTAGGGCACACACTAAGTCAAAAGCGCTATATTCTGTGTCAGGAACCAAAATAGATGCAAAATAGATGCTTTTGTGAGTAGAAAGTCCGCTCAAATTGTAAAAAGACACTTCAGAGAATTAAACAAGAGTGCCGTTTTTACAGTGAATATGACAATAAGAAACTCAATGGACATTACTAGAAGAGAGATTTCCGGAGTGATTATGACTATAAAAAGCGAATTATACGTTATTATAGGAGAGAGATGGAGTGCAGGGCAACAAGTAGTGAGAAAATAGGCAGAACTCACTGCTCTGCGATGTCTGACCACGGGGGGGGGGGGGGGTTCTCATATTACCTTCCATGTTCCTCCACACCTTCGAGGCTTTCATCAAAGTTCAGGAGTATCTCGCACCCCGACTACATCCTCCGCAAGTCTCGATAGTTTTTCTGGCCTAGATCGCGCCCACCGACTACTTCCTATACATGTCCCGAAGCAGGCGGTTACCGCTTGAGCAAAGAACTTCCTTAAGAAATGAGGGCTATTATCCTCCGCATGTCTTGACATTCTTGTCTGAGTATGTAGTCGTTCAGGCCGCTTTTTGGAGATATTTGCGGTCAGTGGCCGCGAAAAGCGGGCCGATGCCCGACACTATTCACATAGCGGGCCGAACCCCGACGGTCGTTTATCAGCCTGAATGATTCAGCGTTCAACCCGCTATTCGCCTGACAGCGCGTTTGACCCGCGACATGCGTGGTATCGCCCGCTGTTTGCCCGCTAATGGTCCTCGTTCAAAGTTTCGTCCGGGATTTGCCGGCGGTTATAACGGGATTTGCTCCCGAAATTGCTCATTCATTTTATGAATGGCCGTGCGCGTGACGACAACACTCATTCAGTGTACATAAGTTGGTAGTTTCACGCATGCGATACTATAAAAATATTAAGCGAAGGGTGTTTTCAATACCATGGAGAAAATTGGACGAATTTCCTGGTAAGAAGGGGCTTATCCCTGGAAGGAGTTATGATCGAGTCGAGTAGGGTTTGTCCAGCTCAATGAGTGGCAGATGGATTCCCATTCCTGGTCCTCTGGTCTAAATATCGTGCCTATGCGAAAAATGACCGAAAATTGGCATTTATTTTTGAGGGTTAAATAAGAAAAACTCTTTAGTCGAGCCACTCTATCTCGTCGTACTGCATCGAATACCTCAATAATCTAGTTTATGAACGTCAAACTTTACTGCTTATAAAGGCGCAGTTTGACACCTATCAGCTCTCGCTACAGCTTCCAGGTCATCATAACACTGGTTCATCACAAGGATCACTGCACAGCTTTTTGTAACCACAAATGAATTTCTCGAGAGAGCGATGTCTAGGGTATTCATTAGCTCCATGATCTCTTAGTAATTGTACAATGTTTCCAGTTGTTTCTGCCTTAGCGGCATGGCGGTTGAACCCACAGTCTTGAATGACACGATTTTTCATCAAGGGTAGTATTGCAAAAGTTGCTCTCAAACAAAAATCTGAAAGCCGATCAAAAAACAACGAAGTGATTCTGAAAGAGGGTGGATGTAACTTTATGATGAAAAGAAAGATGAGAAGTGATCTAGTGAAACGTCGAATATACCGACTGTCAAACTGGTCACTTATAAAATCCGGCATTCCGTTTCTGACGACCAAATAGCTTCATCAGCGCCAACTAACCATTCTTATTAGGTATGTGAGAAAGTTTCCACCCTTTTTTGAGCGAATGTGAGTATTTATTGAAAAAGAAACAAAGCAGATACATCAATCAAAGTGTTGGCCACTGTTGGCTTTAACCTTACTCCATCTTTGTGGGAGAAGACGAATGCCGCGGCGGTAGAAAGCCTCGTTCTCTGACTCGATCCATTCCTTCATCCATTTTTCGACATCTTCAAAAGACTGGAACGGCTCCTCGGAAAGCCTATGGGACATCAAACGAAACAAACGGTAGTCTGACGGGGCACAATCTGATGAAGAAGCCGCGTCAGGTAGCACATCCCAGCAAAGTGCTTCAAGCGCCTCCTTGACGGCTTTTGTGATATGTGCCAAAAAGGCACTACTACTCCACATTGAGGACCCAAAATTTTCAAACAAATTTTTTTTTCCACCGAAACTTTGTTCAGGAAAGGAGATTACTCGAGGTGCTGAACACGAATATCGTATTAATTTTGTACTGTAACTCTGTTTTTGAAGGGTACGGTAGGGTTACTGTGGCAAAAAAATGCTTATTTGGCTCAAACTCGACATGATTATCGCTGTAAAACACAACGATGTTGATGAAAACCAAAACAAATGTGTACTGAATATTATTGACAGATGTTAAACCAAAAACCAAGCAGTGTTTACTAAGCATTTGCAAGGAGAACTAACTATCAGGTTGAGGAATTATAAATGTCCGTTTGACCTTCAAATTAGAAACATTACAACGACAATATTACAAGAACTCCATCCAAGGGGTGTTTCCCAAATTGTTGCATGACCCTTCTATTTCCTCCATAAAATGAACGAGTGCTCTCCATGACAAAATCATAGAGCTTTGAGGCGCCGTAGAGGCCCTCCCAAATTTTAGCTCCACCGCACTTTTTGAAGTTTTTCTAATTCAATGAATGCTGCACTGGAACAAGTGTTAATCTGATAGTGCTGATCCTAGAATAGGAGGCGGGTGAGGAAGGGCTCCTAACCCTTATTTTTTTGGTTCTCTTCTCGGTCATTTTCGCGATGTGTCGGTTGGACACTGTCGTGGATAAGTTTTGTAGCCGGCGTTTTGATAACATGACGATGGAGGTCTTGGTCAAGGTGGTCCTGGTATTGCGCAGAGAGATCAGTAGTAAACTTCTGACCAGGACTTACCATCCTTGAATGGAACATTCCTTTCATACTATGCTTTGTATGCTGCTGCTACCTCCAGGTTGTTTGGTGGAACTCGTTTACTAGGGCCTGACGTTTCGACTTAAACGTCTTCTTCGGAGGCCTGAAAGTGGTGTAAAGCTCAATCATGCGTTCTTGGAGACCAAATGTTGCGTCCATCAATGGCTAATGCAACATCATTCCGGATCAACTAGACAGAACCGCCAATAGACGACAGTAGGCAACTAACCACCGTTTTTGAGTCCACCGTTTTCGCGGATGTCCGCACCGATCAGAAACGCACACCACGGACAAGTGAGTGCGACCCTGCACCCTAGATGGAACGCGGGTTTGGGTATCGTAGTAATCTACAGCTCGCACAGTGATACGAAGTTAAGGAAGTCATTGGTAACGGACACGCATTCATTCCGGTTATTCATGCTCGGATTCCTGGCGGAAATCCAGACCCCCTCTAATGCTTTTCGCGCAGTGATGTCTGTCTCATGGATGAGAATCGTGCACATTACGTCAAAGTCATTGCCGTTGTGTCCTTCGTGTCTATGCTTTCCAAGTGCTGATACAAGGCTCCCTCTTCGTTTACTTGCCAGATGTTCCTTGATACGAATGCTAAGCACACGGCCATTTCCCCAATATATAGAAAAACGCGACAAAACAAAACAAAACGCGACAGTATGCCACAAACTTCCACACAAGAAAAACGGATGCTACTCCCAGCGATACCATTTCCTCGGACTTTTTACAGAGAACCCGAGTCGATAAGGGAGATCGATATTAAGTTCCGCATCTTCTCTTCTGGTGTTTTAGAAGTTTTGAACAGGTATAAACGGATCTACAACACCAACTTGTCGCGGAAACAGTGGCAAGGCTTCAGAGAAGTGCGTGAACTCATATCAACTGGCTCCATCCGTCTTTCTGTCAGCGATAAAGGTGGCGAGTTTGTTGTAGTGCCCCAGGCCTTGGATCGCGCGATAACAATAGCACATCTTGCTGACACCACTGTATACCGCCAAGCAAGTGAGAAGGAATTTCAAGCTCAATGTAGAAGGTTGAATGATGTCTGGGTAACAGTGGGAAAGCTGGCAGGGCTTGACGAGCGATTCATTGGTAGACTGAAACTGGAAAATCCAAGTTGCCCGGTTTTCTATAGCCTCATCAAGACGCATAAGATCTCCGTGCATGAAATGAGCTCGATGTCTCCGGAAAGCTTTAAAATACGACCAATAATCAGTTGTGTGGGCGGCCCATCGGACAGAATATCATGGTTTCTAAACAAAATAGTAAGTCAGCTGCTCAACAAGGTACCCGCACACTTATCCAACACATGCGAATTTCTCGACTGCTTGCGAAATGCAAAGTTTGAACAGAACAGTGTCATCGAATCATTCGATGTAACATCTTTATACACTAATGTTCAAAACAGTGAAGCATTACAAGCTCTATCGGAAATGTTGGATAAGTACGCAACAAGCATAAATACCTTTGGGCTTAGCAAGACGCGCATTATGACCCTCACAAGCGAGTGTTTAAAATGCAATATCTTCAAATGGTCTGGGAAGTACTACTCCCAGATAAGAGGCCTCGCAATGGGTCAGAGGCTAGCACCGATCCTGGCAATCTGCTTTATGAGCAGAATAGAACAGCCAGTGCTAGCGAGAATGCCGCTGATGTACTGCCGATACATCGACGACTGCTGTATAGTAACATCGACGCAGTCCGAAATGGACGAGTGCTTCAAAATTTTGAACCAGCAGTCGCAGTACATCAGACTTACGCGAGAAACCCCGCATAATGGATGGCTTCCTTATCTCAACACACAAATAAAGCTTTCCAAAGGCATTGTTAAGGTTAAATGGTACCGCAAGGAGACTTCTAAGAATATTCTCATCCACGCCAACTCAGCCCATCCTGCTGCTGTGAAACGTGCGGTAATAAAGAACATGTTCAAAACTGCCGCCGAGGTATGCACAGGCGAGGTTGAGCGCTCTGAATCGCGAAGTGTTGCTTCTCAAATTGCTCGCAGCAATGGTTACTCAGTGCCGCAGCGCAAGTCCAGAACATCCACTGAGATCCGTGACCACTCCCAACGCGAACACAAACTCCCACTTTTCCTTCCTTTCATTTCAGACAAATTTAGCGCGGCTATCCAGCAGTGTCTGAACCGAGCTCAACTGCAAAAGGATGTAATGTTAGTGAGCATTCCTAACGATAACATCAGAAAGCAGTTGGTTCGCAATCGACTCTATGATAGAGAATGCAAAACAGAACACTGTGTGATATGCCCGTACGGAAAGGTAGGCGATTGCACAAAAGTGGGAGTAGTGTATCAAATCCAGTGTCTGGAGTGTAACGCGTTATACATTGGCGAGACTGGCAGGGCGCTTAATATACGCGTCAAGGAGCATTTGGCTAGCAAGAGGCGTAGGAGCTTAACATCACCGCTTGGTAAGCACAGAGCCGAAGCGCACGATGGGAGAGATTTCTGTGTCAAATGCAACATTTTGACATACGAAACAGAGGTTTCCGCTAGAAAAGTCCTCGAAGCCTTCTGGATTGCGACTAAGAACCCAAGCATGAACAATAGGAATGAGTGCTTATCCATAACCAGTGATTTCTTGCCTTACATATCGTTATGCGAGCTGTAGACTGTATATAATATAAGATGCGGACATCCAAGTATTGCTCACTTGTCCGCAACGACAGTCAGCTGCGGACTTTCCGCAATAACGGTGGGAAACGGGTTGGTTCATCCTTCGTCTTGGGGTCTTTTTGGGTAGCAAGCTTGGGGTAACGTCGAAAACTAGCCGGGTTGGTGGAGACGTTTGACGGTCTCGATCACAAATAACGAACTGCGAGCCACTTTTAGGCCTCTGAAGAAGACGATCCTGTCGAAACGTCAGGCCAACAATAAACGTTACCACCTAACAACCTGGTTGGCACAGCAGCAATAGAAATCTTGACCAATATATAGAGCTCCGCAATTCAAACAAGTTATTTGATAAACAACTCCTGCCTTCGAACAGTCTCCATTCTTTCCGTGCGGGCAGACAATGCAATCTTTCGATATGCACTCCTTGTCGTAAAGTCTGTTTCTAACCAACTGCTTTTTGATGTTATCATTAGGTATGTTAACTAAGGTAACATCATTTTGCAGTTGCGCCCGTTTAAGACATCGACGTATGTCTGCAGACATTTCGTCGGAGAAGAATGGTAGGCAGAGCGTTAGCTTGTTTTCGTGGGTTCTGTGTGGGGTTCCACCATGCCGAGTCCGAAATCGGGAGGAAGCCATGTACCCGTTGCTGCTCGCGATGTTGGATGCCATGAGAAGTGATTCTTGCTTCTCGGCCTCTCCAGTGCTGATGTAGTAAGCAGTTTTAAACATATTTCGTACAACAGCTCGTTTGACGGGAGCTGGATGTGCAGACATGGCGTGCAGAATTATGTTTTTTGACGTAGCCTTGCGATACCACTTTACTGTGATCGTGCCGCTGGACAGACTTATATGAGTGTTAAGGTAGGCCAACCAACCATCTTTCGGGGCTTCCCTTGTGAACCGGATATTTCCTGACTGTTCATTGAGAATGGTAAAACACTCATCCATTTCGGATTGTGTTGAGGTGGCGATGAAACAGTCATCAATATATCTGCAGTATAAGAGCGGTAGGCGTGCTAATACTGGTTGTTCAATTCGACTCATGAAACAAATGGCTAACACCGGCGCTAGCCTTTGCCCCATGGCGAGCCCTCGTATTTGAGAGAAGTATCTCCCCGACCACTTAAAAATGTTGCAACTTAAGCATTCCTTGATAAGTGTGATGGTGCGCCTGATGCTGAGCCCATACATCTCAATGCCGGCAGCATGAATTTCTAACATTTCCAGAACTGCTTGCAGGGCTTTGTTGTTTTCGACATTAGTGTACAAGGAAGTCACGTCAAATGATTCTATGACACTATTGCAATCGAGATTAGAAGCGCGTAGTCGCTCAAGGAACTGGTTTGTATTGGTCAAGTGGGCGGGTATTTTCGGTAATAGCTGTCCTACGATTTTTGTTAAAAACCACGAAATCCCGCTACAAACACTCATCTTCCTTCAACGATGCAAGATGACAGGAGTGATCCCTGCATTCATTTCAAACAAGAAAATCGGAGCAACATCCGGTCTACCTGAAACACATCCTAAGATTTTGAATGTTTATCGTTCTATTCTTAGTGTTGTAATTAAGGAAAAGCAGCATATGTTGTACTCGTCGCTTTTGAAATGTCGTGCAAAGGAACAAGCCTGCCAACGTCATCTGCCTGAACGAATTTGGAGGAGGATTGAGAGTGGGTCGAGGTCGATTTGTGATTCTTTGCGATCTAATGTTAAATCCACTCTTTGCGCGAAGTACAACAGACTTCTAGATAAACTTCACGGTGACCGTCCAAACAGCAAAGACAGACCAACCGTGTCCCACCAGACCGATCAGCTTACAGCTCCAAATGAATCCACAATCAAAAGGGAAAGAGTTACAGTAATTGGCAACGTTCATATCTCCGCGAATGCTCTAAACCTTCTCGAGCTCGGTCCATCTTTTTCTCCCGCGCGTAATATCAATGCAGTGACATTCCGAAAAGTTGTTGGTGGATTGCACAGATTGAGGGATCAATTGCGCGACAAACTGAGACGTGATAGCCAGCCACAAAACTCTGCTTACCTCAGCAGAAGAGCATTGCCTGTTGTTCCATTTCCACGTTTGTTCTACAAGGAACCGACACCAATGCACGAAGCCGATATTAAGTTTCGGATTCTAGCATCCGGTGTACTGGAAACCTTGAATAAGTACAAACGACGACGACACAGCAACATGACACGAGAACAATGGGAAGGGTTCAGGCAGTTGCGAGAAATGACAAACAATGGCTCTATCCGCGTATCAGTAAGTGATAAAGGTGGGGAGTTTGTAATAATCCCGCAAGCACTTGATCGTGAAATAACAGACCTGCATCTAAGGGATGCCTCTGTTTATCGTCAAACGGATGAGAAGGAATTCATGGCACAATGCAGACGTCTGAATGACATTTGGGTGCAAGTTGCGAAATTAGCAGGAATTGATGAAAGATTTGTAAGCAGGCTCAAAATAGATCACCCTAAATGTCCAGTGTTCTACAGCCTTGTCAAAACTCACAAACTGTCATCAGATGACATGCGATCAATGTCGCCGGACACATATAAGATCAGACCTATCGTGAGTTGTGTAGGGGGTCCAACCGACCGGATTTCGTGGTTTTTAACAAAAATCGTAGGACAGCTATTACCGAAAATACCCGCCCACTTGACCAATACAAACCAGTTCCTTGAGCGACTACGCGCTTCTAATCTCGATTGCAATAGTGTCATAGAATCATTTGACGTGACTTCCTTGTACACTAATGTCGAAAACAACAAAGCCCTGCAAGCAGTTCTGGAAATGTTAGAAATGATGACTGTTTCATCGCCACCTCAACACAATCCGAAATGGATGAGTGTTTTACCATTCTCAATGAACAGTCAGAAAATATCCGGTTCACAAGGGAAGCCCCGAAAGATGGTTGGTTGGCCTACCTTAACACTCATATAAGTCTGTCCAGCGGCACGATCACAGTAAAGTGGTATCGCAAGGCTACGTCAAAAAACATAATTCTGCACGCCATGTCTGCACATCCAGCACCCGTCAAACGAGCTGTTGTACGAAATATGTTTAAAACTGCTTACTACATCAGCACTGGAGAGGCCGAGAGGCAAGAATCACTTCTCATGGCATCCAACATCGCGAGCAGCAACGGGTACATGGCTTCCTCCCGATTTCGGACTCGGCATAGTGGAACCCCACACAGAACCCACGAAAACAAGCTAACGCTCTGCCTACCATTCGTCTCCGATGAAATGTCTGCAGACATACGTCGATGTCTTAAACGGGCGCAACTGCAAAATGATGTTACCTTAGTTAACATACCTAATGATAACATCAAAAAGCAGTTGGTTAGAAACAGACTTTACGACAAGGAGTGCATATCGAAAGATTGCATTGTCTGCCCGCACGGAAAGAATGGAGACTGTTCGAAGGCAGGAGTTGTTTATCAAATAACTTGTTTGAATTGCGGAGCTCTATATATTGGGGAAACTGGCCGTGTGCTTAGCATTCGTATCAAGGAACATCTGGCAAGTAAACGAAGAGGGAGCCTTGTATCAGCACTTGGAAAGCATAGACACGAAGGTCACAACGGCAATGACTTTGACGTAATGTGCACGATTCTCATCCATGAGACAGACATCACTGCGCGAAAAGCATTAGAGGGATTCTGGATTTCCGCCAGGAATCCGAGCATGAATAACCGGAATGAATGCGTGTCCGTTACCAATGACTTCCTTCCCTTCGTATCACTGTGCGAGCTGTAGATTACTACGATACCCAAACCCGCGTTCCATCTAGGGTGCAGGGTCGCACTCACTTGTCCGTGGGGTGCGTTTCTGATCGGTGCGGACATCCGCGAAAACGGTGGACTCAAAAACGGTGGTTAATTGCTTGCTGTCTATGGGCGGTTCTGTCTAGTTAATCCGGAATGATGTTGCATTAGCCATTGATGGACGCAACATTTGGTCTCGAAGAACGCATAATTGAGCTTTACACCACTTTCAGGCCTCTGAAGAAGACGTTTAAGTCGAAACGTCAGGCCCTAATAAACGAGTTCCACCAAACAACCTGGAGGTAGCAGCAGCATACAAAGCATAGTATCAAAATGCCCAGGTTTAAAAAGCAGGGAACATGGAAGCTATTCCTTTCATATTTTACCGCAAACGCAGTGTCACCTTCCATTCGTGACCATCTGGTTTACGTGTTGGAATAGGCTGCTGTACGTCGCTGAGCAGGTGTGGTTTTCTCTGCGTGCTCAAGACACACTTCTATTATCTGACACTATAACGATTTCGAAGGAATAGCGACTCTTTACACGGCAGAGAAGGATTCGGCCGATGGTGGCTCGCGTATCTACAATGTCGGCGTTGAGTGGGTGGGCCATCAATTAAAAATAATTTTTCAAAACTAAGATATCGGTGGATACCAAACAAATCACATATCTTCTGGAGCGCCATGAAGTATTCTTTCAAATGAATACACATGCCCCGCCAAAAATAGTGGCACTGGGAAAAATAGAGGAAGAAAGGAAAACGGATTCAGCGGACATTTATAACTCCTCAACCTAATATTATACTACTTACCGCTAGAGAGCGGAAACTTTTTCACATGCCTAATAAATGGCATTGCTCTAAAAACACCCATGCATTCAAATCGTTCATTGGCATAAACATAAGACACATGCCTAATAAATGGCATTGCTCTAAAAACACCCATGCATTCAAATCGTTCATTGGCATAAACATAAGACACCTTAGAAAGCCGAGTGCAAAACGTAATCTTTTCAGATATATCAATTTGAAGGATGTGTTCACGTACTCCAACCTGAGCAACTTTTTCAGAAATCTTCTCATGGTTTGTTCTTTAACCTGGATAAGATGATAAGCCGCTAGCACATCATTCAAGATTTTGGTTATACCTTCGCTTGAGCCGCATTGACGAAAATAATGAGACACTTCGGTGGAAGTCTAAAACTGCGAATCGCAAAAAATGGTACACATTCAGAGTAACGAGTATGTATGATCTGTTTGATCTTTGATGGCATGCATCCGCACCGCTAGTCCCTCCTTCTATATTGTTATACCTAGCAAGCCAAATACGTCATTGACAGCTAGAGGTGAAGGTTGGCTATGATATGGCTATGTTACGCAGATAATGATAACGATATGAAAGAAGGGTGAGCGGTTTGCATGAACGCCAGCGTAGATCGGAAACACTACTCTGATGTTCGTTGGCGATACATTTGGCAAGAGAATGTGTTTGGCAATACATTTTGCGGGATAAAATCTTGCTTGACAATATGATTTAAGGGAGAATGAGTGAAGAGCCTGTTTCGCGATACATTTGGCAAGAGAATCTGTTGACGATACATTTCACGGGTGTTTGGCGATACGAAAGGCAAGAAAATGTATTGGCGATACATTTGACGAGATTTGCTTGGCGGTACAAATGACAAAGTTTGCATGGCGATTTTACGGGTGTTCTGATAAGGCGTTCATTTAATTCTTAGTTGGAGGCTTAATCATCGGCGGTGTCGATCCGGATGGCTCAGCTGGAAAGGTAGCGGACTCCTAAGATTGGTATCATAGCACGATTCCTGATGATATCGAAAATTTTGCGCGGTTGATAACCCTTTTTGTTTGACGATACAATTGGCAAGGTTCGTGTGACGATACATTTGACAAGGTTTGTGTGGCGATACATTTTACGCGACTTCTTATTCGGCAATACATTTGACGGGCTTCGTTTGCCTAGGTAGTTGGCTAGCTCGTCTGCGAGGTTGCCAAACAAACCTCGCCAAATGTATCGTCAATGAACATCAGAGTACATCAGTCAGTTTCTGGGAGCGATATAGTGCCTAGTGGCTGGTCGTATCTCTCAACTGATCATGCAAAAATACAATGAGGACTGCAGCTGATAGATAATTACTTCATCATGCGTTTGTAGCAAAATTCATACAATTCCTACAGGCATTTTCAGCTACATCCAGGACTCCTACAGTTACAGCCAGAACCCCTGACAGTGATACCAGTGGCAGATTTCGAATCCTTCTCGTGTCAGAATACGAGGATCCGTTCTACTTACGCACAATGGCTTTGCAGCTGGAGCATCTTGAAGCAGGTTGGGGTTTGTGCATGGGTTTGTCTCTTTACTGGGAGAAGGACCAGCCACGTAGTCAGCAAAATATTACAATTACATAAGGAAAAATATTCCACGTCGTGTGAAACATTCGCAGCATAGTGAATAGCAACTTACTGGATTCCTCCTGAAACTTTCCCGCTGTACTCCAAGTGGAGTACAGACGTCTGCATCGCCGCGGGCAGCAACATCAATTACGACAAATACTGCCCTGCGCAGAACATCGCCAGGCGTTATTACTGCAAAAGTTACCCACGTTTCATACTCCTAGACGAGTATAGCGGATTTGGTCGCTGCGGTCATAACGACAATGGCTGCGGTATGTACTGATGTAGGCTGCGTGTCATTGGCGTTGTAACCGCTGTCGTCAGCTAATCGATAGGCACAAAAACCATTGTCGCTACGGCGGCAGCGATCGAAACCGCCTTACTCCTTGAGCAGGATAGCGGCAGACCGTCGATCGATGCGCTGATCGAAAGGCAGTGGCGCTTGAGCGAAGATGATCCCCCCCTCCCGAGTATGTCGATCAATTTTCGAAACTACTTTATAAAATAGATAGAAGTTTTGCAGAAGCTTATTTTTATTGCTTACTTTTATTATTAAAGATTAATGTAGGTGTTTATAAAGTTGTTTACTTTTGTTATCAGAAATTAATATTTCTTTTGTTATCAGAAATTAATATTTTTACTGATTTTGTTATTCCATTTTATCCATGGAATGGCGGAGTCGCCACTTTTTTCCCTCGCTTCATCCCTGGCTAGGAACTCGTGCGTCCATCACTAAGAGGGTGCTATAGTCCAAGTGGAGTATAGCGGTATAAAATAGCATATATGTAAGATGTTCCGTAAAAATGTTGCATGAATGAGATTTGCGCTGATGTGCAATGGAAGACACATGAGCTTATGAAGGCAAGTACATAAAATGCGCATAAAAGAATGGAAATACTACGAAAGGAATGTGTATGGTTCAGAAGCTCAATTGGCAGAAGCGGAGAAGCCACTGCTGCCCGAGCGAACGCAGTCATATCAAGAAGAATTGGCTACGGGTAAGCTTCAGGTGTTGTTTTCGATAATAGCACGCTATTGAAGATTCGTTCCAGCTCGCTCCCGACAGGTGAAAGTGCGGGCGTTTGATGACGAAGAAGAGTGGTATAGCGCCTCCTCTAAAGAAAGTTCCAAGAGGAAACAATCTACCGTGAGATCCTCATCGTGTCCGACTGCAAAGAATCTGACACCACAAAAGGGAACAAAAACACCCCGTGGCAGTCTCACAAAGGCGCAGCTTTTCGCTGCATCGCTAAAGGATCTCCCCCGTCATGCACGATCACCACAACCCGAAAGGGTACCATCTCATACCTCGACTGAGATGCACACCTCCATGAAAGAACCTCGTTCGGTCTATTTATGACAGGCCTAGGTATGCTGCAAGGGTTGAAGCCGATTTTTCTGATGACTCAATATGTTTTCAGGAGAGACACCATGAAAGGTTTCTTCGATCAACTTCGTTCTAAGCAAGCACCAGTTGTGATACATTAATCCACTGAATAAATATTCAAGTTAAATGAAGAATATATTATATGTGCACCAGAAAAACCCCACTGAGTATTCTTAACAACACCAGCAATTGACTGATTTTGAGATCGCAAACCCTTCCTGTTGCTGCAGACGGGAGGGGACAACAGCTCTGAACGGTACCTCGTATGCACTGACGTTGTGAAACCAAGGCTTTTGCCTTTTGCCATCGATAGGTTGCCATAGGGCACCCAAGCAGTTCCCTCGATTTTTTATATTAGGTTGTCGAGACCTTCGCAGCGGTTTACCGCCTCATGGGCACGGGGGTAACCCTGGGCGTCGAACTGCGATGCACAGCGGAGGTCTATTCTCCAGTAGAGTTTCCCAAGCTGCGAAGGAGTTCAGTTTCTCCAGGCGACTAAAAGCCTAGCTAAGTGTAAACCACTGTCAGGAGTCTCCACCGTCTTGGCAGTATCAGTCGCAAGGTGGCTTCCCTAATCCATTCAGGTCAGTGACTACCTGTGGCGACAGTTGAGCTCGCCGCAGCAGGGCTGCTCAGTATGGGGAAACTTCTACTTGCTGTCCAGCACACTTTCTGCCTCAGTACCCCGCACACCGCGCTTTGCCTTCTCAGACGTCTGACGGTACGGCAACCGGTGAGAGGCGATCTAATCTTGAGTTGCGCAGGACGACTTTGATTTCGGACCAAGGCGACAATGGCACGACACACCATGGAGACCGTTTCATGCCTTGCACTTATAACGCCAGAACAATGCTTACAGACGCCGACCTCCACGCCTTTCAGCTGCAGGACGCATTTCCACGCGATTGCTCTACAGGAGACGAAAAGCAAGATCAAAGATGTTTCACAGGTAGTGACGTAACGCTCGTCATCTGCGGTGAGAAGTTTCCGTCACGAAACTTAGGAGGCGTTGGCTTTGTTGTGCACCCATCTGTCGTCCATCTCGTCGACTCACACGAGATCCCTTTCACTTCTTCTAGCAATTCTCCTTCTTCACCTTCCGCGTCACAAGTCCATCAGCATCATCAACTGTTACTCATCAACGCTCGCAGCTCATGAGTCGGAGTTGGACGCTTTTCATGACAGGTTGGAGGATGCTATCCGCAACGAGAAGTCCTTCTAGAAATTCGTTCTTAGAGACTTTAATGCCAAACTTGGCGAAGCTGAAGGAAACGAGTACGGGATACGAAGGTTTGGATCACGAGACCGGAACAAAAACGGTAGTCGCCTCGCTGGGCTTTTGTCCTCTGCACTCCTCTTCCGTGGGAATTCCATCTTCATGAAGAAGGACCACCGCCGGTGGACATGAGAATAACCCAACGGTACGACTCGTATGGAGATCAACCACAGACTTACAAACCGAAGGTGGTGTCCATTTGATGTCTCAGGTCACAGTAGTACCATCATTCTGCCGTGGATCCGGTCACCGTCTCCTCCATGAAAAAAATGCGACTCAGCTGCAAGATGGAAAAGAACGTCTACCACCGCGGAATAAGAGAAGAAGTCGTAGATGACGTACCGCCCTTGTTGAGTCTCTTTCTGAACACGACTGCCATATCATGGAAGACCCCACCGAGGACTACGAGATGCTCCTAGAAAAACTAAGAATCTGTGCTGAAAGCGTCTCAAAACCCCGATCAACAAACTTGAAACGCATTTCGAAGGCCATCAAGGAACTGCTCGTCGAAAGAATGTCCTCTGAATGCACCCACGTTGAGCAGTCGATTATAATGTTCCGTTGACAGCCCTGAAAAACGAAGATGGGATTGTCACGTTTTCCCATCGTTAAATGGAATCAATCACGGAAAGGTTCTATGTAAACCTTTTCCGTTCTTCAACAACAGTGTTATGCCCAAATATCCCCAGTGGTGACAGACCACCTCAGATTTTTCCTTCGGTAGTTCTTTGTTGAGAGAAAAGGCATGAAATCCGGCACCGCCCGTGGACCGGACGGATGTCGGCGGCTGATCTACTGCGAGCAGGAGGCGTCATCATCACGTCATTCTAGCAGCACACGAAGGTTGCTGTGGTGCAGTCCTACAAAAGTCAAATTCCTATTGAAGCACAAATACGCTATCCTCCACATGTCCTATCCTGGGCAGTTTTGTAGAGCTGACAGATTGTCAATAAAGAACGGGTTAAGAACAAGTTCATACGGTCGACAATCTGTCGGCAAGGAAGAGGAAAAACAAGTTGTTGGCAAGCTTTTGGGCGAACAAATTGTTGGCAAAGAAGTGCAAGACCAAGTCATCGACAAAAAAAGCAAGACAAAAAAGTTTTCGAAAAACAAGTTTCAGATGCAATCAGGAACTTGCTCGCCAAATGCTTGTCGACAAGTTGTTTTTGGCGTTTTGAGTGGATCCAACTACCGCCTCCTCCGTGCAAAAATCTGATTCAGCTGTAAGATGGAAAAGAACATCTGCCACCGCGGAGAAGGAAGAAAAGAAGTCGTGCACGACAGCACTGTTCTTGAGGAATCCTTATATGAACTAGACTGGCACATTATGGAGGACCCAACTAAAGATTACGAAATGCTTCTCCAAAAACTACTAGCCTGTGCCGAAAGAACCTCAACACCCCGAGCGACAAACCTGGAACGTATATCAAGGGTCACCAAGGAACTGCTTGGGAAAAGAAGGGCTTTGAGGCTTGATTCGAGTGCATCACACATTCAGCAGTTGATTGCGTGACTGCAGAAGAACATTGCAGGAGGGCATCGGCTACACGTGATTCTCGCGGAACATATGTCATTTCTTCGTACTTCAGAAAGGAAAGATTCCGAACCAGTGCAGGACTTCGCATACCGTTCTTCTTCACAAGAAAGGTGACAGGGAGGACCTTCGGAACTACCGTCCAATATGCTTGCTGTGTGTGCTTTACAAGCTTTTCACGACAATCACTGTCATGCGAATATCGAGGACCTTGCATGAAGACCAACCGCAAGAACAGGCCGGATTCCGACAGGGGTTCAGGTGCATAGACAACATCTAAACCGTTTCGAGGGTTATCGAATTTTGCCGAGAATACCGCTACCCCTTGACTTAACCTTCGACGACTACGGAAAAGAATTCGCTAGCGTTGAAACAAACGCCATACTGTCAGCACTAGTCGAGCAAGGAGTGGACGCGTCATATGTGAAGACATTAGCCGACTGCTACTGTCAATGCTTTACAACGGTGCAGCTTTTGCAGCGACCCATTACCATCCCGGTAGCGAAAGGAGTGCGACAGGGCAACAATATATCGCCTAATTTATTTGCCGCCGCGTCACAATGGGCAATGAAGTCACTCGATTGGGACGAAAGGGGTATTCGAATCGATGAAAGATCCCCCTCAAACCTCTGTTTTGCAGACGAACCGATGAAGCACAGGCGATGCTCAACGAGCTAAACGAAGTTGGGAAAAGGACAAGGCCATGGATGAATAGGACAAAGACCAAATTCATGAAGAACGCCTTCATTGAAGGAGAAGGAATAGAAATTGAAGAATCCCAGATAACGGAAACGATGTCCTATGTGTACCCTGAACTTTCAGTGAACATTGAGAACGACCTTAGAGAAGAACTGGATAGAAGAAGAAGAGCAGCATGGGCCGCGTTCGGGGCTCTCAGAGAAGCCAGCGATGAACAGGTGAATTCCGACCTCTGTGCTCATCTTTTTGACTCTACAGTTCTTTCAGCACTCTGCTAGGCTGGGAGACGTGGGCAGACACAATGACCACGTCAAAAACACTACGCACGCCAGTTCTACCTCAGAAGAGAATGAACGAACGTTCTCTTCTGAGGTAGAACTGGCGCACACAACTACGAGCCGGATTTCACAGCTCCGATTTACGGCGAATATCCCGACTTCATGATCCAACGGAATACGAGTCGAATACTAAACACCTGGGCCGGTCATATAATGTGAAGGGAAGATGACAGATGGACAAAAAGAACCTTAGAACAAATCCCAAGAGGGACGAAACGACGTCGAGGGTGGCCACCAACGAGATGGGCTGATGTATTCGCCACGCGGATGGACCAGCTAAAGTTCAGCTGGAAGTCAAAATCCTCGTCAGCCTCGGCAGCGGTGCTCCTGGATGACGATGGCGAGAGCGAGAATGGATTCGATGCTGGGGCCCGCACAGCTAGTGAAGTCGGGTCGTCGGGAAATGATTAAGATACTCTGTTTTCTTCTATTTTGTCTTCAAACATTTCGAACATAAAAACATAAAGAAAGGCGACAAGATTGCAGTGTTAGATGCTGGAAAGGCAAACATACTGGCAGATAAATTTTGTGAGGTGTTTTCCGAAGAAGCAGAAGAATTGCCACAGTTCAATCCCAACGTAAAATATCCTACGGAAACGTGGTTTGAAGAATTTACTGTTTATAAGATGATCAAAAAGTGGCCGAAATCTTATTCTCTCACACCCGATTTCATACCCACGTCGTTTGTTAAGAATATTGCACATATAGTAGCTGCTTCTCTTGCATACATTTTTAATCAGTCGCTAGCATTTTCCGAAGTACCACACAGGTTGAAGCACTCTTTCATTACCCCTTTACTAAAGAAACAGCCCGCATCTGAGGTTGACAATTATAGACCTGTCAGCATTACCTCGTTCTTCTGTAGGGTTTTTGAAAAAGGACGAAAAGCACATTTGGTGACTCATTTTGAGAAGAATGAAATAATACCGTGCAATCAGCATAGCTTTGTTCAAGGAAAATCTGTAGAAACAAATTTGTTAGAATGTCTGAATGGCTGGAGTAGCTGCCTGGATGAGAAGAAATCTTGTGATGTTATATATTTCGATTTTTCTAAAACTTTTGATCGAGTTGGTCATAAGATGTTACTCTATGTATAAGGTGTCTCGATTAAGAGTACATCCGAAAATCTGCAAATGGCTCTCAGATTTTTTGAGTAACAGAACATTCCAAGTCGAAATTAATCCCTGTTATTCCTCCTGCAGAATTGTCTCAAGTGGTGTCCCGCAAGGGGGAGTTTTGTCGCCTGTTCTGTTTGCCCTCTATACTGCAGATCTACCGCAGTCCTTGGAAGAAAAAGGTGTCACTTGCAAACAGTTTGCTGATGTCATTAAAATTTACAACAGAATTGACACCGATGTTCAGCTTTATGAAGTTCAAAATGCTATAGACCAGATCTCACAGTGGTCATTAAAATGGAAGCTTCCTTTAGCGCCTGAGAAAACTGTACACATGCGTTTAGGTAGTTCTGCCCTTCTTAATAGATACATTATTCAAGGTCATATGATAGAAAGTGTCAATAAAGTTGTTGATCTAGGCTTTCGATATGACAACAAATTGGACTTCTCTGATCATTACAGATATCTCTGTAGAAAGGCGGTAACTGTCGGGATGAAGCCCGGCCAACAACATTGCCAGTTGTTGCCCGGAGGCGGAGTCCTACCGAGTCAGTCGACCCCGCAGCTCTGGCGCCACCCGGCTGCCACTCCCAGCTGCGTTTCCCCCTCCCCCTCTTTTGTATAACTTATATTAGATAATAAATATTATATAAAGATATGTAGAACTCCCCGAACACTTCAGGAATGGGACCGTTAACACCCATTACCTGACATGGAGGTCCCGGGAAGATTTTTATTAGTATTCTTTTGCTAACGTTAGAAAAAAAAGACCCCCCTGGGAAAAATCAATACCCTGGCCCCGCCTTCGTCTTCTCTGCCCATCGACTCAACAACAAACAGAATGTGAGTGATTTTTTTTAAACTAACCAATGATTGCAGTGTAGTGGCTAACTAAAAATGAAGATGTAAATAATGTAGAAATATTTTCATTCATATTTCCCATCTAAATGTTGATTTGTTAAAAAGTCCACGCGAACGAGTGCCAATAGTAAATGAAAAAATCAAACTTTCACCCCACTTTTCTTTACTGTAGCGCTATATAGCATTTTTTTAAGACCGCGAGTATTATTTCTATTTTTCTGAAATATGCGCGCGCCAAATTTCTAGCCGTGAATTTCTAAGCCGTAAGTTCTAGACGTGAATTTCTAAGCCGTAAGTTCTAGCCGTGAATTTCTAAGCCGTAGTTTCTAGACGTGAATTTCTAAGCCGTAGTTTCTAGACGTGAATTTCTAAGCCGTAGTTTCTAGACGTGAATTTCTAAGCCGTAATATCTAGGCGTGATATCTAAGCCGTGAGTACACACATTTTTTTTCTCAAGTTGTGCCTCAGTTTTTTCCCAAGTTTATATTCTTAAATTTCATTCATATTATTTGGACTCGTTCGCATTCGGCCGGCCTAAAATTTTTCGGTACCACCAAAATATTACAACATGGCCCATCTCGACAAATGTTCAGATGCCAGCCAGCCAAAGCGGAAAACAACAATTAATATTGCTACAGCGGACTTAGGAACAGCCGCGACTACAGCGCACAACAAGATTTGCGAAAGCTCATGACCTGAGATTAGTAACAGCCGCGACTATAGCGCGCACCAGGATTAGCGAAAGCTAGTGACCTGAGATTAATTACCGTGCCTGTCTCAAGATTAAGCACATCGCCCAGGCGCGACCTCTCAAAGCAATAAATCAGACGTAGCGCACAGCAACAGTACTTTACACCTAGGCAATGCGCCCCGCTAATCGCCTACAGCATATTCGGTGACTTTATTGCTACTGCTGCACACTATCAATGAACAACTTTATATGACAACAACAATTAACAGAGGAATGGTAAAAGGACGAAATAAATTGGGCATAAACATCAACAGTAGGACAATGAACAAAACAAAAAAACTCAACAATCGTGCGTCGCTCACGAAGGGACTGCCACTCCTCTTTCAAGGAACTCCACTCGAAACTCCTCCATATCGGCAAGTCCATTAAAACAAGCACTGCTCAGCAGGCTCCTCCGAATGGCGTCGAGTAACGAAAACGGCAACCTCCTCGCGTCGCCAAAGTTGGTGACCCTAAGGTCACCGAACTTCAGCTCGACTCCATCGCGGTCCCCAATCCAGCGGTCTTCACGCCACTGATTGGGGAGCAGACGCCCGCGATAGTAATCGCCGTCCTCTGACGTCGCAAACGCTGAGATTTGTGGATGTAAAAATGCGAAAAAAAACAATAATAATTTAATTCGCACATTTAATTTTTTTTCTTCCAAACAAAAAAAGAATTGCAGTAGTTACCTGTTAGATGGCGAATAACACCATTTAGCGCCACAAGGATGGAGATCCTTATCTTGCCATCGGACTTCAGGACCATCTCCGTTTCTTTGACCTCGCCTGCACACAAGTGGGCAAGGATCACCTCCTCTACTGAGGTGGGATCGTTCTCAATCACTTCTACTTGTGATTGAGAGATCGCCCACCTCAGGCGACCCAAATCCTTGGCAAGCAGGCGACTTTCCTGAAAGAGGGAAAGACAGTTTTTTTTGAGATAACGAAATCGTCAACTTTATAAATCTAATTTCATTTTATATTTACCTGCTGGTGCTTCTCTGTCAGAAGTTGTTCGGCCGATAGAGCCGACCTGGCTTCGCGCAACTTTCCCACGAACATTTCGTGCTCCTCCTTTCTTCTTCTTTTCTCATTTTCCGCACGCTCTTCCAAGCGTTCGGCATGCCTTCTTAGCTCCTGTAGGCTCGTGCTCAGGGCATTCACCTCCAACCTTCTATCGTGCATCACCAGTTCGGCCATATCAAGAGCCCGTCTTAAACGGACCTCTTCCGATTCCCTCACCACAAGCGGTGCAACCTGAAAAAAAATTTTTCAATACAAACTTCAATTTTTAAAGGAACTTAAGTCATACCTCTTGCACTTCTCTGTGGTTGATCATGTTCTCGACGTCGATAACACCAGCCATTTAACTTTCTAGAAAAAAAATATTTCACGTCATCATACGACATTTTCTTACATCAAAAAAAAAGAAGAGAAAAACAGAGAGAATAAAATAACAAGCAAGAGTCCTCCAAAAAAAAAAGAGCTACCGGCCAAGACAGCCAGCGCGAACAAGAATGGCTGCTGCTCTCGGATTAAGGCTGCTAGCCATAAAAACTTCGGGTCATCGCGCTCCGCCCCACAATTACAAAGTAAAGAACCGCGCAGGGATGTAATAACCTAGTAATAATTAGTATTATATGTATATTTTCGACAGCGTGATCACAATTGGTTGATCCCGCCCTGAAAGTGTAACATTAAAACACCAAATTCTCCCCGCCCCTTGCTGCCAGCGGTAGAGCATTCACTACCCTGGTGCTCCCACCAGCTGGCTGCTCTTCATTTCGCTCTCAACGCCTCCTCCCAACCAATCACCTACGACCCAAACCTTGTGTAAAATTAAAACCACTCTTCTCCCCGCCCCTTGCTGCCAGCCGCTGAGCATTCACCACTCTGGTGCTCCCACCAGCCGGTCGCTCAGCTCTGCGCTCTCCCCTCTTCTCAGCCTCCTCTCCCTCATCACCCCACCGCCTACCGTAGGCCGCGGATCAGCTGCCAGCTGTACCATCCAGCGCACCAATAGCGTCGCTGCAGCTACCGTAAACACGAGCAACGACCACCAACAGCTAATCCAGCAGAGCCGGACAATCAACTTCTCTCAGCCGCACTCTCAGGCAACAACTCAGTCTTCAATAATCAGGTACTCCTTCTTATTGAAGTCTCACTAATACTTACTTCCTAATACTCTTCTTCTAAAAAAAAAACAAATTTCCAAAAAAAAATTTTTTTTACAAATAATACAAAATTGATTCATATTCACCGCCTAGTCCAGCTTCTCTACCTAGCTCTGACTCAGAACTAGAACCGTGTAAAAACGAAGACTTCTATAAACCCTTTCACATCGAAGAAAGAGGATCTTTTAAAAGAAAACAACGTTCCCGTTCATACAGTCCAGTTAAGAAGCGAATCGTAGACTTTTCTGCGAATCCTACCATCCCAAATCAGAAACATCGAGCCCGTTCTTGCCCTCTTCATAACCGTCCACTTCCAAGATTCCCTATTGTTCAAATTCGAACAGTAAGCTCTTTTGTGAACGAAAAATTTACGTTTGCGGAAACAACTTACACTGTTCCGCTAATATCGGTGTGCTCGCAGAGTATACACATCATTGCTACACAGCGCATACCAATTTCAATAGAAAATCCACAAATCCTCAATTTTAAAATGGATGTAGATAACTCAGTCGCTCGCTTGGAAAGCGCCTTCGACAAACTATGTCTCTCCTCCTACTGTGCAAAACTTCCAACATTTGCAGGAGAACAAGGAGGAAAAGGATTAGTGAATTTTCTTGAGCAATTTAACGAAATCAGTAACATCATGGGCCTAACTGAAGAAAAAATGGTACGTCTGTTACCAGCTCATCTCAAAGGTGTAGCAAAAGCTGTTTTCGAAAATTTCTCGACTGCTGAAAAACAGGACTGGAAATTAGCCGTTAATAAGTTGCAAGAACATTTCGCTACAGACCATTTTTTGGATAGAGCCCGCGAAAAACTCATGACCATTAGGATGGAATTCAACGAATCTCCTTTTATGTTCTCAAACAGAATTAAAAAGGATATTGCCGACGCATACCCATATGTCCAACAGGAAGAACAACGCAAATTTCTCCAATCAACCATTTTTACGAACGGATTGCTTCCCACCATCAAGCAAAAACTCCAGTTGCTGGGTCCACTTCCGAAAGAGTTTAGTGATCTGCTTAGAGAATCAGAGCGTATTTATGGAGTAATTCAATCCGATCCATCCGTCTCTGATAACGCTGCGCTCATGACAAAAGTTGACAAAATTTTGGACAATGTCCAATCATCGAGAACTTCTGTGAACATGGTTTACAAACCAAAACACACAAACCAATCTCGATCAAATACTAACTTTCAAAAGCCACGTAATAACTATTTTTCTCCACAGTACAGTCGTCGTAACCGACCTCCGTACTCTGTCAGAAATAATAGGGATTACCACGCTAATCGTAGCGTTAGATTTGCTCCGCTGCCACATCAAAACCAAAGACGCCGAAGCAAATCACCGCGTTTTCCCCAAAGGTTCAGATCACGTACACCACCAAATAACTCGCAATACCGGAGAAATGTCAATTCAATCTCCACAAACATCTCAACTGGATTAACTACATCAACTACCTCACTTTTCTTAGTTGCAATTCTGTCTGTCCTGCTACCAGGCTCCCTTGCCTCGCTACATAAATATCAATTATGTGCAGCAGGAAAGTCAGGATGGCCAGTTGCGTATACAGAAACGACTTCTTGCTCTCACTCTCCAAATTCATCTAATATTTTGGTAACTAGAGCAATAGTCTTTGTGGAACGAACGGAACCACTCTTATTGCCAGCATTCCACTGTTTCAATAAAACCAGAAAAATATGTGCATCATCGTACCTGCACATATCTTTCTCAGTAAACAGTGACGAGGAGTATATGACACCAATAGAACCCTCGCTATGTCAATCTCTTAGCGAGACTAAAAAATTCCTCGGGACACCTTTGGAAACGTTGTCACCCAACGTTTATGGATCACAAAACCCGATCCATTATTCATACCCTTGGTTTTTTGGAGAAAAATGTACACTTACTACTAACGTGTACGTCGAAAAAGGTGATATTGCCACCTACGACGGAAACGCTATAGTAAGCCAGTTTGGTGATATGGCAAACTGTCACATCCGTGACAACATGTGCGAACTCTCCCATGGCACAGTTATTTGGAATTCTGGGCCCCAGAAGCCTTTTGCATGTAAATATGTAAAGGCCACGGAGGGAGTCGCATATGTAACATCAGAACATGTTGTCATGGACAGCATCCAATCTGCTTTTACGTATAAGAACATCACCTTTAACCCATCGCAAATAGCATCGTGGTGCTTGAATAAAAACTCTATTCCCATGGATAACGGAATTTTCATTTCCCTTCCGGAAATAGAAAATTCTAATCCACGCACAATGTTTTCAAAGCATCCTAGCAAGGTGATGGAATTAAACCAAAAGCATTTCAACACCTCTCAAGTGTTGCATTTGCTTAGTGCAGTTTATAATACTAAGATACGTAAACAACGAAATTCATCCGCAACGTTCGACCATCCACTTACCAAAGAAGAGCATGTTTCTCTTCTAAACACTGTTTTTCGTTTACTTGATTCAGCCGCGCTAGCAACCAAGCCATTTTAGTTCAAAACAATTCCTAGAACTAAAAGGCAAACAATTGCAAATAAGCACAACCACAAGCTACTTTCGGATATACTTTTTCGTCGTCAAGATACCTCATTAAGTAAATTCCAACCAAATATTTCTACTGCTGTTGCCCACCATATTGCCCTAAACACTGAACCTGACTTCACTGTGTTAAATAACGACCCTTCATTAACTCATGAAGGACGTCAGGACCAACGGCACTTCGAGTTGAATACTAAGATGCAATTTCTCAAAATCAAAATTGAAGAAGTGATTAAACACGATTTTAATTTTGTTTTTGACCGTATTTGCACTTTAACAAATTTTAAAATTCAAGCAATTCGAAGTATTGCTCAAATAAATCCCACCAGCGCTGCTCGCATATTACTCAACAGGAACGACATTTTTGCTCTTCCTGCAGGTGATGTGCTAATGGTATCCTTATGCAAAGAAGTCCAAGTAGATGAAGTTTACTTGGATCATAATGTAAATGGAATCTGCTATCTTTTAACTCCTGTACGAATTGGTAAATCCATTTACTTTACACAACCTGGGACACGTGATTTGACTACATCTAGCCCTCAAGCAAACTGTGGTCACCTTCCATTCGGTATTTATAATGACGGTACTAATCATTATAAATCACCCTCTGGATATGCCCATGTATCCCACATCCATACAAATTTACCTCAGAATCTTGCTAAACAAGATTTTGTTTTCAAAGCACCACCAATTTTTCATTCTGACCTCGCCAGATTACAAACAGACCTATATCTAATTAAGAAAAAACTTGTTTCCATAGATGCGACGACAGTAAAACACGGAACACCTGAGATTAGTGGTAATCCCACTAACCCAGACTCCGATGATTTTGCTACTGACGCAGTAAATACTATATCGTACATAGAGTCTAAAGCCTCAGATATCCTTCAAATGGAGAAAGAGAAAATAGTACATTCTCTAGGTTTACACACTTTTGTAAAAACTTTGGTCATTATCGTTATTATTATTGTATTCATAGTAATTTTCGTCATACTTTACTTTCAGTTTGGTTTAGTACGCATTATTTTTCAAATTCTATACAAAACAACCAAAATACCTTTCTCTTTTCTATTATCTCTCATAAATAATTATAATAACAACAACAATAATGAACCATCTGCTCCTGAACCGTCTCCTCCACGTCCAACTGCACGTTCAGCTAGACGTAATCCACTAGTTCGACACTCCTCAACAACTGATGAGGTCGAAGTAGTGATAAATTACCCTTCTTTGCAAGAAATTCCTTTGGAAAACCATCCGCCGCAACCAAAAACAACCACCAATAGCAAGACGCCATTTCATAATTTTCTCCCAAGCGTCGCTACCATTCAGCATCAAAATCCTATGTCAACAATTTTCATTCCAGTTCAACTGAACTCGTTGTCCACAATTGCACTTTTTGACACAGGATCAGCTATCACGATAGTATCTAAGCGTATTGCGAAACTTTTGAAACTACCCATTTCAAAATCCTCAATACATGCAGGTATAACAGCTAATGGTACCCCTATCAAACTTCGAGGACAAATCTCTCCCATTCTAACAATTGGTGGAAAATCTGTTCAGATAGATAGTTTTGTCGTAGACGACAACGAATGCACAGCAGATTTCCTCTTAGGAAACGATTCTATAACAAAATTTGCTTCAAAAGTTTCAATCAATTACGATAGCAAAACAGTTTCCTTTGACGATATCTCTGTCCCAAGCATAACATCATGCAATCCCGCAGCAGCAAATTTTGAGCTACCTGTTTTCTTATTGGTCGAAACGTTAATAAAACCCCATTCTGACAACGTAGTATTAGGAACACTACACACTAGTTTGCCAGAGAAATGGGAATTTTTCGTTTACGATGACTACCAAGTTGCACTACCTCTGGGATTAGCTATAGGCAAAACCTTGTCATGTCCAGAAAACGCCGGTATTGTATTTGTTCGAATCTTCAATTCTACCAATAATTCCATTCTTTTGCACAAAAACAAACTTGTAGCAAAAGCGAATTATGTAGGAAAGGAAGTAAATTGGCCATCAATTTTCTCTGTTCACCCGCTCGAAAACGCGAATTCCTTTTCACCGAAAGAACTCGAGAATTACATACCACCAGAAGCGGATCTAAACAAAGAAATGCCATTTTTTCCAAATACGAACGCTCCAACCTCCATCACAAACCTTGTTCACTGCAATAATTCTATTCTCTCACAACAGGAAACAATACAGTTTCAGGCACTATTGCGAAAGTATGAACAATGTTTTGTTGGTTCTGATGGGAACTTCGGACGTTACAATGGTCCTATAACTCATAAAATAAATTTTATACCACATTCTAAAGTTCCCAAACAGAGACCATATCGCGTTCCTTTGGAAAAACGGCAGGAAATTCAACGCCAAATCGAAGAAATGCTTCGTACCCGCGTCATTGAGCCAAGCACAAGTAAATTTGCTTCTCCAATAGTTCTGGTGAAGAAAGGTTCTAATAAGGATCAATGGCGTTTCACAGTTGACTATCGTCAAATTAACGCCATTACCGAAAACGAAACGTACTGTATACCTCACATTCAAGATATAATAGATCTTGCAAGTGGAAAGGAAATATATAGTGTTCTCGATTTCAAGAGTGGATTCTTTCAAATTCCTCTCGAAAAGAAACATAAAGAACGAACTGCGTTTTCATCTTTTTTAGGTCTTTTTCACTTCACAGTGATGGCCCAAGGTCTAAAAGGTGCTCCAGGTACATTCCAAAGAGTTGCAAACACGCTTGTACGTGAACTAAGAGCATGCTGCTTCGCGTACATAGATGACATCATTATTGCGAGCCACTCTATATCTGAGCATCTTCTCGATCTTGAGGAAGTATTCATCCGCATACAGAATTTTGGAATGAAGCTTACACCAGAAAAATGTTCTTTCTTCCAAACGGAAGTAAAATATCTTGGAGTTTTGATAAGCAAACAAGGTACAAGACTCAACCCTGAAAAAGTCGCGAGCATAGTAAACATACCGCGACCAATTGACGCTAAAGCTGTCAAATCGTTCCTAGGCGCCGCCTCATACTTTCGCCGTTTTATACCGCGTTTCTCTTTTGTAGCAACTCCGCTAAATAATCTTTTAACAAAAAATTCCCCGTTCATATGGACGGATGACCATGACGAAGCTTTCCAATCTCTAAAACAAGCTCTCGTCAAAGCACCAGTCCTAGTTCCTCCCATCCTTGGACAACCTTACATCATCCACACCGATGCTTCTACCATAGGTGTAGGTGCGTGCCTCCTGCAAGTCAATCCGGAGACTCACGGAGAGCACCCGATCGCATATTGCAGTCGTCCTCTCACCATACATGAGAAGAACTATGCAATAATCGAGTTGGAAGCATTAGCAATTGTATTTGCTCTAAAACATTTTTATCCTTACGTCGCAAATGCTTCCATAACTCTGATAACCGATCATGCACCGTTGAAATCACTGATGCATAGATCAGATCTTGTCGGACGCCTTGCCAAATACCAAATATCAATGCAAGCGTACGACATCAAAATCGAATATCGTGCAGGAAAACACAACACCTTATGCGATTTCCTTAGCCGATATCCCACGGTGAAAGCGAACTCAATTCAACCTTGTTCGCTCCCATCACTCGAGGAAATTCAAAAGATACAGATCCAATCTAACTACCGCGATCTTATCAATTTCCTGAAAGGAGAAACTGACGCTCCTCCAAAGCAATTTTCTGACAAATTGGACAAGTATGCCATTTTTAACAATAGCTTATACCTCAAATCACGCAATAAAAATCTCCTAATTATCCCAGATTCAGAAATCCAAACTCAAATCACCAAACTTTTTCATGAAACTCCATATTTAGGCTCTCATCTTGGTATTAGGAAAACATTTAATGCTATTTCCGAAAAATATTATTGGCCAAGAATGCACATTACTATAGCTAAATTTGTCCGAACTTGCACAGTATGCCAGAAAATTAAAACTCCATCAGGTCACATAATACGTGAAGAATTGGGAACTTTTCCAATTCCACAAAGACCCTTTGAGCGTCTCCATACCGATATTGTTGGACCTCTTCCACAATGCGTCAACGGTAATAAGTTTATCTCGATGACGGTATGTGCGTTTAGCAAACTAATAATTTGCACACCAATTCCTAACCAGACAACGGAAATAGTTGTGAAAGCCTTACTTGATGATGTAATATCTAAGCATGGCATTCCTAATGAGATCGTATCTGATCGTGGTTCTAACTACACAAGCGAAATTTTTGCACAAATTAACAAAATTCTTGGAATTTCCAATCTACTAACAACTAGTTATAACCACAAAGCTAACGGTCAAGTTGAAAGATTGGTGAAAGTCATCACAGACTCTCTAACCGCATATTGTTCAGAAGCACAAGATTTGTGGTCTGATTCTCTCCAACCTATCGTATTTGCCTATAACACCAGCATTAACGATACCACAGGATATAGCCCATTTTTCGTCGCGTACGGACGCAACCCTATCACTTGGTCTGATATCGTCCACCAACTTCCAAGCAGGTTGACTTTCGCTACAGAAAGCTTTGCGGATCAACTTACTGCTGCTCTGCAAACGACAATAATGGACGTTGGAAACCAAATTGCGAAGAAAACTGCGACATACAAATCAGGTTATGACTATCAGAACAAAGTCTTTACGAAGGACATTTCCACTGGAGATCTTGTGCTTCTCCGTGACGATACTGTTCGTCCTAAATTCACACACCAGTGGAAAGGCCCTTTCGTTGTCAAAAGTGTTAGTCGACCTAATGCTATTATAGCAAACTTGATTGGCCGTACATCAAGCCAAACCGTGCACTTGAATAGACTCAAAATCTATTCACCTCGTTCTACATCGGCTAATGTTTCCATCCCAAATCAACCAAATAATACACCGTCGATTTCGGAAACATCAGAAGCTGAGGAACCAAATCTACGGCGTTCTCGCCGCATTCAGTTAAAACAACAAGCTTTCAGCTCATCACCACCAGCTCCAGCTCAGGAGAATTAATCACTATTCAAAAAAAAAACAAATTTTTTCACTTCAAGAATAGTTATCAATTCTCCTAGGTCAGTTTTAACTTTATTTTATTTCATGCCGCACCGCTGCGTAACAACTAATTACATTTCTTTGAGAAGGCAACTCAGAGAAATCCATCAAAAAGCAGCTTTAAAAAATTCACCATTGTTTTTTCTTTTGAATAAACGCCCTCATATTGAACGAAAACCAAGTGTGCAGTGCTCAGTTCAATATTTGATTGCTCCTTCTTTCACCAATGTGTAATTCATATACTGTGAACGCAGAAAATGCAAAGAAAATGTTATAAAAAACAATATTTTCTAAATATGTTTGTTCATTGAATTGCAATATTTACCATACCATGATAATTCTCTGTACGTTATTTGCTTTCTATACGGTAGCAGTTTTTTTCTGACTGTTAGAATTATCAATGTTAACCGATTTCTTGTACTACTATCACTGTATTTTTTTCCAATAGTAGCATGCTATTTCCCCCATCAATATCCAGTCACTGGATAAGATGTAATCGTATGCCACCTTCAATGTCATCCTCACCATCACCAGTTCGTCTGAACTGCCGGATTTTTATCCTATGATTTCGACACTCATCGTCCGTCATCAGTAATCGATGTATACCAATTCAACCGCTTCTCCATTCCACATCCATGTATGTACGACAGAGATCTTCTTCCTTTTACTTCCCAGCTCGAGGACGAGCTCTCTCTTCGCCCTGGGGTAGGTGAAGGTCGTAATTGGTCGTAGCTGCTAATCCAGCTCATCAGTTCACCGAATCCAATCCCTAGTTGTATCCAAGCCCAGCCAACGCCTCGTGAAGAACGATTTCTCGCCGCGTACAACTTCCACCGTTGCGTCAACACCAACCGCGAACGTACAAGCTCGAGGACGAGCTTCTTCGAAGGAATGGAGATGTCGGGATGAAGCCCGGCCAACAACATTGCCAGTTGTTGCCCGGAGGCGGAGTCCTACCGAGTCAGTCGACCCCGCAGCTCTGGCGCCACCCGGCTGCCACTCCCAGCTGCGTTTCCCCCTCCCCCTCTTTTGTATAACTTATATTAGATAATAAATATTATATAAAGATATGTAGAACTCCCCGAACACTTCAGGAATGGGACCGTTAACACCCATTACCTGACATACTCTACACATACCAGATCTTCAAAGGACTCTGTTTAAAAGACAAATATGTACTTTTGAAAGCTTATAAATTCTAAAATTATATTGAATTTTCTTGTGGTCTGTCCAGTTTTCGTTTCGTGCATGAACCTTATACCATAAAAGTAGGTTTCCTCCTGCACTCATCAGTAGGTGAAGGAAACCTACTGAATAATGTTTATTAACTAATGTTCAATATGTGCACATATTTTTAAAATAGACTTACTTAAATATTAGCTACTAAAACTTACATCTGGTTAGATTCATATAAACATCCAACCACATATAAGCAGTGTGAATAAAAAATGAGTAGTACCAAGTGGAATATAATCAACAAGAAGATATTGATTGTATGGCACTGTGTTTACTGGTTTAGAATTGTTTATTTGTAATAGATCATGACTAAATTCATGTATTGCATGGTTGGAATAGACGGATGTATTTATTGATTAGAGATTTGATTTATTATGGTATTTTGAGTCCTGAATCAACATCTTTTAGGAATCTTTGGCTAATTATATTGTAATCAAAATATTTCTTTTATAAATTCCCGAGTTCTAGAGGTATGTATGCCAAATTTATGTAAAATATAACTCTTTTTGAACAAACAACGTATATATGAGCTTTCTATTAGAGATCGACTGGAGTCCACGGCTAACAGTATGATTTTTGTTCGATTGAGTCCGTTTATAAAGTCTTTTCTAGTACAACAAGTGCGGGCGATTCGTAAAACTTCAGCGAATGGTAGCTTTTTTAATACCGGTTGAAATATTAGTAGAACAGTGTGGGAATCGTTTAATAGCAAAGCCAAAAAAATCAGTCTTATTATACACCAGTCTGGCCGTCCGGCTAACTCTGGACTTCCAGACTTCTATTGATGCTCGCTTCGCTCGCATATTCCGCATACGATGCAGAAAAAAAGGTGGACAGATTTAGTAGATCCTGTATCCTCTCGAGTAAGTCCACCGACTTTTGGAAAGCTCTCGATCGCGTGAGAGGTAGCCTTTCTTCACGTAGGAGAAGTAATTTCTTTTGATTGGCCCTAGTAGCCGTTGTTAACTGGACGTAGCCAATTCAGTGAAAATGCTCTCTTGAAACAACCTATCTTTAGCAGGTTGTTGTGGTAACTCGAGTGATAAGGGTCTGCTCATGTATAAAAACAGAGTGAAGGGTGGGGTCGATTCAGATACAAATGGACTGGAATGAGGAGGGAAATACCGATTGAAATAACGTGCACCTAGGTCACATAGGTAGAAGGAATTGTCGGAACGGATGCCAGGGCACCACTTATGAAGAAATTTACCTAGGCCGTGACGAACTTCCTTTTCTGGACGCAGGAGCTCTTATCACAACGCTGGACCGTCATGCGTTTCCCCACCTTTGGCTGCAGGCGCACCCTTATCACAGTGGTGGCCCCATCTCCCCCACTTCTGGGCGCCGGCGCACCCTTATCACAGTGGTGGACCCGTCTCCCCCACTTTTGGGCGCCGGCGGGGCTTTACCACAGCGTCGTCCCCAATTTTTAGTGCCGGTGGGGCCTTGTCGCAGCGTTGGACCCGTCCCCTCACTTCTGCGCGCCGGCGCACCCCTATCACAGTGGTGGCCCCATCTGCCCCACCTCTATGCGCCAGCGCACCCTTATCACAGTGGTGGATCCATCTCCCCCACCTCTGGGCGCCGGCGCACCCTTATCACAGTGGTGGACCCGTCTCCCCCACTTTTGGGCGCAGGCGGGGCTTTACCACAGCGTCGTCCCCAATTTTTAGTGCAGGCGGGGCCTTGTCGCAGCGTTGGACCCGTCCCCTCACTTCTGCGCGCCGGCGCACTCCTATCACAGTGGTGGCCCATCTCGCCCACTTCTGCGCGCCGGCGCACTCTTATCACAGTGGTGGCCCCATCTCCCCCACCTCTGGGCACCGGCGCACCCTTATCACAGTGGTGGACCGTCTCCCCCACTTTTGGGCGCCGGCGGGGCTTTACCACAGCGTCGTCCCCAATTTTTAGTGCAGGCGGGGCCTTGTCGCAGTGGTGGACCCATCTCCCCCACCTCTATGCGCCAGCGCACCCTTATCACAGTGGTGGCTCCATCTCGCCCACTTCTGGGCGCCGGTGCACCCTTATCACAGTGGTGGACCCATCTCCCCCATATCAGAGCGCCAGCGCACCCTTATCACAGTGGTGGACCCATCTCCCCCACCTCTATGCGCCAGCGCACCCTTATCACAGTGGTGGCTCCATCTCGCCCACTTCTGGGCGCCGGTGCACCCTTATCACAGTGGTGGACCCATCTCCCCCATATCAGAGCGCCAGCGCACCCTTATCACAGTGGTGGACCCATCTCCCCCAACTCTATGCGCCAGCGCACCCTTATCACAGTGGTGGCTCCATCTCGCCCACTTCTGGGCGCCGGTGCACCCTTATCACAGTGGTGGACCCATCCCCCCCATATCAGGGCGCCGGCGCCCCCTTATCACAGTGGTGGACCCGTCCCTCCCCCCCCCCACTTTTGGCCGCCGGCGCAGCCCTTCTGTATTGACTCCATTGACGGACCCGTTGCACATTGTCCAACCTTCTCCTCGATCTCATCCCTACCCCACTCAACCGTACCACACCCATTACTAGGCTTTTATATGATCTCACAATCACGATCACTGACCAATCGCAGAATTTCGTAACGGTCTGACAAACATACATACATACAGACATGAAAACAGACTAAGCCCCTTATTATAAGTCATGATTTTTGTGATTACGACGTTGTTATGTATATTAATCTCCAAATCTAAATAGTTACATTTGTAATTGGACTCGTGTGTAGTTTCCAACGACAGTATTTTATGATAGACTTTATCCACAATTGCTAAAATTCTACTGTCTAAAGTATTATGTAGATCGTCCATATATCTGTAAGGATAGAAGTATATGTTCGTATCCAAATAATTTTTAGCGTAGATGTATTCATAGTATGATAGAGTAAGGTCCGCCAAGAGGGGGCCGAAATTGCCACCTTGCGGTACGCTTACGATTTGTTTGAATGCCAGTGGACCAAATGAACAAAAACTATTATTGAGAAGATAGTCTACCAAAAAAAGAATATCTGTAATAGTATACTGTTTGTAGGGGTACTGGTCATAATTTCTGAATAGAAAACTTTGTTATACTTAGTGCAAATTAATGTCTGCTTATTAGCATTGCTAAAACACAATTTAAGAATTTCCTTAATGTTAGTAAGGATAGTGGTATGTGGGAGATTGGTGAACATATCAGTGAAATCCGCAGAGAAAAGCTTAAGATTATTAGATCTATGTCTATTTAGATGCTCACTGATATTTATATTATTTATTGACCAGTAACCATGAAATGAATGGATACGTGTTGTAATAGATTGTACATATTTTTTGAAATGGTTTTTAATAAAAGTAAATAATCTATTAAACAAAGCGCCGTAAAGGGGCTAGAGCGGTTAGAGATACGGGGCGGCACTCATAGACACCGCAATCTTGAGGCGCAGACTGTGGGGCGAAATGGCCGATTTCCATGGACGCAGACACATTCGTTTCGGGACTCGCGATTACGTCACTGCTGGCTCTCCCGCATGCACGAGTTAGTGGTTTCATCACCTTCGCTGGCGGTCTCGCCGCATAGGAGTGAGGGATTGTTTACGAGCTTTCAGGCTGCACAATGTACGCAGCAGGAAAACCAGCCTATCACTGTTGCAACGCTGTGTGCACTTGCAGGAAGAAATGGACGGGTGTTAAGAGAGCTCCAGCGTCTCGGAAGCTTCGGTGAGGCTGGACCTACGCGGTCGCCTTGTCTGGTGGATGCTACTGTCGCATCTCCTGCTGAATTTCTCGCAGCGATTGTGTAGTCACGACATCCGTTCGTTTCGAGAAAGCTTCTGCTCTAACAAAGAGTAGAAGCCTCTGAATATGTATGAAGGCATGACATTGTGTATCCAATCAACTATATACGGATACGGGACCAGCGATGAGAAGGGGCCCGCCGTGGCCCAATGGTGCAGCGGACGCCGAGATACGGGTCCACCGATGGACAAAGGGCCCGCCACGGCCCAGTGGTGCGGGGGACGCCAGGATGCCGGTCCACCGATAAAGAAAGGGTCCCCTGTGGCCCAGTCGTCTGGCGGACGAAAGGATACCGGTCCACCGATGGAGAAAAGGCCCGACAGGGCCCAGTGCTGTGGGGAACGCCATGACACAGGTCCACCGATGTAGAAAGGGCCCGCCATGGCCCAGTGCTGTGGGGAACGCCATGACACGGGTCCACCGATGGAGAAAAGGCCCGCCATGGCCCAGTGCTGTGGGGAACGCCATGACACAGGTCCACCGATGGAGAAAGGGCCCGCCATGGCCTAGTGCTGTGGGGAACGCCATGACACAGGTCCACCGATGGAGAAAGGGCCCACCATGGCCCAGTGCTGTGGGGAACGCCATGACACGGGTCCAGCGATGGAGAAAAGGCCCGACAGGGCCCAATGGTGCGGGGGACGCCAGGATGCGGGTCCACCGATGAAGAAAGGGTCCCCCCGTGGCCCACTGGTGCAGGGGACACCAGGATACCGGTCCACCGATGGAGAAAGGGCCCACTGTGGCCCAGTGGTGTGGGGGACGCCAGGATACGGGTCCACCGATGGAGAAAAGGCCCGCCGTGGCCCAATGGTGCGGGGGACACCGAGATCCAGGTCCACCGATGGAGAAAGGGCCCACTGTGGCCCAGTGGTGTGGGGGACGCCAGGATACGGGTCCACCGATGGAGAAAAGGCCCGCCGTGGCCCAATG
This sequence comes from Ancylostoma caninum, assembly GCA_037903475.1. Taxonomy (NCBI): domain Eukaryota; kingdom Metazoa; phylum Nematoda; class Chromadorea; order Rhabditida; family Ancylostomatidae; genus Ancylostoma; species Ancylostoma caninum. The sequence continues at coordinate 1,256,939 of JBAJFG010000150.1, forward strand.
GTGCGGGGGACACCGAGATCCAGGTCCACCGATGGAGAAAGGGCCCCCCGTGGCCCAGTGGTGTGGGTGACGCCAGGATACGGGTCCACCGATGGAGGAAGGACCCGTCGTAGCATAATGGTGTGGAGAACGTCAGGATACGGGTCCACCGATGAAGAAAAGGCCCGCCGTGGCCGAGTGGTGCGGGGGACACCGAGACACAGGTCCACCGATGGAGAAAGGGCCCACTGTGGTCCAGTGGTGTGGGGGACGCCAGGATACGGGTCCACCGATGGAGAAAAGGCCCGCCGTGGCCCAGTGGTGTGGGGGACGTCAGGATACGGTTCAACCGATGGAGAAAGGGCCCCCGTGGCCCAGTGGTGTGGAGGACGCCAGGATACGGGTCCACCGATGGAGAAAGGACCCGTCGTAGCATAATGGTGTGGAGAACGTCAGGATACGGGTTCACTTAAGACCGATAGTGTTGAGAATGCCAGGATGCGAACCCGCCCCTGGAGAACGGATCCGGCTTGCCCTAACTGTGAGGGAGGCGCCAGAATACGGGCGCTCTGATGGAGGAGCAGCCCCCAGTAGTCTGGAAAACACTCGGATACGATTTCGCCTTGTCCAATAGTGGAACCAATCTTCCAATAGCCCATTGGAAGATTGGTTCTGCTTTTTTAACAATTTTCTAGAGATTTGGCAAGTGTGAAGCGTTTGCACATGTCCCAAGTAGCTGCCTCACCCCACATTCTAGCGTCCCGAAGGGGCGCTAGTCTTGTAAGTTCCAAAGCCAAAGGTTTTATGCTGCCGTTGAAAGCTCCTGTAATATAACGGAATTTTGGTGGGATTTTGTGTAGTTTTGGTAAAGCATATAATATAGGTATATCCGGATGATCGAGGGGTTTCAAATGATTATTTGTAAGGAATGTTTCGTGTCTGAGAACGATTTCTTCTCCAGTTTCTCTATCATAGTACTCGTAGGTATTGTTGGTTTGAGAGGGAGTGAAATTTTGTCCATTGCAGCTAACACCCATTTCGTTCATGATTTGTAAGATATAAAATTTTTTACAAATAATTCCATAGTTCCCCTTGGCTTTATCCAGTGTGCAAAGAATGAAATTGCGCTGAAACTTTTTAAAGCTTCGAAATCTTTTTGTGATAACGTATTTCCTTGTGCAAGTATTCTTTGGTAGGATTTTGGTTTTAACTTAGATTTCAATTTGTGAATTAATCTTCTACCAATCACTGACAATTTTTCTAGGTTGAGTTTATAACGTGATTTTATAACTTCTAGATATTTTAATACTGTGGAGTACACCCACTGATGCAAAATGCGTTTGTTTATTCGAGGAACGGGACGGAAAGTGGCTCCTTTGTCTAAAAATTGTACAACCCCATTGTTATTTAAAATGTTTAAATTTCCCGTGATAATATGCTGGTGGTGTGGGTTAACGTAGGGTTTATAGTATCCATGTTCACTTTCACACACACAACTTGTTGTTAGTAATTCTTTTACTTTGGCTGGATGTAAGTCTTTCAATATAGTTAAAAATCTTTCTTGACATTGGCAATTCATATTTGTATACTATTCTGAAAGGGACATATTTCACTTTAGTGCTGCTTGTGATAATTGATTTAATTGCACTATCGTTGACTATTTTATTAATATTTAAGTTGTCAAGTATGTTATGTATGTAAAAGGTTGGGAGATTACAGTAATCTTGGGATAAAATTTTGTTCTTGTTCTTGTTCAAATGCTGGAAGTGAAATTTGCATAATAGGCATAACAGAAAACGTTTCTGATCAGGAGGTATAACTGCTAAAAAATTATGATCAAATGTATAGTGAATAATTTTGTTAATTCTATTTTTTGTTAGGGAGTACAAATAGTGTTTAAGTGTGTGAAAGTGAGTGTTATGTCTAATGTAGTTCAGGAAGTGTTGCTTAAAATCTGTTCTTTCGAAAGTATTCTGTTGCGAGCGATTTTTATGACGTTTACGTCCGCCTCTTTTTCGTTGTTTAATAATTTTAAGAGAGAAATAGGGGTGATTTGGACGAAATGTAAGTGGGTTTTCTATATTGGAAACGTTACCATAACTGTGTATGTCATCGTTGTTTCCAAAAGGATAAGCTGTTACTAACAGTTTAATCCAAAACGGCTCTTTAGTTATTAGTACTTCTTTGTCCTCATTTGCTGGTAGATTGTCAAGAATAGATACCGAAATTCGTGTTGGGGCAATTTGTTGCAAAGTAAGTGTATAAATAATTGATGGTATTATGTTTTCTAATATTCAGTAAGTGTTCACCAATGCGTTGTTTCAGTTTTCGTGTTCTTATGCCTACATATTGATATCCGCATTTCAAGCATGTGACGCAGTAAACTATAATGGTGCTGTCGCATGACGCTGAATTTGTGGTGTAAGTGTGTAGTCGGAGTCCGGTCGTATGTGAGACTACATAAGGCTTAGAGTCAAGAAGTGTGCATGCTTGACATTTGCCACATGGTTGAGATTCACATAGACTGCCGAAGTTTTCTATTGTATAGTAGTTGTTAACCTTACTTCGAATGAGAGTAGTTGAATTATAATAGTTTGAAGAAGAAACAAAAGACGGAACAGAAGGACTTTGTTTGCAGACCGATTTCAAAAGGGGGGAGGTCTCACCCAGTACTATGAAGGTTGGGGAGATTCCTACAGGGGGTTTTACAGGGCTGCTGTAAGGGGTTGGCAACCCTACTAATTTGCAAAAATGTGGGATAAAAATGTCTGTAGAAGCATATTTAGACTCCTTCGGAGGCGCGATTTTCCATCTCTCCTTGCCGGAAAATCACCTTTGATTGACCCCATCAAAAGAGCCCTTATAAGTCATACGTGAGACCCATACTTGAATTTGGCTCTATAGTTTTTTGCCCACATAGAAAAAAGGACATACGTATGTTGGAAAATGTTCAAAATAACTTCACCAGGAAAATAATGATCAGATGTGGAGGGTATCATTACTCAAACGTTCCGCTTGCTAAGATAAAGAATTCGCGATGCAAAATTCATACCTTGAATCACGAAGAAGGGTAGGAGATGTTTGTACTGTCTATAAAATTCTAAGTGGCATGGTGAAGATTGATGTGATGAAGTTCTATAAGATACTTTCATCAAAAACAAGAGGTGGTTCGGAGAAAATTTCTTATGCAGGTCCAAGAACAACTGCTAGCCGGGAAAGTTTCACATGCCGGGCAGGATCTTATTATCTGACCTTACGATATAAAACTACTCTCACCTCTCTGAAGTACTTTTCTTTCAAACGATGGGTCTCCAAAAAGCTTTTGTGTCACTAGTGCAATGAGTTTATTTCTGTATGCTTTACTCGATGTCACTTGATTAGGTCATGTCGTGTCATTGTCTTTTTCACGTCTTCCTTAAATGGCGTAATAAATAATAATAAATAATAATAATAATAATAATAACATTCCCTTTTATTAAAAGACTTCAGGACATGCTGAAATGATAATGTACACTTATCACCAAGGGCCACCTACTAGGGACAGTTCAGCATTGCGGGGCCAGCATTCGTGTTATTACAGGTCGAAGAAGTCGCCAGTCAATGATCGAAAATCGTCAAAATTGGCGAGGTGCTGCTCGACCACGGATAGTCAAGCTACCAGGCAAGACGTTAGATGGAAAGTTTAAGCTCGGACAAGGGTGGCGTGTGTGGTACTGTGGTCCTTGCCTGTTCCTTCTACTGTCGGCGAGGCAACATCGCCATTTGTGGGTGCATTTTGTAGAGCAAAATGTGCACTCGACACATTGATATTCCTTTTCTCCACTGACGACCGTCACCCCAAATTAACTATTGTAAATGTTGTCGTTATTTATTTTGTTGCTTATCAGTGACTCCGGTGGAGCATATCCTGCTCCTCAGCTCAGGAGAACGCCGATCATGAAAATGGGGAGACGTATCGCCCGAAAAGAAGCGCTGGAGGGTCCTGGTTGCATCGAGAGACGTATCGCCCAAAAAGAAGCGCTGGAGGGTCCTGGACGAACACCGGTGCGAGTGAAATGATGATGTTGTCGTCCCCCTTGCTCCCATTGGTGCTCCATAGTATATCGTACGAAAACATCATTCGAGTTGGTTGCTTCTCCATTTTCGCACCTATATATAACAAATGGAGCAGCACTATATCTGTACATACCCATGGCGCAGATGCTCAGAGGGGAGGTTATCACATACATATCATGGAGATAGGCCACGTAGGAGGGATACGAGAAAGGATCTTTGGTGAAGTGTCTCAATCATTTCCCGACAACCTAATAGAAACATTTCCATTCTTGGAATCGAGCTACGCCTCAAACTAGAGGAGAAACTTTTTTTCGAACTTCCAATAGGAGTTGCTGTGGAACATTTTGTTAAGGCCAGCAACATCACATGCGTAACCTAAGAAAGTGTCGCCAGATATTTTACAGGACCCCCTCGATCCACTCGCTTCGAGTCCGGAGAAACGAGCTTTTAGGTGCAACGCCTTGGATGACCCCACGTCACAAGGCTGTGGGTAAGATGCAGTTCGAAACGGTCTGCTGTGCATTACAGTCATGGCTAGCACCTGAGTGGGTCAGATTTGAAAGCTGTCGAAAACGGTGAAAGAAAACGGAAAGGATGAAAAACACTGCAATTTCTCACACAAAGTTCACTATTGTTTCCAATAAAAAAGCCCGGTACAGGCAAGCAGAGTTAGGTTGGGCCACCCTTCCCTTTCCGTTTTCCTGATCTTGCACTCTCTGATTGTAATTTGATCTGCCTCCTCGAGGCTTACTGGCCAGTGGGAGAAATTTCCAAAATAAGTAGTGTAAATTTGACAGCTTTAACTCCCACAGCTCACAAAAACCCAAGTTCTTGAGCGATGAAATCAGTCTATACATGGCGACACCCATTTTAGCAAGTAGTGCATGGTAACAGCGATGGTGGATCAGGAAACGGAAACATTGGTTAAGAAGACATTGGAAGGGTTCTGGATTTAGGTCCGGAATCCTCCCAATGTCTTCTTAGCCAATTTGGAATGAATAGCAAATATGCGTGTTTATCGATCACGAATGACTTCATGCCGTTCGTGCCACTCTGTGAGCTGTGTAGATCTAATATATTTCTATAATCATCCAAGTCTATACATGGCGGCACTCATTCGTTCAACTACTTGGCAGTATAATAGTGCAGCCCCCTGCTCTGCTGGGGTTCTTTGACACGCTGAGTACGAATATAACAACCATTTTGCACGAAACATCGATTTATCGATTTTATTGATTTTCGGCTCTTCTGCCCAATGAAGCGGTGAGGACATGTCTGCTGGGGTTCTTTAACACGCTGAGTACGAATATGACAACCATTTCGCACGAAATATTGATCTATTGATTTGATCGTTTTTTTTTCAATTTCTGTCGAAGACGGACAAGGACATGCCTACTGGGGTTCTTCAATACGCTGAACACGAACGTGATAACTGTTTTGCACGAGAATATCGATTTATTGCCTTTATCGATTTTTCCACTTTCGTTTGGGGACGGGCAAGGACATGCCTACTCTGGACTTCTGACACGCTGAAAACGAATATGTTAACCGTCTTGCACGAAATATTGATTTACCGAATTTATTGATTTTTTGCTTTCCTACGTCATGAGGTGGTGAGGATACTTCTACCGGGGTTCCTCAATACGCTGAGTATGGACATGACGATTATTTTGCACGAACTCATCGATTCAGTGTCATCAAAGTAACTTTGCTGGCTTTGCGCCCATGGGTCGGTGGGAAAAGGACACTTGAGATTTACTTATGTGCTGATCACCAGAATTATGGGCATTTAATAAATTTATCGGCAATAGTTGTAGTCCTCAGCAATGTGAAGTAGCAAAATGTGAGATAGTAAAAAACCCGAGCGAAGCCGGGTATGCCGTCTAGTGCATTATACGGCCAACGTACTAATTAGTTCTACCACAGCCGCCAGAGCGCCGTGATCTGGGACTTTAGTGAGCGTCTCAATCTGACGTAGCTAATGTCTATGGCGGAATTCATAAACGTTCCCATTTCAGTCAGGTAAGGATAGCGTGTGAGATCTCGCTCAGAAACCCGCTGCTGTGAAGGCAGACCGAGCGGGCCTCAGTAGTCAGTAAAACACCACGCATTTTAGCGTAAACCAAGCCAAAGTAACCTATAGGAATAAGGATTCAGAATTTCGCCAGTGTTGAAGAAGTACTTTCTATCTCATATTGTAGCAAAGTATGGCGAACTAAATATGCGAAAAATTTCAGAAGAATTACTGCGAAAGTCTTCTCTCCGTTATTTCCTTCCCTTTCTTGTCGCATCCTTTGAAACACAGATAGAGTTCTTTAAATTTTAGAAGCTACAGACGCAGAATTAAGCTATTTTTTATTAGAAAGAACTGTACAGATCCAATTCTTGAGCTACAATCATAGATTACTACATTATACACAACACCACGCATTCACAACTTCACAACGGTTCTCCGACGAGTACTTCACAGTTGTAAAAGTTAAGCAATAGATTAAAGTAATTTAATTCATCACAGTTCAAGATATGACATATCCATCAGAATAGACAACCGAAAATATCACGACAGCTCTCGTTAGCTAAACAGCTTCACGAATTCGCTTTGGAGCTGGACCAGGGGAAACATCGGACGAGTCAGAGAAGTCGAGTTTCTTCACGGGAAAAGCGAGTTTTTCTCGTCTTCTAATGGATGCTCTTGGAGGAAGTTGTGACCTGGAATGCGAAGAAATATGATGTATGAAAAAAACTGCGCAACACGGTGATGTTGCCATCACCTCGTGGAGATAAAAACGGGAAAATAGAAAATTCAAAGGTATCACCCCAGTTTGTCTGGCCGGCAGCTAGGAGATTCGTCATCGCTCGAATTTTCAAAGCTTAGGCATGTCCTAAATATCAGTTCCATTATGTACAGCAAGAAAGTTGTAGGCATGCTTAGAGTTTAAACTTCGGCTACACTCTCCAAGGTATACACTATTCTATGTCAATATATCCAGAGACAACGATTGCTATAACTACCTCTTCAAAGGCACCGTTCCACCTTAGAACCGTTTTCGAGACGTCCATGTGATAAGAATCTCCAGGAGCTGCTGATTGCAACGGTATACGTGATTCCGTGCAATACTGCCGGAGAGCCCGTTTTCGAGCCTCAATTCTTAAGGAATCTGTAGTGGGGGGTGGGGGGGGGGGGGGGGGGGGGCGAAGAAAAGGCGCCGTCTGAATAATTCAGTCCCAGGAGCGCACATCCTCTGGTGAACTTCTCAAGAATTTCGTAAATTTTGTAACCTCGTGAGAGTCCCTCATTCACTCCCTATCAGAACAAGAACTGTGCTCCATGCGTTACGAGCAAAAGAGTACATGCGGTGAAAACCCTGGGTCCGAATGCATCACTGATATTACTCATTATCGTGTTCACGCCCCTGTTAATAACCTGTGGTGTTAACACACTCACCTGGGGTAATCTCAATGATGCATGCGACTTCTATAGCTTCACATGAGCGCCGCCTACACGCTCCTCAATAAGTAAGGCTTGAAAACGGTTTCTTCAGCAGTTTTCCGCTGGATCACATATTCCCGTATACCTACACTATCGACCGCGCAAAGCGCAGGCGAAGCTATACAGATACCTTGTGTTCTCTGACTACTGAAGATTCTATTCACGCGAAAATCTGAATAACGATCAGAGGTTGAACGGTGACTTTAAGGTAGGTGCGTAGAAGTCCGAAAGCCTCACTTCACACTGTCCGCCGCATCAGAGATGTCGTCTTTGAAGAAATTCCTCAGAGGCTTGCGAAGCTTTGAGAAGCGAATCGATGGCGGATGGATTTCGTCTGAAAGAAACCGCAGTGAAAAAAATCACAGCGTCTATGCGGTACCAGCAGCAACTACGATACGAAAAAGTTCGTTGGGGCTGAATATTTACGCTTTGGATGTACTCAACTAGGCGGGCAGCTGCTGTTGGTATTGCAGAAACGTCCCATGTTACTGGGTGAATGTTTCAAAGAAAAACTTAAAACAAAGGAATGAACGCCGTACTCAGAAAATCTAGAAACCGTGCACTGTATCGGTCGGTATGCATGGTTCTGCATGAGATTTGGAAAATCGTGGGTTTTTCGCGAATTTTGCACCAGATTTGTATCGAATTTCGAGAAGCATGAGTTCTGTATGGATACGCACGGCTTTTGCATGGATCTGACCATTGCTGGTAAAGTGTCATTGATTAAAAAAAAACGTGTTTTGCCCGAGCACGCATGTCTTAGTCGTGGGATTTGCACCCTTCAATCTCATGTAAACACGGATACTAGGTTTTCATAGTAGAGTGGTCAACAATAATGCTTCTACGCAGATAAAATGCCCACTGGAAAAGAAAATTCACCTTCAAACTCAAAGTCCCAATCCTTGTCGAGAGGACCTGATGGCGATTTTACTGCACTCTAAAACATTGAGTATTTAAATACATTCCCCAAACAAATTTTCGAAAGGGGAATTGTTCAAGAACCCACAAACAAAGGCCAGGATGTGCAGCGCTATGTGGGAAAGGAGCGGTGACACTATCATGCTATTGGTTATCCCATCTACTGTTAACGCTCAAATTTGTGTACATATCCCGCAGTAACACTAAACGGGAGGTGAGTTGACAATTAAAGGTGAAAAGTTGTTTGAATGCACCAATCGCACAACAGGGGGACCGCTCCTTTTCACACCGATGAATCACACCTACACTAGCGCAGTGCATTTGAAGCAAGAGCACTGTCTACCGAATATTTTCTAGTTAACGAGAACCTAACCCATTCTCTACTAATTCATCTGCCGTCAATAGTAGGAAAGCTAGAGCAAAAAGGATCCATCCAAAAAATATTTACACATATACTAACTTCCAAACGACGAAAAACAACTGGTTTTCTAGCGTTCTTCAGAATGCATTTATCAGTCGATAATTGACTGGTCGTCGGTCGCATCAATGGATGTGGACATAAGAGAGACGTGATCATATGCCGCAGATCACTCGAGACACCTGGAAGATGCCAAATCATACGGGAATGGAGGCGCTCCAGCAACAAAATGCTAACCGCTTCCAAACAACTGAAAATCCAGCTCGCCATTTCGAATCCTATGACTATGTTCCCGGAGATTGACATCTGTGGCCAGCTAAAAACCAAATATGATAGAAGGACAGAAAAATTCGGATATTCGTTTGGAACCTCGAGCATGGAGACACCAAGGCTGTACACGTCCGCTGCAGATGTCGGAGAGTCGTTCAGTATTTCGGGAGCCATGTAGTATTTGTCGCCTTCCTCAGCGGTGTCCCGGGAGGTCTGCATTATCGAAAGTATAAGATAGCAAACGAGCAAATCCACTTCACAGCTGAACCAGCATTTCTATGCAAAAGCAACCTTTCAAACAATGTCAGGAGGAGCGAGGGACTCGGGGACCCACACAAAAATCGATTGGCGAACATTTTATTTCTGTATTTTCGATTTGAAGCGGAATGGTGATGATCTTATTTTTGGAGTTCTGGCATTGTTGGTCCAGAAAATGGCTGACACATCACTATGCACCCATTTCCTCTTCCTATTATACTTGGGACGGAACAAAACTGAATAAATTTGTTACTTTACGAATAATTTGGGAAACAACTTCAACATCATTCAACATTTTTCTTTTGTAGATAAGCTGATGAAGACTCGATTTGACGGTTTTATCGGCTACGTTTGCAGTCGACTTCGTCGTCAGTAGGAGCGTTGGATCAGGTCGGAGCGACTGTAGTCTAGACTTCTGTTGTTTACTGTCAGTTGGCCTGAAGACGAGCTTAAAGGCAGGGGTCCACCTCATTTTCATAGTTCAGCTAACAGCAGATTCTGCATCTACTCGGCGCGATGGTTCCAACGGTATGCATAAATTGTCTCAGAATTGTCTATAAACCCATCTTCCAGGACGGGGTCTGTAACAGTTTGCCAATCCGAGTTGACATGTGAAGCCGTTGGTCTTATCGATTGGACACGCCAAGACTCGTTGACCGACGCGGCAGCCGTGGCAGGCAGCCAGCACAGCTTGGAGCGATCCACCTCCGGGCTCCAAATTTTTATCCACTTCGAGCCTTTCAAAAATGGGGATTTCGTCGCTTCTGTGCCTGTTGATGTACATCCCAGGGATCAACATGATGAGAAGGTCTAGGATATGTTGGTAAATCCAACAGGCAGAACGAGGTGACCCTCTGCCTTTAAGCTCGAAACGTAGCCGATAAAACGTCAAATCGAGTCTTCATCAGCTTACCTACAAAAGAAGACTGAAAAATGAAGCTCAGACAAAGATCAATTTTGAACAATTATTCAACATTATTCAACGCTATTGCTTTATATCCAATACTTCGAATGAATGGGAAATTCAAATGTTACATCAGAGACCAATGCAGTGCTGTACTACAGAGAAGGAAAGCTTTAAGGCTTTCTCATTGTCAAATATCTGGATTTTCAACATTAAATTCTCCTAAATAACTAATTAAAGTGACAAAATTATTCGATTTTGTTCGTTCCTGAGTATACGTCCTATGTATGTGAGGTTGGCCGAAAAAAAAGGTATCGGTAGTGTCCGCATTTTTAGGGTTGTTTATACTCTGAGTCTGATATTTAGAGCTAGCGCGCACTTTCGCTCCTTTTCTCGGTAATTTTCCTCTCCACAACTTTGTTGTAATCCATAGTTGAGCACCATGTTGAGAATGAAAGCAGAACGATCGAATTTTATACGAATCTTAAGAGAAAGACGGTTTTATCTGATCTCAATCTGGCCTATTAGGAAAATATGGCCGAGTTAGGTGGGCGGTGGTGGAAATGAAGACAGGTAGAAGTGAAGGTAAATTTTACGATAATGAAAAAAGAGCGGTTGTGAACACCCCTCCATTTCTCGTCACAACAAATTCGGTACATTGAAACACATCTAATAATTCACATTTTGAGAATGTCAATGCCTACGGAGGTGTAATGTTCGAGGAATTACTGGGACACTTGTGCAAGTCTCGAAACATCCACAATGCCGCACACGGAAACAATCGGGGGCGCTGCCTTCAATGGGACACTGGCAAGGAAAAGCAGTGCGATGCGAGAAGTGACTGACCTTGTTTATGTCGAAGGCTAGTCCAAAATCTCCTAATTTACATGTAGAATCGTTGGATATAAAGATATTTGATGGTTTAACATCCATATGGAGCATGCCGATTGAGTGCATGTGATGAAGCGCCTGAACAGCAGTGTTACCACAATTCCACCGGTGCGTTAACCAGGGCTAGCATTCATGAACACATGACTGAGCGAAATCAGGCGAGGAAAACAACGTTCACGTCCTGGGTCTCCCAGGATTATGTAGTCTATACCAACACCAAGAGCGTTAACCAATGTTGGTTTGCATGGCTTCATGAATCCCAGCCAGAGAAGCTTACGGACCTGCACCACGTCGTGCAGTACTTTCCATAGCTCAGCTTCGGTAAGTGTTCCAAATTCACTGCGGTAGTCAGCCAGATTTGCTCCGCACAACTCGGTTTGAATGTAGAGCCGACCCCTGAATGTATTAAACACTGAAACCATTAAAATGCACGGCCATCCTCAGGCAAGGAAAAGGGCTCTCTTTTCGGAAACAGGTCGGGATTGATTTGGAGGCAATTTCGATTTTGAGGGGGTTTCTACCTCAAGACCTTCTATACTGGGAACTACAAGGTCGTGTGCAAGGGGCGGTTGCCACGGCGCGGCGTGGCACTCGGATTCTCTGCTCCTGGCAGAAGCAGACAACCATAGCCATATGCAGAGCACCTGTGTCTCCACCCAAGAGAGCCGCGCCGCGGTCCCGCCCAACAACAAACGGCCGTTTGTTGTTCTCTGTACATACATATAGTAAGCATCGATGGTGATGCGTTTGTCACAGACACGGGGAGCACGCAACGAGGCCGTGCCGCTCGCACTGAAATTACTGTCGTAATGGCGAATCAGGGTTGTCAGTTAAGTATCAAGAAAATAAATTAATTATCAAGAAATCCCTATTGTTTGTAGTGGCAGCGAGAATTCCAGCGCGAGTGGAGCGGTCACGGTCGTGCTCCCCCAGTCCGCGAAAAACGCACCGCCATCGGCGCTTACCGTATAATGTCGGGTGAGATCAGCCTTTTTTAATTTCTGTCCAATTTTCTTCCCTAGAAGAATTCTTGGCGAATGCTATCTTAAATTCTTCTCACTTAATCTTCCACAAAATAATTATACGTACAGGGAACACCAAACGGCCGTGTGCAAGGGGCGGAACCGCGGCGCTGCTCTCTTGGGCAGAGACAGGGGGTTCTGCATGTGGCTCTGGTTGTCTGCTTCTGCCAGCTGTCACCCGAGTGACACGCCGCCCCACAGTCCCGCCTCTTGCACACGGCCGTTTGGAGATCCCTGTATTTATGCCTTCTGTTACCTCTCCTCCCATGCTTTTTCAAATCCGACGATGTTCGCATGGGGCGCAATGGCTTCATGGTTTGTGGCCTCACGAAGCTTTTGCTGGCGAGCTCCAGCAGACTCGAATGTTCGAAGAGCCCTCTTTACTGCGTAACGATTACCACTTTCCAGGCATTCCACCTCTAAAGCCTGGAACAATAAATACACGAATCCTGCAAAGTAAAAATGAAAAGTAAGATAACTCAGGCGTCGCGTTCGAGATTCCCACGTCAGTCGAACATATGCGAGCCGCTGAGCACAATTATGTACTTTGAGTTTCGGGGAAACGTCAAAAACGCCATAAGTTCCGGGTTGGTTGGTCGAGAATTTCGAAACTCTCAGCCAGTGGACGAGATGCGATGTTTCATTCATTCCACAGCTAGGAGTATCCCCAGACTTCGGCAGCAATCTTGGCGATCGCCATTACAGCCGGCATACCGTCGCCATCGTCACGACCGCGGGCGATTGCCACTTGGATGTAGTGAATGATGAGACCCCAGATGTAAGAGGGATGATAATAAATGGGGCGTGACGATCGATAGGCATCGTTTCCAATATCGCTATCACTCATACCGCCAGTTCATTTTGGGCGCATCTTCGAGGGTACGGGCAATGAGCTTCGTTTGGCAGCGATCCATGGCGATGTAACGTGACAATCGGGACGTATTATTTCCACGATCCTTATCTCTTAGATAGCCGCTTCATTTCTATTCATTTTGAACTGGCGAAGTCTGGGGAGACTATATAGCTTGGAGATAGTGCAGCATGGTTTTCCTACAGGGCAATGCTTGCTCGTTCGATCATAGCCACTGCTGAGAAGTTTTGCGATTTTCACTTCTCAGCTCCGCTTCTGCTAACTTCCTAGCAAGATAACTCGTCCGCTCCAACATCAAAACTGGCTTCAAAATAGCTTTTTTAGTGTGTTTTCAGATTTTAATGGCACCACCCACGGAAATATTCGCTACCCAGATTTTCAGTTTAACTTTGGGCACAAACGGGACAGTTCTCGTACAAAAGCTGCATCGAAAACACTCTGAGTTCAGCTCTTTAACAAGTATTCCTACGTGATGGCGATGACTTCGGACGAGTTATCGCGCGTGTCGTGTTTCTTTTGTTGCCCTAAACGCAATGGAATAAGCTGTTTTGTGACATTCATCGGTGAAAATTACAGCACTTTCTCCACTGTGGGTCGTTTTCGTTCTTTTTCTGTAATGTTTGCCGTTCTTGTACCCCGTGACCCTTTTCTAATAGCATTTTACGGTGTCTCTGCCTGTTTGACTATTGTTTCATCTATCAGGTTGGTGCGAAATTAATTGCCGTTTTGGGGTATGCACAAATAAACTTTTCTCTTGTATTTGAGCAATTTCAAGCCAGATTGTATGACCTGAAAGGGCTTTTCCTCCTCTTCCAAGAACTACTTGAATATTCTGGCTAGCTCTTCTTAGTACCTTTCTGTAGAGCTGCAAACAAATGATGAGCTTTCGTGATTTTCAGGTGATCGTAGTTAATGACTGCAAACTTGATCACCTGGATCGCAGATGTCCGGTAATCTTGCATTTGTTTTGCCTTGATATCGCCTTCCCAATGCGTAGTGAGCTAGGGTTTCGCAATGCTCTTTCCCTACGATTTTAAACTCAGATGCAACTACGGTAGTGGTCGCGGAATCTCGCTAGACGATCAGGCTGATGGCAGCCATGGAACCTAAACCAGACCTTACCATCCGGACGATGAGGGCAGGGACTTTCACTATAACACAGTCTTGAAACATCTGACAGCAACCAACACGTTAAGGAAGGTGCGGACGAGAGCACCACACGATATAAGTTTTGCTAAACCAAATCTTCTCTCTAGGGAGGTTGTCTCAAGAGTTTGGTGGTGCTGTAAGGGTGTGATTGACTGCAGCCTTCTCAAACCTAGTCGAACATTGACAGCAGAGTCCTGGTACTATGACTTCGAGTCGATCTCCGGAAATCTGCCGTAGATTTGGTTGGCAGTGGTGAACCAAATCACGTTTTCTCCTGCTCCAAGGTAGCGAGCCTCTCACTTCAAAACTCACTCGGGAAAAACTGGCGCAGTAAGGCTTCGAGGTTCTCATCCATTTTTCTTATTCCTCGAACCTTTCCCTTACAATCACTTTTTCTCATTCCCATATGCAAATCTGTGACATCAGCTGATTGCTGATCTGGAGCATGCCGAAATCGCCTTCCAAAAGTTTTTAGATTCTTGCGATCTCAGTTTTTATTGTAGAGGCATAACATTTCGAATACAAGGGAGATTAAGCGAATTAAATGAGCATTAAAATGATGAAGAGCGTTGTGTTTACGCCAATACTTTGAACGGGAGAGTTCGTTTCGGCAATTAATTTTGCACCAATCTGATAGTTTTTGTCAAAATCTCATTTTTGAGTCACTATTCCTTCATTAAGGGGCTTCATGACGTCTTGGTTTCCAAGTAACACATTTATTGATTCACATACATTTTCCAGTTATTATTTCTTCTGAAAAAGTGCGGAAAGACTGCTGTTCAGAAAAAAAATAAGTGATTGGGCGAAGACCCAGCAGGTGGAAAAGGCGACTTTATTGATCTCTTGGCCCTCATCCATGGCTCGTGCAACTCTACCACACCCGTTGAATGTTACCGAACCACAAGCTTTTGAAAGGTGGGTTTCGCTGCTGTTGGAACGTGTCAGCTTGTATCCAAGGAGACTCCTGTGGAGTGCACCCGCTTGCATGCGTCGCATCATGCGACACTGCAGTCTAATTGTCTGCGCCTCCACATACTCCATTACTAGGACCGTTCTCATTCTCAATCGTCCCTATCGCTTCCGCTCAAATTCGTAGAAATAATAGTAATTTATGCAAAATTTATACTAGATGCGTGCGCGTAAGTCATCAGCAGCGAAAATGCTGTGATGAAAGTTTGTGGACGACTAGCTATGGCTGCAGTAATTCCGTGATTATCTATGGCTGCAGTAAAGATGCCACATCTCACGACTAATAATACAGACGATTTGTTGCTTAGCCGGAACCTCTTTGTATTTCTTTATGTAGTGGCAAAAATGATCTAAGAAAACTCTCGAGATCCGTAGAGTAATCACCGCAACAGTTTTTTTTTTTTAGGAATCCCTTGCGCACAAGTAATGAATTCGATGGATTACTTCCTCAGTACCCCGTCTTGCATAAGCGAATCTCGCACAAATGTATTACGCGACGCCGTAGACGCGCGCGTCTCAGCCGCGTCAGCGATGCAAGTAGCCCTATCCTTCAATATACAGACGCATACGCGTCAAACGCATGCATCTAGTATAAACTGCCTTATAGACTGTGATGCTTGTGCGAGCGAGCCTACCCTAGTGAAACCGCCTTCATGTACCAGAAGACGTGATCACAAAGTGGTACAGAAAACAGACGAAGGGAATATCGATGCTCAGGAAAAACCTGATATTCACCCACCTCGCCAAATAAGCCTCTTCCCAGAACTCGCATCTCTCGGAAACACTGCTCGAAATAGCTTCTTTCTTTGTCATAGACGTACATTTTCGAAGTTTTCTCAACTGAAAGCAGGTGACATGTGCATGTAGCATACAGAACTAGGAGTTTAGGTTGTGAAAAGGATATCTCAGTAGAGGCAGATTCGTGTTCCGTAGAGAGAGTCGTTTACTGACCGCCTTTAAAAATACATATAATCGTCAAAACGATTCTCTAGGAAAATGCGGGATTCTAGACTATGCCCACTACTTCGGCAGAATTCTAGACTTTGTCCCCTAATTCTTTCAACTTCTTCCAGTAATTCTTCAGAGTTCTTGTTCCTCTTTTTTGCGTCTCCTGGGTGCAAATAAATAAATAAACATTCGGGCTCCTACATGTACTAGGAAATTATCATTGCAGCAGTCAAGTAGACTTGCAAAGAGAGTGATAGCAGCTGCTGGCATAATTGAGAAAAAAGTCTATTGCTCTTTCGACTGGAAAAGAACGTGAATTTCAGATGTTTAATTAGAACAATTACAGGAGAAGAAAACGTCTGCTGTTATACAACTGCCCACGAAATAGTCGGATTGAAAAAAAAAAGTTTATAAAAGGAGTTTGCTTACTGTTGTCCGCCGGTATTCCATTTTTGGAAACCAAGCGAGGTCTCAGAATAGGAAAGCCATGAGGATAGACTCTGCTATGTGGTTTGCACACTTTCAACGACCGAGGCTGGGATTTTATCAATGCTTCCCATACCTGCTGAAATTATTCTGAGCAATTACTACATTGGAATTGAAGCAGAGAAACTCCACAGAAGATCTCTCCACGAAACCGACCGGATTCGATTCTGGAGACGTGCAGACGCTGTGGTCTGGTGTGCTTTCCAGTTCTACAGTTGACGGCGCCATGGCGCAGTCACAGATGCTGGCCCGCTTAATCGCTCTTACCAGAGGTGATACTGGATTCTAAAAGATGGCAAGAGTGTTCACTACTTTTCGGAAGAAGCGCGAAAGTCAGCGGAATTCTGAGAACATTAGAGCATCTAGGAAGAAAAATACTCAATCGCGTAGACTCTTACAGAAATGATGGAAAGACAAATATAGGAAACAATTTAGAAGAGAATATGAAGAATAAAAATGAAACGTATGAGCACTTTGCAGCGGAATATTAAAAAAATGGCGAATTGCACTTCGGCACAAAAAAAAAACTTGTATTAGTCAGGGTTTAGTCAGGGTTTGGTTTCAAGGTTTTCAAAATGGTTCTACTGTTCCCGTTGGATGATCACGTTTTTTAGGTGAAAAGAAGCTTATTGTGCAACCGGCAATATATTAGCGGTGAACTTGCTGGATGAGCGGAAAGATTTTTTCCACTTAAGCCTTCCCGAAAAACTAAAAAGGATGATAGAATATTGGTGTACAGGAGCCAAAAACGGATATGTCCTTCCAATGTATGCTGCGCAGCGTCATTTGAGAGACTTGAAAACGCAAGAACAAAAATAATTATAAAAAAAATCCATGAAAAAGCGAGATCTTAGGGAGAATGAGGGGTATAAGTCCAGGGGTCACATGCATCACTGAGATTACCACAAATTTGCCCCCTCTTCAACACGGCTTCAAAACGTTAACTGTAGGTAATCCTAATGATGCATGCAAGCCCAGAAAGTCCCCATAATTGTAAAATTGCGGGACACCTGTGTACTGCGCGTCTAGACACCAATAACACGGAAAACATCGCTGATTATGAGAATCAGCAACTCTTAGTTGCAATACGATAGCGATGGAATTGAGAGCCTATCTGTGTTGATATGGCCAGAAAGGCCATAATGTGGTATACGAAATTTACACTACCAGATACATCATTGACAATTACACATTAGGAGGATTAGCCAGACTTTTTAAAACTTAGATATGTTTCGCTGGGCAGAGATGACATTTGCGCATGATCTTTTAGTAAGGGAAACCGCTCAAGCTAAACTGGACCGCAACGGTCACACACTGGGGTAATCCAACTGTATTAGTAGATGAAACAAAACGGCTTCAACAGCAGCATAGAGGAACGAAAACAGACTGCCAAAAGGAATGAAAGAAGAAAGCCAAAAAACCGCAATGTGATCAGATCATACTCGTTAAAACCGCTTGAAGAGTGTTGGTGACCATGAAACGGAGTACTAAAATAGCGGAGCAGCCATAATAGCGTTCGTACGAAATCTTTAACGTTCGTGATAAGAGACGCGAGCACGCGTTGCTTCGGGAGGAGATACTTGGAGTTCAATCATACTTTACTCAATTGAATAATGGTCTTGGACATGAACTATAAAAACGAGAAGATTCTACGCGGAAGCTAGAAACAATTAAAAAAGAAAGAATAGATCAGATGTGTTTTCTTCACGGAGAAAATCGAGATGATAAGGCTATCTTAACTAAAAGTTGCGAGTTTTAGCACAGAAACTTGAGCCTACGCCGCAACTAAAGAATGGGCTGAGATTATGCGTAAGACAAAGCCAGTGGCTAAGCATAAGCCTAGACCTGCCCCCCCCCCCTTACTTGTTTTCCTCTTCTTCGTCAATGAAAATATAGCATCTGCGGTGACTCAGCCATGAAAACTTGCAAGTTCCAATTGAAAGTATTATCTGAACTGAGTTAGCGAGCATGGGTACTCAAGTGGAAGCGTCAAGTGGAAGTGACGCGAATTCGAACAAAACTCGCACGCGTTTCTGAGATGTTCCTCCGAAAAATGAAAACTACGGAAATTTCCCTCGGAAAACATGGAATTTAGGTGAAAAGAGCCGATAGAATAGAATTCGAGCATAATTTGGATGATTTCCAGCCATTTTTCCTTTGAAATGAATTTATAACAAACTTTTGTAGAAAAAAGCAGAGGCGAAAAGGGAGTTGGGGAGGGGCACCCTATAAAAGGTCATAGGCTTCACCTTGTAAGCCTAAGTAAAAGCACTAGCCTAAGCCTAAGCCTAAACTAAGCCTAAGCCTAATCCTATGCTTAAGCATGCGTTTAAGCCTAATCCTAAGGCTCAGGCTTAGGCTTCAGAGGAGTGCCCCCCCCAACTCCCTTTTCACCAAAAGCGGATTATAGCCGGGTTCAGCGTAAATTTTTCAGCATGATTACATCTCAGTAGAAGTCGAAGTATACTAACGAACGAGACAGGAGCAAGCATTTCGCAGCAGAAGACTACACGGCTTTACAGATATCTCACTTGTTGGAAGAGAAGAAAGCTGTCACCACTACCGTCCATGATGCACAACCATGAAGAAATAAGACAAAATGATGACGCCCTCATGAAGGATAGGAGATGAAGGTGATAAGAAATGCTTTCGGAGATTGTACTCATTCAAGCTCACCAACAGTGAAAATTTCAAGTCTTGATAAAGTAATGCGATTAAGAAATCAACTGAAGGAAGAGAAAATCATTGATAGGAGTAGATCAAACGAGATACGCACGGCGGTTTTGTTATGTCAGAAGTGTCGTTATAAGGTACTGCAGAATAAGCTTCAAAAGCTGCGAATCTGCAGTGTTCGCAAACAATAACTTTTGTTTTGAACGCGATGAGCGTGCGAGTACGACGAAGCGCCAGATTCCGCGACTGATAAGACCAAGACGGCTGTTTAGAAAGAGCAAAATGGCGACGAATCTACGCTTAGTCATCTGGGCTTTCAAGATGGAGGCGAAATTCTTCGATGTTGAACCATTTCATAGAAATGTGTTGGAAACGCTTGGGTACTCCACACACATAAGAATCTTTCCAACCAAAAAATTACGAATGACAGAAAATTTCACAAATTGTGTAAAAAAGGAATGTTACGAGGATTTCATTGGTTCCACCTATCTCATTCGAATTTCAAGTTAATGAAACCAGAGCAATTATAAATGAAATAGAAATTAAGTGAAGCAAATGTAGGCATCCAGGAGACAGATGAGTGTAGTAGGGAGGTCTAATAGGTCAACGATAACAACAACTGCACACATGTGTGGGATCTGTTGCGAAGTCCTTCAACTAAGCTCTGGAAAGCGTTCCATTTTGCCAAAATCCGAACTTGATTTAATAGAAATCGAATTTTCAGGCTAAGACTGATCGAAGCTGGATTTTCGGAATGTTAGATAAGTAAGGTAATCACAAAATATTCCATGCTTCACCCATACCGATGTCGTGCTAGCCAGACGGAACCACTACCATAACATCATGTTATCTAAATGAGGTTCGGGAATTGCTGGAATGATCAACCAGCGGCTCAAGGTATTATTAAGATTGGGATTACCCAGCGATGTACGTGTTAACCATCGATAGATTGGTGTAGTGTTAACACCTTTACCCTGGGGAATCTCAATGATGAATATGCCCTAAGTCAAACGTTCACTAACTATGTAATTAAAATTGAGCACGTCACTTTTTGTAAAGCACTCAAGACTTTGTTCAATATTCTAGGTCTGCGCACATTTCACATCTAACGGCCATTCAAACACGTGTACCTTTTTCTCACAAGAATTCTGTGCCAAAACTAAAGCTGCAATAATGTTTTGGATTTGGATAGCCTTTTTTAGAAATCAGCACTACACACATTCTAATGTGTCCTGTAAATCAAACAAAATACTAAGATTCCAAGACTAACTAGCAGAGGGTCCGACATGGGTAAGATGCTGAAGGACTGCAGCAGAAGTCGCAGTAAATCAGTGACTTCAACCGACTTCCTTTCTGCTACTGTCCTTCTGCATCAGTCAGCTCTGACGGTCCTTCTTCAACTTTATCGAGAAGAACTTCTGCAACTACGTCGAGCTGTGAAGAATGTATATGTAGCAGAGTGTGAAAATTGTTTAGCGATTTTTTCACAAGGAGTCTCGATGCTTGAATCGTGCCAGGCTGGGGGTTGTACAGCGAGCTTCGATTGATAGACTCAATGTACTTTGTCAGAAAAATTCAGAGAAAGCCAATAAAATGGGAACGAATCCATTGCTATGTATGTACGTAGTACATGTACGTATTTCCTAGTCAGACACTAGGAAATATGGGTCGGAACTAAAACATAGAACAACATAGCTTAAGTTCCAGAAAAATGTGCTACACAGAATTAAGACCACGCACATTCCATCACTACATGTATGCGCTCTAACGTGGGAATTTTGACCGATTTCTACCGATTTGATACTTCATGAAAACGTAGATCAGATACGCCAATGAAAATATAGTTCCTTTTTCTGAGAATCAGCTTGCAACCACATTGGTATGATCCCACAGAAGGAGCAATCCTTCAGAAACCAAGAATCAGTAAGAAGACACGCAAAAATGAGCATGCTCTAGCAGTGAGCATAAATGAGCGGGCACTGAAACTGCATGTACATGTCCATAATTTGAAGGAACTAATTCGTGACAATGATTCAATCGGCATTTCAGAGGGAACAGCTCAGACGTAGTAGCAGCAGAAGGCATCGCTACAGCAGAAATGATGAGGTGGAGGTGGAAGGCGAACAAAAAAAGCAGGTAAACTAACGATGAAGTTAATGCACCTTCTCAACCACAGATGCAGCCATAGGAAATTCTCCTGATAAAAAAGGTAGATGCGGGGGGGGGTGACGTGTGAGCAACCGCAAATATGGTTCCTTGCTCGAGAAAGGGGCGTGGGAGCCGTTGAGTGAAATGATTATTACTGTGATAATCACTCAAATGAATGGAAGTATATCTGCGACTAGCATAACAATCGAAACAGCTTTTGAAAAGAGAAAAACGCAATCCTATTCTTAGCAGGAAACTGCTTCTCACTGAATAATCCGTGAATTTTTGAAAACCTACTACTGGAACATGATGAAGAATAAAAAATTGGAACGCTCAGAGAACATGCAACTGCAAAAAAGGGCAAAAATGAACTACTGCATGGTGTTATTGTCACTCATGCAGTTGACTCAAGAGCTCAATCTATTTCGAAAGAGAAAAAGCTGAGCGATAGAAACAATGAAAGCGGCAAGAACGAGGAACAGAAGTCGAGAAACTGGTAGCAAGTGAAAGTGAAAGACGCTTTTCGGCGAGCGAGGTTACTTAGCCGAACAATAGTTGCATTATTGAGGACTGATGTAGCATTTCATATCTTTGATTTATGAGAGAATTTTTCACAAGAAATGTTGGTTGCAAGGTGACAAGCATTTTCCCTTAAATTCAATGTGCCCTGCAGAAATCGTTCCAGAACAGGGTTACGTTCACTGTTTTAAGTGCATTCATTGTTTCTGGTAGTGCGTGAGAGGGTACATATTCGTCAACTCAAACAAGGAATTGGAAGGAATGAGGAACAAAATAGCAATAATGAATACGTGTAAGTAAAACTGAAATCTCACAAAAGTGGAAGCCGGCACTTCCGTAACAAAATCCATCACAATCAGATGTGGTGCTGGTAAGTGCAGATTTTCAAACATTTTCAAAACTCGCTGGAAACTCACGTGATCGAAACTGTTCGGCGTTTCGAACATGTGAATTTCGCGCCACCAGGTGCTGACCGGGAACAACGCGAAGGACAAGCGACGGCGAGCGTATTCCGGACGGAATGCGGGAGGCAGTCAAGGGCGCTGACTCAACACCCATTGATCAGACGGCCTCTCCCGCACGTGCAAGCGTTTGAATTTCGAGACGCAACCTATTTCGAAAGATCCGCCAGTCACGGGAGGAACCATTCCTGATTCAAACCGTTTGAATACTTGGTTATTCTCAGAAGACATGAGAGGGAAACTCATGTTTTTCCTTGTAATTGAGTTTTTAATTGGGTGCGATTTAGGGATCTTTCGGTGTAATATGGCTCTTCTCTTCATCTCTGATTCTCTATCCTATCTGATGAATCTGCAGCGGAAACGTAACTCGAACACCGTAACAGGTCGAGTACAAAGCCCAAGGCCATCTCTCCGCAATCGGTAGCGCCCCTTAATCGCTGGTGAAGCTTTCCTCCTTTTAGCATGGGGTAAGGTAGCTGGCAGCAATTGAGGGGAAGGTGGGAACAAGTAGGGGTAGTAGAGTGTTGCATTCGAATTTTTTTCCGAATATTCGAATATTCGAATAATCGAATATTTCGATATGGCCGAATATTCGAGTATTCGAATAAACGAATATTTCGACGTCTCCGAATATTCGAATAATTCGAATATTCGATCATGAGCTTCGAATATTCGAATATTTCGAATATTTGGGAAATTGCTCTACATTTATTTCGGCTGAGTATGCAAAGGGAAGTTCTCTGAATAGAACAATCACTCATTAGGTTGCCGCGAAAGTTACTTAGTCACTTTACCACTATTTACTAGTACTTACTTTTGTGTGCTGCTAATCTTTTCGAAATTGATTTGGAATTTTCTGTCCAAAACTTATATAAGGGTTAGTCAATGCTCTACCTATATCCAGTTTCTCCTATCATTCCGTTGCGATTATGACTGAAAATATTGTCACTGACTACAAGCATGTTTAGCTGTTCCTGGTTTGGTAACTCAGAAAACGTAGCAACTCGAGGGATGCCACAAAAGGGAGCGCATCCTGGAACTAATAGAATAGAATCCGCGTAGTGGTATCCTTGACCTGGCAGAGGACCTCCAACGTCATCACGATACAGTATTTTTTTACCTGCTCCTCCACGGGGAGGCAAGGAAATACGACGTGTGGATACCTCATGATCTGAGTGACCGCCAGTTTCAAGCGCGTAGAGTGCGTGCATAAACTTTTTGAGTTTTCAATAGAGCTTTGCTCAGATAGCCATCTTGGTTACCGGTGGTTCTTTATGTAATTCACGTAAGGAAATGTGGTTGACTCGTAAGCCGATAACTGCCAAAACTACTGCAAAGACGAGAATTACCTCTTCAGAATGTAATGCTTAGTATTTGATGGAATTACAAAAGAACCATTTGTTAGAAGCTGCTGCCAACAAAACTTACTGTTTGCGCAGAATAATGATTTCGCTTACATTGTGTAGATGTTTGTTATATTGAAGAAAAAGAATTAACCCGAAAAGATGTCCAAAAATGGCTGAAACTTTCGCGACGTCTAATAAAATAGACAACACTGAATAGAATTAAGAACCGGTGTTTCGAACCTAATTTCAAGTGAGCCCAGTTCTCAGCTGACGGGTTCAGTATTGGAGCTACTAGCATTGCATGAACTAACCCAATCCCAAGATCACTGAAGCCTCAAGATATGTACATAGTGTTGCACTCGTTTCTGTAATGAGTCTGCGTAAGTTTTTTTTTTGCTACAGCAACATACGTAGAATGTTACAGCCATATGATAAGTCAGCATGAGTTTCTTTCTAGGTACTGAAAACAAATAGGAGCATTTTTAGGAGTTTTTGACTCAGCAAACTAGTACGTCAAACTTGTACGTACTTGCTAATCGCATTGCTGGGTTTCCATCCAACATCTCGAGATCGTTTCTCAGAACGGGTGCTTTGTATTGTATAGATATGAAGTTAATTTCCCAAATTTTGTGCACAGAAGTTGCAGTGGCATGCTGGTGGTAAGGTTGCGAGATGGAGTTGGAGAAAGTAGGATTACTCGAAATGGAGGCGTAGAGCCTCCATGGCAGACTAGTATCATAAAGATTGAAAATTCCGGTAAGCTCTTTTCTTAAGTTTTTCACCAAATTGAAGGCTCAAGACTTGCCACAAAATTGTAGCGATACGTCAGCAGGTATTCTCAGACAATGTGCGGGTGAACCGCGGTACAAATATTTGGCGTAGGCAACTCTACAGTCAACCAAGTAATTGAACGCGGTCATTAAATTATCTATGTGCGGTGAGCCTGCAGAAAGTCGCTGTCAGCCCGCTGAAATGATAATGTGGCGTGCTGACAACGGCAGCAATGCATACTGGCGATTTGTGGGTGAAATTTTAGCAATCTCAAATTTAGCGACGGTAGGTGCTTGCTGATGGGACTCGAGAATGATTATGAGAGCGAAGGTGCTGTTGAAAATGACTGCTCGATTATTCGAATGATCTAATATTCGAATGTACCCACCCCGAATATGCGAATATTCGAATAATCGAATAATTAAGAGTGATCGAATATTCGAATATTCGAATATTCGAATAAACGAATATTTTGAAAGCGTCGAATATTCGAATATTCGAATAAACGAATATTTTGAAAGAGCCGAATATTCGAATATTCGAATAGTGTGAATATTCTGGTTTTTCGAATATTCGAATGTTTCGAATAAACGAATATTCGAATATTCGAATAATTATTCGAATATTATTCGATTCGATCAACACTCTAAGGGGTAGGTGTCCGTGGCTTAGGTATTCACAGGAACTTGTTATCCTTTCTATCTAACTTCTTAACTAGTATTAGCACTCCTCGTACTACGCTGTTCGGGGTGCGTTCCTGCCGGTCGGTATAGTGATGAATGCTAAAGAGAAAACGGCGTTGTCGAAGAAGCTTCCACGGAAGCCGGTGTGCCGGTATAGACGGCACCTTCTTCAGAAGTAATCTTTAGTAGCTGATGCCTACTGTATAGTCCAGATGATGGTCATTACTCATGACCTCACTGATATGTTTATTTGCGAAAAGGAAGCCAACTATTCTCCCAAAACTACAGGCGTCACCAAACCGCCTCAATAAGTCACTACAGCCTGCCGATGTCTAAGAGAACTTAAAAGAATTCACAATCTCCTACTTTTCTCATTCTCTTTTCCTTCTGATCTCTTCCTTTCGACTAGTCTCCCTACGGGACGCTAGAAAGTGGGATGAGGCAGCCGCTTGAAGTATGTGCTCAACCATGAAGCTTTTGAAGTTCTCAGAAAACTGAGAAGAAGCAAAACGATTCATGTTTGCGCTGAAATACGAAATCCGTCTTATGAGCTCTGTATACTCTACCAATCTGTCTGCTCGGCTACATGTACCCGTCATATGACGTTTCCATAGTTGGACACAGACGCACCCTTCTCAATAGGGTATATATCAATAACTCGCATCCTGGCGTTCGCCCCATCATTTGGTGTCGACATGCTCGTGCTCTAACGGTGCACGCGCATCCCCGCATCTGGGCGTTTTCCACAATAATAGCAATAATGATCTTACTCTATATATATATATATATATATATATATATATATATATATATATATATATCCTCCTATATAAAGACTGGTAAGGGTCCAGATTTTTCTGGCGTCAGACCATGAGAGTCTTGTGAAATCTTTTGTGCAGTGCAGTGCATAGACAATGGTGGAGGGAGAGATGCGCAGACGTCATACGAAAAACCGATTTATGGAGCGAGATGAGACTAGATCTTCGCGGGACCCGCAATTTCGAAATCCTTGCACAGTGACTGTCCTACGCTGGCGGTCTCACAGCCAACCGATGAGACAGAGCTAGCAAGGCTTTAAGGCAGCACATTATACGGAGCAGGATAGCCACTGCTCTTCACTCAAAACCAACTGTTGCACCGCAGATCAGTATGAGCGAGATCCGTGTGCGGCCTGGGAGCTCTCTAGGCTCAGTGCAGCGGTGGTATACGCCGCACTTCCCACATGCCGCACGTTCTCGTCCTAGCATCCGTCCGAAAACTCTGAGCGATTCTGCGGCCACGGAAGAAATTCCAGTTGTACACTCACATGCATAGAAAAAGTGCGTCATTACAGACCACTGTGACACTTCCTTTGATCAAGTATGTAATTATTCAAATTTTCTGGATAACTCCTAACTTCCTCCCATTGCTCTCGTGATTTACAAAGGGTAAGGACGCACGGACGATAGGTGTACCAGGGGCGAATAGTGACAGATACCGTTATGTCGATGAAGTAGGGGTTGTACTGTGACTCAGCGATGCGGAAAAGCCAGGATACGGGTTCGCAGATGGAGGAGGGGTCTGACATGGCCCAGGTGGGAGAAATGCCAGAATAGGGTTTCACCGATGGGCGATGGGTCTGTGGTGGCCAAAAAGTGAGTGAATGACAGGAAACGGTCATGCCGGTGGAACAGGGGTCCGCTGTGGCCCAGGTGTGAGGAACACCAGCATTCTGGTGAACTGAAGGGAGGATGGGTCTGCTGTGGCCTGAAAATTGAGGGAATGCCAGCATTCGGGTCTAACGAAGGGGGCCTTCTGGGGCCTGAAAGTTAAGGGAACTCCAGGATGCGGGTACGGAAATGGAGGAGGGGGTGCGTTGTGGTCTGAAAATGTGGGGAACGCCAAGATACGGGTTCGTTGGCATAGCAGAGGTCCGCTGTGCCCCTGGTGCGAGGAACGCCAGAATATGGGTCTGTTGTAACCAAAACTGTTAGAATGACAGGATACGGTTATGCAGATGGAAAGGTGGCTCAGTTGTTAAAAACGCCAGCATCGGGTCCATCGAAGAGAGGATAAGTCTGCTGTGGCCTGAAAGCTAAGCGAACTCCGGAATACGGATTCCTGAGTGGTGGAGGGGATGTGTTGTGGTCCAGAAATGTGGGGAACGTCAAAATACGGGTTCGCTGGTGTAAGAGAGGTCCGCTGTGCCCCTGGTGCGACGAACGCCAGAATATGGGTTGTGGCCAAAACTTTGGGAATGCCAGGATGCGGTTATGATGATGGAGTGGGGGTCCGCTGTGGCCCGGGTGAGGAACGCCAGGATATGGGGTACAATGAAGCGGGATGGGTCTGTTGTGCCCTAAAAGTGTGGGAATCCCAGTATGCGGTTATACCGATGGAGGAGAGGTCCGCTTTCACCCAATTGTGAAGAAAGAGAAGATACTGCTGACGGATGGAGGAGGGGTCTGTTGGCCCAGGTGTGAGGAATAAAAGAATTCGAGTTCACCGATGGAAGATGGGTCTGCTTTGCCCTAAAGTGTGGGAATCCCAGAGTCATGCCGATGGAATAGGGGTCCGCTGTGGCCCAGGTGTGAGGAACACCAGCATTCTGGTCCACCGGGTCTAAAAATGTAGGGAACGTCAAGGTAGGGGTTCACGGGTATGAGAGAGGTCCGCTGTGGTCCAGGTGCTACGAACGCCAGAATGTGGGTCTGATGTCTGCTTAATGTGTGGGAATGCCAGGATGCGGTTATGCCGATGGAGGAGAGGTCCGTTTTGACCCAGGTGTGAATAACTGTGTGAATAGCTGAAATTGCAGGAAACGCGCCTTAAAGGAAGATGTTCGTCCAACAACAATCTCAACTTGAATTACTTCGAGTTCTTAATTACACTGTGTCGGTTACAGCAAATAGTCGACAGTTACTAGATTCATATAAATGATAAGCACGCGCAGAGTTGAGGATGACTAGCCATGGTAGGCGACATTTAAGAAGTGCGGTGCCAACAAAAGAGGGATGTATCATTGCATCGGAAAGTGAATTTACATGGTGATGTGTGATAAAGAGTGCTAGAGCAAGGCGCATACAAGAAGTCCGGAGTTGGCTAAGCGGCCAGACTGGCAGAATACACGCAACTCATAGGGAGAATTTCGTACTCAAACTCAATTAATTAGTATTTTCGCTCCTATATCAATTTCCTAAGGATTTCATAGGCGCGAGACTTTTGCACCTACCTCAAGTGGCTGCCCCACCCCACTTTCTAGCGACCCGTAGGGGCGCTAGTAATAATAATAAATAAAATAAAAAACTAATAATAATAATACTTACCCATGCAAAAAGCAAGAGATCTTTAACGTTTGTCAAAGACTTCTCTGTCTGTGTGACTTCTCATATAGCCGCCCTAGATAGTGTACATACGAAAACTTTTCATCAATGATTATTATCAAGACACACGAGCTTGAGGATCGTTTTTGTTTCGTTACTATCTCTGCACCTCTGTTACTATGCTTAGCCTTAAGGAGAAGGCACATTTTGAGGGCACCAATATCGTTCTGTCACCACCATCCAGCGCCAAAGCTATGGCTAGTTATGAAAATCACGAATCTGCTTTAAGTGGGCAATTCTCGGCTATTCTGGTGGCTAATAGCAGCCCCATTGGCAGCGAAAGCTGAAAGAACGATGTTCGATGGAGAGAAATGGACAAGTTTAAAGCAGTGACAGGCGAGGATGAGCGCGATGACAGCTCTGCGGCTGAAGAATGTGTAATTCGAGAGCGCCACCAAGTGTGCGAAATTAGGAGAAAAACAGAACGGCACAATCTATTTTCGTATAATGCACGGATTACACCAGCGAGATGTACGAATTAAAGAGGGAATAGGTTCTGTACGAGAGGTTGATGGCGATTGAAGGGGTAGACTCCCACAAATCTCCAGGAACAATGGTAATCCGAAAAAAGAAGGCGAGCACTAATCACTCAGCGCCCTGCTCTCGAATTCATAGGATCTCGTCGAGACGACGACGCTTGAAGGGCAGGCGCGGCGCGGAATATCAGGACGAGGCCCGCAGCACCTCGCTAGCCGGTAATTATCCCGCTTCTAGCACACGCTATGAGTTCACACCAAGGGCGGAGGCGGCCAGCCGGGCCGGCGGCAGCTGAAGCTGGAGGCCCGCGGCTGCGTCCCGTTGTGGAAGGCGGAATTCATGCGTCAGCACCGCGCATTGCTTTGGCATGCAACTTAATCGATTCGCGATGCACTGGCCTCAGTGGCTCGCACACTCTCGCGCAGTTGCTGGTGTGTAGTTCCCGGATTGGGGCGAAGTGCTGGTGGATCTGCTGCGGCCCGTCCGACGGATGTCGACTGCAGCCGGCTTCCCCAAAATACCCGCTGTGCAGCCATGATGAGCCATGGCTGGCTACCAAAACAACCTTTTTCTCAGCAGACCCTGCTCTCACCTGCAATTCACGCCAGTTGGAAAAACCTGTGAATACTTTTTTATTCATTTATCTATTCACTTACTTAATTCGCCTCAGAATGTGCAGTAAATAGCGAAAATGTAACGAAGGATCTTCACTGCGATTTCCTGTTGGAGTAGAGTACGTTTTTCGTTCTAGGGCTGGGGCCAAGAAAAACAGAATAAATGTAGAATTTCGATCGATGCACATATTTTGAGAACATCTATCGAACTTGTTGGGTCTGTCCGTTTCGCTCAACTTCACTCAGGAATAATCATGTTTTCACCTCTCAGGAAGAGGTCGAGTTTCGCGAATTTTGGGTAAAACCATTGAAACGCTGTGATCACCAAATCTCTGCCGTTCCACGTTATTCCAATTAGTTTGTTACAATCAAGGCAATTTTTTTAAGAACCTTTAGCAGTTACTTTACTATGTAGTTATGGTTTAATCATTTTTCTTTCTGGGAGCGAACTCTACTATCGGTCGCAACATGAACGTAAAAAATATTCAAGTAAATAGGTGTCATCACCTGAATGTTGGTGGGTACTGTCAGCAGTACGTAGCTAGTGGTGGTAGATTAACAGACAGTAAAGGGCTGGTCGCTGGGATGGTGTTACACCACTGAAGCTCAGGTGCCCTCTGAATTCACCAGAGCAGAGGAAAGCAGTGGACAATTATCTTAATAGAGGAACACAAGTGGTTCTTAGAACTTGTTGTTGATTGAATCCGCGAAAAATGGAAAACCGCGGAAAATTGCATATGTTCTATATTCGAACGATTTTCAGTTACTCTCCTTGGAAAATTCCTTCCCAAGAAAAATACTTGAAAATCGTTTGAACTCTGCTCCACTTTCGTAACCTGGGAAGTATCCAGCAGAAAAACTTTGGAGTACGCAGAAGAGTGGTTGAGTTTTGCCCGAACCAACAGTTGTCCTGTGAGCTCGCAATTCTCCGTTGATGTTCTAGCATCTTCCTCCATGTTTTCGTTTTTTCTTTGTATTTGTTGAGAAGTTTCATAAAAAAACACGGGAATTCCGTACGATTATGTATTACCTCTTCTTGACCTTTACAACATGAGAGGCTTTCGGCTCTACAATGAAGAGTGAACGAGGAGGGGTTTCAAATATGTTTGCGTCATATGATACATAATTAGCAGTGGCATGGAATAGTTCATAACCCTTGCAGAACTTTAATACACGATAAAATTGGAATAAAAGGATATCGACTCTTCTGAATGTCAACAAAGCCGAACAGGCTTAAGAGCACAATATGTGAACGCGAAGACGAACCAACAGAGAACTTGCGGAGGAAGGTCTGCGGCTTTTTTGTACAAGCGGAGAGGGTCTCCATGATAAAGTAACGCAAGGCAGCGAGCAACTGGGATTTTAACTGGAAGCCTTGGAAGGACGTCCCAGCATTGTCCATGTTTGCGCTTGATGTGATGCCCTTAGACAAAGCATCTCGAATGTCCTCGATTCTGCTCGGCCACGAATAGCCTCCTACCTACATGCCATTTGGGCTGAGCGGACACCTTAAAAGCCACAAGCTCAGAATCCAAAACCTGGAAGTCACATGAATGCCGCATATTAGGAGTATTTCAAAAAAAACATTTCTAGGTGTTTCTGTAAACATTCAAGCACCGTAGAAAATGCCACTTCGAAATGGACAGGATGAAGCTGATTTCTATGACGAAGATGGAAAAGAAGCACGCAGGGAATGCGGCAGACGAGCCCGAGGATTCGTCTTCGATAGAGGCGTCGTCGTGTCTGTGAAGAAGCCTATCGAATTACACGGATATAATGCTCACAGTCCATATTTAATTATCCGCATATGCTGTGGACCCTTGGCTCTTTCGGAAAGGATATTATCCGATGAAATGATGAGAAGTAGACGCATGCGCCTGGCTTAATGAAGTCAAGAAAAAGATAATGCCAACCGCTGTTTGGCCTGCCACACGGCTCAACATCCATCGGCGAGGAGTTGAACAACCCTTGCGCGCACACTATTGCAGTGCTGTTCACCTCTGATGAAGGATTTCATAGGTTTCA